>CM052813.1:2118341-2314673 GCA_028533885.1 Nasua narica
CATCCATCCATCCACCATCCATCCATCCACCATCCATCCATCCACCATCCATCCATCCACCAGCCATCCAGTCATCCACCAGCCATCCAGTCATCCATCCACCATCCATCCATCCATCCACCAGTCATCCATCCATCCACCATCCATCCATCCATCCACCAGCCATCCAGTCATCCATCCACCAGCCATCCAGTCATCCACCAGTCATCCATCCATCCACCATCCATCCATCCATCCACCAGCCATCCAATCATCCATCCACCATCCATCCATCCACCAGTCATCCAGTCATCCATCCACCATCCATCCATCCATCCATCCACCATCCATCCATCCATCCACCAGCCATCCATTCATCCACCATCCATCCATCCATCCATCCACCAGCCATCCAGTCATCCATCCATCTGTCCAGCCATCCAGCCATTGGCACCAGCCACCAAACATGTACCTGAGGTGCTGAATGCAGCATCTGAGTGAGATCAACAAAAATGAGGAAGGGAACTGCCAACGAGCCCTCAGAATGATGGGAAAAAATAAATCACTGTTCTCAGTCACTAATTTGGGGGCGAGGGTAGTTTACTTTGCAAGTCAACTGACAATCTCCCCTTTTTGTTTTAGATTTACGTCTCACATCAGTAAATCTGATCAAGGAAAACTAAGCTACATACAGCATCACAGCTGCAATGAACCCATGAAATGCTTTTTGTTTTCCAACCTCCATTGCACTGGGAGGATGTTGGGCTCAGTATGAACATGACACAATTCTGAACTATACGCTAACTTGAAAACCTAGCTAAGACAGATTTTTAAGCAAGTTGGTCCAGGAAAGAAGGAAACAGTCTTAACTCATTTTACAAGGCTCGTATAATCTTTACGCCAGAATCAGGGAAGAGTAATAAGAGAATAATAAATGGAAAATGAGAGTCATTCCATATTAAATATGGATGTGAATTTAGCTGAGTGAACCTCACATTTTTTTTAAAACCCACATCAAGGAGAATTTCTCTCAAAAACAAAACAGCAATGAATGTAATGGCAGTGAGCCAATCTTTAACAATGTAGTTCACACGCAATGGACAAAAGGAAAAGGAAATGCCATGTTAATACATGCAGGAAAAAAATCTGATAAAGTTGAGCCCTGATTTATAATAGTAATTATGAGCACGGAGGACAACTTTCTTACCTGATCGAAGCTATATACCAACACAGGAATCACATATTTCATGGAGAAACTTTAGATACATCCCCTTCATGATTGGAAAGAGCACAAAGACACCTGCCATCACCACCTGCGGATCATTTCCTAGGGGTACCACGATGTGGAAAAGTTGCAAGCCGGGATCCAAGTAGCTAAGCCTTAACCAACAATGAATGCACAAGATCTCTATGGAGGCAACAGATGGTAGATACAAATGGAAGATCTACAGCAGTGGCAAGTACCACGATTGAGGAGCTGCCCATGTAGCACTGGGAGATGTCAGGGTTCCCCAAGTAAATCTGTACACTCAACGCAACCCCAATCAAACCTGCGGAGTTTTTAAGGAAGTTGAAAAACTTTTTCTAAAATTCATACGGAGGAATTAAAGATGCACAAATAGCTAGATCAGTTTTGGAAATGATAAGGGAATCTGGGACAAACAAACAAAACAATGGGGCAGAAAAGAAAATCCGTGTACAGTGGTAGTGGATATTGATAATCATGGTGCCATATATCCATGGGGAAAGTACACAACTACTGAGAAAACTGTTTCAATGTATGGGAGAAAATGTGAAAAAAAAACAAACTATGAGGCTAAAGATAAAAACTGTGGGAAGAGGTCTTTATGACCCTGGGCTCACAAGAGGCAGAGTATGCAACAGTAACCATAGGCAAGCTATTGATGGATTTGACTACATTAAGAGTGATTAATTCTGTTCGACAGAGACACCTAGATCGGACCGCAATATCCGGTGGAAGACAACATACGTTTCCAATCAACTCTATCAGGTGCTTGACAAGATATTTGCAATATAATTTCAACGTGGAATTAATATCAAGATTTTACTAAGAACATCTACAAAGCCATAAGACAAAACAAAACAGAAATCCAACAGAAAGTTAGCCAAAGATATAAACAGGCATTTCACAGAAGGGAAACATCCGGAAGGCTAGCGGTGTATGGAGATATGACCAAACTCATTTGTAATCAGAGAAATACAAGTTAAAACAACCCTAGCTGCTTCCTTGTGTCCATCATGTTGGCAAAAATCAACAAGTCCAATATTAGGAAGTGTTGGTAAGGACATTAGAGCATGGGCACACTCACGGTCTCTTAGTGGAGTATTAAGCTCACACATCCCTCCTGGAAACAGGCCGCCAGTATTTAGTGAAATTATGGATGAAGATTCCCTCTGACATAGCACCCCACCGCGCATCCTACACCCCAGAACGCAGCTTGCCCAGATTCATAAGGTTCAGGTTTCCATAGCTATCTATCTACTACCTGTCTTTCTACAGGCCAACACAATTAGATCTAGACAGCGTTAAGCAAAAAAAGACTAAAAAAAAAAAAAAAGGGATAGGATAGAATCAAAACTCAATATCGTTTATGTAAATGAAAACCAGTTTTTCCATACAGAAAATATATGGAAGACATCACGTATTTTACAAATGTGATTTATATTCACATCCCCAGGTCCTTTCTGTAACACATGATCGGGGGTCCCTATACAGAAGGATGAAGAGAGAACAGAGAGGTTGGATAGAGGAGAACACAATAAAGGGGATTTACACGGGCCAATAGAGTGCTACCCCATCACCTGAGAAGTGTGATTAATTCAGTTCTCTCCCCGTGTGGTCCAGACACATTTTCCCCCCCTCTGTAAACCGAAGGTCTGGCTGCCTGATCAAGTTCTTACTATTCTTATTGTAACAGTCTCTGTTAATTTTTCATAGGTGAAACATTAGGTTCTGCTAAAGATTTTTATTAATTACATATCTGACTGTGGAATCCCTCTTAGAAAAGTTACTCAAAGATGTGAGCAGAAGAAGCCATGAAAGAGATGTGTTTCTCCTATCAGGTTCCACCGTTCTGAGGGGGTCCTCCGGTTCCCTGCCAGACTGCCCACATTTGGGGTGAGTCCACGAACAGATGAATTCCGCATCATCTGTAGGACTTCCGCATGGCAGCTTGCGAATCGCTGTGGCCAGCGAGAACCCCGCGGAGTTCGACTGCGTCAAGTGGGCACAACAGGTGTGCCAAGGGCGGGCTGGCAGCTGTCAGGAAAAGTCGGAAGAGGTGTGTCTTTGTTCCCGATCGTTTGGGCATGAAGGTGAAGGGAGGAGGGTCGGCTGGGCGTCCTACCATTCGGCCCAGTTCCAACACCACCCACCAGGAGATGGCCCAGCGTCAGATCCCACAGGACCACCCCGTGCCCCACATTTCACCCGCCAGTCACAAATCCAGGTGGTGACCCAGGTTTCTGACGAACCAGGGGGTGGAGGTCCCAACAGCCCCCTCCAACTCCGGAGGAAAATCACAACCCCCTTGTGCCCCGTGCTCCTGGCTACTGATTCCAAGTTTGCACCACCCCTCCTCGGGTTCCATTCATTTGCTGGAGCGGCTCACAGAGCTCAGGGAAACATGGTACTTACTGGGTTACCAGTCTATCCGAGAAGGACGGCGGAACTCAGGAGCAGCCCGACGAAGAGACGCACGGGGCCAGCGACCCGGAAGGGAGTGGGGCTTCCCTCCCCCTCTCCCGGAATCTACACGGACGAGCTCACCATCCCGGAAGCTCTCCCAATCCTGTTCTTTAGGGTTTTTATGGAGGCTTCGTTACTCAGGTGCCATTGATCAAGTCACTGACCCTGGCGGTTCAACCCCCCATCCGTCTCCCCTCCCCAGAAGTCAGGGGGTGGGGCTGAAAGTCCCCACCCTACGGACACCTGTTGGTCCTCCGGGCAAGCAGCCCCCACCCTTGGGCGACCTAAGGGCATTCCAGATGTGAGCCATTAACAAAACAAAGGACACCTTTGGCTCTCTCCTCACTTGGGAAATTCCAAGAATTTTCAGAGCTCAGTGCCAGGACTAGGTTAGAAGACCAAATGCGTATTTTTTTTCATTGTGAATCACAATATCACAATTTGAAGTACCAAAGAGCCCAGGGGTGCTGGTAAGTCACGCCAGCCTGCGAAAAGCCCATTCTTGGGCTCGGCCACCAGATCTGTGTTGACAGTTACGATCGGTTTCAGCAGAACAACATCACCCATCACATTAAATGTAGGTCAGCTTAGTTTGTGTTTAAACTGAAGTCCGTTTAGTTTGTATCCAAATAACGCTTCTGTTTTTAATTGTTTAAGAGATATGAACCTTAGTCTGGTTTTGTCTCTAAGTAACATTATAATGAAAACGCGGGGATTTTTTTTCCTCCAGTATAATGGATGTCGAGTGAACACAGGGGATCTGGGACATTTACTTCCCTTTACAAGTGATCTGTACTCTTCTCAGTCTGAAGCTCACCAGACGGTGGAGGGCAGCCCCCCGCCCCCGCCCCGCTAGCGGCCATGCAGGTTTGGGTCTGGGGAGGGAGGCAGGGGCGCGGACGCCAGGCTTCTGTGGCAGGGGCACGGGCTGCCTCCGCTGTGCACCACACAAACCTTCACCCCGAAGGGGAAACATTCCACCCAGAGTCCTAACAATCAGAGACGTACATGGTGAAGAGTCAAGTTTTAGAAGAAGGCAAACTCTGGAGGGTTGAGGAACAGGCTCCATTAAGTTATTCTGCTACTTGAGAGGAAGCAGAAGGCGAGCTGAGGACAAAGCAGAAGCTGACACCCTATAAACTGCCCCCCCAAAGTGGGATAAGTGTGACATTCCTCGGGCACTCCAGGCAGCCCTAAAACAAAGGAAAGGGAAGAAACAAAATGCCAACTGATAGAGATCACAGGCCCATCAGTTTGCAACTGTCTTAAGGATTTACGAGAAAAAAGCAATCTCCAGAAACCTGTAGACTCGATTTCCTGGAGACCTAACATCACCCCCCCAGCCGCCATAGCACAGAAAATCTTAAGTAATCAGTCACTGCTCACGACCCCCAGGGAGCTCTTTCTGCCCACAGATCCTGTCCCCATGCTTTAATAAAACCATCCTTTTTGTACTGAAAAATGTCTCAAGAGTTCTTTCTTGTTGGTCGGCTCACGAACCCTACTGCAAACTACATCACTACGAGCTCACAGCTAAAATGCACTGCTCTGTGGGTTTAGATTTTTAAGTGGGAGGAGAGAGTAAATTAATTTCACTACTGGAGAGGGAGGCCTGTCCAGAGACAAGTCCATGAGGAAAAGTGCTTGGGTACCTGGAGCGTCTCAAGAGAAGGGAGGAAATCTGCCAGACAGGAAGGAAAGTCTGGATCAAAAATGGTTTAAGACTTACCAAAAAAAAAAAAAAATGGTTTAAGACTTAAAAATGCTGGGGCCGCCATGAGCGGCACACCTCGGGCACACACCTGGGGAGTGCGGTGATGTCGCCACCTCGGATCCTGTTAAATATTTAGGGAAGTAATGTCTGCGTGCCGAAGCACACGCCGGAAATGTCTTCACCCTATTCTGACAGTTTGGTAGGGTGTGTGACAATTTCCCACACAAATAATTAATTACAAAAAATCATAATGATAAAAGGAAAACCCGGAGGACACCTTAACCAAGTGATCAAAATGCACATTGCCCATGATGTGGGAAACAAAGGCAGGAGGAAAACTATTAGATTTCCTTACTATTTACAGCCCATTGAGAAGTCCTTGAAACAGGCAGAGTGACCTTCCTCTGGGAGCCCAGCTGCCTCGATGTTGATACTTTGCTAAGTGATGTAGGAAAGATGTTAGGGTTTGAAACCAAACCTTTGGCTTGAGAGAATTCTTGAGAAAGAATTCTTGAGACGTCTTTGGTGCAAAAAGGTGGTTTTATCAAAGCATAGGGATGGGATCTGTGGCAGAAAGAGCTGCACTGCGGTGGTGAGGAGGGGCCCATTATATACTTCCAAGTCGGGAGGGGTTAGGGAGAGCGTGAGTCTCTGAGGAATTTGGAAGCAAGGTTTCCAGGACCTTGAGGGGCTAGCTGTTGTTGGGAGAATGTCGTTTGTTATCACCGAATGAAACCTTAGTCAAGAGACCCTATAGATGTGTATCAGTGGGCCGTATGCTTGGGCGGTGATTGCCAGTACGTATCTTGGGGGGGGCTGGAGATGAAGGAAATTTCTAAGGGAATTTTTATATGTTAAAGTAGATTTAGAGAATCTGGGGGTGGGGGGCAGGCTAGGACTGCCTTTTGCCTTCAGCAAAGTGTCAGCATCGAGGCAGCTGAGTCCCGAGAGGAAGGTCACTCTGCCTGTTTCAAGGATTGTCAGTGGGCTGTAGGGAGTAAGGACATGTAATAATCTCTCTTCTGCCTTTGTTTCCCACATCGCTCGTAACCTGCCTGAAGTGCGTGTGTGTGTGTGTGTGTGTGCGTGTGTGTCCTGATGGTGTGTATATGCGGGGTGTGCCGGGGTGTGTGTGTGCGTGTGTGTGTGTCCTGATTGTGTGTATATGCGGGGTGTGCCGGGGTGTGTGTGTCCTGATTGTATGTATATGCAGGGTGTGCCGGGGTGTGTGTGTGTGTGTGTGTGTGTGTGTAGCGCGCGGTGTATGAGTGTGGGACATACGTGGTGGGGGGGTGTTGTACCCGGCGCACGGCTGCATCCCGCGGCAGTGGTCAGTGGGAACCGGGCCTGGCGAGCCCCCCAGGACGACAGGAAGTGCCTGTGAGTCCCGGGATGCCGGATGCCCGCGTGGCCCCGTCTGCCTCTCCAGCCGTGTGCAGAGCCACGTGCGGAGAGCCCTGCGGTGGGCTGACCGGGACGGAGCCTGGTGTGAGGCTGTGGCTGTCCCTGGAAGAGTGACGGCTGGGGCGCTGCCTCCGTTTCAGGGGACAGCAGACAGGGACACTCGGAGGAGGAGAGGTTTGAGTAGAAGGCCTAACATCCGCTCAGCCGGCAGACCCCGCGGCTGGAGCTCCAGAGCCAGGTGCTCCTGGTAGGAAGAAACCACGATGGTAGGTGGGGATTAGACTCCCACCCAGCTGCTGAGCACCCCGAGCCCCCGCCTGGGGAAGGGTCGGGATTGCCACAGGACGAGTCCTTGCAACTGTTTCTGTGGCAACCAGAGCTGGAGGGGGGCTGCCCTGAGGTCTGGTCTCCGCGCGTGTGCCGGGAGCCCCGGGCCTGCCGGGAGGACTGGCGTGGGGATTTCAAACGTGACGCTTCCGGGCAGGCGGGCTGCTCTCTGCTTTTCAGGAGCTGAGGCCGGGGAAGCACTTTGTGGGTGCTGAATTCTGCATCCTTAGGACCCACGATGGTTTTCCATTGAGAAGAGGGCCCTCCTCATGGGCACCATGAGGACGGCAGTTTGCTGGGACAGATGTCTTCTTAGAAATTCGCCGCGGTCGGAGGCTCAGCCCCGGGCCGGGTCAGTTCCTGGGCACGCCCCCACCCCGCCGTGGCGCCCACAGGACCAGTCAAATAACCGTCAGAGACCTCGGCCGGCTTCCAGCCCGCGTTCAGCCCCGCGAGAGCAGCCACAGGCTCTTGGGCACATCGCGGGTGGTTTCAGGGTGCACGTGGCTGCCTCCGAATTCACCGACTAGAGATGTGAGATCGATCTTTGGAAATGCGTGGTGCCTTCAGTGAGTCATTCTGAGAGATGTAAATTCCTCCAAATCCCTCCCCCGGCTTCGGTGCCTGCCGTCACTGCCGCCACTTCCCCGGACAGGAGTCTCTCCTCCAACGTCAAGGGGCATCGAAATGCCGGAGAAGATGTCTTTTGAAAATAAAACGTGAAAACCTCGATATTGGGAGTCCTCCTCCCAGGAAGATGTAATGTAAGAGGAGCACATGAATAAACTTATTTTAGGAACTGAAATGACACAAGTGGGAAGTCTCAAGCCTTGCTGGCAATGAGTCACGCAGGCCGTGTTCGTAACACTTCATTTCTGCAGTGACATTTAAAATTAAAAACACTACCTGTGAAACGCAATGGGATCCTGTTTTTTAACAATGTGTTGCGTATGTATTTTAAGTGGGAAGACAAAAACAAACGAATGAGCCAAGGTAGGTTAATTCCGCTAATTCAACTGCTTGTTCTCTTCAGGGGGTGAAGGATAATCAGCGAGTTTAAGTCTCTTATTCAGAGGAGATGTTATGAATGTAAAAAGTATTGGGATGTCACCGATTTTCCCAACCATTCCAAATAACTGTATAACCAAGTGGACGGGTGTTTCAGGATGGCGACATTCAATGCCTCGGACAGGGACAGCCCCAGGGAGGCTGGATGGCGAGGTCACCCTGTACCCCCGCGGGAGGCTCGTGGGTGCCCGGCTCTCTCGTCTGTGGTGTCCGTAGCCTCCCCGATGAGTCATGCCAGGGGCCTGCCCTGGGGAAACATTATGAGCAAGATGAACATGGGCCTTATCCCCACGGAGCTGTCAGGTAGGGAACACAGAGCCAGTGGGGCTGATTCCGGGCAGAGGTCAGCGGTTGGCAGGGCCCCCGGGCTGGGGACGTGCCTGATGGATGATGGGAGGTGGCTGGGTGGGCATTAACTTAGGGCAGGTGCCCAGGAAAGTCTCCACTGGGCAGTGGCCGTAGTGCTGACCACTGACAGCAGGAAGGGGACAGCGGGGGAGAAGAGGGCAGAGCAGAGTGTGGAAACCTAGGGAAGGCGTGGGGCTCGGAGAGGAGTTAGGTTTTATTGTAGATACAGTGGGAAACCATGGAGGGGGTGACAGGGGGCGGGGTGGCTTGATGGGGCGGTGATGCCTGGCCTGCACTGCTTTCCAGGGTCCGCCGGGCGGCGAAGGTGCACAGAGAGGGTCAGGGTGCGCCGCCCTGCCCACGCGCCCACACTAACCCACGGAAAATGCATGTTCTTAGAGAAATCAAGAAAGCAGGTTGCCCTTCTATACGCATATAGGGCAAGCTTATTCTTCCTAAGAAGCTATTTCCCACGGTTGAGAGACGTTCGAGGGCCGCTCGGGGCGAAGCAGGAGACCTTGACCTGAGGGATCCCCAAGGCCAGTCCTTCTAAAGCCTTCCCTGTCCGGTTACCACGGTCTCCGCTGCAATTCCGGCGATGGCCACGAGGTGGCTTGCGGCCGGTCTTGCAAGCAGAGGCTTTTCTTGCCCCCTTTCCAGCACGGCTAAGTGGGGAGGGCACAGGGAGGCTGGGGCTCCGGGAAGGGACTGGCCACTCCAGGGACAGAGCCGCCATGGCGCAGGCCCGTAGCTGGGAAAGGGTTTTCCTGAAGTGTGGGCTTTTCTCATGAGTACCTCTTAAACTAGCAAATAGGAAAAAATAAATAACAAGCTGCAGAAAAGCAGAAAGTAGGAGAACGCCTTCCTTGAATCCAGGTTTCCATCTACTTCCCAGGAAAGGATGCGTCCTTCCTGGGAATGAGGGACACTGAAAACCCGGATCGTGGTGCTGAATACGGACTTCGACAGAAATACAATGCTGTTTAGCTTGCCATAACGAGGTTCATTCTGGACTTTCTGTTACTGGTTCAAGGAACAGCTGAAACCACGGAACAGGTCCAGAGGCTGGGACGACTGTTTAATTGTGGTATGTCACACGTATTTCTCGGTGTGATAGGACACCATGTCTCCTCTACCCCAGGAGGGAAGGAAACTCCTGTAATTGTTGGATTTTCCGGGGATTTGAGCCTGTTAACTGGGTCAGGTAAAAGTTAAAACAAGAACAAAATGAAGAAGAAGGGAAGAAGTTGGAGCAAAAGGAAGACAGTGAATTTCATCATCTGCAGAAATACGCTGGGAAGCCGGGAGGTCCCCACAGGTGGCCCAGAGCAGACAGGGGCAACAGCCCCCGGAACTGGCTAGAAATGCGATTCTCAGGCCCGTCCTGGACTCCTGGGATCAGAAACTCTAGGGCTTGTGTGTTTCAACAAGGAGGTTTTTTCCTTCCCGTCTGAGTGGCCACCTGTGTTCCCCCAACTCTAGATTGGCCTGAACCCCAGGCCCTGTGCGGACTTCTCCCATTCGTGAAATAAATCTTTAATGCAAAAGACAGTACTCAATGCATGTGTGAGATTAAAAGGCCAGTGATGAAACCAGCCCCCGGTGGATCGGGAACTAGGATATTGCCAGCACTTCGGGCTTCCCGATGCATCTGTTTTCTGAGACAGAGGCCAGTGGGCAGGGAAGGGCTGGGGGTTTTTCATGTCTGCTCGGTTACTTTAGGATCCGTAGGATTAGTTAGACCCTCTCCAGGACGCCCCGTACCTTGAACGTAATACGCGACTTCCAGTCTTTGTTTGCCCGTCCAGGCTCCTTATCCTCCAAAATGTTCTAGATGAGTCAGCTTCTTAAAAACATCTCGTTTTTATCGACTTCACAGTCCGCATGACTGGGCAGTTTGGAGGCTGGAACATATGAGTTTTAATTACCCACAGCTTCTAATTTTTGCGGTAATTCATAATGTCCTCATGAAATTTCTATGATTCAGTCTTTTTTTTTTTTTTTGGTAGAAATGGCTGGTGTTCAGGCAAAGACTGATTAAACTAGCTACACAGGAATTAAAAGTTAATGCCTTTTTGTTTCATTTTTACCCACGTTTCAGGAGTTACCATGGTGACCGAAAAGGGTCCAGGTAGCACCAACTTACAGATGTGCTGTTTACCGTTCCCCCCCTCCCCAGCTCAGTCTCTCTCTTACCACCCCATCGCGGGAACTAGTTTTCAGGGAAAGCAGTTGTTTCTCGCCTTGGTGAATTTGGGGAGCTCGTTATGTCCTACCGTGTCCTACCCCAGGCTCGCCCGCCCTGTCTCCCCGGGCACGAGGGTGCCCTTTCAGCCGCCGCAAGGCAGAGAGCCTGCAAGAATGGCGGCCCTTCTGTCCTCTTGCCTGCATATCATTTATTTTTCATCCATAATCGTCTCGTTTCCACGGTGAAATGGGACCACCTCCCCCACGATCTCTGGGCGGGGGGGTCTTAGAGTCCCGCCCGTTGCAAACAACAGACACCGAGCGGAGACGAGGGTGTTCAGGCAGCCGGGGGCCGCGATGCAGCGGGGACAGCGGACCGGAGCCTCTCTTGGTGGTTTGCTGTCGCTCCTTCTGCTCTTGTGGGGGCAGTAACACGTACATGACATAAAATGTACCGTTTTACCATTTTAAGTGTCCAGTTCTGTGGCATTGAGAACCTTCATGTTCTGCCACCACCCCCGCCACCACCGTCCTCTCCAGAACTTTCTCATCTTAGTGGCCAGTAAGTGACGACGGTCCGTCAGCCCTCCCCCGGCCCCTGGGGACTGCAAGTCTACTTTCGGTCTCTACGAATCTGACTCTTCTAGGCACTTGACACGCGTGGGCTTACGCTGGGCTTTGTCTCTGAGGCCCGCCCCCGTCCCCGTCCCATGAGAACCCCCACATAGGCTGACAAGAGGTCACCCCTCCAGTGCTCCTGGTGGTGGGGTGCGGCAGGGAATCCGGCAGCCCAAACACTGATCTGGGGGAGGGTGGATCATGAAAAAGGCGTCGGGGCGTGCTCAGAAATACACGGAGAGCCCTAAAAACCATGGTGTCGAATGGGGGAACCCGAGGGAGAAGGCACGGCACCAACTATGCAGCCCTCCGACACACACACAGCACAACACGGCAATGGGAGGGCCTCACGGGAGCCTGACGGGCACCAGCGCAGTGGAGCGGGGAACGCAGGGCGAGGGGCCCGAAGGGGACTGCCGTCAAGAGGGGCCTTCTTGCACACACAGGCTGATGTTAATTATAGTCTACAAACGAGAGTGCGTGATCAACTCAACTCACTTGACATAAGTTGAAAAATAGCATTTTGCCTGGTAGCTTGTCACTTGCTGCTTGATGGCGGTCCCCCCAGCACAACATACCTGGGCATACCTCAAAAAAATCTCTCTCCCGATAACATTATCTCATTCGTGTTCTACAGAAAGCTTGATTTTGCCCAAAGAACCTGGAATTCATTCCTGCACTCTGTGTTATGGCAAAGCGTGTGTTACCATGGTTTCTTAAAACAAAATTTCAATTAGCAGATGGGGCTACTGAGAGGGAAGTGTCGTCCTGGTGTAGAAATTTGGAGCAGCATTCAGGCTAAAATAAACACATTTCAAAAACGCCTGCCATTTAGGACGACTGTGAATGAGGGCCAACAGCTCAGTGGTACGTTAATTGTGTTAAACATTCTTGATTGAGATAGGTATCCCGAAGATTAGCAAATGCAGTACCAATGTTTAGTTTACGATCTTTTAAAAAAGTTTTATCGATAATATTTTTAAACGTGGAGAATGTTGGAGAGAGGTATATGAAATGCAGAATTAGAATTCGCCGTGGGTGGCCATCAACCACTGGAGTGTTTTGAAAATGTTGAAATGAACCAATGCAGAGCATCGAAATCATCACCAGAATTTAAATGGTGCGGAGTATCTGAAACGCCGGGATCTGACAAGGTGCCCTGTGAAGTCAGGGTTCGTCACGACCGGCGGTCTGTTCTTGCCGGAGGGGGGTGAGGGGGGCTTGCGGCTAGGAGCGAAGACCACATTTCCCAGCATCCCCTGCAGCTGCGGGGGTCCTGTGGCTTCAGCTCCCTTCACCATCTTGGAGACTTCCTTAGGATGCCTCAACCCACACACCTTGCTGTCCTTAGTCACGTCTCCTTCTCGCTCTCTGGACTATGGGTGGATTCACGCGTGAGCGAAATTAGCCTCTCCCTGGGAGGTGGGGGGGAAGCGAACACATCTGGAGCCTGTGGCTTACGAGGAGCCCAATCCCAGTGATGGGGGTTCTTCCACAGATGTAGGTCTGAGACGTGAAAGGAGCTGCTGGTGGGCCCCACAGCTTCCCACAGACACATACACTTCCCCCCACTGCCGACACTCAGGACACAGGGCTGGCACCGTCTTCTGTCCTCCCGCCTTCCCGGGACCCCTGGATGGAGCTTCAGAGCGAGGCACCGAGAGCCTGCAAGAAGCCGCAAGCTCTTATTTCACGTAGCTGTGTTTGGGGTCAGGAAGGATCCCTTTAGAAGAGCCCTCTGCACGTCCCACCTTCTTCTGTGACTCAGCAGAATCTCTGTTTCCATGCCACGCTGCAGGCGGGCTGAAAGCATCCCAGTCCAAGCGCAGGGCGGCCAGCGAGCTGGGACTCAGGCACAGCTCTGAGACCTCCCCTCCCACATCGTTTGCCCCCCACTGAGGCCACTCTGTCCTCCGTTTCTGGGTCACACCCTGTTCTGCAGCCTGAAGCACTCGCTCCTGCCGGGTCCCTCCAGTCCTCTCTGTCTCTCTGGTCTGTCTCCACACAGAGCACGGAGACCACCTTGCTCCCTGCTTGAAAGCTCCAGAGGCTTCCACCGAGGAACAAGGCCCGGAACCTTCTGTGTCCAAGAAAGGCTTGCTATGGCTTGCCCTGCTGGCCTATTCTCTCCCTCCTCTCTGCTCTCCAGCCACTTGGCCTCTTTCAGTTCTTCCCATGTTCCTGGCCCCTCTGGCCTCGGGGCCTTTGCACATGCAGCTTCCTCTTCCAGGAACGCTCCTCCCCGGTCAGGCACTTCAGATCTCAACTCCCACATCACCTCTTCAGGGCACCGTCACTGTCCCTGCAGATGAGGTAGGGTCCCACCGTTAATTTGCTTTCAGGGCGCCCACTGGATATGGGGAGGGTGACCAGCTGACCCGTTTGCCCGGGACTGGGGACAGATTTGACGCCGGGACTCCTGGTTTGACGCCGGCAGGGTCCTCGGCACCCGGACCTGTTCCTTGCTGAGGCTTGGACTCGTGGAGCTGCGTGCAGGTGTGAAGAAAGATGCCTGAGGACCTGGGTGAGCCGTCGGGAGCGTGTGCGAGCCAATGCGTCCCGGAAGCTGCAGCCGTTCTGCCCTTGGTCCCGACTCGCTGACAGCGTGGGCTCTAGGCTGTGACACGGCCCTGTGTGGAGTCGGCGATTCGGGGAAGCACGTGTGTGGGGTGATGGGCCTCACCTGACGGCAGGGCCACCTGTACACTCACCCTGAGCTTGAGCTTGGCCTCCTCTGCAGGGACCCCCGGCGGCCACCCTCCCAGGGCATTTCGGGGGACAGCTCCCAGAGCGGATGATACTTTCTGTCCTGGGAAAAGGGTTTTGCTGACGAAGGTGCCGTGGACCACAGACTCGTTAGGAGCATCACCACACTGTTCCACACTTTTCTCCTTCTGGAAACGGGGAGCAAATTCAGAACAGGAGCAATCGAGGAGGCCAAGAAATGGAACTGAGTGGCACCAAGAGTGGAAAGCAGCTTCCCAATGAGGAAGATCTGAACCATTTAAAAGAGAGGTATCAGAAAGCAAAAGCAAACATGAGCTTTTCGCTGAGGGGATCTCTCACCAACAATCATTTCTCGAGCTTTTTGCCCCGGCGTCTCTGGAAGGGATTCGACATATTAAACTTCTTCCTGCGAGAGTGTTTGAGGTGTCACGAAACAGATACACAGACGCCGTGGTAAGCGAGAAATGATGGGGACACGCAGGGGCCGATGCCTTCGGGGGTCCCACGGTCACACCCCGGGAGAACCAGGAGGTGCCAGCGCCCTCTGCAGCAGGACGGCAGCATCCCTGCTGGGGAAGGGAAATAGCTCGCCTACCCACCAACCCGTCTGTTCATCTAATGGTGGCTCAAGCAACGTTTGCCCCTGGGGGCCACTCTCTCCATGCTGCCTTCTTGCTCGAACGTACGCCCACAAGTGTTAGCTTCACGCGGGTCCTTTCTGAGCAAGAGAGGCACCTTTTCCTGCACTTGGAAAGTGGATGGGAAGTGGGATCCCGCCGTGCACCCCTGTGTCCCAGCCCATCGATCCCTACACACTGTTTCAGGGAGGCCTTCTAGAAAAACTTCAGGGAGACTCTTCATAGAAACAAAGCCTCTTGCCCAAATGTCGCAGAAATGTGTGCTATTAAAGCAAGGAAAGATTTTATTTCTAATTCCAAGACACTTTCGTAACCTCCGCTGATTATAAGTTCTCACTCTCCTCATAATGTATGATCCTAATTCTACATAATCCTGGATTCAGTTGTTACCAAAGCATCGTATAAATGTATAGTTTCGCTTGCGTCTGGACACTCCAGGGTTTATCTGTTCTGGGAGGAGTCCCTAGTGACGAAGATGCCATCGTAGTGAAGTACAGTTTCAATGTCGCGGATTTCGTGTCCTCACTGGGGTGGGCGCACCTGCCGACCTTCCTTCTGGACGCGGATCCCCAGTCCCTTCCTGATGATAGCGGGCAGGGGGCATCGGTGGCCGGCCCCGTGCCCCCAGACCTGGGGGAGAGCAAGCTGGCTTCTTCTCAGGGACGGAGAGAGGAGGGAACAGGGTTCCGGTCTTGTCTCTGGACGTCGTTACTGTGAACGGCACCAGCCTAGACGTGCAGCCGGCCGTCTCTGCTCTTAGCTGGAGGCAGCAGGTGGGCGAACCCGGGACAGATGTGACGGGGGCGGGGGGGGGGCAGACCCAGGGGGGCGGGCCCGTCCTGACACCCTGCGGGAAGCCCTGGGCCAGCTGAGCACCTTCACAACATTCCGTTGTGAGAAATAATAGAGCCAGAGGGTTTGCCCCTTTATATATTTTAGAAAGATTTGCGTCCTCAGAGATGAAGGACAAAGTAGGTGAGCCCATTATTCACACCGGAAACATTTCCCCCCATTATAGAGCCCTTTTTGAATACCTGAGTAAAGAGTCCATTTTCTTCTGAAAATTTGAGAGCGTACCACGGTAAGTTCCCAGGAACCTGTGAGGAACGTCCAGCCAGTGTGAGAAGGCAGACTTGTTCTTACGGAGGTGACGTCCTAGAGAGTGCTGGAGGAGTAGAACGCCCAGTGTCACTTCGCTGGGGAATCCCCCTTGCCATTCTCTAACCATCCTGCTCCGTGCATGGGGTTAGTGGGACTCTGGCCCCACCTGGGCAGACTTCCCGCCCTCTGGCCACAGTGATTGCCTTAGAGTCTGGCCATCACTCCTACCAGACCAATCATCCTCTTCTCTGGAAGGTGAACTGGGAAAACCCTTCATTCTCTCTGGAGGAAGATGGTTGAAAGGACCCCTTGGGTGAGGAGCCCAAGAGGGGGGACATTTTGCTTCCATATGGAGCGAGTCTGCCCCAGAATAAAGCCAAGGACAGCAGGTTGAGAGAGAGAGAGAGAGAGCTGTGATATCACTTGAACACCTGGATCCAGCCTCACCTGATGCTGGAAACGCCCCACCTGCTGAAGACTTCCCAGTTACACATCCTGCTAGGGCCTGTTTAACTGGTAGGGCCTGCTTAGCCGGACTGAGTCTATATTGCCTAGGTAGCCATATTGTTGTTTCCATCTAAGTGACTTCATTCTGGGAATAGACGCCCTGGCAGGCAGAGACAATCAGTTCCTGGTATCCGTTCCAGGTACCGGCCCTAGACAGGCCAAGACAGGTGGAAACATCCAATCAGCTAAGAGCCACATAACTTGAGGTTTGCGGTGCGATTTGAGGTTTTGCCCTATAAAAGAGAGCCTGTAAGATTGGTGGGGTCGCTGTGTGCATAGAGACGGCCCTGACCGGTCAGTGTGCTGGTCAGTCTGATTCCTGAGGCTTGGCGCGAAATAAAGCTTTGCTTGACTTTCGCTTTGTATCAGTCTCGTTCCTTTGATCACGGACCCTAACAATTCCTCTATTTTTTTTTTTTTTTTAAAGTTTCTTTGAACTGGGTTTCTGTGGCTTATAACTGAGCAACTCCTGATGAATACTGATGGTAAAACACAACCATTGTGCCAGAGGGGGCAGGGTTCTCAGCTGGCTTGCTCTTCAGGTCATTCCATTAGCGGACCAAACACATAATAAACCTCTCGTGAAGGCCCTAGACTGCTCCTAACAGCAGTGTGGCTGGCCAGCTAGAGACACGGTGGCTCTGACCACTAGCTGAATTGGCGCTGGGCCCCGAATTGTGTCCCCAAAGCTGTCTACCACATTTGCTTGGTATAGAGCAGCTGCAGGCCAGCTTTCTATGGGAGGGGCCAGATAGTGAGTATGGCAGGTGTCGCGGGCCACACAGACGGCTGGAGTCACTCGCTCTGCCCACTGTGGGAAAGCAGCCGCAGGCAACACGTCAGCAGGTGCGCGTGGCTGTGACCCAGTACAACTTTATTTATGGACAATGACATTGGCATTTAATTTTTACGTGTCATGAAATAGTATTCCTCAATCATTTAAAAATGTGAAAACCGTTCTGCGACATCAAGAGACTAAATAGAATACGGCAGTCTAGGTTGGGCCCTGGGACAGAAAATGGACATTGGGGGAAAACTGAGGAAATCTGAATAAATTGTGGACTAGTTTAAAAATAAAGTATCAGGGGGTGCCTGGGTGGCTCAGTGGGTTAAAGCCTCTGCCTTCAGCTCGGGTCATGATCTCGGGGTCCTGGGATCGAGCCCCGCATCAGGCTTTCTGCTCAGCGGGGAGCCTGCTTCCCCCCCTCTCTCTGTCTGCCTCTCTGCCTGCCTGTGATCTCTCTCTCTGTCAAATAAATAAAAAAAATAATTAAAAAAAATGAAGTATCAGTATCAGTCCATTAATTGGGACAAATACACCATGCTAATGTGAGAAGCTAATAACAGGAGTGGGAGTGGGGTGTATGGGGATTCCGCCTTGCCTTTGCAACTTCTTTTGCAAATCAAAAACTGTTATAAAATATAACATCTATTAAAGAACAAGGACAACAGCA
The DNA here is from genome assembly GCA_028533885.1 of Nasua narica. NCBI lineage: Eukaryota > Metazoa > Chordata > Mammalia > Carnivora > Procyonidae > Nasua > Nasua narica. The sequence continues at coordinate 2,136,123 of CM052813.1, forward strand.
TTTTTAGCTTGTGGATATACAAGAACAGATGGCGAGCTGATTTTGGCCCAAGAACTATCGCTTGTCGACTCCTGGTGTATAGAAGATGGACTGCTGACAATATCGCAGACCAGGAGCCTTCCTGACTCTGTCAGTGAAAACAGCTAAAAGTAATGATTACTAATAAATCATTCTTAAATCAATCAACTATCTGGAAACAAAAGCATGATTAATTTTATCTCAGCCTGACAAGGCTATGGTGCACAGACGTTTGGTCAACCTCCACTCTAGATGCTGCTAGGAAGGTATTTTGCAGATATGATAAACATTTACAGTTGGTCGACTTTGAGTAATGGACATTACCTTTGATGACATGGGTGAGCCTCGTCCAATCAGTTGATGGTCTTGAGAGCAGAAACCTATTTCCTGCAAAAGAATTCTGATTGCAGACTGCAGTGTCAACTCCACTGTTTCCAGCATTCCCTACAGCCTTCAGACTTGCCAGCCCCCATGACTGCATGAGCCCATTCCTTACCAGGTGTTTCTGTGTAACTATGTGGCTAGATCTGTCGTACATCTAGATGGATATTGCATACACATACCTCTTGGTTCTGTTGTTCTGGGGAGCTCTGACTGATAATACAAAGCAAGGAATTGTAAGGACAAGAGGGAGTTGAAATGAGGACTCCAGAGAGTGAAGTTGGTTACTGAACCTAGCTCTCTTCTTGAGGGCGTTTGCTGGACCAGGTGTAAGGGCTAATAAGAGAGCCTCCCACACGGAGCTGGGATCCTGAAAGTCTGCTCCAACCATGCAGGGGCGGCGTGGGAATAAACCCTCGCTAGCACTTGGCGAATACAAAGAGAATGGCCTGCATTCCCCTAGATGAGGAAAAAAACCTCCCCAAACATTTTACCACAAGCCGAGTGTTTGCATAGACATTCAGCTGGAGGTCACACTAGAATGACCCGAAATGCGTGGCATTTATTTTGACAATGTCCCTAACTGACGGCGCTGCCAGGCAATAAGGGAATTAGCTCACATCGTCTCTGCAGAAACTTAAACTCTATCCTGAACATCAGAATACTCTCCTACCTGAAGTTAGGGAAAGAGGGGGAGCAGTCCCTGGTTAGAGCTCACGTAGGGGAAGAAAGAAGCTGCCCTGGGTGGGAACCGGCAGCAACAATGAACAAAAATAGGTCCCCGAAGTCTTCCCATACTGGAATTTTTAAACACAAGATACAGAGTAACTACAATTAATATGTTCAAGTAAAATAAAAGGAAGTTTGAAAACAGAGTCATGAACAATGAACTGCAGAATGACCGGCGTGTCTCGACCTGCTAACTGACGTCTACATCACTTGCCTCTCTCCGAGCGCCCGCTGGAGCCAGAGGCCGGAGATCCCGCGCCCGCCCCGTGCCCAGCAGCTCTGCATGTGGACGGGTCCTCTGCCGCGCTGAGCCGGGGGTCCTCTGCCAGAAAACGGGGAGCTGGAAATCTTTTCCGTTCACATGTGGAAGGGCTGCAAATTAGAAGGGAAATAGAGGGGTCACGTGGACCTGCCTTCATCCAGAAGGCAGAGAACTGCCCTCATGAAGGATGTTTATCAGGTCCGACGCGCATCCTGAGATGACATCTGAATGCAACAGAGGGGACCCAGGGCACGGACAGAGCACAGGGCGGGCTGACTAGAGAGGTGGCTGCCTCAGATGGTCAGCCCTACCAGACACACATCACCAGCCCCCAGGAGGAGCGGCGCACCCGGGGATGGCAGCCCTCAGGCAGCCCTGGGAAGGCTGGCCTCCCTGAGGGCTAAAGCCGCTCTCCTCCAAACCTTGCTCCCCCTGCCCTGTGTTGAGGGTGGAGGAGTGGTCCTGGCGTGGGCTGAACGCTGTGTCCCCAAACCCACCCCCAGTCGGATGCGTGTCTGCAGGGGACCTGTGTGGGATGATCAGGGTAAGACGAGGTCACAAGGCTGGGGCCACGATGGGGGAAGGTACACCGGAGCCTGCTCTCCCCATCTCCGCCATGTAAGAACATGGCGAGGGGCCCTGTCTGCAAGCAGGGTGAGCTCCCACGGGGTTCCCGCCGCACTAGCCTCTAATGAGAGATGACCGAGAGGCCCTGAAGTGGCTGGGAAGGGGGTCCCAGTACTCACCCTCCTGTTGGCACTTCGCAGCCACTGGGCTTGCCCAGCCCAGCCGGGCTGCACTTTAGCTGGCGTGGAGGGCAGCAGTTGGAGCCTGCTTAGCCAGACGGCTGCTGCCCTGAGCAGGCGATGGGGAGTTAGAGGCTGGGCTTCAGCATGGCCATTCCGGACAGCGGGCCCCGGGCAGCCTGGACCAGCTCCTGATCTCTTCCAGCCGGGCCGGGCCCCGAGCCGCACGAGGTTCTCAAGACCTGTTTCAGCCAAAGACAGCCCCCTAGCGCCATCTGAAAGGTGCTCCTTCCGCATGCAGAGCTCAAGAGCTGAAGAAAAGGGAATCCAAGAAACTTAGACCTCTCTAAGGCGTTATCAGTTGCAACTATAAAACGTATCCCCCCACAAAGAAAACAGTCCATCAAAATTAGCTTGATGGAAGATTCTGGATTCCGATCAGGATTCTGATGAAATGTTACAATCTGCCAGAATATGATTTTGCAGACATTGAAAAGGAAACTTCAAAAATATTTTGATTTGCTTCATTTGGGGCTTTCTAAATATTTAATGTTTAAAATCTTTCAGATTATTGATTCAAAATGATGTTTATTTCCTACAACTTATGTTTGGTTTATATTTGGCATTTATAAACATTCAACAAAACCAGTCTCATGTGGCATTTGGTAATGCTGGTAATTGCTATTATTGTTTTTTCTTAGAATTCTGCGGTTTAAGTCACAGGAGGGTGGTGAAAAGGAAGGCCAAGGTGATCTAGAGGGCACAGGAGCTCAGAGGCGACCCTAGGAAGTATCTACCCTTCTCCCTCCCGTGGGGATGACCTCTAACAGTTTCTGCTGAATTCATTGTAAGCATAGGAGGGAAATGGCCCTAAATTAAATCTCAATATTCCAGCCAGCCCCACCGCTCAGGCTAACAGCATCTCAAAGTGCAGATAACTCGCTGATGCTCACGGGTCCCCCTTAGCAACTGGGTTGCTATGGAAACACATTGTAACTCGCTGAGAGGGAGCAAGCAGGAGCTGGAGGAGTTGCAGGAATTTCTCATTGAAATAATTACAGTAGTTCTCAGTGTGTTTAAGAAATGAATGCACCATGACTTTTTTTTTTTAAATTTTCCTTTTCAAAGCGTGTTTGTGACAAGTCTTGCATCCAAAGAGTTCGGCGCAAATGCTTGCTCTAGTAAATCTTAATAATATTGCATTTTTTGAAAAAAAAGCCATGTTTGGGAGGCTCTTGGTGGTCCATTATTTGTTTTAGGATATGGAATTTCATATGCATTTAAATATTTGCCCAGACGTGAAAATGCCATGGAGGGGCTTGTGTACGAGGAAGAAAGGGTATGGGCACGGCCCGTTTTAATAGCAGGGTCCCTACAGATGTGACTTGAATTTGTGTTAACTGAATGATTATGTGCCATTCATGCTTTTGTCCAATATTATTCATAATGAATTACCATTTATTTGGATTGGAGCATATGGGCACTGTAATCAGGACTGAGCCTTCTGCATGTCTGATCTTTTGGGAAATTTCTAGGGCTGCTATGGGAGATTTTGTTTCTATTTAGAACACACTATGTGCTTCTCTGAATCTGAACTAGTAAATCGTTCTCAACGATTCTTTGTAGTGAGGACCTGACTTTTATTTTTAAAAGTAGCCTTTCATTCTGGTGCCAGATAGATCTGTGTTCCTGATAGAACTGGTAGAAATTATAGGGAAAAAATTCTAGAAAAGCACAGAGACAAATAGATTCCCCAGAAATCTCGCCTCTGAGAGAGACTCATCATCAAGGTTTGGCACCCTTCCTTGAAGTCTTTATTTTTAGGCATTTGGGTTGTTTTTCAGTTTAGTGACTGTGGTCAGGACAGTGTTTAGGAGACAGGCGTTCAACCTACAAGGCAAAAAATGCTGAATTCCTCCGCAGAGAAGAAAACCCCAAACACAAACCGTGCAGGTTACGTGACACACGGAGAGGTCAATTCTTAACTGGAGGAAGACGGTACTCCATGGAGAAATTAATTAGAGCGTTCACTATGGAAACACTGTTTTGAAATCGGTGTTGACTGTTGTGTTAACTTCTGCAGGCAATTTTGCAGACCCTGCCCCGGGGGAGGCGAGCTCCCTGCTCCTGCCACGCCGGGGTCGGGGCACGGCTCCTTTACTGACTTGTAGTTTTCATCTCTTCTGATGTACAAATGTCCAGATTTTTTAAGGCAGAGGACCTTAGAAACAGTACATTATATGAAGACAGTAGTGAGTAAAGCACATAACAAGGTAACTGTCTGTGATAACAGCATCATTTGCCCTCTGTGCAGAAAATACAACTGGATCGAAATCCTCCCTCCTCTAGGGAGTCTGTGTGGGGTTTTGTTCACCGCATTAACCAGAGCGAGGCTACCTGGTGGCGGATCCTGAGCTGTAGGCCCACGGGAGGCTGGAGAGCCATGGCCCCTGGTTTCTGGGAGCTTCTTGGTCTCTGTCATCGGAATACAGACCTCCCAATACAAAATAAGGAGACCCCGATCTAGAAACCAAGGCCTGGGAGAGAGCCCCACAGATCAGGTAGTGATGGACTGTCACTATGCTAATAAGAGCCCGGCTTCCTTTTTCTTTGCAGACTCATTGGAAGCGGGTTGCATTGCAATGGCCATTTCACAGGAGAGAATCACTTAAGCCACTATGTGCCACACACAAAGTGTTCAGGCCACATCTATTCTTGCCCCGTGCTTACCAGCAACGAGACAAGGGAGGAATTAAAATGTGTCCTTTTTCATCGTGGTAAAATATACCGAACACAAAATCCATCATTTTAACCTTTTTTAAGCGTACAGTTACTGCGACGGCCAGGATGTCCACAATGTTGTGTGTCCGTCGGCACCACCCACGCCCAGAACGTTTTTACCATCCCAAACACAACCTCAGACCCATTAAGACGAAGTCCCCACCCCCCTCTCGCCCCAGCCCCTGGCGCCCACCGTTCTGCTCTCCGCCTCTGAGCGACCGCGTGGAGGTGGAACTGATCCTATTTATCGTTTAGCATATTTATCGTTCTGTGGCTGGCCTACTTCACTTAGCAGAACGTCCTCAAGGTCCCTCCACGTTGTAGCAGGTGCCAGAATGTCCCTCTTTTTCAAGGCAGAATCCTCTTCCATTATATGGATATACACCAATTCTCTTTATCCACCCCTCCCCTGATGCACACGTGGGTCGCTCTGACCCTCTGGCTGCAGCAAGTAGTGCCGCTATGAAGAGGGGCCCGCAGACATCTGCTCCAGGCTTTGGGGATATACACCCAGCAGGGCAAGTGTGGGACCCTAACAGTAAGTTCTGCTTAATCTTTTGAGGAACCGCCAACCTGTGGCCCCCCAGCAACGCACAAGGGTTCCAACTGCTCTACATCCTCACCAACCTTGTAATTTTCCTCCTTAAATATTTTTTGTTGATAATGGCTATCCTAATGGGTGAGAATTACCTCCTGGGTCATTGGAGCAGAGAGCCAATCAGCAGGCTGACTTTAATCGTGGGACCAGCTCTCACTTCGCTGGGAACTGTGCTCCCGGGCGGGGGCGGGGGCAGGGGTGAGGGGCGAGGGGCTGCCGACATTTGCTGCTCTGAGCATGCCCATCACCCCTGCTTTCACCCTTGGCCCCTTCGGGGAGGCCTCACCACCTTCCCTAAACATGGTAAGCTTTGCTGGTTTCATGAAACACCTGAAGAAAGACAGACAGAATCAGTTTGTAATTCTGAGATGTTTACACAAAAATGATGCAGGTTTTTAAACAGATTCTTGAAAACGACTTTATGGTAGATCATAGTAGATTGGTATTGCACACCAGTGCTCACTGACTGTGGAGTGAATGGCTTCTCTCAACTTTACACCTTTGCGAATGTCAGTCCACATTGGTGGGCTCCAACACCCCACCTAGATGATTCTCAGGGTCACTGCCCTTAACTGACCTTTGACGTTGACAAGTGCGGTCAGAGCCTTCATTGCAAAACTTAATGTCATGGGCACAACTCTTTGGAGGAAACTCAACGTACAGTATGCCCCATTTGGAAAACTGGCAATAATTCTCCCTTCTGTGAAAATTGCAGATCTTTTCCTTTGCTAGATATCCGCTGCTTGGCTTTTCTGAATAATGATGCTGTGAACATCTGTGAGCATGTAGCTTCATTTCCCTGGGCCGGATTTCCAGGACGGGACTTGCCAGGTGGGCGCGGAAGCCGCGGGTCACCTCGTAGGAAACCAGCGAGCTTGGACTGCAGCGGCTTGCGTTCTTGCCGGCTTACATTTCCATACGAGGGCACTGCGTGGCCAGCTGCCCCAGCAAACGACAAAGGACGGGCCCTGAGAATGGCCCAGCACGATGCAGGCTGCCCCAGGAGTGGCCCAAAGATGAACCAAGCCGGTCACTGGCAGAACCACTCGGTACCAAGTGCCCTCAATCCAGCCATCCGCCCTGGTGGACGCCCGCGGTGCCGAGCGACAGTCATAGGAAATTTCATCCCATGGCCCCTCGTGTCCATCCCTGGAGGCCCATTATTTCAGCCGGGTCCTTTCGGCAGGACCATGAAGTCACAAAACTCTCAACATCAGAGGCGTCGGGGAGCATACATTTTTATCCCCCGGTGGGGTTTCTGATTACAACGCTCGATCTACAAACCTGCGGGCAGAAGTTCCTCTGGCATGCAGCTCTGGAAGGCACGTGGGGAGACACGGCAGCCCCCCTTCATCTTCCCACTTCCCACACCTCAGCAGAGCGGGGGTCCCCTCCCCCCCTCCCTTCCTTTCTTGGTATCTTGTCTTATTTCACGGATGCAAACCTTATCCCTTGGAGGATACTTTAAATAGATTTTGGGGGTTAATGTTTTCTTCTCTCCGGAGCCTGATCCTCCAAGCTGTTTTTTCGCCTCAGCCCCTTGGATGGATCCTGTCTTCATGACGAAGTTGAGCAGACTCCCTTCTCTTGCTCCCCACCAGCTCCTGGCCTGGTACTGAGATGGAGAACTCGGGAGCAGCCCCCTTCATCCTTGAGCCTGGAAGAGAGAGCCCTGTCCTTGCCAGAAATGCTCCACTCTTGCTGTGGGGGCTGTGGGGTTGGGACCGCCCCTCTGCTGATCCCTACCCCCTGGGCTCTGCTGCGGGCTCCCACTCTGAGGTCTTGGGCCTGGAAGGGAGGTGGCCTCCTGTCCCTGACCCAGGGACACGAGTAGCGGGCACGTGGTTCAGTCCCTGCCCCCAGCATCCCTGCCCTGGTCCTTGTCTGGCTTCCAGGCTCTTGCCCTGTCCCCCAGCCTCAGGGTCAATGAGGACCCAGATTTCAGGACAATCTTGCTCAAGGAAAAGCTGCTGGGGTTCCTTAGACTCCAAGGTGGCTCAGATCCTTACCCTAGGATCAGGATGGTAATGATGACAATAACTGTAGGACTCAGGCTTAATTGCAGGGGAAAAGTTTTTCCCCTGGCTTTCCGGGGAGTGTTAGCTGGTGAGGGAGAGACGGGGGTGGAGGGAGGCAGCAGAATGCAGGTTCCCCAAAATCGTCCACCTGGGCTTCTTCTTGGCCAGAGAACCTTACTGCAACATTCTTGCAACAATCTCTCTGAAATGTATCAAATTTATTTTTAAAAATTTGCCATTGTTGTATTAGAGTTTAAATATTAAACGATAAAAATTTCTTTCCGAGTGTACTACTTAACTCCATCTCAAAAGAGATCAATTATATTTTCTTTTCCAGTGATACACACTCAGGCAAAAAGTTGCTTTGACTAGTTGCTCACGACGGTGTGGAATCCCACTCTAGAGAAAATATCACTATTGCCAGCTCAACATCCTTATCGATAAGCTGTGTATATTTTCAAATTATAATGCAGTATTTATACGGAGAACAAGATGTAAATGGTTCGCTTGTAATATTAATATATAAATAATATTTACCAAAACTGATTTGAGAAATGTGGTTTAATGACTCAACTTCAGTAAACGATTAGTCTTTTAAGTACCTTTCTCTCGTTGCGAATAGAGAATTCAAACATTCTGTGAATATAAAGTCTCCCATTTCTTGGTGTGTCCTGGGAAGACTAATACTCTTTAGATTTGGAGAAGCGGTCTACGAAGGAGCTCACCACTGAGCCCCACATGCGGAGCTCCAGGAAGGCCCGCGCAAGAGGGTCTCCCCTCTACCCACTGGGCTCAGGGACGGTCAGGTGGGGGGGGGTGGCCAAGGCAGCCTGGCAGCTGGGAGGCTGGGAGTGGAGGGGAGGGAAGAGCGCTGCTCGGGGGGCAGGGACCACCAGGGCTTGGCTCTTGGCCCAGGCAGGTTAGGAAAAGCTCCTTGGGGTGTGGCGGTTCTCAGAACCCCTTCCAGAGACTTCGCACTTCTGGCATGTTTCACCATCTCTGGCTGGGAGCCTTGGGCTCTCTCTTTGTTCTGTTCTTAAACCACAGAAGTTAATTCCTGCAGTATTGAGTTGGCCCTCACCACCTTTCTGTAAGCGTCTGCAAGGCTGGGGGTATTGAATGGCCCCTTCCCTCGTCTGGCATTCCTTAGAGACCTCTCAGGCATGGTGGACTCCTTGGCCGCACAAAGCTTGTCAATAAGTTGGCATTTCTCCGCGATCCGTGCAGCTGGGGTTTCGCAAGCTGCTCTTCACGTCTTACGTAAAGCTGACTCCTAACGGTCTGAATGAGTCTGAGCATCAATAAAAGACCATCAATAAGCCCATGACGGGCAGACACACGCCAGTCTCCCACGGGAGGCTGTGCGAAGCGAGGTGTAGAGACAGGTCACTGCACCGCCCCCTCTCCCAGCTGCCCAAGGGACAGCCCGAAGCCACGCTCCCTGCAGGACGGCAGCCCCTCCGTGGCACTGCCCCACGAAGGCTCTGCCCAGTCATCGTGGCAGCGGCCACCACACATCCCGCGAGCACTCGACCTCCCACCCAGAATCCAGCCGGCAACTGGCAGCGCCGACAGGGCGGTCATCTGGCTGGCGGTGTGCGGAGATCTACAAATAAAATGTGGGCATCCCGTTACTGGGTAGAGACCGTTCTCCTTCACCTCTTCGTCTACATTTGTGCATCAATATAAAATTAAAATAGAGTGAAAACCCCCAACTTAAGTGTATACCTCGATTAATTTTTTGAAATGTATATCTCCCTACATTTTCCAAAAGCTCTGTCAACGTACAAGCCATATGCATTAACACAGAAAAGAGCCCTCTGTAAGATTTCAGTTGAAGTGCGACCAGCCTGGGCACCGGCAACCTGATTTTTTGTTTGTTTGTCTGTTTGTTTTAGTTCCAGGGGTAAAAGCGATTCAGCAGTTGCATAGAACACCCAGTGCTCACCACATCATGTGCCCTCCTTAATGCCCGTCACCCGCTTACCCCATCTCCCACCCCCGCCCCTCCAGCGGCCCTCGGTTTGTTTCCTAGAGTCAAGAGTCTCTTATGCTTTGTCTCCCTCTCCGATTTCATCTTCTTTGATTTTTCCCTCCCTTCCCTACAGTCATCTGTTTTGTTTCCGTAATCCCACATATGAGTGAGGTCATATGGAATTTGTCTTTCTCTGACTGACTTAGTTCATTTAGCGTGATGCCCTCTAGGCCCACCCGCGTCAGCGCAGATGGGAAGACTGCATTCTTTTTGATTCTTTTTGATGGCCGAGTAGTATTCCATCGTGTACGTGTATATACCCCATCTTCCAGATCCATTCATCCGTCGATGGACATGTGGGCTCTGACCATAGTTGGCAGCTGTGGACTTTGACTGGAAGCCTGTTTTAAACACCTCTAGTTTGCGGAGGCCGAACGTCCTGACAGTGAGGAAGGTCTCACGTCCTGACGGTGAGGAGGGCCTCACGTCCTGACGGTGAGGAGGGCCTCACGTCCTGACGGTGAGGAGGGCCTCACGTGCAGACGGTGAGGAGGGCCTCACGTCCTGACGGTGAGGAGGGCCTCACGTCCTGACGGTGAGGAGGGCCTCACGTCCTGACGGTGAGGAGGGCCTCACGTCCTGACGGTGAGGAGGGCCTCACGTCCTGACGGTGAGGAGGGTCTCACGTCCTGACGGTGAGGAGGGTCTCACTGTGAGCTTTGATGCCTGTCTCTTTCTCAAAGTAATGTCTTTGAGATCCACATGTTTTTATTCGAATGAGTGGTTCATCCTGTTTTTTAGAGCTGAATAATTTGTCCTTGTAAGAATATATCACAAAATATCCATTCTCTTTATCCTGGACATTTGGGTTTATTCCAGTATTTTATATGAATGGAGATATTGTCAAAATTTATGCTCATGTCTTTTTTTTAAAATAAATAAGTCTGTTTTCATTTGGCCTAGGTGAAGAACATCCGGGAGCAGGGGGGGGGGGGGTGTGTCGTGGCGGAAAGATGCCGAATTCTCTTTTATTTTGAGACTGCGTTCTTGAGGTAGAATTTAGGTTGTCAGTCCGTGTACTTAGTATACATTCTTTGATCCTTTCCTTTGTGCAGAGTTGTGTCTCAGTCACAGTCCCCTCTTGGAACAATTCTGCTGCAGTGAGAAGACCCCTCCGTCTTTCCCCCCTTGGCTCCACTGGATGCAGTCTGCCCGTCTCTCTTTGAAATCCGTCTCTCCCTTTGTTTCCGGAGCGGCACACTCCATTGTGTTTACAGTTGTGGGCTTCTGTCGTCATTGCTGTGTGTACTCTCCTGGCCCCACTGGCCTCTCCTGCTCTGTTTTTCTCCCAAACCTCCCAGCATTCGTTTCGAGCCAGGATTTGGTCGTGGAACCACTTTCTTTCCTTGGGATCTCGTCCCCTTGCTGACCTCATTGGCTTGTGGCTTTAATGACATCGAAAGGTCCTGACTCACCTTCATTCGTCCTTTCCAAACCTTTGCAGACGGTCCAGACTCACACCCACCCAGCCACCTCCACGGCATCTCCGCGGGACCTCTGTCGTGCTGGAACCCAACTAGACTCCCCTCCCAACATGCTCTCCCTCATCTGTCCTTTCCCATCATGCAGCTCCGTCCTGACAGAGCAGCACTGAGGTCCCCTGGGAGCCACCCCTCACTCACCGGAGGAGAAACTCTGGGTGGTGACACCAGCCCTCTGTGTGGTGAGGAGTCCGCCAGAGGATCCTTGAGGCTGACATCCCTGGACAGACACGGTGTGGCCGCTGGTGGGTTTGCTTCTCAGCCTTGAGAAAGGGGAGGCCCTTCTGGGGTTCTAGCTGTCCTCGTATCGATGTCTGTGTGTTGTCACCGAGTCTCCACACGAAGGAGAAGTAACACGTAGAATTCGTATGCAAAAATACTGCACCAACATAGCCAGTATATCTAATTATGTACAAATCACAAGACATAATGCATCCCTGTGAAAGAGCAATAATATATATAATTAACATATATAAACAGTCTACAAATACAGGCTACATACTTATGTATAAATCAACAAATATCCATATGAAAGCAACAGTACTTACGATTAATATGTATCAATATTATACTAATAATGGTTATATAAGTATATTAAGTATATATAATAGTGTGTAAATCACAACGCATAATATAGTAGATAATATGTAAATAATTACATAACATAATGTAACTAATATCATACACAATTTTATATCTGCTAAAATATATATTTTTAAGATTTTATTTATTTATTTGACAGAGAGAGAGAGATCACAAGTAGGCAGAGAGGCAGGCAGAGAGAGAGGAGGAAGCAGGCCCCCTGCTGAGCAGAGAGCCTGACGCGGGGCTCGATCCCAGGACCCTGAGATCATGACCTGAGCTGAAGGCAGAGGCTTTAACCCACTGAGCCACCCAGGCACTCCACTGCTAAAATATTTTTGAAAACGGTTAAGATGGTAAACATTTGACTAGTAGAGTGAAACCCATACAGAGTCTGGCAGAAAAAAAATCTAAGTTAAAAATAGCCAAAACGATCATGTGAGCCCTGAAGGATGACTCTGAGGTTCCAAGTGAGCCTCTGAGGGAGAGGCGTGGGCCAAGGTTCGCTCAGGCGCAGGTCCACAGGCTGACCACCCCCACCGAGGTCTGGGCAAATCTCACCACTTTCGGTGGGGAGCCAACCAGTCAGATTGAAGGCAGAAGCCTGGCATGCTCTCCACCAATCTAGACCCAGATCCTCAAGGGGCCATTTGCAAAGCACCAAAGCCCAGTGCTGGTGAGGTTGCCGTGAACCTGGTGTGCTCCTACTGATCGCGGCCGGCAGCGAAACCCCACCAGCGATCCCTAGGAAGCCAGGCAGCACCAGTCGAGAGCTCAGAAGTGTGCATTCCCTTGTGATTTCTTCTGGGAAATAATTCAGGGAAACAAAAGGAGCTGGAGGTCCAAAGGCTCCCGTCATGGCACTGTTCACAACATTCATAAACTAAAAGACCAGAGTCCATGGATGGGGGAGCCCAAGGGAGTTACTTCTTCTGGACTCCATGGTACATTATTCAGCCAGGAAATGCATTTGTGGAGATCATACGATAACATGAGAGGTCTCTAAAAATAGATTCTTTTGGGCACCTGGATAGCTCAGTTGGTTAAGCATCTGCCTTCAGCTCAGGTCCTGGGATCGAGTCCTGTGTCGGGCTCCCCACTCAGTGGGCAGTCTGGTCCCTCTCCCTCTGCACCTAACCCTGCTTTTGCTATCTCTCTCTCTCTCTCTCCCATAAATAAGTAAATAAAATCTAAAAAAAAATACATTCTTTTGAGGAAGCACAAGCACGCAATCATTTCCATGTAAAACGTGACATGCTTATGGTCAAGGAATTGATGGGAATACAGAATCCACTGAAATTTTTCTGAATGAATGAATTCTTCAGAAAAAGCCACAGTTTATTCTCCAAGTGAAGTAAGGCTTTCGCATATTTTAATGGAATGTGGTGGCCTCCCAGCCAGCCCCTTGAGGGCCAGTCCCAACAGCCGTCTCTCTCCCCCCTTCCCCGAGGCTCGGCCCCCAGACTCCTCTCTCTGAAGTGAGAACCGGTTTGCTTTCCGCTGGGTCTGTTTGCAGTGTGCACTGAAGCCTTCCCCTCCCTGCCCCCCTTCCCCACCTGCACCAGCACTTCTCCCCCTCGCTGCGAGTGCGGTAGACGGTGACCTGCCGTTCCTACCTCACCCGTAACAAAACGCCGCGTGCTAGCTCTGCATGGACTTGTGGTTTGCTGCCTGGTCACCATGGCAACGGTGTGCGGAGGCGGTAGTTGTGTTCCCTGCTCCTCCCACAGAGAAGGACCGAGCCCTGGCGGGGCTGGAACGAGGATCGCCCGCCTCGTTGTGGGGTTGTGTTTGTGGGGTGCTGGGGTCGGGCTGGCTTCCCTGCTCGCCTCCCACGAGCCGGTCACCCCGTGAAGTCACTCAACCTCTCCCGGCTTCAGGGTCCTCACCTGTCAAGTGGGGCCAGAGTAGGATCTGCAGGACAGGGCCATCAGGACTGGACGACCTCCGGAGAGGGCTCTCGGCCCAGGGCCTGCTGGGTAAGGGGCCGCGGAGCGGTGTCCCCTGAGGATGCAGAGCGAGAGCCCCCGCCCCCCCCCACCCGCCCCTGCTCGCGCGGGTGTGGGCGGCCAGAGCAGCCTGGGGGGAGGGACAACATCTGGGCCTTAGAAGAGAAGAGAGCACACTTGTGGAGAGAGCTCTCCCAGGAGCGGCCACCATGCAGACCTGCCTCTGGACCGGAGCCTCTCTGCCAGGGCTCGGGGAACTGTCCGCAGTGCTGAACTGTTGGGTTCAACCCTTTGGGCACCTGGATTCCACGGCTGGGGGAACCGTTCCAGAGTAATCTCCTACCCACACATTCCTGCACCCAGCAGGTGGAGGGTGTGCCCCTGAGGGCCCCTGCGGAGAGTAGGTCGGCCGCCCCGGGACCCTCCCCCAGCGCTGGCGCCCAGTGCGTCTACTAGTTCTACGTGTGATTTGCCTTTCCTCCCATCTGAATGTCCCGTGCCCTCATTCTCCCTTTCCCTAGTGTCCAGCTATCCAGCCCTTCCCACATCGTCATCAGCAATAAGCTCCCTTCTGTTTCCAGCCTCCTCACAGGGTGACCCCATCCTCTGGCTTTAGTGAAGCTGAGACCCACCCCTTCCCGGCCCTCTGGTGTGGCTGCTTCCTCTCCCCACCTATGCCTCCGGGGCACCACCAGGGACTTTCTGCTTCCATCCACTTCCCTGGGATGTGCATCCCCAAGAACCCGGGCTGCCGCCTCCCCAGACCTTCAAGACCTCCGGACTTGCACTTGCTCCCCCTTTGGTGGCCACCTCCATCTCTGGCCTTCCTCTCTCCAGCCTCCTGCCCACCCCTGTTAGCCTGCTGTCCTCTTGCCCTTCCTCCTCCACCTGAGTCCTTGGATGAGTCTTCATCCAAAGATTCACTTGGTTCCCAGCTCATGTGTCAGCAGATGTACGCTATCAGAGAAAACCAGCCCTCTGCCCAGGGGGCGCCGCAGAGTCACAGGAAACATATTGGGGGTGGGGAGCACAAACTGTGCAGCAACACCATCCTCTTCCTCATGGTTGGCAGCATCCTCTGTTCCCCCTCAACTCAAATCCCCCTCCACCGAGATGACCCCTTCTCACGTTTTAAGTACAAACTTCACTTTCATGTTGTACAGAAAATCAGGTGACATCCAAATCAGGCCTAAAGAACTTCTGGCTCTGGGGTGCCTGGGGGCTCAGTGGGTTAAAGCCTCTGCCTTCGGCTCAGGTCGTGATCTCAGGGTCCTGGGATCGAGCCCCGCATCAGGCTCTCTGGTCAGCGGGGAGCCTGCTTCCCCCTCTCTCTCTGCCTGCCTCTCTGCCTACTTGTGATCTCTCTGTTAAATAAGTAAATAAAATCTTAAAAAAAAAAAAAAAGAACTTGTGGCTTCTTACCGTGGCCACAGAGAGACTGATCTCGGGTCCAGCCCCTCTTGCCCCGTCCAGCTTGCCACTGCCAGGCCCCTGCGCCTCTGGCTTCCCGTGGGCTTGGCCAAGAAAGGGCACCTACAGGAGATGGGAGAGTGAGAAACAAGACGGGGCATTTCCTCCCCGCTCCCTCCCAGCACTGGTTCTGCCTTCCCATCAGCACTCTTCCAAGATTCCCGCTGGAATTCCACTAGCTCCAGAGGTTCCATGGTCCTTCATCAGCCCCAAAGGTGGGAATGGTAAGAACCCTTAGTGAGAAGTAGGGTAAATGCAAGGAATCCCTGGTGTGTCACCATCCTTCGGACTCCCTCAACCTTGTCTCTGGAAGTGTCTGTTTACCCAGGTCTCTTCCTTATAATACCTGTCTCCTACTCAACCCCGATGATCAGCTCCCCAGTCCCTCCCTCTCTGCCCTACCCACTGTGGGGTGACAGTGCTGCCCACCCTCCTGGCCTTCCCCCTTCCCTAATGTCCATCCCTCGAATCCTGTTCTCCCCGTAAACTCCCCTCATTCTTCCATCGCCCGCTCTACACTCCGTGCTGTATGTCCCGCCACGGCCTCGGATCTTCCCTTGTATTTCACTCCGCCTTCTGGAAAGCACGATTTTTTTTTTAATCCATTTTCTCATCTCTTGTGTGGTTAGCACCATCCTGTGACCTAAGTAGTAGCCCCTCCATTCTCCTTGCTAACGTGTCACGGTTCTCAGCACACGCCTGACTCGAGCTCTCTGAATTGGGTGAGGTTCTGGCCATAAGCGTGGGTTTGGGGTCAGGCAGCCTGGCCAGTTCCTAACCCTGTGTGGCCCCAGCTCACTTCATTAAGCCCTCTGATCCCTGGGTTCTCTCTGTGCAGAATGGGATGTGAGTGCTATCTCACGGGTCACGGGAGCTGAAGGGCATGACAGGTGCTCGTGGCTGGGCAGGGGACGCTCCAAGTAGTTACGGCTGCCATTAGTGCTCATGTTAACCACCACTCATCATTCTTGAAAGCAGACCCACCCCCCAATTCGTATTGAAACCTAGCCCCCAATAGGATGGTGTGAGGAGGTTGTGAGTGGGTCCTGAAGGCGGAGCCCCAGGAGTGGGATCAGTGCCCTTATAAGAGGACCCCCGAGAGCCCCCTGCCCCATCAGCCATGTGAGAGGACACCTGAGAAGACAGCCCCCTAGGACCCAGGAGTGGGCTCTCTCCAGACACCCCACCTGCAGGAGCCTTGGCCTCGGACTTCCAGTCCCCAAAACTGGGGGGAACAAATGTTGTTAAAGGTGCCCAGTCTACAGCATTTTGTCATAGCGGCCGAGCTAAGACACGGTTGGCTGGATGAATGTCCATCCAACCAGGCTTCCACACATGATCCCAACTCCTGGTCATATTTTCTCAGCTTCCTGGCATTTCCTGGCATTTCCTTGGGATCCCTTCTCACCCCTCTTCCTTCCTAAGTGTGCATCAGTCACCGAAGAGCTCAGTGTCACCTACTTGCCAATGGCCTTCAAGTTCCACTTCTCAGCATTTGGCAGCTCTCCACAGATGCGCCCACTCCCGTGCACCCAGAACCCGGCCCTCACCTTCCTTCCTCCACCTGCGCTCTGCGTCCCAGTGGACGAGACCCACTCAGCCTCACCGTCCAATCAGAAGTATGGCCTTTGCTCTGTATCCCTCTCCCTGGGAGATGCCCAGACTCCTCCCTACCCTGCCCAGACTCCTCCCCAGCAGTCCTTCTCCCCGCCACAGGGTGTGGGGGGCAGGCGGTCTCCACGGCCCTCTCCCTCAGGGGCTCAGCTACAGAGGGGCTCAAAACAACACTGACCTACTCTTTGTCGGTCCTGGAGGTCCAATGCTGCCTCCCCGGGTCTTCAAGGCCTTCCAACGCTCTGGTGGCTGCTGAGTGAGGACGCGTGAGGATCAAGGAAGCCAAGAGGGGGCTCTGCAGGCCCACCTCTGCCTCGGCCCAATCCTGTGGCCTTCCCTGCTTCCCATGGAGCTCCTGGCACCCCAGACGCTGCCTCAGCTCTGCCCCCCGACAAGCCGACCCACTCACTTGTCCTTATCCACCCATGCCGTGCAGCTCATTTAGCCTTCTCACCGTATCTCGAGTCCACCCACTCCTTTCCATCCCACTGCCCTTGCCTTCCTGCAAGACCCCATCATGTTTCACTTGCGCTCTTACCTGCCACGCTCTCAACTCCCCAGAGCACCTCACGCAAAATATCAACCTGCCCATGCGATGCAGTCTCAAATCCCACATCGCGAGGGAGACACGGATTATATCTACACCCTCCACATCCAGCTGTCTTAGCGGCCTGGCTTCCCACCATTGCCCCCACCCAACCATCTACATGGGGTTCTGGAAATGCTGAGCCGCGCAGGCCTTGGGCTGCTCCTTGCATAGCCCCTCTTCCCGAGGTGTCTCTTCGCCCCAATGTACCTGGAAGATCCCAGAAATCCCTCAAAACTCTGCTTCAGAGTCACCCCTGCTGAGGTCCCCTCTGACATCCTGAGGCCAAGGTCAGCAAGCTCCCCTGCGCAGAGTTTTGTATCCCACATATATTTAAATTGTTGCATGGCATACTGGGTTATTGTGATAATGTCAGATTTCTGCCTCTCCGGGTGAAATCTGGTCTCCAATCTCTTCTTCCTCTAGAAGCAGGAGAAGGCGAGGAGAGGGATTCTCCCCTAGAAACTCCAGAAGGAACTTACTGCCACACACCCTGGACTCGACCCTGGGGTGACCCATGCCGGATTTCTGCCTGCAGCACTGGCAGATAAAATACAGTGGGGTCATTTTAAACCACTGGTCTTGTGATGACGACATCAATAGAAAAGCAATACACTTTTAAGTGACTAGATTTAAAAAGGGAAACCACAGTATTCTGGAAACCACAATATTCTGGAAAAGCTACCATCGATGACCCCAGGCATTCTTGAGTCTGAGGGCTGATTTTATAGTGGTGTCCTTCCTTCCCTCTCTTTCTGTGCTGCCAAACAATGAAGACCTCACTGGTCATCGGGTTATCGATCTCTACATCATTACAGCCTGATAGTAGGCAGGACTGGCCCGGCCCTGGGTGAGGGCCCCGGACACAGCCTGGGAGGGAAGGTGTGGGTTTCCTGCTGGGCTTGCAGCTTCTGTCTCCGTGCTCCCTGCTCCCCACCCCCATCATCTTCCAGGAAAGTGAGGGCTTACCGTTCCATTGCATCCCTGGAATATTAATTAGCCTCTTTGATTACAGATCTTCTCACATGCAGTGCATTTCTATTACTGTGAGATTTTAAAATGGTCAGTTTCCCTCTATTTGGCTCATCATAATAAAAGGAATAAAAAATCTCCTGTTGGCTAAAGGGTTAACCGTGGAGCTCTGGATTCCCCCCCCCCCCATTTGGAGACTCAGAACGTGCACGCGTGTTCGATGATCCTTTCACAAAAAGAATCGAGGGCGAGATGCCTAGGGTTTGAATGTGCGTTTGCTGTACATTCATGATAAATGCTGAACCGAGTGGCACATTCATGGTTGTTTCTTGCTTGTAAATGAACTGCTGAATGAAAGTTTTGGGGCACAGCTCACCTCCAACAGAGGCCGTCCTGTTCACACTGGGAGCTGACCAACGGTTCTTGAATTTTCTTGAAAAACTAGTTTTTCCGCTCTCCATGACAGTGGTGCCTTCCTCCATGCATTTTGTAATCAGGCTGGCTTTTTCTTTCTTTCTTTCTTTCTTTTTTTTTTTTCCCACACTGCCGTTGGAATAAAGATCCCGCCTTTGATTGAAATGGAATCTTCCACTATTGAGCAAGCCTTCTTCAATGAGTCATCGGGGCGGCTGCTCATTGGCTGAGGCCGCTGGAGCCAGGGGATTGCCTGGCACCGGCTCGCCGGCCCGGCTTCATTCACAGAATCGCTGGCTCGCTGCTAGCCCTTCCATTCACACAAACAGCCTCTCATTCACATTTTGCTGTTTTTGTCTGCTTCTAATGAAGAGCAGGGTTTGGGAATGATAGGGCATTTTTGCTTCAGATCTGGGGGGAGTTCCGCTCACCATCACCATCGCGGATGGGGTGTGCACTTGCTGTTGCTAAGGGAGCAAGGCGAAGGGCGAGAATGAGTGCCTGCATCCGAGGAGGGGAGCCGCCGCGGCCCGGCACTCCTGCATCCGGGCGGCCGGCCTCACCTGCCGGCCAGGAGCTGCCCTCCGGGCACCTGGGCTGTAGAGCTCTGCTGGGTTCGGTGCCTCCTGGGGCACATGCCTAGTCGTGGGTGGGAGAAGGCAGGGTTCTAGAGGTAAATTTATTTGCTTGCACAGAGT
This sequence comes from Nasua narica, assembly GCA_028533885.1. NCBI lineage: Eukaryota > Metazoa > Chordata > Mammalia > Carnivora > Procyonidae > Nasua > Nasua narica. The sequence continues at coordinate 2,155,457 of CM052813.1, forward strand.
TGCCTGGCAATTTGCACAGGTTGGTTTCTCTGTGTCAGGTAGGTTATCTCCATCCACGGCTGAGACCCACAGAGCCCGGGGTGCCAGGGCTGGGCGGGTGCGAGTCTCCGCCGACCTTCCAGGGGCCGCCAACGCCCCGTTGTCCTCGCTGAGAGGAAGGAGGCCTGCGCCTCTCCCTCCCAGCAGAGTCTGACTCCTGAAACGGATTTTCTGTGTAACCAGAGCAGCTGCATTTTTTTTCTTCCTTCATGCAGGGTTGCAAGGCAGCAACAGAAGGGACATTGACATGTATTTGTACCGTTTGGTAGGCATTTTTCCAGACCTTGAGCACATTCAGTTGGGATAAAGCTTCAAGCCCAGCCCCCTTTTTGGAATGGATTTCTGGAGCCGGCTACCATTCCTCAGAGAAATCCTCTTCTTTTTTGGAATTAGGTTTTCAACCTAACCCTGACTGAGAAAGGCTGTTGTCCTTAGCAGGGAACACATCCTCACTGGCTCTGTGCAGATCTATCTTTCTTTCTTTCTTTTTTTTTTTTTGGAGGAGCTGCATTGCCACAAAGACACTTGTCATGGCTGCTCTGTTGACTTGAAAAGAAAAAAGGAAAACCCAGGAAATTGGTATTTTATGTTCACCTGGGAGTAAATATTCTTTTCTGTTCTTTTCTTTTTTCTTTTTGGCTATTTACCAATTGCTGGTGCTTTCCAAATCAGAATTCATGAGGATCCGCTGAAGATCTTATTCTTAAAAAGCCTTCGTCACATTTTAACGCCAGGCTGTCAGACACTCAGGGGCCCCCACGGAGGGCTGAGCGGGGGACAGGAAGCCTCAGCCCAGAAGAAGGGGTTTCAGAAAGTTCATCTGACCCTCTGAAGGGACTGGACTGACCTCTGGCACAGATGCTGAGTCGGGGGGATGGGGAGGCGAGCAACCAAAGGTTGGAAGGGAATCTCTGGGAAGGTAGAAAAGGCAGTTTGAGAATTGATTGGCTCTAGTGTGCTGTCAGTGGGTGTATGTATTTTTTTTCTTTTTTCTTTCTTTTTCTTTCTTTCTCTATCTCGTGTGTGTGTGTGTGTGTGTGTGTGTGCGCGCGTGTGTGTGCGCGTGTGTGCGCTACAGGAAGTGATTTGCAGTGCTCCCCGGGCCTTTGTTGAGAAGGGTCTCCTCTGGAGTGAGTCACGCTCTCGCTGTGCGCAGCCCGAGCCGCTGGGCGCTCCCCTTCGGAAGCGATGCCTGGAGCGGCGCGAGCGTGCTGCCCTCCGCAGCCGAGCGCGGGGCCGGGGCTGCGCGGCCGCGGCGGCGCGGGCCGCTAGCGGGGAGGCGGCGCCGCTGTCCCCCGCCGTCCCGGCTGCCGCGTCCCGCCGGGCCGCCGCGCTCGCCCCTGCAGCGCCCGGGCGGATGCGGCCAGCCCACGGAGGGGCATGCTTCCACGCACCAAGTACAACCGCTTCAGGAATGACTCGGTGACATCGGTCGACGACCTTCTGCACAACCTGTCGGTGAGCGGCGGCGGCAAGGTCTCGGCGGCGCGCGCGGCCCCGCCGGCGGCTCCCTACCTGGTGTCCGGAGACGCGCTGCGCAGGGCGCCCGACGATGGGCCGGGCAGCCTGGGCCACCTGCTCCACAAGGTGTCCCACCTGAAACTCTCCAGCTCGGGCCTCCGCGGGCGCTCGGCGGCCAGGGCGCGGGCGGGCGCGCGGCTCTCGGGCAGCTGCAGCGCGCCCAGCCTGGCCGCCCCGGACGGCAGCGCGCCCCCCGGCCCCGGCGCCCCGGCCATGCGCGCCGCCAGGAAGGGCCGGCCCGGCGACCAGCCTCCGCCGCGCGCCCCGCACGCCAGCGACCAGGTGCTGGGGGCCGGAGTCACCTACGTCGTCAAGGTAGGTGCGGGCGCGGGCCGCAGGGTGGGTCGCCGCAGAGGCCGGGAGGCGCGCGGTCCTTCTCAGCCGACTCGCGGGGCCGCGGGGCCGGGACTCTGCTAACGCGCCGGCTGCGCACCTGTGGGGAGAAGCTTTGCGGTGGGTGACCTCACTCTGGCCTGCTTTCTCCTTGGCTCCACTCCCCTGGCCACTGGCTGTGCCATGTGTCCAGCCAGTGGCCCTCTGGGCATGGGCCCCTGTCCCTGCGAAGTGGGCATCAGGCCGATACAGTGAAAACACTTGGAAGGACCGGACAGCCCTGCCTGGAGAAACGCAGGGGGTGTCACTACTTCTGCTGTGTCTTCCCCAAGAGGCAGGGTGGGTGGTTCGGTTCCCGCAGCTCCTAGCAGTGCAGGCCAGAGGTTGCCTTGCTTTATGTAAGCCGGTAGTGCTTTCCCACCCAGCAAAGGTTTCTCCGGTGTGTCTGCCATTTCTTCCATACCTAAGGGTTTTTGGTTCACAGAAGTAGAACAGAATTTGGGACTGTTTTTCCCTGGGGCTGTAGCCTTCCCTTTAAATAGGCTAAAAGCACGGGGCCTGGAGCTGCCAGCTGGAAAGGAGGTTTTTCCTCCAACACAAAGAATTATACAATCATGCCCAATGTGGTCTATAAAATTCCTCCCTTATACAAATATTTTAGGATGCTTAAAGAGCCAGCACCCAGCTCCTGTCCATGGGCCTGCCCCACGCTCCTGTCTTCCTGTCCGGCAGTATCGAGCTGTCCCTGCGCCCTGCGGCCGGGCAGACATCCGCCAGACAGGGGCAAGGGCTGGCAGTCGTGTTCTTCGTCAGGTCACTCCAAGGCATGGCTGTGTGTTTAAGAAGCAGTGAGACCCACACGCTATCCACGGTGTGGCGTCAAGTGCGCTGAGAAGGCTGCCGGGCGTCTAGCCTCCACGTATTGGCTGTGGATTCAGATTAGATATTCAGCAGACGCAGCTTCAGGTGAAATGCTGTATCTTGGCAGTTTGGGGACCAAAATATTAAAGGAAGCAGTTACCTGTGGGTTATCTTTGCCTGTCTAAACAGGACTGACAAAGGAATGTGATCCTCAGTGTAAAAATGGGGCTTCTCATCCGTTTGAGGCTGCTTTCTAATTGAATCGTCATTTTACCTTCTGGAATGGGATTAATTTCTTTTACGGAAGGGACGGAGATCGGCATAAAAAAATGCACGCCTGATGAGTTTATGATAAAAGAGAGCGAATGTTCTCCCTGTGGTCCTTCTTTAAATTATATAACCAAGAGCCAAAACAAAAAGAAAAAAAAACAGAACCAAGCAAAAAAACCCGAGAATGTTGAGGTGAAATCGTGGTTCTAGTGGGCTAATAGGACTGCTATCTGAAAAAAACAGGAAAAAAGAAACACAAAAAAACACCAGAAAAAGAGCCTACATCTAAAATAGACAGACCTTGGCAAAGCTCTCTATGTCTGTTGAACATAGAAGGTACTTTTCAAATGGAGGGAGAATTCTCAAACTTATGCCTTTAAAGTTTTCCTTAAAAAAAAAAAATCATTCCCTTGGCTTAGGGCTTTGCCGTTGTTTTTTTTGAAGAGTGATCAGTTCTAACAGTCAGTTGTGGTTGGATTCAGAGCAGAGCGCTGGGAGGCCATCCTGCTGATGTAAGGTTGTGAACGCCAGCGACAGCAGGGGTCCCGTGGCCCAAAGCTGGGTCGGCCTGAGCCTCTGCATTTGGGGGTCACACGATCGTGCCTCGGGTGAACGGGGGGCACTGCCCAGGGGGCACCTAGCACACCTGCTGAGTGCTCAGTGCTGTGAAAGGTGGTCACGTGGACATCAGCTCAGGCTTCCCCAGAGAAGTTTGAAAGCACAAGCAAGGGAAGTCGCACGCTAGGGACAACGTCTCATGCGCACACCTGATTCCCTTGATCCCGTGGCGCTCTGTTGGGCTCATTTCCGCGTTGCCCCTGTTGAGTTGAACATCATGGACTTACTCTCTGGGAAAATCAGAAAAGCGGGAAAAAACCCTCTTAACTTGGTATTGCTTGCTGATCTGCGAATGGTTTTATCAGTATCTTGGCTTTTTTCTCGCTGGTAGAGAGAAAGAGGCAAAGTTTATTACATGACTGCCCATCAACAGTCGATCTGAAGGCTAAGGGTTTGGGAAGAACTAATGATTGCTTTGGATTTAAATTTATTTCTAAATTAAGGAAGCCCCCCCCGCAATGTTTTCCTATTTCTTGAAAAATTCATATGCTGTATAATTATAGGTTTTCCCCCTCGTAGAAATACCTGCTATGGCACTCCGAGGACACCGTCTGCAAGATTTTTATTGAGAAATATTTCAATTCCATCTGCTTAGATGGGAGTGGAAGTGCAGGAGCCTGGGGGGTGTTTGCTCACCTAGGAAACATCAAAGTATTCCAACAGCAGATTGTAGTCTTAATTAATAAAGGATATGAAGTTTAGAGACAGAGAAGCTCCCGAACGACAGAATCCAGAGCTCAGTGGGTCTAACTTGTCCCGTGTGCCCTCAGAGAGCCTGCCGCCAACACTACCCCAGGACCCTGGGCCCCCCCAGATGCAGACTCCAGGGCTGGACGGACGTCAGGAGGCCTCGCTGGCAGGACTTTGGTACCCTCCTAGCATCGTGTGGTGCAGGGTTCTCGTCTCACAGAGTCCGAGAGTGAAATCTCACGGACGCAGAAGGGGGAAGTGAAGTGAAAGTTTACGAAGTGAAGGTGAGAACAGGAAGGAAAGAAACAAGCTCTCTAGAGTGAGGGCTCCCGAATGAGGGGCACTCTGGGCTTTCAGGGCCGGTCTTTCATAGAAAAATGATCAGGGAACTTAAGCCTTCTTGAGGTCGCCACTGATAACACCGTGATCCGTCTCCTTTGGTTACTTTCCACGGTCAGTTTGTAACTATGGTGAAAATGTCTCGTCTATGACATTTAAGACCAACCAGGGGGTCTCCTTATGTCATCTTGTCTCTGGCATTTCTCCACATCGGGGATTACTGGGAACCTGGTCCCGTAGCCCCCTACCCATCTCTCCCTGCCCAGCCCCGCTGTCCCTTACTCACTAGGTATGCCTGACCCTTGGTTTTCTCTTTCGGTAACACGGCTGCAAAGAACGACGCATATTCTCGTGGTAATTCCATCTCAAAACCACATTTGGACCTGGAAGGTGGATAGAAATTGGGTTGATTACGCTCTGCCCACTTTAACATTCTTTAGTCTCAGAGTCCAGGCTGACTACCCTGGGTGTCCATGGTGGCTGCTGCTGGTCTTTGACGGGCTCCGAGGGCGATGTCAGGGTGCTCCGTGCACAGGCCCGCAGAGTGAACTGCTTAGGAAGGAAAGACAGGCACTGGCCGAGGTAGGAGGGCCATCTGAAGGCTGGCATGGCCTTGAGGTTCAGCCCTGACCCGCCTGGTGGGCGGCAGTAACTGGGGGGCCTGCCCGGGGGCACATGCTCGCCCTGGGGTCCCCAGAAGAAGGGCTCCTCCTTAGAGCACATTCTAGAGACACGCTCAAAACGGGCAAGGAGGTGGCCGCATTTAGGGCCGACCCCAGTGCCCACGGCAGGAATGGGGAGCCGAGTGAGGAGTGGTGACCTGGGGTGTTCACTGGTCACTCTCAGCACAGACAGGAGCGGTGACCTGCTGCCAGATACCGTGGTGGCCCCTTCGGACGTCTGCAGGCTGCCATCTGCTCTCACCGCGGTCTCTGTTAGGGGCTCTTTGCAGGACAGTCTAAGGATCAGAGCTACAGACTTTTCTCCTGATGCTGTGGGCTGTTTTTCTTCTGGCATGAAGCCTTGTTTTTACAAGAACTCTTAAAAATTAATTTGTTTCTCCCATTTGTGAATTTAAGGATATTTGCGGTGGTATAAATTATTCGTTTTATTTATAAATGTTCTATTGCTCTTTATAGATGGTCTTTATAAACTGCACTTACTCTAAAAATTATCCAAAATTGGTATTTTTTCCACTTGCCTCAGTGTTGTTAAAAATACCTTAAATAGGGGCGCCAGAGTGGCTCAGTTGTTAAGCGTCTGTCTTCAGCTCAGGTCAAGATCCCAGGCTTCTGGGATGGAGTCCCTCCTCGGGCTCCCTGCTCAGCGGGAAGCCTGCTTCTCCCTCTCCACTGCCCGTGCTTGTGTTCTCTCTCTCGCTGTGTCTCTCTCTGTCAAATAAATAAACAAATAAAAATCTTTAAAAAAAAGAATACCTCAAATCTTCCATGTCTTAGCACTGTATTCCGGTGACACCATGAGCAAAGGTCACGGCAAACTTATTTCAAGTATAGCCGTGAGACGTTATCATGGTGGGAGAGAGTATTATGTTGGGATTAGCTGAATTTGTTTTAGTTCTGGATGAACAAAATGGTTCTTTGATGTGGAGTAAGGACTGTCCAAGTCGATTTAAAATTTTTTTTTGAAAAATCTCGTAATACGGGGGGCTTCCATGTAAATATTATCTAAATGGCTTGAAACAGTTTAAGAAGTTCTTTTGAGATTAATAGACAAATTTTTAGTTTAATCTGGAAAGTGTATCATCTCTCTTTTCATGTGACACAGTACAGCAAGTGTGTTAAATGTGTGTGCACTATACACCACACTCAGACACACACATGTGCATACACACACACGTGTGCGCAGTGGACGTGCAAACCCACGGAAGAGGAGGGCTTTCCAGCTAACGGGCTTGTCTCCGGGGTGTGCAAACCCACAGCCCCTCCTTTGAATGTGGTGCCTCGGCGCAGGGACACGCCCCTGCAGGTTGGCCTGGCTCTGGAGGTGGTGGCTGTCACCTGTCACGGCGGGCGTTGTGACGAGTGTCGCGGTGGCTGTCACGGCGGGACAGCTCCTGCTCCCCGAGCTCCTGGGGCTGGCGGAGAGGGGCCTGCCCCGCAGTGTTCAGGCCGCGCCGCTCAGGGTCAGGGCCGGAGTGCCCAACGCTGCTGCCCGGGACGTTTGGCAGGTTCTGAGGCCGTCTGGTGAGGACCCAGCGTGTTAAGGGAAAATCATCAAGGACCCGTGAAGTCACATAGAATTATTTAATTCAGAAGTAGATGGTTTCAGGTAACACAGTACAGAACAAAGAGAAAAATTCGACTGTTAGCATAGAAGATGTACAGGACGGGGTGGGACACGGAGCACGGGGGCGGCCTCCTGGGTGGGTGGGCCTCACACCGGGACCGATCTTCAGCTGAGGTCAAAACCCCACCAACCGTGCTGTGGCCGTGTGGTTGCGCCTGCCCCACCCCTACCCCAGGGCTGGGGCTGGGGCTCTGGCCCGCGGACGTCCCCAGCCTGCACCCCCACCCCCCAGCACGGGGATGGGTGGAATCCACATTAAGAAATATTTCCTAGAACCCTAGTTTTCAAAAAAACATAAAACCTGAAAAGGTTGTTGAATTTCATCAAGGGCTTTTTCAGCATCTAGTGAGATAAATAGGCATTTTTCACCTTTTTCTGTTAACGTGGTGCGTCGTTTATGTCTGTAACACACATCTCTCGGCGTCTCGGCTGCTGGCCTTTGCAGGCAGAAGTATGTCTTGCTGCTCATCAGGAAACACAGATGTTCATGGTCTGGCCCTGTCTCTTGTCCCCTGAGCCCCAACACTGCGGCCACAGGAAACAGCTGCATCCCCCAGACCAGATGCACCTCTGGCCTTCGCTCACCTTCTCCCCATCTGGGCCCTTCTCTCCACCCCCTCTTGGCCTTCATTCTAATAAAGCCCCGTGAGCTAAGGATCTCTCCATAAGGGCCCCGGGCTCTGCGTGTTTGCCTTTGTATTCATCACTTCCGTCCCCAGCAGATGCCTACCACTGGGACCCCGAGAGCCTGGGAGAAACCGAATAGTCCCTGTCCTCCAGGAAGTCACTCCTTAAGTGGGTTCCATGTGCGATGAGGCCAGGAGTTTCAGGGAAGTTTCAGGAGTTTCAGGAGTCCACCAGCTCTTCCCAAGACCGCCCTGGGGACGGAGCCTCAGGTAGGCAGACTGTGGCAGAAGTGGAGGGAGACAGGCAGCTGAGGGCCAGAGGGGGACTGAACCGAGCAGCGGGGACTGGTGGGGGGGGGGTGACCTGGGGCCTATTTACATGCACTTGGCTATTAAGACTGTAACACCAAAGAGGCACAATTTGGACTCTTTTCTATTAAAAAAATGGCTCGATAATTATTCTTTCTGTGAACAGGCACGTCTGCGTGGCCCAGCCAGGGTCCTCACAGGCTGTTCTATAGATGGGAAGCACGATTAGCAGACCCACGGGTTCTCTTTGAAGCTAATTATGGGAAGGTTTCGTTAAGAGGATCAGCGTTAATGAGAGCCGTGAGTGGTCATTATGAAGTTTAATATTGGAGAGCCAGATTTCACCAGGACATTTCCCCATAGAAAGCTAACCTCCCGGACACTTCCTGGTGCCCCTCTTCCAAGGAAAGCATGAGATTTATGAAAAAGACCGGTTGGGGGGAGGGGTGGATGCAGGACATGTTTTGAGGGTGCCATTCATCCCCCGTGGAGGGGCTGTAGGTGTCAAGGAGGTTCAGTGCTATTTTCCCAAAGGAGTGACTATCCCGTCGGGCGGGGATCGATGCTCTATTGGAAACACAGAGACAGGTTTGTTCTGGCAAGCTGCGGGTGGCCTGGAGCTGGCAGGAGGTCTCCCCGCAGGGGTCGGGGCAGGTCCTGGGAGACTGGTGGGTCTGGGTGGGCAGGGCCTGGTGGATGCTCTAGGCAGGGGAGTCAGAGCAGGAAACCCCCTGGAGGTGGCAGCGGGCCTGGCGTTTGCCCAGGAATGGGGACGACGGGCCACCAGGCTGGCCCAGGTCAGAGGGCAGCGAGACATCAGCCATGTGTCGGGGGCTCGGGCTGTGGCGTCACGGGGTCGGGATGCTCCCCATCTACTGGAGGGGCCTGTGAGCTACTGGCCCCTGGCCCCTGGAGGGTTTGCCAGGCTGATCTCCTTCCGCACCAGGCGAGGACCCCGAGGGTATGCGTCCCCTCCTCCTGTTCTCTAAGGTTTCTTACTCTGCCAGCAACGGAGTCGACTGCCCTCACAGTCTCTTGGCTTCTCCGATCTGCTCACATCTCGGCCTGTAGAGTCCATGTAAGACTCCACCCTCAGAAGGAACCTGGTGGAACTGCTCTTCAGGCTATTTTTAGAGTTTTGCCCGGTCCTGAGGAGAATCTGGACCTTGGATAGTATGCCGACACAATGGAGAGTGAGTTCCTCTTTCCTGAGATCCAAGAAAGGGGGGTAGGGCTTTCCTTACGGCTGGTTCCTTGTGATCTCCAAGCAGCATTACTCATGACTTTCAGAGTCACACTTCCTTTCGTTGAAAGGCTCAGCGCACACTCACCTCTACACGCCCCCTCCACGCCCACTGCCTGCTACAGACCGCTGGACTCCTGCGGGCCTCGAGCCGTAGCGTCTGTCATCAGGGCTCAGCACTGCGATGGAGAAGGCCGGTGCGATGGTCCTGGGGATTATGCTACCGGTCCGGCAAAGTGACTGTCCCATCCCAGACACGGCAGGGGGCGAGGCGGGTGGTCCACACCCTGTGCCCACGGGCAGCCATTTAAGATGGACACGGAGAGTCCCGCCGTGCGTCACTGGAAGGCATCTTCACGAGGGGTGGCCAGGGGTGGCCAGGCGAGCGGAGAGCACGGTGCAGTGACGTGTGTCATCCCCGCCCCTTCTCGCGACAGGGACAAGCACAGTGCTGGCGGAGCCTCCAACAGCCCGCCCTGCGCCGCTGCCGGGCCCTGTTCAGAGAATCAGCAGGGCGTACAGGACCCAGCGACCCTCAACCACGGGAGCCACGCAGAGAGGCCTCGGTGAAGCCCAGCCGATGAAGCGCGTCCGTGCAGCAGCCCGCGAGACGGACGGTAGCTGGAGCCGAAGAACGAACCTAAGCAAAATGACCGAAATCTCGCGTGGATTCAAATTAGAAATTCATGAAGGAAGACAACGGGAACATCTCCAAACACTTGGAAATTAGGCATCATGCCTATAAATAACAGAGGACAAAGGAGACATTTCAAAGGAAATTTAAAAATACGCAGAACTGAATGAACACGAAGGCGCCACATATCAAAGTATGCGGGATCCGCTGGAACAGATCGGGGAGGGACGTTCGCGGCATCAGATGCTTGCACGGGAGAAGAGAACATTTCTCCCATCAATAACCCAAGTGTCTTTCTCAAGATGCTATAAAAGAAGAACAAAATACATGGAAAGAAAGCAGCAGGAAGGAAATCACAAAGGTAAAGGCAGAAATCAATGAAATGAAAAACAGAAAATCAGAAGGAAAAAATCAATGAGATGGATGAACCCAGCAAGATGGATGATGCAAAGAGAGAAGACAGAGATCACCGCGGCAGGAATGGGACGGGGGGCTGTCTCGAAGGTCCCACCATGGCTCCCGGCTGGCCCCAGGGCTCTCCCGTGCAGGCATGGCCCATGGCTGCTTCCTCAGGGAGAGGAGAGTCCAGCTGGCTCCGTGCAAAGGGCCTGTGGCAGAGCACGTGCTCCCTTGCAGCAGAGCCCAGGACTAAGAGCAGGGCCCAGGCCAGTTTATTTTGAGGAGAAGGAGGAGTGAAGAAAAGCCTTGCTCAAGGGGACACATGGCACTTTCTAAGACCAAGCAGCTAGTTCGGTGTCCGGGTGGGGACAAGGGTGGTAAATGGGGACACGCCTGGATAGAAAGGGCCGGTCCGCTTTGTGTCCTTCACACATGAGCAGTGATACGGTTTTGCGGCAGCACCAGTGTGTGCTTCTGGAGTACTGCTCCCCTCACCTCCTTTGACTTTGAAGAGCAGATGCGGCCTCTCGCACTGCTGTGATTTTCAGACGAAACGGAGCACAGTGGTTTCCTTTGAACAGAGCCCCGGTCGTCCTTCCTCCCTCTGACTCAGCGTCCTCACCATAGGTGAGGCGGGTGACACACGCCACCAGCCAGCACTCACAAAGGTTTCCTGGCTCCTCTGATGACAGCCTGGACGGCTCTTGTGTTAGTATCATTTCTCCATGAGATGAAAGATGGAGAGAGAAGGAAGCTTGAGTGCGGGGTGGGCTGAACCCAAATGGTCAGCTTCCTCCCTATCTGGGAGCCGGAGGAAACGCGACAAAGAAGACAGGCAAGCCAAAGGCCTGTGATCCCCTGGTTTAGCGGCCAGCCCGTGTGTCCCCCCCACCCACGGTTGTCCTGCGGTGCCCGCCTACACGGCCCCATGCCTGCCACGCGCACGAGCACGTGTCTGGCCCCGGGTGCCCCTGGCTGCTGGACAGGAGGACGAGCTAAGGCTTCACTTAGCTCTTCGCCTTCTGCTTCCCCGGGGCACTTCTGAGCCTCGGGTCCCTGGTCTGACAGGGGCAGAGCATAGCCCTGGCGGAGGGGCGGCTGGCAGGAGGCCTGGCCGGTGGCACAGGAATGCTGGCTGTCTGGGCCCCTGGGACCCTCGTCCCTGAGTCCGGGGCTCAGCTCTCCAGAGCTCCAGGGGTCAGGGCCGACCTCTGCCTTCTTGCATGAGCGAGGTCAGTGACTCCTTCATTGGAGGGAGAGTTCTGTCCTGAGACGAGACGGGTCAGCCCGTCTCCTGATGCTGGGGAACCTGGTCCACAGGCAGGTATGGAGGTGTCGCTGGGGGGACGGCAGAGGGGACCGGTGGTCTTCCTGGCCCCCGCCTCGGGCTCTCAGCTTCACAGCCTCTGTAGATGGTCTCTGGGCCACAGCAGCGGCCGGCCTGTCTTGGAGCGGAGCGAATGACTGAGTAGTAACCCGCAGCTGGTGGAAAACCTTTGGGAGGAAGCAGCCTGAATGGTGGCCGCAGACGCGGTTGGGGCAGGCGGGTCTGTGCGACCACAGGGGGCGGCCTCGGGGTCCAAGTCGACCGGTGTTGGTAGAGAGCTTACCAGCCACCCTAGAAGCCAACGAACAGAGCGGAGCCATCGTGCGGCTTCTAGTAGCATCTATCATCATGCCAAGTTGTTCTGGAGAGTAGATTAGAAACGATTTTAATTTTTTGATGCTGTTAGTACTTTCCAAAGTTTGTAGAATGAACATGCATTATTTTTCAGAAAAAGATGAGCATTATTTTATAAAATATCCCAGGTCCTGCTGGGCTTCTTCATTCCACAGCCAGTCAGAAGGGGGGTCGCATATACTGACCTCTGCCGCCATTGATTAGTTTATGTCCCTGACCCATGAAATGAAAAAAATACTTAACAATATTGATCAAATTGGGGCTGTTAGGTAGGGCCATTCCTTTAGTGTGAATAGTAACTTCTCAACAAATTTAAGGCTACTTTTGTAGGAAATTTTCTAAGTATATACCTTTAGTGATCTATAATCCTATATAAAGTAGATTAGGCCAATTAGTAAAATCTAGAGTTAGCCTCTTGTCAAATATATAGAAATAGTCAAAACAAATAAGTGTCTCTAAATCGAGTCGCTCTGGAACCTCGGATTATTCAATAGCGATTGCGGACAGAATTTCACTTGAATTTGAAGTGGCCACTCTGTCGGTTGATGACATTTGAACTCTGACTGGGTGGGTGGTAGTGCCCGCAGGTGCCCAGACACGCTGGTCCCCACTGGGGATTTGGAAGAGGTGAAGTTCACAGCCCACCCTGGTCTTGGGTCCCACAGGTTGTTGAGTGATGGTTCACCAGGTCATGGATGAGACCAGGGCAGAGGCTTGTCTAGACTGATTTTACATCCCACGGCTTCGATAGACTCTGAAACCATTCAAGGCACTAGGGGTCAGCTTCATGAACACAAAACCCCAGCAGGGGAATCACTATGACTGCAAATCCAGACGTCCATGCACAATTGGATGCCTATGGATACTTCTGGTTACCCGTGCTTAGCTTTCTTTTATGGGAGCAACACACGCTAATTGTTGAAAATAGAGAACAGCAAAAGAAGAAATTAAAATCAACTGTAATCCCAGTCTTCCATGATGACTTCTATTAAAATTCCTATGACTTTTTCCTGTCCTTTATTTTCATTTATGCAAAATTGAGGTCAGGCTCAGTGATTCTCCAAATCGTTAAATATTATTGGAAGGCATGGTTTTCAATAGTTGCATGAGATTCTGTCCCATTAATTTTTATAACTTACTTAAACATTGTCCTAGTTTTGAATGTTTAGGCCGTTTCTATTTATCGTTATCAAAATTGAGTATTTGGTCATTCATTCATTTATTCAACAGATTGCTCTGAGTTTATATGTCAGGCCTCATACAGGTCCTGATGGCACATTCAGGAATGAAAAAAGAGATGTGGTCTCTGCGGTCCTGCAGCTTATGTTCTGGTGAAGAAGTCAGAGACGAAACAAATAAACCAACTAATCAAATAGAGACTTAATTAAGCCACAAATCAAACAGTTTATAATATGCATCAATGCCCAAAATGGCCAAGACCAACTTGACGAAGAAGAACAAAGTTAGAGGACTCACATTTCCTGATTTAAAGAAATATGTTATACTGGCCTAAGTATAGACACCTAGATCAACAAAACAGAATTGAGAGACCAGAAGTAAGCCCATACATTTTTGGTCAGTTGATTTTTGACAAGAGTGCCAAGATCATTCAATAGAGAATCATCTTCTCAATAGATGGTGTGGGACAACTAGATGTCCACGTGGGAAAGAATGAAGTTGGAGCCTTTCTCACATTATCTAAGAAAATGAATACCAAATGGATCGAAGGCCTAATTGTAAGAGCTAAAACCTTAAAACTCATAGAAACCACACAAGGGTAAATATTTGTGATGCTGGATTATGCAATGGTTTCTTTTTTTTTTAAGATTTTTTATTTATTTATTAGAGAGAGAGAGACTGAGAATGAGAGGAGAGAAGGTCAGAGGGAGAAGCAGACTTCCCACAGAGCCGGGAGTCCGATATGGGACCCGATCCCGGGACTCCGAGATCATGACCTGAGCCGAAGGCAGTCGCTTAACCAACTGAGCCACCCAGGTGCCCTATGCAATGGTTTCTTAAATACGACCTCAAAAGCACAGGCAACAACAACAAAGATAGATACATCGAACTTCATCAAGATGAAAAACTTGTATGCCTCCAAGGACACCACCAAGAAGGGAAAAAGACAACTACAGAATGGGAGAAAATATTTGCAAGTCATGTGTCTGAGGAGGGACGGGCATCCAGATTATATAAAGAACTGTTTCACCTCAACAATAAAAATAAAAATTACCCACTTGAAAAATAAGCAAAGGATTGGAATAGACAGCTCTCTGAAAAAGACATACAGATGGCCCATGAACATGTGATGCTCAGCATCATCAGGGAATTGCAAATCGAAACTACCATGAAGTCCCACCTCACGCCCACTGGGTCAGCTAAAATAAAAACGACAGGCGATAACAAGAGTGTCGGTAATTGGCACTCCTCCATCAGTGACAGGGATGTAGAACACTGCAGCTGCTCCTGAAAAGGGTAAACAGAGTTACCACGTGATCCACGATTCCATTCGCGGGGGTACGCCCGAGAGGACTGAGAACATATGTTCGCACAAAGACTCCCCCGTGGATGTTCCCGGCAGCCTCGCTCATAATACCCCAACCAGGAAACAACTCGGGTGTCCACCAGCTGTGAACGGAGAAGCAGAATGTGGTCTGTCCATACAAAGGATTAGTATTCAGCTATAAAAAGAAGGGAAATGCTGACACCTGCTACAGCACGGATGGACCTTGCAAACATTGTGACGAGTGAGGTGGCTAGACACAAAAAGGCAGCACATACGGCGTGATTCCACTTACGAGGTTCAGAACCACCAACTCCACAGAGACAGGAAGTGGGTTCGGGGTTACCAGGAGCTGGGACTGGGAACGACTGCTGATGGGTCTCTATCCAGGCTTCTTTTTAGGGGGATGATGATGTTCTGGGATGAAATAGTCGTGGTGGTTGGACCGTATTGTGAATATCCTGAAAATGACAAGATTGAACAGTTCAAAAGGATGAATTCTGATGGCACATGAATTATGTACCAATAAAACATCATCACAAAAAACACAGTCATGCTAAATAAAACAAGCCAGAGGTAAGCGACTTCCTGGAGGATCTGAGGTCTGAATGTAAGTGGCAGTTGTCTGATGTGGAGGGAGGAGGTGCCCGGGATGACAGGGGCATGGTGGGAAGGGTCTCTGGAGGACGGAGGGGCAGGCCCCCTGCTCTGACTGCACCCCTCATCGTTGCCCTGGATTAGATGAAACAGATGGGACATTGAACTGCCAGTAAAATCTCATTTCTGAAGCGGTAAAGTTCATTATAAAAATTATGATATTCAGATAAATAACAAAATGAAAATCAATCACCCGCCACGACACCCTGCCAAGTTGGCAAAGACAGTGGGGAAAGATGCTCACACCCCGTGAGGGGATGTGCCCATTGCTGCAAGTTTGAGGAAAAGCCAATTGGAAATGCCTCTTGCAGGAACGGGCTATGGATGAAGAGTCAATGTTTGGAGTACGGAGTCTAGGGCTTGTGTCGATGATCCGAGACATAATCCTGCTTGCTTAAAACCCACGCCATCTTGTGTATTTCTCACAGTCATCCCATTCTGCAGAGGGAGAAACGGACTCAGAAACGTCCAGGGATTTGCTGAGGCACACACAGGTGGTCAGCCACAAAGTGGGTCTGTAACCTAGGGCTGTGTGAGTCCCAAGTCTGCTCTTGCCTGACTTTCCAGCAAAATGCAGCTAGGGGCACGTTCTTTGGGGCTTTGTCATTTGCCAGACCAGCAACTGTCGTCTCCTGCTTTTCACAGAATGGAAGACAGAGGAATGAAATTGGAAGCCAAGAGCTTTTCTTGTCCACGTGTATACCCCGTGCTTGGCACGTAAAAGCACTGAATACATGTTGAATTGTGTGATTATCTTGGCTTCAAAGACTATGTACCAGTCAACATTCAGATTTAGGGTTACGTCGTTAACTCACAGAATATGTATTCATCTTAAAATGACAAAGAATTGTTGGGCAACTCGAAGCATGTGATTCAGTTGGGGAAATGTCAACTTACTAATTTTTTAGGGAGTACACCTGTAGCCCCAACTGAACCTACAGTGGTTTGCAGGATTCTGCTCCAGATGGGAAAATGGGCACCTGAGTAAATGAAGAGCAGATGCTGAATTTTATAGCAGTAGTATTATAGTCTACATTTCTTTTCCCTGAAAAAATTTTTTTTTACTTTTTTTGGAGATAATTACACATCTACTTGTTGCAAATATAATGTACTTCTGCTTCTCCTTTCCTTCGCTGGGCTCAGCATTCCCCCTCTCTCGGTCACCGTTCCTGACCTTCACGTGCATGCCCGTGATTGGTCACCCGGACTAATCCAGCTAGGGAGGAAGGCCACAGCAGGGTCAGATGTCCGAACTCCAGAAACATAGAGAATGTTCAAATACATAATGTATCACAAACCAGCACAGATTGGTGCTAAGAAGTGAGATAAAACGTTAATAGGAAATCATGGCTCACAAGATTCCTGCATGAGTGAATGAAGTGTAAGCCGTCTACTTCCGATCACTGGAGGGATGCGGAAAGCAACTCTAACTTGGTTAGCCCTTGGTGAATGCAGTCGGCAAACATTTATTTTGTACCCATTATGTGTGAGGCATTAGGAAAGTGGACAAGGATAAAGACGCGGCCCGGCAGCATCCTCTGGGGGACACTGTGAAAGCGGGTGTTGGAGCCGCAGGAGATCTGCGGATGGAGGCACAGGCCACAGGACATTTTGGAGGTGAGCTGTGGTCTTAGGGAGTTGACAAGGAGGGAGGGATGACAGGTCTCACTTTTCTCGGTTTTGAGTCCCGACCATGAGGCTTTCTTACATGGTCTGACCGAGCACTGTGAGGTGGTCAGACGGTGAGGAGGCCCCGTGGTCACCAGTGCGGGTTTCGTGGGCGCAGAAGGCAGGCAGTGTGCTCACGGGATCGGGAACGTGATTCCCGGTGTGTGATCTTCAGTGGGGGTCATTAGGGATCGGCAGGGTTTGAGAAGGGGAGGAAAGGCCGGGATGGAGGGAGAAGAGTTTGCAGGCAGGGGAAATCGCATACGTGGACACAGGCCGTGGGACACATGAAAAGCGAGGGGTGGCCGGGGCATGGGTGGGGACGTGGCGCGGGAAGCCCAAACGGCAAGGGAACAGCAGACTGACTGTTTCTTCACACTGATTCACCTGGTCTCCCGACTGGAACGGACCCCTAGTCACTGACCCTGTCCACTGTGTCCTACTGGTACCTGGACGGGCGTCAGGCACGGGTAGGGGCTCGGCCTGTGTTCGCCGTGGGAGTGACGTGGCGGGAGAGAGCTGTGGCACGCGGTGCGGGCTCTTTTGTCCTCACTGCTGTGTCACTACCGCGTCGAGGGACTATATTGCTATTTATTTATTCACACGCAGCGGATGGACTCTTGCTTGTCCCTCCGATGTTGGGGTTTCACGAACACAGCTACCATGAGTATGTCTGCACATTTGTTTGAAGGGCGCACGGGCTCATCTCCCTCGGAGGGCAGGTGCTGGGTCACAGGGGAGGCGCACATTCGGCTTCGGGAGAAAACGCCGCACGGCTCCCCAGGGGTTCGCCCCTATCCTCCCTTGGGCCGGCACAGGCATTCTCCCTGCCACTGACGGCGGGAGTCGCCTTTCCTTGATGTATCCGTCATTCGAAATTACCTCGAAACGTAACGCACAACTCGACCCACTAGTATTTCTCTGACTCTAGCTCTGATGGGGGCAGTTCATCAGAGTCCTCGCCCAACGGGGACAAGAAAGAGGCTCCCGTCCCGCCATCCCCACCATCGCCACCCTCCCTCCTCCAGGCCCCGTCCACCTGCCGGACCAACGTGGGGCTTTAGATCCAGATTACTGTCCTATTAAAACACAACCCGAGACTTAACATAGACTTAACCATTTCATGGGTGATTGCACAGAGCTGCTTGCTTCCCATTTCTTTGTCTTGGCTTTCTTTCAATTCCTGCTTGAGTACGACCTCACGGAATTCCTTCAGAGAGAGTTCCCGCGTGGTAAACCGTCTGAATTTGCGCGTATCTGAGAGTGTTCTCTACTCTCCCCTCGCTCTACTGGACTGAAGTCTCGCTCGGAAAATTATTCTTCAAAATTTGGAAGTTATGACTCTATTGTCTTTTTAAAGATGCCTCTAATAGTCGCTGAAGGTGGAAATCGCCGGGGTTAATGATTCATAAAGTCTCCGAAGGTTCTCCAGCCGGGAAGGTTTGGCGGCTCAGGAGCAGTTCCCGTTAATTGTCGGCTCTCAGAAGCTGCGTTGGAGCTTGTCACTCCTGGATGGTAGATGGCGCAGGCGGTTCCTGCCAGACCGCTGGGACTGGGACCCGCTGGGACCGGCTGGGATCCCACACCCGTCCTCGACTGTGGCTGAGGCCGGGGATGGAATTCAGGAGCCCATGTGAGAGGCATGGCTGCTTTCACTGAGCGCTTCCCCTCCCCCAGCACACCTGAGCGAGGCGACGCCCCAGAGGGCCGAGGACGGAGGTCCCAGGGCCCTGGAGTTACAGTGTCCAGATGGCTGGGGAGGGCTTCGTGACCAACTCTGCATCATGGCATGGAGGTCCATGTTTATAAGCATGGTCTTTTCATCATTCTGTAATTTTACAAGTAATAGATGGTTATGTTCTTGTTATAAAAAGTTTAAACAATGCAGAAGCACCAGAGGTAGGGCCTCCTTCCCATGGCTCCTCATGGAGCACCTGCTCCCTCTTCCTCTCTGCTCTCCTGTCTCCGGAGGCGGACCCAGAGAACCGAGCCCCCCCCTCGGATCTGGGCTGACCCCGTGACTTACTCCAACCAGTACAATGTGGAGGAAGGGACCGTCTCCTGGGGACTCTGCCCTTCAATCATTTAAAAGTGGCTGCATCCGGAACCATAGTTTGGATGTGCCCTAAGGGTTCAGCTGAGCGTTTACGGATGAACGTTCGACGAGGTTCACGTCGCCACGATGCAGGCAGGGAAGCAATGAATGTCTTGTACGTACAACCTCGCGCACTTACACGTGAGTGAACTACAAACGGTGTCGTTGGGCCAAAGGGAGGCACCTTCTACATTTCCATAGGTACTTCGAGAGAGTCTTCCAAAAAGTTTTCACCAAATTACAGGAGCAGGAGGGAGGGCCCTTTTTTCTGCTTCCTCACCCAGTTTGACCACTCAGCTGAAAAACGATCTCTCTGTTTGGGTTTATTTTAATTGCCCTGATCACTGGTCTTCACGGAGGCATGCTGGTCAGCTGTCTGTCTTCTTCTGAATTTCCCATTCGTTTTCTTGCCCATTGTTTTCTCTTGAGTTGACGGGCTCACTTAATGACTCACAGAAACTCTTGGAGTAGTCTGGCCATTAATTTTCTTCCCTGTTAAATTGATTGCATTTTTCTTAATCTTTCACTGGTCTTTCCATGGTATTTCATCGCTGTCTTTTCTAACAAAAATTATCAATTTTCATGAGTCCAGAAATCATGAGACATCTTTCCACAGATGCAGGTTTTATTTGTCCTTCATTAAAGGTTTTCTTCAATTTGATCTTGCACAGTTCTTAAGCTTAATTCACGTTGTGTTTCCTACGATTATAAACGAGATGACGACCCCCTTGGATCTCTGGTTTCTTGTGCTGACCTTTGCCTGGTCGAGAATCTGCTCCGTCTCGTCAGTCTCTTTGTTGTAACCCCGTGTAATGCACCTTGTTCTTAGCCCGGGTGAGAGTTTTGACTTCTAACTGCTGGGTTTGGGCGGCTCACGATGATTATGATTACTGAGATGCTTGGACCCATTCCTGTTGTTTTGATTTCTGTTTTTCCCGTGCCTTTTATTTGTGCATTTCTGGCTTTCGCCTTCTTTCTGCTGGCTGGACTGCTTTGATTTGTTTCCTCCTTCTGTTCTCTAGCAGTTTGGAGGTCAGTCATCCTATTCTTATTGTTTATGGGTTTACAGCCTTTTTACATGTATGTAATTGTACATTGTTTTTGCTGCGGCAGTGAATCACTTATGAGCTGCATGTTTCCCCAGCTCGCGCTTCCCCAGCTCAGCCTCTGTTTTCTGTCTGCCATGGCCAGCCGAGTTGGGGTCTTCTGAGATGTAGCTCCCTGTCGCTGTAAAAAAAAAAAATTTAAACTTACGTGTCAGTAATTATGAAGCACCAGGAGTACCTGTGACTTCTGTTGATTCATTCCTTATTATTTTTCTCCTGGCCCACATCCTCCTGTTTTTTGTATTCATTGTTCTTCTGGAATAATTCTTTCGGGGAGTGTCTGTGGGTGGTTAGCTTTCTGAGTCCTCGCTTTGTCCTCCCACCTGATGCCAGTTTTGTGTGGATCTGAGATTCTCGGCTGGCTACCGCTGTTCCTCAGACTTCCGACGGTGGTGTCTGTCTTCTTGTACTGGGTGTGCCAGAGAACCCGTTTCCCTTCCCCTCCCGGAACATGTGCACCATGTTTCTCTCTGGGTCCTTTTGTCCTGAAACGGAGCTGCTGTGCGTCCCCAAGTGGGTCTTTTCATATTTCTTCTGCGTGCCTTGAAAATACAGACACTCCTGTTTCGTCCATCACTCAACATTTTATTCTCTTTGTTCTTGAACATTTCTTCTCCTCTCTTTCTTTCCTTTTCTTTGGGATTCGTATAAGGCAGGTGCAGGAACCTTTGGATCCAAGCTCCAAGACTTTACAGTTTCTTTTATATGTCTGTCTTCTAGCCCTGCTAGGATGTCTTGGATCCCCTGTCCAGTTTCCATAGTTCTTTGTACATTTATTGGGCCTATTGATTGAATTTTCTATTTTATAAATCAATAACTTTCTCTCTGCTGGTGAAAGCCAGATAGACATGCCATGGAAAAAATAAAAATGGTATCCCTAATGGTAACCCAAATTTTTTAAAAAGTGCCTTGGAATACACTGGAGAAGAAAAGCAAGGACATCTGTCATAAAGACCACAGAGTCTTACTAAAGGCAATAAAAATCTAAAATGGAGACAATGGTTATGATTAGAGATAAAAAACTTAATAGCGTATATAAGTTTTTCTCAAGGGAAGATGAAATCTCCATTAGAATCCAGTTTTTGAGAGGTGGAGGAACTTCACAACATGATTTTAAAGTTTGTAAGAAAAAAATACACGCAGGAGATGTGGAATTGACACAGGAGGTGTAACAGGACCAAGCTGAGGTAAAGATCCACACAGAAAATAGAATTTAATGTACCACGATGTTGGCATGTCCCTGCAGGAAGATGCGGATCAATGGCACTGACCTAAATAACTGACTTTGCTAACTCATGCCATGTCCTGTACAGGCAAATAAACTCCAAATAGGTTAAAAAGCCAAATGAAAAACATTAAATAAAACACATAAAGAAGTGGGGTGCCTGGGTGGCTCAGTCGGTTAAACATCTGACTCTTGACTTTGGCTCAAGGCATGATCTCGGGGTTGTGAGAGCAAGCCCTGGGTTGGGCCCTTCACTCCGTGGGGAGTCTTCTTGAGGATTCTCTCTCCCTCTGCCCCTTGCCCCTCGTGTGTGTGCATGCCCCCCTTCAAATAAATAAATGAATTTTTAAAAATGTAAAGAAGTGAACGCATAGGTAATTGTTAAGTGTAATTTCGGAGAATACCGTGACCTTCTTGAGCAACACAGCACCCTCCAGAGCCATACAGAACGTGACAGACATGTGATTACAGGAATTTACTACAGTGTTCCTGCAGTAACAACTTGTGTCAGGTAAAATGTAGAAACCCTCAAAAGAAAAATGATTGAATGGGAGATTATCATCCCATTAATCTACGAGAAAAAGATAAAGAGTATAATAGGAGACCGGGCCAAAGATAACAACGGTTAGCTAACAGAAAAAGGAGTGGAAATGGCCAACACACGTGTGAGAAAAATCACATATCCTTATAGGTATCAGGGAAATGTAAATTAAAAAGGAAATGAAGTACTTCCGGCCATGATAGTCAAAGATGCAGGGATCAGTGCTATACAGTGTCATGAAGGATAGAAATAAGCTTCCTTACACATTGATGGTGAGGGGGGCAAACCGCGGCAGACGTTGGGGGCATGACTCAAGTCCGTGACGCTAGCGGTGGCACTCACCTAGCTCTCGAGGGTGGCGGTGGTGCTAATCACGTGACTCCCTGGAGTTCGTCGCGGCCTTTGTGTCACTCTGGGATGGTGATGGTGGCTGTATTCACACAACCCCGATGGCGGTGAGGGTGGTGACACGGCTGGTGGGGGTGGCGGGAACTGCAGAGCTCTGAGAAGTCGGTTTACACACTACCGCAGAGGTGGTGGTGGTAGTTACATAAGTGTGCCGCTCATGGCACTCACGGAATCCCGTATTGGTGGTGGTGCTGGTACGTGTGCAGCCGCGACGGTGCTGGTGGTGTTTGCGGAATTCTCTGCGTTGTGCCTTCCGCGCGGCTGTGCTGGGGGTGGGCACATTGGTCACGGTGTTGACGTCATCGTGTCATGCCGTCACTGTGGTGTGGGTCACAGCGTCTCCATAGCCCCATTTCATCGGTCACGGTAGTCGCACGACTCTGTGGCTGTGTTGGTGGTAGCATTCCCATAGTTGCATCATTGGCTACATTCATGTAGCTCTGTCGTTGGAGCTGGAGTTGGTCGTGGAGCCACAGAGCCTTGTCACAGTGCTGGTGTTTGTGTGCACGACATCGTCAGCTGCGGTAGCTGCATTTCTGGGACTCTGTGATGTTGGCGCTGGTGTGGTTCCACTGACTCTGTGAGTTTGGTCATGGTATTCACATGGCTCCAGGGTGGTGGCGGAGGTCATGGTCAAATAACTGTGTGACGGAGGTTTTGTCTCCCCATGACCTTGTGATGTTGCCAGAGGTCATGTTCACATGGTCTGTGAAGCGCATCGTGGTGTTCCTGCCACCCTGCAGCATTTGTCATGGCATTGGTGTGAGTGAGCAAAACGGACGGTGCCAGTCATGTATCTTGTGACAGTGCTGACGGTGTAATTCAGACAACCCTGTGACTGGGTTGTGGTGTCTACACAACTCTGTGACGATGGTGGTGTTGGCATCAGTGCATCCCTGCGAGGTGGTGGTGTTTGTGTAAATCGGTGACTTTGGTGGGAACAGTCACATAACTCTCCTGCTTGGTGGTCATGGTATTCACAAGCTCTGCAACAGTGGCAGCAGCTGTGACGATCGTTGTGGTGTCCACGTGTGTCTGGGGTGACCTAGCTCTGCCATGGTGCCTGTGGAAACTCCACACGGCTGCAGTGGTGGTCTTCACATAGCGCCAACATGGTGTCGGCTATGCCAGTCCTATACCTCTGCAAAGTCACCCCCTGGTCTTCACAGGACTCAGAAAGGGTGGTCATGGTGTTCACACAATTTCTCAGGGCTGCTGTGACCTTCGCACAACCCTCTGTTGGTGATCATGCTATCCCCATAACTGTGAGGCTGTTGGTTGTCGTCATATAACTCTGATGTCGGTGACAGTATCCACAGGTCTCTTCAATTCCTTTGATCATCTCCCCACGAATCTGAGATGCTCTTGGTGGTGTGATCAACTAAGTGCAGTGGTGCTTGGGGGGTATTTGTGGTGGGGGGTATTCGTATAACCCTACAGTGGGGGTTCCATGCTTCCATAACTGCAGTGGTGATGTGGCGATACGTCCATGGACGCACAGCCAGGAGCGTTATCCATCAGACTCCGTGGTGATCGTCACGGCATCCGCACAACGCTGCAGCGTTGGAGGGTTAGGTCCTCACGTAGCTCTGCAACTTCAGTCATGGTAGCACACGAGTGTGAGGCTGGACATGGCATTCAGATAATTCTGTGTGACGGCGGTGATCACTTCAGCACCGCTGCGGCATTGCTGGTGGTAGTCACACACCTGTGACGGTGTTCACGATCCTCTCGTCTCTCTGTGAAGGTGACGGTCCTGTTCACGTGACGACAACACTGGCTGCGGTATTCAGCAGCTCTCCGATGGGCGGCACAGTCATCAGGTATCTGCAGTGGTCCTTGCCACAGTCACATCGGTGATGGTGGCCGTGGGGTTTTCCCTGTAAGTCTGAGGTTGTGGGTGTGAAGTTGCGTAACTCTGTGTGGTGGACGTGATGTGTTCCCAGACCTTGGAAGAGGCAGTGGTGTGCCGTTGAGACCATTCTGCCGCGTCGGTCCTTCTAATCACTTCACTTGGTAACGCTGCTGCTGGTGGTATTCACGTAACTCGGGGACATGGTTGTGATGTCCCCATGCTGTGACGGTGATGGATGTGGCAATCCCGTAACTCTGCAAAGAGGGCTGAAGTCTTCACATATCCGAGTGATGGCGGCAGTGGTATTCACATGCCCTGCCGTGACGGCGGTGGCGTCCGCACAGCCGGGATAGCGGCGGCACCTGACCCCCCAACTCTGCACCGTCGTTCCTCCTTCTCACGGGACCCGTGGCATCATGGTGGGCCATCAGTGGGTCATTCATGGAGCTATGTGATGGCGGATGTGGGATTGGTGTAACTGAGCGACGCGGTGGTTGCAGTGTCGCGTAGACGCACGAGGGCTGGAGCAATAGCCACGCCGTGTGGGCGCAGAGGCTTCCGCTCAGAGAACGTGAAAGTTTTGCTCAAAGTTACATAACAAGATATGACAGAGTCAGGCTCCAATTCCAGTTTTCTGAATAATTCAAATGCAGTCTTTTCTGTACTACACCACGAGGCCTCTTCCTGCGAAGTCTAAATTTAAAGGCATTGGTCTAAAACATCTGTCCTTCAAACTTCCAAGGGCTTTGGCAACAAATGTTGTATCTCTACCATTCTAGTTGTTTATGTACAGCTCTCGTTATGTCCGTATATTTACATACGCACACACGCTTACATGTGTGAAACGGATTAAAGATTTAGCTACAAATTTAGACGTGTAAATGGAAACTTCTGAAGGTTTGTGTTACATAATGCAGAAGAGGGCTTTCTGCTAAACCTAATAAAGCAACCGGGAGGGTAGTGGATATGCAGTTTATTGACGGAACCCAAAATATATTGGTTAAATAATGAAGTTTAATATTGGTCAACATGTTGGTAATAAGAGTGTTTTCATTCTTCCGAAATTATAAACCTTTAGAGCCCTGTAAAGGACTAGAAATATGAGGCCGGGATGTTGGGGTGGTTCCACGCTGGGACATGTTTATGCAGTAATGGAATTATGCACTTAAGATTTCTGCACTTTATAGTACATGTTATACTTCAACAGAAGTTTTGAAAAATGTGCTTCTGAATAAGATGCAAATACTCATGGATCTTGGAAGAGTCAAGTCTAGTGCCCCGTAGGCACTGAGGACACTTTCTCATGGGTGTGGGTAACTGCTTTTCCAGAAAGAGAACAAAGCCTCATGAAGCACATGAAGTTAAAATGTGATTTAAGAAACATGCGTGGCTTCCAGGAATGCCCTTGATGTGGTTAGGAACTGTCTCTTCATCTCGGTCCCCAGGGCTCATGATCTATGTTTTTTTTCCCTTTGCAGTACTTGGGCTGCATTGAAGTTCTCCGCTCGATGAGGTCCCTTGACTTCAGCACAAGAACACAGATTACCAGGTAAGCCCTCTTGAGCATGGACTCCTGTGATCTTACTTCAGGAGGGAATGACTGCAGCATTAGCAGCCTAGAAATTTCCAGAGGGACAGTCTTGAGCGCTTGAGCGTGCCCTGGAGCGCTGGGGATGGTGACAGGGAGTCAGAGCCCGGTGCATTCAGGATTCCCACGTGTTTGTCCACATCTGTGAGGCGAGCCTCAGGCATAAGAGCTGTGGGGACGCTCCCACTTCCAGAACTCTCCTTATAATGAAGCCGCAGACACGTGTAGTGCTTGTGAACGTTTCTTTATGTGTGAAACTCTAATACCAGATTGATATTTCAAAATGTACTGAACTGGGCCATTTCTTTCTAAAGAGAAAATGAAGGCATCAGGAGAGATGTACACAGAGAATAAAATGCATGGATTGCGGGCAGAGATATTTGTGGTGGTAGTCATTCCAGAAGCAACCGGCTGTTTATGGGGTCAGTGATGTCGAGCAGGTATACGGAGACCCTCCGCCATCAACTAGATTCTAAACTCCTCGAGGGCCAGGTCTGTAGTTAAACATTGTTTTGAACAAAATCGTAGCCTTGTAGAACTTAAACCTTTAGAAAAACGCCCGTCTCAGGTCACCTGGAAGAGGAGAACTGGAAAGCCAGGAAGGGATCGTGAAAGAGCCCATTGCTTTGGGCCACGAGCTTCACTCGCTTTGGCGTTTGTGGAATTACTTGGTCTAAACAGTGAACTCAGAAAATGCCTCCTACGTATGGCATTTCCATCAGTCCATTGCGTATCTTTGGGTTAGCAAGCCAAAAACTAATGATCGAACTTGAGAAAGCAATTATTTATAGTCATTAGTGGCTAAATAATGTACACACTTTCATTGTGGTAAACGCTGCCGTGATATGTCCTCCTCTCCGAAGAAATCTGTGTTCAGAAGAAGCGACGTTTCTGTCCTCTCTGAAGCGACTCCAGGCCCACGGGGTGGGACGCACCAATGTTATAATCTGCACTGCGGGAAGAACCCATCTCCGCCGATTGGTACTGGACGGTTTATGGAAGTTGCCAAGGCAGAGGAACGGTGTTCTGAACAGAGCCTTCCTAAGAGATGCGAGAGGTTACGGAGCGGGTCTTTGATCCTGCGGGTCCGGTGGCCGGTAGAGCGCTGGGCCCGGGTCTGGGGATGCGGGGACCGCGGGACTTTTTACCTTCTCGTGTGTGCTGGTATTTCGTGAAACAGAATTATTGGCCTTTCCTGCTGAATTCCTTAATAGCTCCTGTCACTTCTGAGATAGTTTCCGTCCATTTCAATTCTCCTGAGGTCTCCATCAAAGGTTTAGTGCCAGCTGGGCGCGCTGGCCTGTGTGGGCCATCCTGCTTTGAGGGCCCCTGCTCCTGGGGAGAAAGATGCATACGCAAATGACAGAGGGGCGCGGGAGGGGCACAGGCCTGGGGAGCAGTGGTGGGCAGGGGGCGCGAACAATCCCGATGCTCCCTCCATCGGGTGCGGGCGCAGCGCTAAGAGTGTAGAAGGAAGCTGCAGGAGAGATACTAGTGATTTGGAGGTCTAGGTGTCCATCCTGTTTCATTTAGGCTCCAGCAAAGGCAGGCAGTGCAGTGGGCTGGGGCGGGGGGCACGCCATTCTCGGACTCAGGAGACCTGGTGTGCAGTTCTGGCTTGGGTAGGCTTTTTGAAAACTGTGCTTGTCTTCGCGATGCTTTCGGCTTCTTGCCTTGTTTCTATCAAGGACGTGGCACGGCCCTTATTTTAGGGAATAGCTAGAGTCCGCGCTTGGGAAACAATGGGAGCCATCAAGGTCGGAGAGAAGCCTTTGCAAAACTCAAGGAGAAGAAGGCGCAGCACCGTAGGCAGGGAGCGGGGGGAGCTGCTGGGGCCACCGCCGTCTCCCACCCCTAACCGAGCCCCGGCGGCACTTGTTCTCCATAGTGAAGGTTGCCGGGACATGGGATGTGGGTAGACAACGTGATTAGGTTGTAGTCAACAGGCTCTGGGAAGACGTGTTTCCAAAGGCTCCCCGACCATACCGTTCATAAAAATATATCTATTTCTGTGAGCAGGTAACCAGCCCCTACTCCTGTGGTGGACGGTGTCAAGCTGTAGATGCAAGTGTCTCTTGGAGGCCAAGCGCGTGTCCTTTTGTGGGGGTCAATTTAGTGTCGTGCTTAGTTCGTGCTGTGAGCACGTGTCGTGCTTACGTGTCTGAGTTTGGGCTGACTGCAATGCTTTCCACAGGGCCAGCTGCGGATTACCGATGGCTTACTAGCAGATGACTTTACAACCACGTGGGAAGCTGCCGGCCACTATATACTTAGCTGTGGTCATGGCGGTTCATCACCTCGCACCCCGAACACTTGGGGCAGAGCAGCTTGGGGGCTGCCCACGAGTGCAGGGACGTCTCGTGTGTGGGGCCCCACTCTGCCATTTTCCACCTGTGCAAACTTGGTCTCCGTTTGCACACCTGTGAACAGGATGCAAGGACGATGCCCACCTGGGTGCTGGTTGTGGGACATCCAATGCCCACGGGACGGGGCCTGCAGAGCATGCCCCACAGCCCGGGGGAGGGGCGTGGGGGCAGGTCTCCAGGTGGCGTGACTGGGGGTTCTGGAGAGAGTCACAAGTAGGGAGGACCGAGCTCGGTTTCCAAATGAGGTGACGGTGGCCAACAGTGCTCCCAAGAGTGGCTGCCCAGCCTGAACCTGAGGGTCAGATGGCCCACCGCCCGAGTGGACCATGCCATCCGCCTCCCTGAGACGTCCTCTCTCCAGACTGCTCTCCTCTGTCGCGGGGGGTGGGGGGCTGAACTGTGTTGTGGCGGGACGAGCCACGTCAGGTGGGGAGGACTTGGGGGAGACCGTGCTCTCTGCCCTTCAGGCCAGTGATGGGAGGCTCTCCACGTGCCTTTGCTCAGTGGACCCACGTGTTTTTCCTTCTTCCCTCTGATTTCCTCATCTGCTCGTTTTGATGTTACTTGTGTTAAGTTTTATCCATTACTGGAAGTCATCTTAAGCCATTTTCAGGACATGGAAGGCTATAAAGACATACACAGTTAAGCCCAGAGTACTTGGCGAGGTGGCCCTTCTCCAGCCATCAGTGTTGGCATTAAATGACCCCGGCTGGCCTTCGGCACTGCTTGGACTCACCTGATGATGCTGACACCGACAGGCAGACGCAGCCATGTGCAACTGTGCCACTCCTCCCTGCGAGCTCCCGTGGATGGTCAACACATCGTCCAGGTCCTGAATAAACACAGTCTTCCAAATTGTACGGTCAGCAGTGGAATCCAGTTCCGTGATTTTGTTTCCCTTATTTTAGGAGCTGCTGTAGTTTCCGTGGGCCCCAAAGCCCTGGTCAGGCCCAGGCCTTCTCCAGCACCACTGCGTGGATGCGATCCGCCCCCTAGCATGTCCCCTGGCACGCACGCCCACCGTTCGGCTCCAGCATCACCGTGTCTGGAAAATTCTCCAGAAACATGCATAAAGCCCCCTTAGTATAAAACTCAAAATCAAAACCTGGGTAAGGAAAACACCTCTGTTTCGGGAAGTTATTCCCCTTTTGTTCTCCAGCATACGAGCGTGGGGGGCGGGGTCCACAGCTTCCCGGCCACGCGCTCCTCACATGGTCAGCACCGGGCAGAGCGTGGTGACCGCGGGACTGGCCGTCAGCCTGCTGGTGGGAACGCTGTGACGTCGTCATCTTCTGTCTGAGGTTTCACGCGTGGATTGTGGTGGGAGGCGTGACCATGTGGTTGGGTCCGAACGTGCTGGACAGTCCATCGGTGGCTGCAGGGGCTTGAGCTGGAACAGAGGAGTGCGCTCGCCCTGGTGACAGGACGACCGGGGGCAAAGGCCCCGGGGACCTGGCGCTCTCATCGTGGGGGCCCGTGATAGGGGATGATGCTGCCTGGCTTGCGGAGTGGAGGGGCCCGGCCTGTATGTGCCGGGCCCATCGGTAACCCAAAAGGCAAGCCCAATGCCCGCAGCCTGGCCTGGAGACTCTGGCAGCCCTGTGCCCTGTGGGACGGAAGGCAAGGGAGCTGTTGCTTTCCCAGTTGAGAAGTCTCTCTGACAACACCACCTCCCTGCGTGCAAGCTGCCCTGGGCTCTTGGCACAGCTCGGTCCTTCTCCATCACCCCCCAAGGTAACTCCATGCCCACGTCTCCTGCATCAGCTCCTGGGCGTGAGAACATACTGGCCACAGCTGCCCAGTGGGCCATGCCCCAGGAGAGGCCCGGAGTCACAAGGCAGTCCTACAGGCATTCAGTGCAAGCCTGCAGAAGTACCATAGACACTTGGGAGAGCATCCCCAGGGCCTGAGCTAGTCCAGGAAGGCTTCCTGGAGGAGGGAGCATTTAAGCCAGTCGATTCTTCCCCCAACTACACAGCAGATCCAAAGGAAGCATAGGACAGAGGCCGTTGCTCTCATAGGCTGGGTTCTGAGCAAGGAAGGGGGTCACTGACAGAGGCCCCATCACTGGCCGGCCTCCTTCTCCCACAGATGGAGGGGGACGCTGGTGCATCTGACCACCGCCTGCCTCCTGCTGAGTTAAGTGAAATTGAGGATTGTCCTGGGCAGAGGACAGAGGCCCCCAACTTGGGGGCTACCCTGGCCAGGCTGAGGATGTGGCAGGAGCCTCCGTCAGAGCAGCCCGTTCGAGGGTGGGTCCCCGAGGCAGGACAGGCTCATAGGCAGTGGCCACGGACCCCGGGGTGGGCTCGGGGCATCAAGAGGACGGCTCTCGGCCTGTCCGTCTGAATCGGACTTTTCAGTTGCGGCCCCTCTGAGCAGCTGTCCTGTGCTGACCCCTCCTAGCAGAACCCTGCGGACGCCCGATGAGGCTCCTAATCCAGGGGGCGAGTCGAGGGACCCTCGGGCACCCGCTGAGCTCCGGCTCCCACCCACTTGCTACCTCTCTGGGGTCGGGTTCCTCTCTCCAATTTTCTGTGTGGTATTAACACTGATAGTATAACTATTGTAACTATAATTGATACAATGATTAGTGTGTAACATTGTTTGCTGGTTGATATTATTACTAATTATCAATATCAAGTCAATCCAGGTATTTTTCCTAGCTGAAGAGAAAACTGTTAAGTTATTGCAAAGGGTGAAATATTTAATAATGTGGCTTTATTTTCACTCGAGCCAATCTTGTCTAGTATTTTGTTCCGTGTCCCTGCTTTGCCAGCTGCTAATAATTGATAATAATACTAGTCATGGCTCTCGAGCTGAATACTTATTGCATTCTGGGCCTTGCGCTGAGTGTGTCATTCATTCGTTCAACAAACACGTTGACAACAAATCACCTACCGTGTCCAACTGCTGTTTGGATATTGAAAACAAAGCGCGGGGAAGAGCTCGTCTTCACTACAGGACTTGCCCTTTTTGTCGGTGAAAAGGTGAGCACGGTCAGGTGTCGGTGAGTGATCTCGGAGAGTGGCCTCCGCGTGCAAGGCTTTGCTCAGGAGCCCTGGGGTGGGCTGTGTGCTCCTAGACGGGAGGAAGAGGGACCAGAACGTTCTTGCAGACTGAGACCTCGCAAGCTGGGAAGTGGCCGTGGAGATCTGAGCCACAGCGGTGGCCTCAGACGGCGTGCCCCCAGCGTGCTGCAGCCCCATGGAGGGACGAGGGATGGGGACAGGTTTGTCCCTCAGGAAGCACACGACAGCCCGGGTGAGGCCCCGAGGCGCCGCCAGGAGACGGGATGCGCTGCGGGCTCCACATGCCCCTCCTGGCCGCTGCAGAAGGATGGCCTGAGCAGTGTCAGAGGACAGGAACCGGAGCACAGGGTCTGCGGAGGCCCTCACGGTCCGTGAGCACGGGGGTCCTTTTGGAGGCAGCGTGGACTTGCAAACGGGGGTCTGCCCAGCTCCACTCCCTCAACCCATCCTGGGGCTGTCCATCCTGTGCTCCAGCACCGGGTGGACTTTCTCCAAATAATACGAGGAAATGCAGTAAAAGTGTTCTTAACCAAAAACTTCACGTGGATGGTTTGGAGAAAGAGATTCTCATCCCCTCGGCTAGCTCAAGGCGACTGGGGGACGGTACGGGGCGCGGTAGGGCGGGGCGCAGGGACGGAGGAGGTGAGGAAGGCCGAGCTGGGTGGGCGGGCTGGGGTGGGCTGGGTGAGGTAGACAGAAAGTCACACCACTGTCGTCTCCAGGGGGTCCCGGGACAGGTGTCTTCCTCATCTTGCCCTGAGCACCTGCATAAACCAGGCTGGTTCTCGTTTTCTCCCCACTTGGACAACCCAGACGTCCTTCCGCTGCCCTGTGTCCCCTTTCCTCTCGAGGCCTCGCTAACAGTACATCAGGCCAGCCTTGTGGTCCTAACGCTCCACTAAGCGGGTTCAGAGCACGGGCACACAGAGTCTGCGGCAGTCACGGCCCGCGGCGTGAGCACGTCCAGCCAGGGACCTGGCTGCCGGCCGGGAGGTTCGGGGGCAGCTGGGCCGGCGTGGATGGGCGAGGGCAGCCGCTGGGCCGCACCGGTTAGCCAGGCTCCCCGCTCAGTTTTCTCTACCATACTGCACCAGGAGGGGACCGCCACCACCTGACCTGGCTCCTGGAGTCTGATTCCTTCCGGAACCCAGCCGGCTGGGCAGAGGGGCCGCAGGGATGGTCTGCGTTCCGTCAGATGGTCTGCGCTCCGACCCAGGGTGAGGGCTCCAAAGATTTGCTGCACAGGTACAGATCACCTCATTTTTGAGAGCCGTCGTTCTCAGACTTGGGCACACACTGAAGTCGCGTGGACAGCTTGCTCGGCAGAGGGCTGGGCCCCGCCCCCAGAGTTTCTGATTTAGCAGGTCTGGAGTGGGGGCCGAGATTTGCATTTGCAACAAATCTTCAGGGGATGCTGCTGCCCCCGGGCCAGGTACCGCCCTTGGAGAAGCAGAGCTCCAGTGATCTATCTTTAACTTCCGAACCATTTGCAACTCCCATCTATGAAACCACAGCTTTGAAAATGAGTCCATTTATTTTTTTTTTCAAGTGATCCCACTCATCCAGAAATTTTAAAAATGGAGAGCATAGTTGACTTGGTGGCTTAGCATGGTTTAAATAGAACCCGTGAGATGAGTATATGGCATTCCCTCTATCCTCTCCGTAGGGACCATCTGGCGTGGTGTGTATTTATAACCCTCATGCCAGAAGCACATTTGTGTCAGGATATACCTCTCTGATTGCTCCTTTCTTGTCTCTTCCTCTGAGTTCACTTGCCCCCCAAATATATCCTTCCATACGGACCTCCTTGCCCTTGTAGAGAACGGTCTCGTGTTATGGGTTCTGGAGTCAGATGATCTGGGCTTCTGTGGGCACTGAACCACTTTCCAGCTGTGCGGCCATGCAAGTGGCTTAAATTCTTCGCGTCCCCGTTTCTCCATCTTGGAAATGGGAATCATTTGGCACCTCCTTCATGGGGTCGAGAAGTGACTGAGTTAGTATCTGAAAAGCACTTAACATGCCATCTAGTGCACGAAGAGCTCGAGACATGTTCGTGGATATCGATGTTTTCACGTTCATGATATTCTGTCCAGGTTGGCCATCCCATTGCCTTAAGTAAGCCGGGTGTGTAAGCCACGAACCTGTGTCTGCACCCCTGAATCTTCTGAGACCTGCGCTGAGAGGGGCCGGACAGACCTGTGTCTTGCTGGGCTCGGTTGCCGGGTCCCGAGCATCGGCTCTCTGCCCCCTGTTTTCACCTCCCAGCACCTCACCTCCAGTACCGTCGGGCCCAGCTCACGTCTCCTGGGGTGCTTGTGGTAACGACAGTGCACACCTTCTCCCAGAGTAGAAACCAGGACTGGTCTACCTTATCTCCCTCCCTTGTCCAAACACTAGTGCTTGTTGGTTCTCCCTGAGCAGCCTCCCTCGCACTGTCCTACCTTCTGCTCTCTCCTTCAATTCCCTGGGCACCGGCTCATGGGTTAGTTTGCCCGAGACATACTACTCCCCATTAACCTTCCTGGCTTATCTATTACCTGTAGAATTTAAGGAAAAATTCTTTAAAACATTTTTTTATCTTTGTTATTTGACAGAGAGTGAGCACAAGTAGGGGGAGCGGCAGACAGAGGCAGAGGGAGAAGCAGGCTCCCCGCTGAGCAGGGAGCCCGATATGGAGCTCGATCCCAGGACCCTGGGATCATGACCTGAGCTGAAGGCAGACCCTTAATGACTGAGCCACCCAGGTTCCCCACAATGGAAAATTCTTAATTTAGCAGCCAGGGTTCTGCTTGACACCCCCCGCCCCCAGCTACCTTCCCAAATATATTTCTCAGGATGCCCCATTGGGCTTCCTTTGCACAACCATGCTGACCTGCTCTACCTCATTCTCCTGGTTCACGGTCATGCCTCAAGGCCAAACATTCAGCTCCAGAAGTGTCCACTTCTGCCCTGAGCTATGAGACCACATTGTTTGAATTGCTCTTACCTCGTTGGACATTGTAGCAGACTTCTGAAGACATAGACCATATTCATCTACTCCAAAATACCATTTCCTGTAAAAAGAAAAAAACCACTCATTATTTTGAAACCACTAAAAGAAAAGCACTGCCTATTAAAATATGACACAATGCTTTTAATTTGTATATATATTGAAAATCATATCAGTTTTTATATATATTGAAAAAGCTATTTTGTATTTTTGAAGGCACAGATTTCTATCACCATAACTCTTAGACATCTGTCAAAAGGAAAATATAAGCAATATGAAAAAGGTAGCCCTAAAACTTTTTTCCAACTCAGAGTCTGAATATCATGAATCATTTCTGGACTCAGAATCATTGCTATGTTTTCTCTAAGTTTTATTGTTCTTTAGGCCATTTCAAGAGCATTGGAAATCGATGAAATTGGAATCAGAAAAATAATAGAGAAAACATTCGGAACCAAAAGGTGGTTTAAAAAAAATACTAAAATTGATAAACGATTAGATGAGTCATGGAAAGGGAAAAAATTTGGATCACCAACAAAAGGAATGAAGGAGGGGACATTCCCACAGATACTATAGACACTGGAGGGATAATAGCAGAATTTCCTGAACAGCTTTATGCCAATAAATTGAATAACTTAGATGAAATGGACAAATTCCTTGAAAGTTAGAACGACCGGAGTGGCTTAAGGAAAAAAATAACCTGAATAAACTTTTATATATTAAAGAAATTTAAAAAACAAACCAGCAAAACTTCCCATGGAAAAAGTTCTAGAACCATATGGTTCCACTGGTAGAATCCACCAGACGTTTAGGAAGAAATAACACCTGTTCTTCCCGGTCTTCTCCCAAAAATGGGAGGGAAACTTCCCAGTTCATTCTATGAGGCCAGTATTATCTGATACCAAAACCAGACAAAAGATGAAAATAAAAAAAAAACAACAACAACCTTGTGAAATAGACAGTATGGTAGCAAACTGGATCCAGCAATTTATCAAGAAGATAATAATACATCATATACTGGAGGGTTATCCAAAGACTGGAAGGTTGGCTCAACATTAACAATTTAATCAACGTCATTCTCTGTATCGGCAGACTAAAAAAAAAAAAAAAAAGGAAATATTAATATACGAAGAAAAGGTTTTGACAAAATTCAATATACATTTATGATAAAAACTCTCAACACACCAGGAATAGAAGGGCACCCCCTTAATCTGATAACCGGCCATCCACAAAAACCCTACAACATCATTGTTAGCTGCTCTTATTTAACCCTGTACTAGAGATCTTCATGTGCGAAGACAAGAAGAATGTAAAAGCCATACAAATTGGACAGGAAGAAATGAAATGGTCTCTGTTTACGTATGACATGGCCCTCTATACAGAAAATCCTGAAGAATCTCCATAAAAGCTTCTAGAACTGATAAGTGAGTTTAGCAAGGTTGCAGAAATCAACTGCAAAATGAAATTTTAAAAGGACCATAAAGAATAGCATAAAAATATGAATTAGTGTTAATTTTTTGTATTGTGTTATGTTAGTCACTATACAGTATATCATTAGTTTTTGGTGCAGTGTTCCATGATTCGTTGTTTGTGTGTATCACCCAGTGCTCCATGCAATCTGTGCCCTCTTTAATACCACCACTGGGCTCACCCATCCCCTCACCTCCTTCCTTCTAAAACCTTCAGTTTGTTTCCTGGAGTCTATAGTCTCTCATGGTTCGTCTCCCCCTCTGATTCCCCCCCTTCGTTTTTCCCTTCCTTCTCCTGTCTTCTATGCTATTCCTTATGCTCCACAAGTAAGTGAAACCATACGACAATTGACTTTCTTTGCTTGACTTATTTCACTCAGCATAATCTCCTCCAGTCCTGTCCATGTTAATGCAAAAACTGGGTATTCATCCTTTCTGATGGCTGAGTAATATTCCACCGTGTATATGGACCACATCTTCTTTACCCATTCATCGTTTGAAGGGCATCTCAGTACTTTCCACAGTTTGGTGATTGTGGCCATTGCTGCTATGAACGTTGAGGTACATAGGGCCCTTCTTTTCACTATATCTGTATGTTTGGGGTAAATATCCAGTAGTGCAATTGCTGGGTCAGAGGGTACCTCTATTTTCAATTTTGGGGGGCATCTCTACACTGTTTTAGTGTTAATTGTAACAAAACATGAGATTTATATGCAACAAACTACTAAACATTGATGAGAGGAAGGTCTAAATAAATGGGTATATATACACACACACACACATACATACATAGTGTTCACAGTTAGAAAACTCAGTGTTGTAAAAACATTGTCTTTAAAAACTGATCTATACATTTAATACAATTCTAACCAAAGTCCCATTAACCTTTTTGTAGAAATCAATAAGCTGGTTCTTCAGCATACATAGAATAGTCAAGAACCTAGAGTGGCCAAAACCATTCTGAAAAAGCAATAGTACGTTGAATCAAGGTGGTGAGAGTGGACACCCTCGTCTCGCTCCTGACCTTAGAGGAAAAGCTGTTTTTCCCCATTTAGTATAATTTTGGGCTTGTCCCGAAAGTTCATAATTAAGCTGAAGTACGTTCCCTGTGTACCAAGTTTGTTGAGACTTCTTACCAGGAATCTATGTTGAATTCTGTCAAAGGAGTCTTCTGAATTTATTGAGATGATCGTACAGTTTTTATCCTTCATTTTGTAAGTCATGGAGTGTCACATTGCTTGATTTGCAGGCCATCCTTGCATCCCTGGAATAAATCCCATTTGATCAGGAGAATGATCCCGTTAATGTACTGTTGAGTTGGGTTTGCTGTTGTTTCATTGAGGATTTTTGCATCTGTGTTCACCAGGGACGCTGGCCTGTAATTTTCTCGTGGTGTCCTCGTCCAGTTTGCTATCAAGATAACGCTCCAGCCAGAATCACCCACTGCATTTTTTGTCATGGCTCTCCCTTCCACTGGCACAAATGCCCAGCCTTCCTTTGTCTTTCTTGACATTTATAAAAAGTACACACTAGGTTTTTTGTAGAATTTCCCTCAATTTTAATTTGTCTATTGCCTTTGGGTCATGTATTTCTGGCAGTATAGAAATTATGTCCTTCTCATCGCTTGATATCACCTTGTCTCAGTAGTGATGATGTCACTTTTGATGATTTAAGGTATTTTTCATATGCATTCTTGTTATAACGTTTATATTCTGTATATAAAAGTTTATATTCACAGATCTTCCCTTAGAATCACAACCATTTTCCCATCATCAAAATCTGTTCATATTTATTGGTCATTATTGAGAAAGAACAAAGCCTAAGGTGTCTGAATGCAGTGGGGCAGGGGGATTGAGCCATGGTGCCTTCTAAACGCACAGTTTGGGGCACCTGGGTGGCTCAGTTGGTTAAGCGTCTGACTTTGGCTCAGGTCATGATTTTGGGGTCCTGGAATCGAGCCCTGTGTTGGGCTTCCCACTCAGCACTTCCTTGTCCCTCTGTCCCTCCCCCTACTCATGTTTGCTCTCTCTCCTTCTGTCAAATAAAAAAAATAAAATCCTGGGGCACCTGGGTGGCTCTGTTGGTTAAGCAACTGCCTTCGGCTCAGGTCATGATCCTGGAGTCATGGGATCGAGTCCCACATCGGGCTCCCTGCTCAGCGGGGAGTCTGCTTCTCGCTCTGACCTCTCCCATCTCATGCTCCCTCTCTCTCATTCTCTCTCTCTCAAATGGATAAATAATATCTTAAAAAAATAAATGAATATTCATCCTTGTCTTTAAAAATAAAATAAAATAAAATAAAATAAAATAAAATAAAATAAAATCTTTAAAAACAAATAAAAAAAAGAGGCACCTGGGTGGCACAGTAGGTTAAGCATCTAACCCTTGCCTTCAGCTCAGGTTGTGATCTCAGGGTCGGGAGATCGAGCCTCATGTCCTGCTCTATGTTCAGCATTGAGTCTGCTTGAGTTTCTCTCTCCCTCTCCCTCTGCCCGTCTCCACTGTGCTCTCGTGCATGGGCTCTCTCACTCTCTCTCGGATAAATACATAAATCTTAAAAAAAATAAACATGGGGTTTGAGTTTCCTTGATGAGGTCTGGGTGAGGCAGAGCCCCCCGAGGCAACGGGACTCACAGCAGGGCCTTCCAGAAGCTCATGGCCCAGCACACTGTCGGTGGTCAAGCAATATTTGTGGAAATCTTCAACTGGCAGGAGTCTGGGGAAATGGCTAAAAATGAAGCATCAGAAAAAGCAGACTGTTAATAGTGGCGGCCCAGAGGATGTGATTAGTGAGACAAACTCCGTGTGGGAAAGGTGTTATTACATCATTTCTCCTTCCTTTCTGCCCTCAGGGCCTTTTCTGGGAAAATTAGCGCAGCTGCCTGTGATGAGCAGTGTGAAAGTCATTTATGGCAGAAAACACAGCTTTCTTTGGGGGTGACGTGGTGGCATAGTGTCCTTTCTCTTCAAGTTCTGACTTCCTGCTTGCAACCCGGAAGAACGAAGACGCGGATCATTTCAGGATCAGCAATTTACAACCGCTTTGGGAGTAGAGCCTTTCAGCGCTGGAGAGCAAATGCCATGAGCCCATCTGTAGGTTGCTCTCATTTACTCAACACACTAAGGTATCGGATGAGAGAGGCGTGTCGCTGAGCAGTGGGTCCGACCCTGCCTGCGGAGGTCGTGCTTTGTGGCTGGTGTCCTAAGGCAGTGAGCCTTCCCTCTCGGGTGCTGTTGGGGGCCTGGACGGGCGGGCAGGCGTCTTGCCCTGGGGCGTCTGCCCAGGACCCCCGGTCCCTGCAGAGCCCCCTCTGGTGGATCTTCTGACCCCACCTGTCCTACTGTGGGGGGCAGGGGGCCTGTGCCAGGAGGCTGCCCGGAGCCCCGCCGGCCCATGCAGTGTCCTCATGGTGCTCTCTTCTGTTCAAGCAAAGCCTCTTCCCGTCCTCAGGCCCCAGCCTCGCACAGGTGACTGCCAGACCCCTTGACCCCTCGGCACTCTGTGCAGAGCCCAGGGACCCTCTCCCGGGGGGGAGGGCAGCCGGCAGGGGCCTTCCAGGGATCTGGTTTCCGGACCTCCACGAGGAGGCGTCCGCATCAGCAGCAGACTCTCCCTGCTGCCTGTGACCACGTCCCTTGTGGACCCCTGGGACCTGCAGGACAAGCAGCTGCCAGTGAAGGTGGGGCTGTCCCCTCAGCCTTCCTTCCAGGGACACCCTTCTCTGATGTGAATGGTGCCTCCCCACGCTGTCCCATCGATGCTGGTGGCGTGGGCGCTGGGTCCCGGCGGCCAGGGCCCTGGACGAGAGAGGAAACTGAGCCCAGGCCAGGGCTCGTTGGCCTCGGCATCACCGCCATTCGGGGCCAGATCGCGCTCTGTGGTGGGGGTTCCCCCGCGCAGCTGGGGACATTCAGCAGCTTCCCTGCCAACCTCCACCCTAGATGCACCCTCGACCTCATGACGACCGAGAGTCTTCAGACTTTGCCCAGTGCCCCCAGGTCAAAACCACTGCACGCCCCTAACCCCCATGCCCCGAAACTCAGTTCTATGTCACTGTAAACACTGCGTGTGCACATCCCCTAGAGAAACGTTAGAAAACAAAAGTACATAAAAAGAGAAGGGGCAGTTTTCTTTCGCGTTTCACGAGCACGCTTTGCGCCACGTCTCGGGCTATTCCTTTGTTCCGACAGGTACCCGCGAGTCATCAGGCCCCCAGCGTAACTGAACTGTGTGTGGTGTGGACGTGTGAGCTTCAGGCTACCCGTCCAGTGGATTCGCCTGGTGGTGATGGGGAGGAACTCAGGCCTGCATATCCGGGGGGGCAAGGGCCGAGTCGAGCCAGACCTCGCTTAGGGGTGGCTGGGGTGGGGCCAGCCTCGGGGTCTCCCCCGGGCTCCCTGAATCCAGGACACACGTGGATAATGATGTCCCGATTCTCCGGGAAGCAAGAGTCCACTCATGCCCACTAATCAGCGGGTACCATTCTGTATGTTCGGTGAAACTCTTGTTTCCATCTGACCGAGACTCTCGTCCATATTCAGCACCTGCGTGTGGTGGACTAGAACCTGGTCCTCTGAAATCTGTGTGCCGAAATATATGTTACTTATTATTTCTTTACATCTGAGGCAGCGCTTTTCGACGTGTGGCCAGATGCCCACAGAACGTTTTAATAGCCGCAGAGCCCAGGATGGGCGGAAGTGTGTCCTGCAGAAGCGTATTGTCGTGTAAGTTTGAAAGGGCCTTGGCTCAGTTATTGGGGCCTCAGGCAGGAATTCTATCATCATAGGCATGAAAGTGCATCGAAACAATGAGGATGCGTGTGACAGGAAGGACTGAAGATTGACTGATGCTAGAACAGAGGAAGAGATTAACCCCCATTCGCATCTCTGCTGTCCGTCCGGGCCCCATGGTCGGAGGCTCGTGATCAGAGGCCCGTGGTCGGAGGCCCATGTCGGAGGCCCGTGTCAGAGGCCCATGTCGGAGGCCCGTGGTCGGAGGTCCGTGGTCAGAGGCCCGTGGTCGGAGGCCCATGTCGGAGGCTCGTGGTCAGAGGCCCGTGGTCGGAGGCCCATGTCAGAGGCTCGTGGTCGGAGGTCCGTGGTCAGAGGCCCGTGGTCGGAGGCCCATGTCGGAGGCTCGTGGTCAGAGGCCCGTGGTCGGGCCTGTGGTCAGGCCCCTGGGCGGAGACTTGTGGTCGGAGGCCCGTGGTGGCCCCCTCCCAGGCTCAGGCACCCAGCGCTCAGCATCAGGTGTGGACCACAACAACTGTGTTCTGGCTTCTACCTAACTGCCACTTTAAAAATTTTTACCATTTTAACCATTTTTAAGTGTACAGTTTAGTGGGGTTAAGTGCATTCGCACAGTGTTGCTGTCGTCCCCATTGTCCAACTCTAGAACTTTCTCACCTTCCCAGACTGAAACCCTGTCCCCCTTCCAAACCAACTCACCGCCCCCCAGCCCCCGGTGTCCACTGCCCACGTTCCGGGCCCGTGAACGTGATGACTCCAGGGACCCCCTGTCACTGGGGTCACGCGTTACAGGTGACTCTCGAACATTGGTTTTCAGCTACCTGGGTTTGTGTAGATGTGGGTTTTCTTCGATGACTATAGTCCAGTCCTGTAAAAGGACTTTCTCTCCCTTGTGATTTTAATGAGATTCTATTTTCTGTCACTTACTTCATTATGAGAAGACAGTGGATAATACACGTGATGTACAAGATATGTGTGAATCCACTGTCACGTTCCTGCTAAGGCTTCGAGTCCGCCGTTGGCCATTGGTAGTTAAGTTTTGGGGGAGTCAGAAGTTATGCGTGGGTTCTCAGTTGTATGGGGGTCGGCGTCCTAACCCCTGGGTTGTTCAAGGGCTTACTTCGTTGAGTGTGATTTCCTCAAGGTTTGTCCACGCGGGAGCAACGGTCGGGGATCGCCTGCCTTCCTAAGGATGAGCAGGGCTTCCCTGTATGGACGGACCACATTCTGCTTCTCCATCCTTCTGGTCAGCGGACACTTGGGCTCCTGCCGCTGTTCGGCGGCTGTGAACGTGGGCGTGCAAATACTTGTGCAAAACCCTGCTTCCAGTCCTTGGGTGTGTATACCCAGAGACAGAATCACTGGATGCCATGGTCACCTGTGTGGCATTTTTGGAGGAGCCTCCCTCCTGTTTCCCGCAGCAGATGAACCACTTCCCCTTCCCCCAACAGGGCACAGAGTGCCAACGTCCCCACACCCTGGCGAGCACTGACAGCGAGGTGTTTGGTTTTATAATTGTCATCCTAAGGGATGTGACGTGGTGTCCCATTGTGGTTTTAACAGAATAATCATTCGCACTGGGATCGCAGTCACTGTTTTAGCCAGAGGCCTGCTGCACCTGTGTTCACACCTGGGGCCGTGGGGGGTGGGGTTTGCAGGTGGCTCACGGGCCGGGAGTCCCAGTCTGGACTCCACAGCATCCCACCGCACGTGGGGCTTGTGCTGCAGATCCAGCCACCCCTCGCCCACCTGTGAGGCCCCAGGCAGGCCACCTGGCCTCAGGTTCTCACCTGCAAAATGGAGATCACACGGACTCCTTCCACCTGAGAAGGTTCACGCCCTCACGGTGGTAGAGCAGGGCCACATGGTCAACACTCGGGAAGTGCTGGTTGTGGCTTCACTGCAACTTCTACGGTCCTCCCTCTCGTGGCAAGGACATCACCCCTCGCCAGGCACAGTCATCGCCTTCAATGCTGTGCACTCTACTTGGAAAGCCTCTTGGGTCCCTGTCCTCCCTCTGTCCCCCACCCCAGGGCTTCCCAGGACCCTCAGGGGCTCACGCTCACACCAGCCCCCCAAGGAGGAGCCCAGCAAGCCCTCCCTCCTCTAGGTCTCCCTTAAAAAAACCATGCTTCTGATCCCAAATCATTCCCCCATGTGTCCTCCTGGAGCTTCAGAAGGTCCTCAGGACAGCGGGTCCTATCCTGATCCCACGCCTGGTTTTCTGCATTCTGTGCTAGTTTTGTGCGTACACGTGGACTTGGGGAGGCACGCCATGCCTCTGGCCGAGTGCACGGATCTCCAGGGTGCGGCTCCCTGCGTCTGCACACACCTGCCAGCCATCAGCCAGGCCGGGACTCAGAACGGGTCCTGACCCCCAGAATGCACCCCCCAGGCCTGCCTTGAACTGCTCACAATCGGGGGGTTGCGATGTACCCTGGGGCCTACCTTTCCCCTCTCCCTCATCCTTTTGTCTGCGACTGTCACTCATGCTCTCGGCCACCCCACTAGCGTGTTCTTCCCCGCAGCGGGGGGGGGGGGGTGCAGTCAGGGTGAGACCACACTCACTCCTGCACATGTCTTCTGGGGACCGTGTGCATGCATTTCTCCCGGACATGGCCCTCGGGGTGCCCTGCTGGGCAAACAGTAGGCTATGCTTCTGGCCTCTTTAAAAAATCGTCATGGGACTACACCTTCCCCTAGTGTCACTCGGGTCTGATTTACATAAATAAAATCCCATATATACGCAGTAATTGGCACAGCAAAGCAGACACAGGACATTCCCTCCCCCTCCACTTCCCTGGCGCTGCTGGCCGTCCGCGGCTGTCCCAGCTTCACACAGACCAGCGCCTGGAGGGTCACCTGTGTCGTGCGTGTGTGACTGCGGCTGGGCGGGACGCTGCTGGCCGGGTTCTCACAGAGCTAAGTCTACGTGGACATACAGCCCCGCCCGACGACACGCCACGGCCGCCAGCGCCCCCCGCAGCATCGTCCCTGTCCCCATCCCGCCGGGAGAGAACAACCACGCTCCGCCCTGTGCCCACTAAAAATACACTCAGCAAAAAAACGGACGACTTAATGATGCGTGTGACAATATGGGCTTGTTTCTTGTTCTATTTTAAAAATATTTTTCCTCTTTAAAAATTTAATTAAAACGGTATTCTTATAACAAGCCGAACATGGCAGATGTACCGGACGGAAGAGGAAGTCTGTCCCTGTCCCACACGCCCCCTCCCGGTGCGCGGGCAGGTAGCCACGGCGCTCTGCGTTCCTGCAGACACGCACAGCACACGCCGTACACACACGTATCACGCAACCCATCCCACAAACATACACATGCCCACACCCCCCTGCAAATACACACACACGCACAGGGGCCCACCCTCCCGTCACTCCCCGGGGGTCCTTCCTTATGAGCAGGTCGGGAGCTTTGGGTCTGACCCACTCTGTGGCAGCTGCAAGGCCCGAAGCCTGGGCGCTGATCCAGTCACCCATCCGGGCCCGGGTGGCTTTGCCGACAGCTCCGCAGTGAGGACCCTCAGGCCTCTGTCTCCTGTGCGGCGCTGGGTCCCGCAGGGCTCCCGCCTCGGCCATGGTCAACGTTCCCACCAGCACGAGCGGCCCCCTCTTCTCAGGGCCGCGGCGCTGGGCCTTCATGTCCTGCACTGTAAACACTTTTATGGTCAAAAGCTGTTGCTGCTGATTTTTCGGTGTCTGGCATCTCGTCCCTGATGTTTGCCAGCTGGTCTCCTCTCCTCTCTAACCACCTCCCCGGTGACATCGCTTGTCCACTCTCTGTGGGGTTCCTCTCCAG
This sequence comes from Nasua narica, assembly GCA_028533885.1. Lineage (NCBI taxonomy): Eukaryota > Metazoa > Chordata > Mammalia > Carnivora > Procyonidae > Nasua > Nasua narica. The sequence continues at coordinate 2,199,389 of CM052813.1, forward strand.
TTCCTCACGGACTCGCGGCAGCGTTGTGCACATCCCATGTGTGCTGGGAATATTTTGCGTTATAATTAAAAGTTTAAAGTAGAGTATGTTGATTCAAGACGCGTTTTCCTGTCTTGAGTGGCTGCCTCGTGGTGGGACGATGCTGACGATCTTCTAATACTCTTATTTCCTTTACTTTTTATATCTGGATGTTCACTGTGGGATAAGATAGCCATGGGCCCAGCCCCGAATCCCCGTGGTGTTGAAACAGGGGCAAGTGGCCTGGCCCATGTGACTGTGCTGCCCTGACCTGTGGTTGGGGTCCTGCCAGGAGGCACCCCTCATTCCTGGGAGAGCCTGGGGGTGCACGCTGGCTTGGTCACAGGGGAGATGAGGGCGGTGCAGCCCCTGGGCCACTGTGTGCATTGCGTGAGCCTCAAAGGCCACTCAAGCCTGGGAAAGCCCGGCTTCAGACCCTGGAGGATCTAGTTCAGATTTTGACTCCTCGAATTATAATGTGGTTCCGGGAGGACTTACACACTTTCTCTGAACCTAACTCCTTTTATCTTATTTATTTTTTTCTGAATGGGAAGAATGGCTCCTACATCTCGGAGGTAGTGGCTCAGGTTGTGGTGGGCATGAAGACGGAGGTCAGCTGTCCCCGCCCTCGGGGTGCGTGTGGGTCATGTGGGTCCACATGCGTGTGTGTGCATGTGCTTGTGTGTGCGAGCTGCCCTCCTACACCGCAGAGTGTGTCTTCGTGAGCCCGGATGCTGCTCTCCAGCCCCAGACACCCCCTCTGGTCTGCCTTTCAATTGAGGACACCTTTGCCCCAGTGACTGCCAGACGCATTCTCCGAAGGCTGACCAGGGGCTCCTGGGCTTCGCTGGGGCCCCCTGATCTCCAGTCAGAGGGCTCTGTTCTCACATCTTCATCGAAGCAGGTAAATATGGACGAATGTCCGATGCCCTGCTCCTGGTAGAGCCGTCCATCATGACCAGACTCTGATGAGGAAAGGGAGGTATGTCTTGTCCCAGTAAATATTCCGGGAATGCATGCCGCCCACAATGGGGGTACGATATTTTTTAAAGATTTTATTTATTTAACTGAGAGAGAGAGCAGGAGCAGGGGGAGTGGCAGAGGCAGAGGGAGAAGCAGACTCCCCGCTGAGCAGGGAGCCTGATGCGGGACGCCATCCCAGCGTCCTGGGATCATGACCTGAGCCCAAGGCAAATGCTTAACCGACTGAGCCCCCCAGGCACCCCGAGGGGTTTGATGAACACAGTGTTCAAGGAGGAACGGTCAAGCAGACTTTTCTCTCATGCCTTGCCGATGGGCTCTTTCCCTGCCAGGCCCTTCCTGTAGGACTCGGGTGGGAGCTTCCAGGAGCCCAGTGCCGGCCCCCCCGGGGTCCCTGAGCCCTAAGTCTGCTGTTCTCCATGTCCTGCCCTGCCCCTGCTTCTCTTGGCCACGTGTGCCTCGGTGCCGGCTCTGCCCATCCATTGTCCTTTGCCTGGTGGCCCCATAGCTCTTCACCTGATATTAAACACAGTTTTGAAGAGAAGTCCATTGCGTCCATGGAGTGCTTATTCCTAGGGCTTTGTTCTTTGGCTTTTTTAATTTCACGTCTCTTGTCTTCCAGAGTTAGTGTGTACGATAATTTGTGGTTGCCGTTATTGAAAACGTGGTGACCCGGAGGTGGCGGGAGTGTGGGGTGTGGCCTGACTCCACACTCTGGGGGCCCCCTGACCTCCAGCTGCCCTGAGCGGGGAGCCGGCTGGGATGGCCCCCCACGATCAGGGGGGAGCTGGCTGGGACCCCAAGTTGCCACGAGGCATGAGCGGCATTTGCTGTTGGGAGTGTTTTGTTCAGCTCCGTCGAGTTTCTGCACATGGTCCTCTGGACATGGAGGGCCAGGGCGGGGAAATCACGCCGAGGTGAGGAGGGAAACGCGGTTTCCTTCAATTGGGGAACAAGCCTCTGGCATCTGCTGTGCTGACTGACGATCCCATTACGGTTACGTGGGTCCAGGTCTCCTCAACTGGAAAGCAGGAAAATTAGTTTCTGGTTCCATCATTGAGGATCTGTGCACCTCAGGCAAGAATGTCTGCAGCCGCTGGACGTGTGCCCGTGTGCCCGTGTGTGTGGAGGGGCACACGCGTGCACAGCGACCCACGGCGCCAGAGGGGCCCCGCACCCCGGCCGCCCTCCGCGTCGTCTCCACACGGGACACTGAGGCTAAGATATTCGTACGAATCCAAGAGTGGACTCCTCAGTAGCTCATGCTTACACACGGGTCTACTTATTTTCCTGTAGTTTTCTAGAGACCATATGTTTCTAGGGACCATATGTCTGCAAATGAATCCGATTACGGTCAATGTGAGCGTGTGTCGTGTTTGGAGCCAGAACTGGCTGCTGGGACTTTACAGTTGTCTCCTTCTCTCTCCGTCTCTGACGCGCTCTCTGTGCGTGTACATGTGCACATGTATGTAACTATGTGCGGACCGTTGACCTTGAGCAACACGGGGCCTGGGGCACTGACCCCATACCCAGTTAAAAATCCAGGTACAACGTTTGATTTCTCAAAAACATAACTGCTAATAGCCTGTTGACTAGAAGCCTTACCGAAAACATAAACAGCCAATTAACACGTATTCTATATGTTATATATATATATATATATCATATACCATATTCTTAGACTAAAGTAAGCTGGAGAAGAGAAAAATGTCACTGGGAAGATTGTAAGGAAGAGAGGATACACTTACGGGACTGTACTGCATTTATTTTAAAAAACCCACATACAAGTGGCCCTGTGTCACTCCAGCCTCTGTGGTTCAGGGGTCAGCCGTATAATCAGTTTGGGGACCAGTTCACGTGCGTCCATAGGTCCAAGCTCCTCTCGTGGTCCTGAAGGACGATGTGTCCTTGGAGCTTTGTCGTGAATGCTGGTGACGGCGACATGGGCAGGCGTGTTGCCGTTGGCCCGTACCAGGCACCGTGAACGCGAGGACACTCTGTGGACTGCTAGATGATCTCATCTGGCCCTCTGAGCCCACGAGAGCGTGCCTCACGTGGCTCGGGTGGCGGGGGCAGAATTCACACGTGCACTCTAACCTCCACCTGTCAATCTCCGTGGGTGCACGGATCCACGGGGTCCTACTGGCGAAGAAACACCTGTGTGTTCCTCGCCGGTGTGGACGGCGCTGGGACTCCGAGGCATTTCTATCACTAACAACCTTGAGGGCTGACAGAGACGTGCATCCTTGTTTTGGAGAGTGTGTGTCTTGGGGGGTAGGTTCTGCGTTCCCTTCCTTGGGCTCGTGTCCCTGGGAAAGGCTCGTGGGCCGATCAGACGAGAGCAGAGCATCGGCCCCCCAGCCCCTCTCCACCCCAGCTTGCTGCCTGGCAGCTTCTCATACCTGCTCCTTCAAACCTTCCCCTAATGGGAGTCAGAAGGTGGGAGCTGCTTGGTGCCGTGATTAAGGACCTCTCAGCTTCAGAAGTTGGAAGAAAACGCGGGCCCTCATGAGACGTCGTTTGATGGGCTTTTCCAGCCCTTGCCAACCTCCATACCCGGAACTTGTGCCACATCCCCGGGCGGGCACTGAGTGTCTGACACCCTGAACACAGTCACTTGGAAGGCAGAGAGTCCCCTAAGTTCCAGATTTATCATTTTCAGCTTTGATCTGGGAGAACCAAAGCCTAAAGGCTGGGGTGCGTTTTAATCTGAGTCCACAGGGATGTAATACATGAGGCATGCAAACACACACGCACACCCACATACACCCCAAATAATCCTCCTAAGGCCCAAAGCCACAGTGTGTGGTGGTCAGAATCCCTTTTGTCCCCACTTTAGTGACATTTTTCTGATCTCGTCTCCTTAGATGTCCGGACACGAGTGACTTGGTGCACCCCATCCTGCTGCGCCCTGTCTGTCCTGGGAACACCGTCATCCCCAGATGGGAGGTGGAGCCCCAGGAGATGGTCCTTGTTGGCAGCAGACAAGGAAAAATGAACCCCAGTCGCGTCCCCCTCCGTCCCAGCTCACGGGAAAGAGAGCTTCAATTCCCGGCCTGGTCTGGAGCCTGGGGAGAGCGAGAGACTTTTCCGCCTTAAGACTTAATGGGAATAGTTCAGGAATGTTCCCCACATAGTTAATCATGGAAGGATCAGACTTTTTTTGGTTGTTCCCTAAAACTCCATGGAAACCCATGAGGCCCCTCGTTCTTTGTTTTTATGTGATGGTCAGTCAGGTACAGCCACCAGAGCTGACATAGCCGAGCATCTTCCCATGTCCCCGAGACAGGAGGGCCAGCCCTGACGCGGGGCCGCGGGGCTGCAGGAAGGGCCAGGATGGGCGGAGGCAGAGGACAGGAGGAGAGGAGAGCCAAGGCCAGAGCCTTTATGCAGTTCCCCGGGAAGGAAAAGGCAGCGCGAGTATTCTCAGCCAGGCTCTGAGCGAGCTACGCAGTGTCCCCGATCGCCTGGGCCCTGGGACAGCTCAGGGACAGGAGTACTGTGCTCTGGGTGCGCAGACAGGCCGGAGAGAGGAGGTCTGGCTCTGGGTGGGTTGTTGGCACAGGGCAGGCGTGCTCGGAGCTGGGCCCTTGGCTGAGAAGTGGCCAGCCCAGGAGGGGCCTCTCTCCCCAGCCGGGAAGGTTTTTTTTTAAGATGCCGGACTTCATAAGATATAGAAAACCATTCCAGAGGCCGTGTCTGAGTGGCACGTGACTGCCAAGCAGGCTGCATTCGGCGTCCTCCCGTGGCCTGCACCTGGCGTTCGCGGCGGCCCTCAGACCAGCACTCTTCCAGCTGCAGGAGCTCAAGGGGAGGGCTTCCTGGGGGTGGCCCCCCGTCTCCTGGGCTCCAGCGAGTGGGACAGGACAGGCATGGCCGGGTGACGACAGACCCACCCTTGTACGGACGCGGGATCGTGGGAGACCGAGAGGAGGCCGGTGTGTGGTGAAGGCGGTGGCTCGGGGTACCGGGATGGAGGCCTGCCCCAAGCAGGCCCGCGGGTGCCCCTCCGCCTCCTGCTGCCCCCACAGCTGTGTTCCTGCAGGCCACCCGCATTTCCTGGTGTTCGCACACAAACAGGAGCGCGCCCTGTCGTCCGCCCGCTCTCACGACTGCACCAGGATTTGAGCACGGTTTCTTTATCCCCCTGGGACAGATTCTGGTTTCTGGTCCCCCGCCCTTCAGCTCCTGGTGGATTATAATGGCATCTAGGGCATCAAAGGTCTTGTGATTCTGTGAGGATCACAGGATTCTAAGTCCGTCACGCGTGGCCTTGCTGGGGAGCAGGTCAAAAGGTGCCTGGAGGTCCACAAGCTGGATTCAGGAGAAACGCCATCTCTGGGCACCTCCCACGTGGTGGGGCTTTCTAGCTGTGGATTCGTGGTCTCGGGGGTCCCACTCCCCGGGCTCCGAGGGGCAGGTACTTGCCAGTGGCACATTCTAGGGCATATGGCTTAGCTCTCCTGCCTCCATCTCCCCGACTGTAACACCAGCAGGGTTGGCCCTACCTTCCAGGTGTGTGTGGATTAAATGAGGTCGTGGGTCGTGGGTCGAGAGCATGGGGAACAGGGCCTGGTAGGGTGTCCCCGCTGTTATTAGCGTGTGTCCCCAAAGGCCTAGAGACTCTGGGGTCAGGTTTGCTCGCGTCTCCGGTATTCCTGCCGAGCTAGCTGGAAGTGGATTTCAATGGTATTGGAGTCCATACGCCTGTGAGATTTGATCTCCGAAGATGCATCTCTCCAAATGGGCATGTGGTTCCTAAACTCTGGCGGGGGGGTGGGGGAGGCGATACGGCTCAGTGTCCCCGGGCCTGTGGGGACCCATGTGGCTGGGTGTCCCCAGGTCTGTGGATTGGTTTCCAGTCGGGTGCCGTCACGCCGGTGATGCCCCGTAAGGTGGGGCGCCTCGGCCCAAAGGGCAGCGCAGCCACGGACCTGCTCCGCTGCCTGAGGACGCGACACTTTTATAAAGTCTGCCTCTAAGAGCAGCCACCCTGCCCTTCTCTCCCTGGGACTTGGCTTATCAGCATCGCAACGCAGTTGAGTTGGAAGTGGACGATTTTTTCTAACCCAACAGTGAGAATTTTAAGGGCGAAAGAGGATTCAGGGAAGGCATTCGTGAGACTACAACAAGCCCCCCATCTGTCGAAGACATCTGCACGCTCCCTGCGACCTCGAGAGAACTTTAACCTTACTTCTTCTAACCAGAAGGAATACTGGCTTCTGTCGCTTGCGGGGCCGTACCTTCCTGTCCTTCCCAGGGCTTCAGCTTTCATTTTGGGAGGTATTGGTCGGCCTGACTATGGGTCCCTGTTTCATGGGGACTTACAGGATCTGTTGAGCTTGTCTGTGTCTGGTAATCTTCAGCCAGTACTGATTTGCACCTGCTGTGTGCGTGCAGGGGGGGTGGACCGCAGGCGCTGAGAACGCCAGGGCCCTGATCGCAGGGGCGAGTCCACAGCCTTACGAGCCATCGGCAAGGTCGCTTGGCACCCCACTGACTTCTCAAGAGCGGCACAGATTTTCAAACACACGGCGTCCCTTACACCTGTGACATACTTATCATCGGGAAGATTTAGGTGATTTCAACCCTTTCCAGTGAAATTGCTTTTTACAAGTTCAGTCTGAAGCATTTTTGATGGCCGAGATTACCGTGGGACTCTGCGCGCCTGATGGTCAGTTACATCTGGATGTCTGGGCGGCAGGCGCCAGGGGATGGGGCTCGCTCTCCCTGGGGATGGCACTGAGCGGGGGCCAGTCGCTCTGCCCCTTGACCCCGGCGGGCAGCCTCCTGGCTCCGTCCTCGCTGTGTGGCCGGGTGTCTGGCTCTATGACATCGCCCACCTGCGTCCGTGGCTTTGGGGCGGACATGCTGACCGGCTTTCATGTGTCCTAGGGAAGGGAGAGAGGCCCTCCTGTGACACGAGCACGTCCTTCCCGTGGACAGGGGAGTGGGGCTGCCTCCACAGATTTATGTCCTGCTTTTGGGCACATGCGGGGAAGAGGAGAGCTGTTTCTTGCACCTGCTGCTTCTCGGTGGCCTTCCCGCGTGGCCTGCGTGGGGAGGCGTGTTCTGCTCCCCTCCACTATGTTGTGTCTTCGTGGAATGGATGGCACTTTGCCAACACGTGTGTTTGTTGCCCCTCCATCAGCTAGAATACGACGCCGTGACAGCGAAAACACCACGTGAGACATCTATCTATCTATATATTTTGTATGATTTTAGTCTAAAACGTGCGTGCGGGGAGGGGGGACGTGGGCAGCACGAGGTGGACGAATGGGGACGAAGGTGGCGCTTCGTGAGTTCAAAGGACCCAGGTCTCAAATCCTGCTGCACTCCGTGCAGCAGTTATAGGATCAGGGCGGGGCTGGCTATCACGAGAGCGTCATGCCCAATGGGGCAGGCAGTGGGACCAGGACACGGGGAGGTGTCGGCTACTTCCGGGTGACTGCACGGCTGCCAGAGAGCCCGGTTAGCTGAGCTCCGAGGTCATGGCTCACCGAGGTGGGGTCGAGGCGTAATGTCCGGCACCTTTTATTGCCACCTGAGACTCAAACCAGGCTCGCGTGCACTGACACGGAGCCAAGCAATTATTGCTAAAAGAACAACCTGAGAGGACCGCTCACACCAGCGCAGCGTGCTAGACAATGAGGAGGGAAGAGGAGGACAGTGGCCTGTGCGGTCAGACCGCTGAGGTAGCCGGCGTCGGAGGGTGGCACTCACTACATTACGTCGCACCGCTTTTCCCCCTGGAAATGGACTCCACCAGCCTGGGCGCAGAGACCCTTCCCACACACGCGGTTTCGCACACGAGCGTTAGAAGCAAGTATGTGCCGGTGATGGGGAGAGGACATTTTCCCCAAGAGCAGCCTGATTTGCAAGCGTGTTGGGGGATTCTAAAGCTCCCGACGGGATCCTCTGGACTTTATTAGGTGCTTGAGCTCTGAGAAATTTCTGGACTTTCTGACATTTGCAAATCTGAAGGACAAAAGATTGAGTCTCTGAACGCCCCCTGGGATGCTGGCTGACTCCGTGGGAGGAATTGCTTGACAGATGGGTCTATTATTTGCACTGTCCCCACCCTGACCCGTTCTTACGTCCACGGGTGGTTCCCACCTCTCCCAGAAGCCGAGTGCCGGCGGGAGGGAGGCCTGTGGCCCAAGCTTCGTGGCCCACAGGCTTAGACACAGATGTCATACAGGTTAGATACTCGACAGTTATCCTCTCGGGAAACTGTCACCCAAGGCTGATTTCTTTCTCTCGTTGTCCACGTTGGTGGATTGGGAAAGAGATCCAAAGCTTATTATGGATCTTTAAGGAGAGACTTACGGGAAGCTTCCTGCCAGGTGATATCTTTCTGGCCTGCTGAGACCATCAGAGACTTGGCTGCTTTGCGTAGCCAAATCTGTCACTTGATGTAATAAGCACAGTGCAGAGATGCAGTGAGCTTTTTTTTAATTAAACAGATAAAATATAGATGCTGGGGTTTATGTAGTTCTATAAAGAGACAGCTTGACCTTCTTCAGTAGGAATTTACTTTTAGAAGGCACTTGAGTGATCATTTCGATAGAACCACAGTTGGAACGTTATTATAAAATAAGTGACTAAGCATAAACATCAGAAACACTTATTCCTTTCAAATAACCTTTTTCTGAGTCACGGTGATTCAGTCCACAGTCTTCATGGCATCTGAACTTCTAGAATAGTCTTTCCCTGCCCCCACGGTGAATTTAGTGGCAAAGATGAGGCCTCCCAAACAGTCGCTTACCTAATTTAACAAGGACAGATCTCTCTTAAGACTATTGTCTTGTGGTGGCAATTATTTTTCTAGATGGTAGAAAATAATTTCAAGACGTATTGAGCATAGAAAGCTTGCAGAATGTTTCTGAGGACCCATCGTCTTGTTTGTCATTTGGCATGCCCAGATCCCTGTTTCTTTCTTTCTGTGTTCTCTATTTTGTCCTTTCCCCACAAGCAAGGTGAGATGTTCGTGTTCACCCAGCTCCTTTCTGGGCTCCTGAATTCGGAGCCACCTCTGGCCTGTCCCTGTCACTTCCCACTGAGGCCAGCTCACAGCGTGACCTATTTGCTTTCAGGCACCTGTCGCCAGCCTCATCCTACCCACCGTAGCCCCACCCCCCAGCATCTGGACCAGAGCAGCCTCCGTGTGGTGCATTCCCCATGCGCCCTGTCTCCCAGGATGTCCTGCCCCAGGCCTCCCATCATGCCCCCTATACCGAGGAGTCTCCTTGCCTGCATTCTTCAGGGCAGTGCCCAGCACATAGTAGCTGCTCAGCAAACCCATGCCCGGGGTAGCTGCCCTGCACAGACCCCACGTGTGGCCCAGCTGTGTCCCATTGCCATGGTGGAATGGTACTGACCGTCACAGTGCTTGGTCAGGTCTGGGCCAGGACCGTGACCTTGAAGGGAACACCAGGAGGCCATATGTCTGGGTAGCACTTTATTAGAACCCTACCCAATGTACAACAGAGGAGTGTGGCCTCGGCACCTGTCACACCGTCAGGATATGCATCCCCAGCACCAGGAACAGCTCGGGTGCTGCCCATCAGAAGTTCAAGATGACCTATCCGCTCGAGGAGAACTGGGTGACCCCTGTGGGGGGGGGGGGGCGGCTGTCTACACTGAGTGCACAGCAGATGTTTTCCCTGGGGACACACACGTGTGGTCCCTGGGTTGGAGAATCCTGATTAACGTGACAAACGATCTCTCTTTCTGCCCCCCTTAAGGGAAGCCATCAGCCGTGTGTGCGAAGCCGTCCCTGGCGCCAAGGGAGCCTTCAGGAAGAGAAAGGTACTGTCCCCCGTGTCTTCTCCCTGCGTGACACCGTTAATCACACCATACCCATCAGGGCCCCCTTTCACCGCCTGCCTCTTGGCACTTTTAAAACAACAAGAGCTTGGGGTCCCCTGCCATGCACTTGGTCGTCACTGGCCGGCCCAAGTCAGTGCCCCAGATGCACCCTGTGGGCCTAAACACCCAGGAACTGATGAGAACAGACACGTGAAACAGGGCCCGAATTGCTCTAAACCTTTATGGGTCTGAATTCACTTCATTCGAATGGCCTTTGTGATAGACGCCCACACTGTGCTGGTAGATTTAACCGGCGGCTCTCGGGGCAGAGTAGGAAGCGCCAGAGGTAGTGTTTGCCACTTTCCATGGCATATGTACTCCGCCTGTGTGATGGCGAGCTTAACGCGACATCTCTGGAGACGTGCAGCGGCACATCCATGCACGGGGTCCCACCTGGAGCCCGGGGCCGTAGACGCGAGTGGCCGTAGACGCGAGTGGCCACAGACGCGAGTGGCCAGAGCAGGTCAGTGCACGGGGGTCCCACCTGGAGCCCGGGGCCGTAGACGCGAGTGGCCGTAGACGCGAGTGGCCACAGACGCGAGTGGCCAAAGCAGGTCAGTGCATGGGGTCCCACCTGCTGCCCCGGGGGCCATTGATGCGAGTGGCCGGAGCGCGTAGGTGCGCGGGTCCCACCTGCTGCCCCGGGGGCCGTAGACGCGAGTGGCCGTTGACGCGAGTGGCCACAGACGCGAGTGGCCAGAGCAGGTCAGTGCATGGGGTCCCACCTGCTGCCCCGGGGGCCGTTGACGCGAGTGGCCGGAGCGCGTGGGTGCGCGGGTCCCACCTGCTGCCCCGGGGGCCGTTGACGCGAGTGGCCGTAGACGTGAGTGGCCGGAGCGCGTGGGTGCGCGGGTCCCACCTGGAGCGTCTCTATTTTCAAACAGCTCTGCCAGGGGATTAAAAAGCAGGGCGTGCCTGGTGAAGGACTAGTGTTAACTGGAATATCAGAAGAGGACAAGGAGTTCTGTGCGCCCCGGACGAGAGGCGGGTGTTGGCAGTGCCTGGGGGAAGGGGCTTGGTGGGAAGACACCATCCCTCGGGCCCCATGCGAAGGACCTTCAGTCAAGCTGAGCCAGGTGTCCTGTCCTCGTGCTGGGCCCCCCTGATTGTGCCTGGAGGACATTCCAGCCAGCGGGCTCGTGCCCCACGCCCGCAGCAGCGAGCCATCTCAAGACTCCCCAGGACGCTACACACCCCGTGCACTGGGCCCTCCTGCTCTGGCCGAGTCCTTTAACTCCTGGTGGGACGACACCGGTTTCCGGGCCTCACAGCTGCGGGCGCTGGTCTGTGGCACTTGCCCCAGGTTCAGGAGGGACAGGAGACGTGTCCCCAGAGGGGCCGCCCGGATGCAGCCTGCGCAAATGTCCCACGAGCGTCCTCACCCCGGTGTGCGTGCTGGGCTGTTACCACCGCCTGCTGCATGCTGCAGAACTCGTTTGTTAGTGTCGGATCCCCCGCCCCGCCCCAGCTCGTTCGTGCCACAGTCTCCTTCCTGAGCCTCGAGGGGGAGGGGGATGGAGGTTTGGGGGTGTGGCCCACGGGAACCACAGAGAGGCCCCAAAATGGGAGTCGAAATCTAAAATCCCGCTGCTTGATTTCACAGCCTCCGAGCAAAATGCTGTCCAGCATCCTGGGTAAGACCAACCTCCAGTTTGCAGGGATGAGCATCTCGCTGACCGTATCGACCGCCAGCCTGAACCTGCGGACGCCAGACTCCAAACAGGTGTGTGGGTGCTCAGCACCCCGCCCCCAGCCCCACGAGGGGCGTGCAGGCCAGAGCACGCTCGTCTGAAACCTCCGTGTGTCTGCACACCGTACCCCTCTGAAGGGTTGCCAACAGAATACAGATGGAGTCGGTTTTCTCTAATTCTGCTGTAATTGGCCTTTTCCTTGAGGGTAACGTGTGAAGTCATGGCCTTCCAGGCCGGGTAAGGAGAGGCGCGTGTGTGCGCCACGGGTAAGACGCGCGTAGGCACAGGAGCGAGAGCTCTGCCCGGCCGGGCCTCCGCAGCCGGCAGTGTGAGCTAGGATCGGTGCATCCACACGGCGAGAGACGGGCCGGCCCCGGGCCTCCGACTGACCCTCCCCGACACTGGCCGTGTGTTCCCAGGGGTGCCCGAGGTTGCCTCTCCTTCGCTGTACTTAGATTTGTATTTACTGATTTCAGGGTTCCCCCGGTAAGCAAGCAGCACCCCAGCTTCATTCATTAGCCTGCCCCGCGCCTGCGATGTTGAAGTAAATTCTAGATTCAGTGTTGAAATGAGCGGCAACGTCTGGGCTTTGTTTTGATGCCTCTCCCTCCCGCCCTATAGATAATCACTGTCTTCTCACGTCAGTCTACCGGTGGGTGGGATGACTGTCATTTAGTGGCGGGTTAGGAGGGTTCAGCAGGCTCAGCTTTTCTCTGGGGCTGTCTCAGGGCTGACACCTGTGGCCCAGGCTGCAGAGGCCCTCACTCTGCACAGCAGCCAAGGAAGGAGGGTCCCCTCGGCCCCGAACCACATGCCCCCATCCACGCTCCCATGATGCATGGCCGCTCCCGAGTTTCTAGGGATCCTCAGGCTGTGGCCCTCAGTTCTGTGGGATACATCTCCTAGTTCCCCCTTCTCCCTTCTCCCTCCCTTGAAAAAGCCAACTGAGGAAGAGTGGAAAGGATAGGGGCTGGTTGGCCATGTCCAGTCCTCACTGCCTGTGGAGAAGGGCATGGGGCTGGGCTCAGAAGTGGGGGCGCCCTCCCAGATGACAGGACTGCAGCCCGGGATGGTTGGCACGTATCCCAGCCACATCCCCTGGCTCTCCTGTGGCGGAGTGTACAAGGGCTGGCCTCAGTGGGCACTCCCCGCCCCGCGCAGAGTGACCATGAAAGGGCCCAGCCGCTCCCCTCTGCAGAGCGCTCAGAGAGAAGCACCCAGAATCCCCCAAGGCTGGAAACACCTGCTTGCGGTTCACCACCTCCAGACTCCTTGCTCTCCATTTAATTTCCATCTTAGCCGAAGAGCTGAGAACAACCACACAGTAATGGTCAGGCATCGTGGCAACCAAAGATGATTTCCATTTCTTCTCCCAAGTCCTAATAGCCACTTCAATTTCCAAACCCCAGTGTGAGAGCTGCCCCGTGAGCAAAAACAATATGCAAAAACCAACACCCTTTAGAACTTTATCCTCAAGTGGGGATTTCTGGTGGTCGTTGTGCTGGGGGGGGGGGTCCCGCCCCAGGACGGGAGGCAGGTAGGTTCCGGAAGGATGCACAGAGCCACAGGTGGTTGGACCCAGGGGAGTCTGCATGGGTTCCAGGCCTGGCCTCCTTCTTTCTATCCCGTTATGCACTTGGGTCTTTCTAGATCCCAAGTGGTTCTGCAAGTGCCAACAACCCAAGGATGCATTTTAAACTGATTTTCTCTTACAGCTCAGTCATTGTCTTGCTTCGAGTGTTACAGGAGTGTGGCTGGGAGGCCCCTGGGATGGTGGGGTGGCGCCTCTATAATTTACCCCCGCCTGCTGCTGGGGCCTGAGGGACCATCCAGAGATAATGCCGGCAGTACTGGGGTGGGAGCAGGACCATTGTTTCCATCCCTGGAATGACTTCGGGGTCATTACATTGTCTTCAAAATGATAAAAATAGCAGGGAAAACTTACGTAGCTTTTTCAATTTAGGGCAGCTTCCAATTTACTCAGTGTGTCCTGAATCCCACCGCAAGCTGCCGTTTACGACGCTAATGGGAACGTCCCAGTTTAAAATTAACTTGGCATGTCCTCGCTGGCCTTTAAATTGATCACATTGATTACTAGAGTGCCCGAGACGGCCCCACGTGGGACACGGGCTGTCTGATTTGTATGCATGCGGGACTCAAGCAGGTGACAGGCTCCCCTCCGCGCTTGCTGCGGGTCTGGGCATCAGGCCGCGTGGGTCTCTGGACTGCACAGTGGATATATCCTGGCGTGGGGGTCAGAGACCCCCGTGTGGAGTCCCAGTGCTGCCCACAGCCCGCTGTCGCCCCTGGGCCTCGGGCTCCCCGTCTGTGAAGTGAGCGCCCCTCCTTCCTCCGTTAAGGGCTGCTGTCAGACCCACGTGACCTGGTTCTGGCCGAGCAGCCGGACCAGCAGCGGCTGTGTTGGGAAAAGCCCACGACAGGGGGGGCCACTGACCCGTGTTCAGGACACCTTGCCGGTTCGCCCCGCCTGCCAACAGATGGCCGGTTGTCAGAGCTGTGGGCTGGGTGCTGACGACGTGTCTCGTTTCTTGTTCTGCGCAGATCATTGCGAACCACCACATGCAGTCCATCTCCTTCGCGTCCGGGGGAGACCCGGTAAGTGCCGCGTGGGGGATGCCCCGGGAGGGGCCTCGCTTCAAGGGGTGCCTCCTTAGCACGCGCCCAGGAAGGGTAACTTGGATGCCAGCGGCCCCCTCCCAATTCCATCAGCTCTTTTCGGCGACCACCAACTCTCATTTCATCAGCCCGAAGCTGTCAAAAATCCTCCAACGGTTGGCTTTCTGAAGAGCTCCTGGGACCACCCCCAGTCTCAGAGTCCTCAGGGTTCCCTGTCTGGTGATGGCGAGTCCTGCCTCGTTCCTTTTTTTCTGCTGGGTCTCCACGAGGGCCCTCTGATTTCTTACTTGAAGTCAACTAGAAGGCTCTGAATTTACTTAGTCTGGTTTATTCATAGATGTTTGGAATTAGAATTTTTCTCCCCAAATTTAATGCTGTCATCTTACTGGTTTGCTTTGCCAGCAGGGAAGGAGGCAGAGAGAGAGAGGAAGCAGAATGAGAATGTTCTATTTTTGTATTGCTTCTTTCATTAAGAAGGTGGGGTCACAACGGAATTTGCTCCCTATGTTTGCTCAGGAACACCACGAGGTGGTGACCGTGCTCAGTTTCGGGGGCATCAGAAATCCTCCACTTCCTTCTCTTCCTCCTCCTCCTCCTCCTCCCCCAGAGCCAGCATGGGCTCTGAATGACTTACAGGGGCTCTAACTGCTGGCCCGATATGATGCTTGGAGCCACAGCTTCTGAAATTTGGGCGGCAACCCAGCTTGAAAAGTAAAAGGAAGAAAAAGAACACAGCTGTAGCAAGAGATTCTTCTCAGAACATGTCTTAAACCTCACCTAATGCCAATATCAGAAGTGGACACACAGAGATGGAAAATTCTGGAAGCCAAATACATTGGCTTGTGTTAAAATTCTGTTACTCTCCAGGATGCACACAGGTCTGTGAGCTGATGTCATATTTCCTCATCACCTCATCACTTAAAAAAAAAAAAGGAAGCCTTCAGTGACCCTTAAAGAGATTCATAAGATTTTTATATTTTCTTCTGATTTTTTTCTGATGCAGAAAATGTCACTAGGAGGACAGGAAACCCAGCTACTTTCCATTTCAACCAATCAAATGCATATTCGCATTGTCCATGAGTCCCCATTCCAAATGGGTTTGTTGCCATTATAATCAGTAGACGTGTAAATAAAACGAACAACTCCAGGTTGTGTTCCTGGTTCGGCCACTAAGTGTGTTTATCTATTTCCTGCTTTGTGCTTTGGTTTACTCAGTAAGAGAACGGCATTTTGAAATATCAAATAAGACAGTGAAAACATGGTTAATCCAAACGCCCCAAAAGGTGCACTATAGTTTAATCTCCTGTAATCAACAGTGTTTCCAGGCCCCCCGAGGAGCGTCGGAGTGCTGGCCAGGCTCAGAAAGTCTAGGGCAGTGGGAACAGGGACAGGATGGGCATACGACAGGCACCTGGAAGCCCCATCTCGGAACTTGGGGTGTTCAGTGTGTGGCTGTGTGATGTCTACAACAATGTTCTGAATAGCCATACACACCCTCCCCGCAGTGTGCCAGAAAACGATCAATATTGGCAGTAGAAGAGCTCTCCTCTGGGTCCACCATGAACCATCTGAGGGAGGGGACACATGTCACAGCCCCTTCCTGGTCCTCCTTCCCCAGAGTAGTATTTCTCAGACTGGAGTAAGGATTTCAAAAGAAGAATTTCCTTGCATATGCCACCAGTGCTGACTCAAATTGATTTCCTCACCCAGATACACACAACCATCAATCCAGTATTGACTCCTTCTGATTGGACTTCTTATTGAACACTAGACCCCAGTCCAGTTCACAAGCTTCATACTGATCAACACAGTAAAGCTGACAACATGCAAAGTCACGTTAATTTGCTGTGATGGTGGTTTTGCTGACGTTGGACCTCTGCTCTCAGCGCACCTCTGGAACCGGCCACCCCGGTGCAGGGTCCCTCAAGGTCGGCAGCTCTCCACTGCCTCGGGCGCCTGGATGACTCAGACCTTCCACTAATTTATTCTATTCACGCAAGCCCTTCAGTGATCCATCATTATGTACAAATGTGACATTCATTGCTCGAGCTGGGGCAAAAGCATCTAGTCTGAGTGTTCTTTTTTCTCTAGTTCTTTACAAACCTGGTACCCGTGATGTTGGAAACCCAGCAGACTACCTTGGCACTGACGTCGCACACAGAACTGACAACTGCGGTGGTCACTCCAATGTGACCCACTCCAATGTGGGTATTCTTGTATTAATTGTTAAGGTTACCGTGGAAATGGAAACACAAACTAAAAAAGAAATTCTGATGCCTTCTCAAACAAGGGGGAATGTACCTGCCCAGCCCCGGGGTTCCAGGGGTCTCAGACTGAGAGACACGAGTGCTGTCCCAGGACCCTTTCCGATGCTGTTAGCCCCTAAACCCATGACGCACCTCTGTGACCCCAGGCTGCAGATCCCGACCAGACCTTCCCGGAACGGAAATGATCGGAAGCCGGGTGCATACCCTTCCCAGCTCAGTCTAGGAATATCCTGGTGGGCAGTGGCCCGAGCAGGAGGATGGAACAGCATAGGTGGGCTGCGTGCCAGAGGGACCCCGGGTCGCAGCCCGTCGTGTCAGGAGCTGCTGGGAGAGCCCTTGCCGTGAACTCTGCGAAACGGCGTGTGGACAAGCGCCCAGCACCTGGCACCGCCTGCAGTGGGGGCTCGTAACCCCTGCACGCGCTCACGCTCACTGTCCTCGCCCCTCCCGTCGGAGTGTCTTCCTGGGGCACCGCGGAGAGAGAAGGCGGGGTGTCCTGCCCACGGAGGGAAGTAACGGAGGAGCTCACGACACAGAATCTGTCAAGTGCCGAACTCAGCGGGAGCCCATCGTTAACTCTGGCGCCTTCGAAGCAGTGACATTTGGGAAGTATCTGCCAGAATGGGGTGAGCCTTTACCAGCTGCCCCCCTGAGACTTTTCTGAATGTTGCAAATGTCACCTTTGCAGGGACGTCTTTTCTGTTCTGAAGAATGAACAGAATTATGTTTCCTCAGCCGGTTTAGAAACGAAAACCCCCGCGGCGGCCCCAGCCCACTTCCGAGTTCAGAATTTCCTCCGTGCGGCCCAGCGGACTCGTGTGTCCCCTGCAACACCAGACTTCACGAAGTGCATGAGTCTGAACCGTCTTAAAAGGATTAAAATTCCTGCTCCGGTCTGGGAGGGAAAGAGCTGTCACACCTCATCCACCCAGGAAGGCATTTGCCACCAACTCCTGGTTTCCTCGTGGCCTCTAGCCCGGCAGCACCGGCGTCAGCTGGAAATTTGTCAGAAATGCCCGTTTGGGGCCTTGCCTCAGACCCGTAGAATCAGAAACCCCGAGGTGGGCCCCGCAGTCTGTTTCCACAAGCCCCATGATGGAGGCCTCGGTCAGGTCGGACAGAGGCTGAGGCCGCCGCTGGGCGGAGCTGAGGGCCAGGCTCGTCAGCCTCCATCGTGGAGAACCATCGGGGAGCCTCACACCTTCCTCCCATCCAGTCCAGTTAGCTCAGCTTATCTGGGAGTTGGGCCTCGGGCATCAGTGTTGCTAGAGCCCCTTGGGGGGTCCAACATGCCGAGAACGGGGTGCCCGCCACGTCCCTGCTGCCCGGGGCCCGGGCGCAGACAGCACCGTCAGCACTAGTGCAGCTGGGGTGGCCGCAGAACCTCAGGCCCCGCCCGCACCTGCCGAGTCAGACTCCCCATCTCACGAGGTCGGGGGATTCCTGCCGCGCCGGGTGTTTGCGTCCCGAGCTGGTCTGTGCGCTGTGCGTCCGGCTGGGACTAGTGACGTGAGTGTCTCCTTTCTCTTTGACAGGACACGACCGACTACGTGGCATACGTGGCGAAGGACCCCGTTAATCGCAGAGGTAAGCGGTGCCTGACGCTTGGGGTCTCTCGCTCACACACAGCCGGGCCCAACGCCGGCCCCAGGTGCTCCTTGTCATCTCTGCCCCCTTAGCCGGCGCAGGCGTGCGTCCTGTCCTACCACCAGCGACAGCGGAGGTCTGTGGGCAGTCAGCGCGGCGGCACGCATGCCGCGTTTGAAGACCCTGGACGACCATGGGCGTCGAACACACGGCTGCTCGCAGAGGGCTGCAGCTCGGCGCACCTGGGCTCACATCCCAGATCCCACGCAGGCCCCAACCGGGTGCCCTGTGTTACACCAGGCCCCCCCCACAGCCCGCCTGTCCTCCCGCCCAGCTCCAGCCCCGTGGCCAGCGCCACCACCCCAGAAGCCTCTGTGGCCCTGCACAGTCCTGGGGCTCAGGGGCCAAGCTCACCTGCCATCCCCTCACAGACCACAAGGCTGCCAGGGCCTCAGACACAGGCTGGATGGGGGATCTGAGGCATTCGAGCACTTTCCATCCTCCCGGACTCTTTATTCCCACACGCCACCTCCACACCCCCAACCCCATTCCTTCTATCGGGTACAAAACCCAAGCCCCACCCATGGTTGCTAATGGCCTGGGGGGGCAGGCTGAGTACCCCATGCTGCCCTTGAATACGGGTCATCCCACAGCCCCTGCGTAGAACTTGCCGAGGAAGGCTGCAGCCGAGGTTTCTAGCAATACAAAACAGTGCTTCCCCCGCAGCGCACAGGCTCCCCTCTCCTCCATCCTCCACCCCGGGTACCACCTGCTAACTTTTTCCAGTTTGCTTTATAGGATTTTTATCTACGTATATACATGTATATTCTCTTCTGTTAAAATTCCAATGTAAATGAGATCCTAGCATTCCGTTTTGGCCCCCCTCCCCCATACTGTGTCTGGGACATGTTTCCACGACAGCCCCCAGGGAACAGGTGACTGTCCGTGAGGTGGCCCCCTGTGACGAGACGTGTCGGCCAGGTGCACCAGCCCCCTGGGGTCCATGTAGACTCCTTCCCTGTTCTTCCCCCAATGTTGGGTGGCTCCTCCTAGGAGCATTTGCAGGGAGGTTTGCCGGTGGGTAGATCAGTGGAGAGTGGGTAGTGCAAATCACTACCTAGTCTGGCAGTAAAATTTGCGTCCCCATCTAAGTGTGTGAGGGTGATTTTCCATCTGGCCTCCTCCTGCCCTGGGTTAGTCCGCGGAGGTGTGGCGGGCCTGCCTGCCTTCCTCGAAGTCAGAGATGACAGGATATTACGGAGTTAGCCTTCTTCTCCCCCAGGTGCATGGTGTCTGGGGGGCCCATAGGTGACTGCGATGTCCTGGACACTGTCAGTCCTGAACTACAGGGCGGGTAATCACGAAACTGCGCTCAGACAGGAAGGGGTGGTCTTGATGAGCCGAGGCCACCTCCAAGACCCCCGGACAAGTCATGGAGCCCACACCTCTTGACCTTGCCTGACCCTGCCACAGCTTCTCTGTGCCTGGGGGAGAGTGCCACACTAGCCCGCTCCTCCCCCGAGAGGCTCTCTTACCAGTTCACTGGGGATCCTGCTCAGTACACCACAACCAGACTCTGGAGACCGGGGAGCAAGGCACTGGCAGGGCCCTGCCCCTTCCGAGACCTGCTGGGGGGACCCTTCCAGCCTGGCCCAGCTCCTGGAGGTGCCCCAGCCAGGCTGAGGGCCGTGTGGCCCAGCACCCTGTCTTCACGCGGCCTTCTGCCCTGAGCGCATCTGTCTGCGCCTGCGCCAGGCCATCTGCTTCTAAGGTCTCTGGTTACCCTGGGTTGGCCCCACCATCTTCCAGCCCGACCTCCCCTCCACGGAGGTTAAGCGTCTGCCAGTCAGACAGGCGTGAGATGACTTTCTAAGAGTTTGGCGAGCCTGCCTCGGGGGCCGGGAGGCTCTGCGCGCTCCTGTCTGTGCAGGGGAGCTGGACCTCGAGCCCTTACCCGTCCCCCATCTGGCACACGGAGCAAGGCAGAGCGTGCAGATTCCCCAGACGACAGGTTAGTGTTGGCCGGAAACCGGGCTGGAGTGTGGGGCGCCTGTGCGTCCGGGGCGGGGCTCGCTAGTTCAGGGCTCCTCCCAGGGGATGCGGCGTGGGAACCAAGCCTGGAGACGCAGCTGATGTCGGCATCGGCAGGCTCTGCCGCCCTCTCGTATCTGCCCGACCGGCCCTCAGCCAACGGGAGCTTCACCCCGAAGCCCTGCCCCTTGCACACGTCCCAGGAACCCACCTCAAGAGGGCCTGGCCCAGGCTTCCGGCTCCCTACAGTGTAGACTAGCAGCCCCGAGCTGGAGCCAGCAGCCGCTCTGCAGAAACTGCGCCCTTCCTTCACCACGGCTGCTGCTCTGCTTTTCAGAAGGAGCGGAAGCTCCTCGTTTCTGACCCTTTCCCAGCCTACCCATCTCCAAAGTACCGACGGGGCAGCTCCCCTGGCCGGTGGGGATGGGGGGTGGGCTTGCGGGGCTGGAAATGGGCAGGTGGGGCCTGGGGTGTCCCCCCTCTCTCACCCAGGCGGCTGCCTGCTTTCGGGCTGGTGGGACACCTGTACTCACACCGCATCATGCACAACCATGCCCCTCTCAGAGCTCGTAATACGGGCTTGCTCTGTGTCTACCGGATGCTGTTTCATAAAAACCAATACCAACAATAAAATAAAATAATAGCAATAATCAATAATAAAAATACAGCCAGGCATCTGTGTCCTTGGGACACACGTCTTGGCCATCCCAAGCGTTCTCAGGGGCTTGCACTGCCATCGGGAGCCACTATACCATCATGCTGCTCTTCTCAAGATACCCGCTGTCCTCAGGGCCCCCCCTCCAGCCTGGGGGGGGACGAGAAGCCTGAGGCCCCTGGGATTGGCAGCAGCTGTCCCGGGGAGCTCCACTGTGCCCCGCTGGCTTTGTGCAGCCAGAGGACAGTTTGGTGGTGTTGCAGGTGCGGGGACAGCTCCCCCGTGCGATGCTCAGGCCTCGCTCTTCAAGAGCCGGGTTTGTCGGGTCCCAGGCCCACCGGGCCTTCGCCAGGCTCACTTCGTGTTACGATCAGGGTCTCTGTCCCATCACCGTTTCCTTCCAAACCCTGGTTCTCTCTGCTGGGCCCTGAGTTGGTATTTTCTAGACTGTTAAGAAATTCTTAAGAGCAATCCGTCTGGAATCTAAAATGTTAAGATGTGCTTACAAATAGAACCGTTAGTGTCAGAGAGCAGAGCCGTTAAGAGAGGCATCCCCGAGGTGGCACCTTACAGCAGTGGATGTGGGGACCGTCCGTGAGGGACACGCGCCCCTCCTGTGGCGGAACCTGGTGGCCCCAGTGTTTCTGACAGGCCTGTGCCACTTGTGTCCACAGCATGTCACATTCTGGAGTGCTGCGACGGGCTGGCCCAGGATGTCATCGGCTCCATTGGCCAGGCCTTCGAACTCCGCTTTAAGCAATATTTGCAGTGTCCTTCCAAGGTGCCCGCATTCCACGACCGGTGAGTAGCACTGTGGCACCCTTCGCAGTGGCCTTTCTGTATCTTACAGACTTTCCTCTCGACGTCACTCGAGAGGAGAAGATCACGAAACGACCTCCGTGGGGTGTGGTCTGGACACACGTGGTCGGTCACAGGGCTCCGGGCTCGGAGGCACCTGCCAGGGCCGGGCTGCGGCTCAGGAGCCCCACAGATGGAGGCCGACATATGGGCGATGCTGTGAATGTTGAGGAAAACATTTTCTAGAAACTATAGTGACGGTAGCCAAGGTTACAGGAATGCATTGTAATAGTTTTCATGCCGTTTCTGCTGCAACCAGCTGAGGGTCCCACGTGCGCGTCTCCTCCTTGGGTCTGCACGGTGCAGATGTGACGTGTGCCTTGCCCTCGCTGTCATGGTTAGCACCCCCGAGACACGTGGCCCCGCCACGAGGCCCTGAGCTGGGTGGCCTGGGGACCCCAAGCCTCCTGTGCCCTGGGCACGCACGCCTGTAGCCAGGATGAGCCGGACGCTCATGTCTGATGAAAGAGTAAAGACGAGGAGTAAACCCTCAGGATGCACCGCTGAGCTCCTCAGGACATAGAGGGTTTAGCACAGCATAGAGCATCCAGAGAAAGTCACAGGTGGCCTGGCAATGGTCTGTCCTTGATTGGGCTTGCCTCCTGAAAGCCTCTTCTGATGCCGTGTTCATTGTCCATGAAACCTTATTTCTCCTGAATTTGTTTTCCACTCTTGCTCCAACGTCCGCTGCCCCGTTCTGTGGCTTCCTCGTGAAGGCAATGTCTACTTTCACCTTTATTATTACAAAGGCTTCTCTCACCCCTCTGAGCTCAGCCCCCTAAGTGACTGAGGCTTTTAATCCACTCTCTCATCTCCTGGGAAATGGCTTTTAAGACACCCATTGGGGAGTTCCCTGGGAAGACCCCAATTTTTCTCAGTTGGTAGAAGCTTCTGGGAGCTCAGACATGCCCGTGTGTATGGGGAGAGGTCAGAATGTGGTAGAGTGTGTTTTTATACTCTTTATACACACCCATTTATCCATAAACTGTATACACTGAATATGAAATTTGGAAGTTTGTTCACTATTCTCCCTCCACTTTTAAGTTTTATATATAATGGGACATAGTCATTAAGAAGAATAGATTGGTATATGTGTATTACCAGAATAAATCTCAAAACTCTTAAAGGGAGTGAAAAAGGATAGGAAACATTTATGGAAGTTTTAAAACCAATAAGTAAAATTGTGTGTGTAGTTTATGGATAAATGTGTGTGTGGGAAGAGTACAAAAACGTGTAAGAATATTACAGCCCACTCATACAGCATCCGAGGACCAGGCTGTGATGGGGTGGGATTTAACTCAATCTGTTAGGTGTGTCTCTCCCCTGATACTTCATAATGAAAATATTCCAATGTCCAGAAAGAATTTTACAGTGAACACTTGTATATACACCTAGATTCCACCATTCACATTTTACTGTTAATTTGATATATCTATCCTTCCAAAGTAAGTTTGACAAATTACGTTTCTTAAAAAAAAAAAAACGGAAGCAAACAGAGCAAAAGTTCACACCTGTTTAATCTCCATGGCGGAGATGTATTTTTTTTATATTAATTACTTTGCCTTTCTGTACTTTGGAAATGTTGCATCAAAGTCAAATAAATATATGAAAAATAGGTACAGAAATGGGTATGGGAGTTACTACCGTGCTTCTCTGGAAATGCACTTAAGGTAGGAATTTTCTATAGAAATTTTTTATCATTAAGTTTGAAAAAGTTTTGGGGAAAGATGATGAAGTAGACGCAATCTTGTCTGTCGAGAAAGGCTTCAACTCCATGCGCAAGTACGGACGTACCATTTCTAAAGCCGACAGGAATGAGGGGGCTGCCTGGCACCCACGTCACCTTGTCTGACAAGGTCTGAGAGTGTGGGACAGGTGGGGACGCTACTTTTGTTCTAGCTGGGGACAGCCGGGGCCGTGAGAGGACCTTCCCTGCGCCCCCGCCCTGTCCCGGGACCCTGACCCCAGGGGACACTGGCTGGTTTTTCTCCTGATCTGTCGAGATCTCCTGGACCAGCAACACAGGGGCTTCAACTGGTGGGGTGTTCTCCTTGGGTTTTCATCTTACTCCCTTAAGCCAAGTCTCTCCAACTTGGTAAATAAGAGCTAGAGGTATGAGAATTTGGTGCATCGAGCTCCTTCGCCCACACGGCTTGGAGCGGAGACGTGGACAGCTGGGATGGAGGGAGTGGGGCAGTGTTAGGGCCCACCAGGCTGCCCCGAATATCTCAGTAACGTGTCTGCAGCACGTGATCTGCCTTTCTTCTCTTGCGGCTGGGGAGTGGATAGCTTTTTTTGGTGAATTATTTCTTGTTCATTGCATTCATTATTGGGGGAGAGACTCTGATTTGGACTCATCACCCATTTCCAGCTGGAAATCGAAAATAGTCCTTTTAAATGAATGGGGATTTTTTTTTTTTTTGGTGTGGTCTGATTTTCCTTGGGAGATTTCTTTTTCCTGTGATATTTCTTATGGAGATCCAAGGTCATTTTCAACACAAAACCAGAGAAGACAATCACAAACAATTCAAATGTAGCTAATGCTCCATGTTCTGAATTTAAAAGTTAATATATAATTCATTTATGATAAAATTTACTCTTGAAAAGCATCTAATTCGGTGATACTTAGTATGTTCAGAGATGATACAAACACATTTTCATCACCTCAGGGCCATTACCAGTCACCCCCATTTTCTCCCCTTTCTCCTCTTTTCCCCCAGGCAACCACTAATTTTCTTTCTGTCTTCGTGGGTTTGCCAGTTTGGGGCATTTTGTATAAATGGAATCATACAGAGTTCCACGAGTGGCTTCCTTCATTTAGGAGAATGTTTTCCAGATTCGTGCACGTTGTCGCATTTACTAGTACAGCACGCTTCTTAGGGCTAAATAACACTCCACTGGATGGCTCTACTGCCTCTCGGATGTCCATTCTTCATTTTGTCCCCATTTGTACGGTGCCCACCTCTTAGCTCGGGTGAATAACGCTGCTGTGAAGCTGTGGACAGTCCCCGTGTGGGCACAGCGTTCGGCCCCCCAGGTATACACCTGGGGCTGCAATGGCTGGATCACGTGGTAACTTTATGCTAAACTTTTTGAGAAACTGTCAACTTTCTTCCAAAGTGGCTGCAGTATTTTATATCTCCCCCAGCAGAGTGTGAGGGTTCCAATTTCTCTACTTCCTCACCAACACTTGCTGTTGCCCATCATTTCGATTACAGCTACCCTACCCTGGCTGTGATTTTCATTAGCATTTCCCTGATGACCAACGATTAACCCTATTTTCATGTGCTTATTACCTATTTCTGTATCTCCTTTGAACAAATTCCTGCTAAAATCTTTAGCCCATTTATTGATGTAGGAGTTCTTCATATTCTGGATACTAGTCCCTTTCCAGATATATGATTAGCAAGTATTTTCTCCCATTTCGTGTGTTGTCTTTTGTTTTCCTCAGTGTCCTTTAAAGTACAATGTTTTAGTTTTGATGAACTCCAGTTTTCTTATTTTTTTCTTTGGTTGCTTTTGCTTTTGGTGTCATGGGTAAGAAACCATTGCCTAGTCCACAATAGCCAAAATATGGAAAGAGCCCAGATATCCACTGACAGATGACAGATAAAGAAGATACATAAACACACACACACGGGAATATTACTCATCCATCAAAAAGAATGAGATCTTGCCGTTTACAGTGATGTGGATAGAACTAGAGGGGATTATGCTAAGTGAAATATGCCAGTGAGAAGAAGACAAATACTGTATGATTTCACTCATATGTAGAATTTAAGAAATAAAACATGTGAACATAGTGGAAGGGAAGGAAAAATAAAATAAGATAAAAACAGAGAGGGAGATAAACTGTAATAGACTCTGAACTCTAGGAAACACATGGAGGGTTGATGGAGGGGAGGTGGGGGGATGGTGTGACTTGGTGATGAGCATTAAGGAGGACACATGAAGGAATGAGCATTGCATATTCTATACAGCATATGTATGTATGAACTCTTCCCTTGAAATTAATAATATACTACATGTTAAATAAATTGAATTTAAATAAGAAACTTAAAAAATAAATGATGGGGTTAATAGGAAAAAAAGAAACCATTACCTTATGCAAGATTACAAAGATTTATACCCATGTTTTCTTCTAAGTTTTACCTCAGTGCCTTTTAATTTCTTATTACATAATTTCCTTGCTTCGTAAGAGAGACGAGAAGCAGGAAGAGGGGACATTCTTACCATGTCCTAACCTTAGGGAGAAAGCACTGCACCCAGTCTGTTACCATGAACCATGTGGTTAGCTGTGGACTTTTCATAGATGGCCTTTACTGTGAAATGTCCCTTTATTCAAAGTTGAGTATCTTTGTCATGCAAAGATTTTGGATTTTGTCAAATACTTTTTCTATATCTATTGAGATAAGTATTTGGCACTTGCTTTTATTTTATGGATATGATATATTACATCAGTTGACTTTCAAGTATTGAACCAACCTTGCATTACTGAGATAAATCCCACTCAGTCATGGTATATAGTTCTTTTTATATGTTACTGGATTTGGTTTGTATTTTGTTGAGGATTTTTTTCCCATTCATTTTCATAAGAGTTATTGGTCTGCAGCTTTCTTTTCTGGTAATATCTTTGTCTGGTTTGGTCTCAGGATAATACTGGTCTCATAGATTGAGTTTGGAAATATTCCTCCCTTTCGTATTTTTTGGAAGAGTTGTAAAGAATTGCTGTTAATTCTCCTTTACATGTTTGATAGAATTCACCAGGAAGCCATGATTCTGAGCTTTTCTTGGAATATGAGTTTTCTTAATTGTTACTAATTCGGTCTCTTTCTAGATCTATTTAAATTTTCTGTTTCTTCTCAAGTAAGTTTTGATAGTTTGAATCTTGGTAGGAATTTTTCTATTTTGTTTAGATCATCTTGTTGGTATACAGTTACCTATAGTTTCTCTCATCGTATGTTTTATGTTTGCCTGTTAACTTTGTTTAAAAGTTAACTTTGCTGGTGTTCTCTGTTTCCTCATATAGATATGTGTTTCTGTTTCGTGCTTGATTTCAGCCTGAAGTACCTCCTTTAGTATCTCTTATAGGGAAGATCTGCTGTATGAATTTTCTTTGGTTTTTATCTGGAATGTCTTAATTTTTGTTTCATTTTCAAAAGGTAGTTTTACTGGATAGAGTTCTTGGTACACAGTTCTTTCCGTACTTGGACTATGTTGCCCCATTGTCTTCTGGCCTCAGTTATTTCTGATGAAAACTTAGCTACGAATATTACTAATGGTCTCTTGCATGTGATGAATGGCTTCTCTCTTGCTGTTTTCAAGTTTCTTTCTTTTAGGCTTTAAACAGTTTGATTATGATGTGTCAAGTTATGGACCTTTTTTAATTTATCCTATTTGGGGTGTTTTTTCTTTTTCTTTTTTTTTTTTTAGCTTCTTGAATGTGTAAATCAACAATCTGAATCAAATTTGACAAGTTTCTGGCTGTGATGTCTTCATGTATCCTTCTGACCCCTTTCCATCCCTCCTCTTTTGGGACTCCCTCATGTGTATGTTGGTTTGCTTAATGATGTCCCATAGGTCTCTGAGGCTCTGTTCATTTTCTCTGGTTCTCTTTTCTTTCTGTTTCTGTGATTCAGTAGTCTTAAGTGACCTGTCTTTAAGTTCTGTCATTCTTTCTTCTATCTGCTCACACCTGTTTTGAGCTCCTCTATGAATTTTTTCTTCCAGTTATTAACATTTTAAGTTATAGCCTTTCTATTTGGTTATTTGAGAAATTACTTTTACCTCTATTTTGATATTTCCTATTTGGTGAGACAAACAGTCTCATGTTTATTTTTTGTTGATTATTTCCTTCATTTTCATACTAAATGTAGCTAATTTAAAATCTTTGTCTCATTAGTCCCAAATCTTAGTTTCCTCAGGAAAAGTTTCTATTGATTGCCTTTTTTCTTGTGTATGAGCCATGCTTTCTTATTTCTATACCTATTTCCTAATTTTTCCACTGGAAGTGTAAAACTTTAAATAATATAGTAGCAAATGTTGAGAAGCACACCTCCTCAGGATATCTTGTTGCTGCTGTTTGTCATGGCTGTTTGTTTGAATGACTTTTCTAAACTCATGCTGTAAAAATCTGTATTCGTTGTCGTATATGACACTGACAACTCTGCTTGGTTCCCTTATTAGTCAGCTAATGGTTAGAGATTTCCCTCAATGCTTGGAACCATTAAGTCTCCCCATATTTGCTGAGAAGCTTACACTCCTTCCACACTCAGCTAAGCTGTTGACGACTCTGCTTTACCCTTTACTTACTGCTTATGCAGGCTTCCAGGTCAACCAGAGGTGAAAACCAAGACCTTTTCACATTTTTCCTAAGCTGGCACACAACCCAGAACTTGAACACAGTTTTACACAAGTATGTGGCCTTCTAGACGTCCAGAAACACACTGAAGCTTATCAAAGTCCCTAGGGACATCCTATTGCCCAGATTTTCCTTCTAAGCTTTTTGATAGCCCCCTCTTTCTTACCCACTGGTTTGTTATAACACCAAATGCTCTCCACTGTGTCAGGAAGCCACGATGTTGGACACTGGCCTCCAACTATCTTTGACAAATCCACTGGGGAAGAGGGTTTTTCCCCAGATGGGCTCTGAATCAAGTCAAATAAAGATGGCCTTGGAACGGGGTCTTTTAAGGAATGACCAGACAGGTCAGATTCTATGGAATGGGGCTTTGAAAGAGTCTCAGTGCTGTTTGGCCCCTCCTATGGTGGCCAGGCTGCTGGTTTTCACTCTGATTGTGGGCTGTTGGTTTTCAAGTCTACCATGGAGACAGGAATAGGGCAAGTTAAAATGCCATAAGCCACTGTTGTTACAGCTGTTTGCTTTTTTAAAAACACAGAAATACTAGTTTGTTGTAAGCTTCTGATTAATTTGCAGGGTTCTGAAAAAGTTGATCCTGAAAAAAAATTTTTTGCTAGTTTTCTGTTTGTTTTATGGAAGAGAATTTTCAGAGATTTTTTTACTCTGTCATTTTTTCTGGTGTCACTAAAATCTCCACCTTTTAGTTGATTATGCTTTGACTTATTGAAAGGAATGCACCTTGAGGATCTGGTTGTCTCTAGATACAAACACTTTCTTTCCTGATTAAATGTTCTCTTGAAAAAGGAGTTCTTCCCTCTTTCAAATATGGTTGAAATTTTCCAGAAGGTATAGCTGCAAATAAGGGAGAAGTATCTGGCCAAACCATTCATCTACTTCTTAGGGTTGAGATCTAGATAGTGAGAGACAGTGACTAACTCTCTTTTCTGGGGTAGCAGGTCCTCAGATTTGTTTGTTTTGATGACACGCTCACCTTTTGGTTAAAGCTCTGGAAAATCCTCTTCTAACAGAATGCAGAGTCTGGATGAGCCCTGGACGGAAGAGGAGGGGGACGGCTCCGATCACCCGTACTACAACAGCATCCCGAGCAAGACGCCTCCTCCAGGGGGCTTCGTGGATGCGCGGCTGCAGGCCAGACCCCACGCCCCCGACACAGCCCAGGTAAGTCGTGTACCCTGGCCTGGGTCGTGGCCACTAGAGCTTTATTTCCTTTCATCTTCTTCCACTTGATTGGCAGGCTGCGTTCTGTCCAGTCTTTGACAGAATAACTCACCTGTTTTCTCTGCTGGGGAGACACCAAGCAGACAAGTAGGGGAGGCTTTTGTTTTAACATCCTATGGTGTTAATCAGATGTCTTGGAGGTCTATTATGATTGTGGAGATACGACTCTGGCGGTCTCCTCTCCATCCTGGGACACGTCCCATTATACTGGGAGCTCATCAAGAAGAATAAAGAGTTCAAGATTTTTAAAAGGCCTGGGACGCTTTGCATTCCCTGAAAAGAGAGTGGATGCGGGGCCCTTAAAATGATGAGAATGTCACGTGCCTTCTCTTTTACTCATTTCCCTGATTTGTCCTCCAACTCAACCTTCCAGTAAGATAATTGCTTTTTAGAGCTATGGTATCTCTATTTCGTTACAGAAAATTTTTTGATGTCACCTATTAGTGCAAATAACAATGACACTAAAAAAGTGGCAAAATAACAGTGACATCAAGTATCAGTGGCTGTGATGTGCAGACAGACGGGGCGGGCTTGGCCAGGTGTGCGTGGCCGTGGGCAGTGTGATCCAATGCAGAGAAACGCACCTGCCGAGGGTTGCCTTACGAGTGACGGCACTGCACTAGGAGCTCCATTTTCAGCCACGCGGAGGGAGGGTTGGCGGCAGAAAATGAAAACAGGATGAGCGTGTGTAGTTCTGATGCGAGGCAGCCTCTTCCTCACACCCACGCAAACCTATCTCCCAAATCCCAAAGCCGACTGTGAGGCATGCAGGGAAAAGTGGGAGGAATTGGGAAAGCGCCCGGCTGCTGGGGTCCCTTGAGTTGCACTGTGGCTTTTAGTGATGGGGAAGGGGGAGAGGATGCCTTTTCTCTTTGTGTATTTACATGTGTCTGTAGTTTGCAGGAAAAGAGCAAACTTACTACCAGGGGAGACACTTAGGAGACCCTTTCGGCGAGGACTGGCAGCAAACACCTGTCAGGCAAGGTGAGAGGCAAGGGGAGCGGGCCGGGCTCAGCACATTCTTAGCCCGGCTAGGAGGTCCCCTGGAGGCACTGCCTGGGGGTGGGGGTCCTCGATCACACACCCACCCTGGGCCTCCTGCACTGCTAGAATGGAGTCGATGCACAAAGCATCCTTACGCTTAAAGGTAAAATGGGGCAATTTAAACAAGGCATGTTTCTTCTGCTCTGTTACTTGCTCTGCAGCCTTTGTAAAGGGGATACAGGCATCTGGGCTGCCTCGGCCCCACTGTGCCTGCTCCACTCCCCCACCCAGGTCAAGGCCAGGATCTTGGCCAGGCCCTAGGGATCACGTGTCTACCCTTGCGGGCCACCCGGTCACATTTTGACAAGAAGGCTGGGAAATTGTCCCAGCCAGAACACAACAGCGGTGACACGGTCTGAAGATGGGCACTGAGCCGACGGGGACCCACAGGAGGAATTATTCTAGCAGCCCATACGATCACCTTCAGGGGTGGGGGGGGGGCAGCTTACGGGCAGATGCACCAATGACCACCCTTTCCGTTGTAAGAAAAAGAGGTCTTGTTTTCTTGTCTCAGGGTCCCTGGACATCTACGGCATGCCAGAGGGGAGAGCGCACGTGGCCCCCAGAGAAGCCCCCACCTACGTGAACGCCCAGCACCTCCCGCCTCAGGCCACGCCAGCCTCGGGCAGCAGCGCGGAGAGCAGCCCGCGGAAGGACCTCTTCGACATGAGTGGGTTGTCATTCGTCTGGGTTTCCTGTCTTCTGAGGTCGCTTTCTGCGGTGCCTTCTATTGGAAACCTGTGCCATTAACACGCTTTCTGCTAGCAGCGTTCGGATGAGCAGTGATGACTGTTTGTACTTTTCTGGGTTGTGAGTGGGCTTTTCGAGGCTTCGACCTCGGCTGACCTCTGCTTGGGGCTGACAGCCCTCTCTGAGTTTCGGAGGCAGAGCAATTTCCCCTTTTTAGAACTGACGTTCCTCTTGAAGAGCTGCCTGTGTGTTGAGGCAAATGATACGCACACAAAAAGCACTCATTTACTCGTATTCACTTAAACATTAGTGAGCTATCAGGGGCCAAATTCTGTATCAGCGGCCAAGGATGCCAAGGCGGAATGCATGCCCCTGCTTGACAGAGCCCTCCATCTGTTGGCCAAGCCCAACACGAATGCAAGGAAGTGATCCCCCATCCGGCATGAGCACACTCGTTTGCTCTCCCATGTGCACACTCGCTGTCCTGTGTGCACACTTGCTCACTCTCGTGTATTTCTGTCCGTTGACCACCTAGTGTGGGCCAGGTACCGTTCTGCTTACTGGGGTCTGCAGGAAAGCCAAACAGAGGGACCCCTAGAGCATAAGTAACCACACTGTGTTCACTGGTGGCAACCAGTGCCCCAGTGAACCCCCAAACAGGATTAGGGGTGTGACAGGAAGCCCCTCAGGAGGGGGGTGATGCGTGCTGTGGACCCTCAGTTTGTCGTGAGGACTGGGACACGTAAATCAGCCAGGAACGCGGTAATGAAAGTGGGAATTGTGACTAAGGAACTTTGAAGGAGCTCCCCAAGTTCCCCAAGAGCTTTACATCCCCATACTGCTTTGTCCGCTCCCAAAGACTTTAACGGCCTGGAGGAATTCCTTGAGAATTTAACAAGTGTCTACCACAGGCGAGGCACCTGTTACTTTATTTAATTTCTGCAACAGTCCTGCAGGTAGCTACCATTATCATGGCTCTGTGGCTGGTCAGGGCAGCCTTTCCGGTGCTGCGCGCGCTCTCCGGGGGGCTATGTGTGAAGGAGGACATGCGGGAGTGCTGCCACGATCCGGTGGCCTCCTGCCACTGAAAGTCTGTTTCTCCTCAGCCACTTTGGTTTCCCAGCTGGGGGATTCCCATTCTGACTTGCAAAAATTACCATCAACAGAGGAATTGGGGACTTTTGGGGCTTAGAGGCACCTTAACAATCATCTAATCAAATCCCATCTCTTAAAAAAGATGAGAACAGCCTCAGAAGTATAAAACCACTTTCCCAAGACACAGAGCAAAGTGGCAGCTCTCTGAGCATCTGTTCCAGCTGTAATGATGTCTCCCAAAGGCAGTTTAGTACCAGTATTTATGGTCAATGTTCGTTGTTTAATTTAGTCAATTTACCAGTGAGTTCTGGCCCCAGAGCCTGAGGAAAGATAGATAAGACGAGGGTTTGAGATGGGAAAAATGAGAACCAGAGCTATCCTTAGTCATCCATCCATTTCTACACCCACTCCCAAACCAGAGAAGGGGAGACAAGAAGAAAGGGCCCTGGAGAGGCTAGTTGCTATTCAAAAGTCTGGAAAAAGAATTAAGCCAGCACTCTGTGTTGTTTCTCTTAAACCACCAGAGCTAAATAATGATGGTGGTGGTGATGGTGCTGCTCCTGGTGCTGATGGTAGTGATTGTGATGGTGATGCTTATGGTGTTGGTGATGGTAAGGATGATGGTGATGATAGTGATGGTGGTGGTGATGATGATGATGTTGATGCTGATGGTGATGATGGTGGTGATGGTAAGGATGATGGTGATGATAGTGATGGTGGTGGTGATGATGATGATGTTGATGCTGATGGTGATGGGGATGGTGGCGGTGGTGGTGGTAGTGATGTTGATGGTGATTGTGGTGATGATGGTGATGATGATAGTGATGGTGGTGATGGTGATGATGATAGTGATGATGGTGATGGTGATGATGGTGATGTTGATGCCAATGGTGATGGTGGTGATGGTGATGATGGTGGTGATGGTGAGGATGATGGTGATGATAGTGATGGTGGTGGTGATGGTGATGATGTTGATGCTGATGGTGACGGTGGTGGTGGTGGTGGTGGTGGTGTTGATGCTGATGGTGATGGTGATGATGGAGGTGATGTTGATGGTGATTGTGGTGATGATGATGATAGTGATGGTGGTGGAGATGGTGGTGATGGTGATGTTGATACTGGTGGTGATGGTAATGGTGGTCATGATGGTGATGGTAGTGGTGATGATGATGGTGATGGTGTTGATGATGGTCACGATAATGGTGATGAGGGTGATGATGATAACAATGGTGATGGTCTTCATAGTGATGGTGGTGGTGGTGATGGTGTAGAAATGTTATAGTACAGCTTTTCAACTACTTCAGGTAATCAGGAAAAAATAGAATAAAAACAGAAAAATTAATTTTAGGCAATAGTTTTAACTTGCTTTTATTCTTAGATTTGTGAACAACTTAACAAGTCTTGAAATGCCCTGATGTGCGTTTCATTTATTCACCTGACTCCTGCCCATTCTCTTCTAACAACTGGTCTCCTTCCAGAGCATTTGTTGAACATTTGTGGTATGAACTATATCCCAAGGATGATGTTGGACTCTGGGGATGTAGCTGTGCCCAGGAGAGAATTGTTCCCATTCTCACACTGCATGTCAGCATGGTCCCGTGTCGTCATCATCACACATTACATTGTGTGGCTCTGTGTGCGTTTTCAAGTGCCTTTGTACATATTACCTCATTTGCAAATGGAGAGTTGAGGGCTCATCAGATGTCCCTGGGGACTTTCCATGCTGTTGTCTGTTGCCCGTGGTGGGAAGTGTGTCCTGAAGGGTGTGCAGTCATGCTCCATCTCTGACACACAGAGAGACAAGGCCATGGGGAGGTGGCGCTCCTAACCAAGTCACACAAAGGCACTGAAAAATGTGTTTTCTTTTCTTTTAAATATTTTCCAGATGCAAGAATTTTGAAACAAACATCTGACGGTTGGGTATAACTTTTGCCCTAAATCTAACCTTGCAGACTATCTTCCTCTTCATGTACTTCCATTAGCCCTGGCAGGTTTTTGTTCAGCAGGAAACAGATTAAAAGGCTAGCTGATGTTCTAGAAGCAGTAGATGGCCTGTATTATGCATGGCCTGGTGCAGTGTGCAAAAGTGAAGTCATTCTAACTGGCTAGACAGCGGTTGTTCTTGAATCCCTGGTGTGAGGTGCGGCGCCCAGCTGTCTTGGGAAAGCCGACTCATCAGAAGATCATGCCAAGGTTTGGGCTGTGGTTCATATTACCAGCCGGTCGTTTTTCTGTAGGTTTGTTTCTGGTGAAAGTTGCCTTGGCATTTCCATCGATCACATTGTGCATTTTAATATTTGTTCTTCTTGGGGTTCACTTGTTTCTTGCGATTATTGTTGACAGAACCTTTTGAAGATGCTCTCAGGAACCAGTCTGTGGGGCCTGTGCTGAGCAAAGCAGCTTCCGTGGAGTGCATCAGCCCCGTCACCCCCAGAGCCCCAGATGCCAAGATGTTGGAGGAGCTGGAAGGGGAGCCTTGGTACCAAGGGGAGATGAGCCGGAAGGAGGCCGAGGGGCTGCTGAAGAATGACGGGGACTTCCTGGTCCGGAAGAGCGCCACCAACCCTGGCTCCTTTGTCCTCACAGGAATGCACAATGGCCAGGCCAAGCACCTGCTGCTCGTGGACCCAGAGGGCACGGTGAGCATGGGGCAGGACATGACCTGCCTCCTTACAACGGTCTCCCCTTGGTCTCTGTGCTGGGTGACCTTGCTTTCCCTCCACTACCCACACGTGCCAGATGAGGTCCACTACTCCAGGACCCAAGAGCCCAGGCGCAGAGGGCTGGTAAATTCAGGCCAGCGCCGGGCTCGCGCTTGGAAAATCACGAGGGCCTAGAGTGAAAGCTTTAACGCTGATGCCCTTTACAGTAAATAAATACAAATCCTGAGAAAGTCTTCCTGTCCTATACAGTCTTAGTGGATACGGAAGCACAGGGGTCCTGGGCTTTCAGTATTTACCCCAAGTGTCTCTAAAAGTTGAGTCACCAAGTTTCTGTCCCTAGAGTATGTGCCATGATGAGGCCGTACCTAAAGCCCCCATTAACTGGCCTCTCGCTTTCCCGCTCAGGGAAGTCATGCCTGTGACAGTAAGCGTGGCCATTCCTGGCAGCGCGGTCATGTCTGAAGAGCTCTATGGGTTTGCCTGCATTTCCCATTGTCCAGTCAATAAAGAGATTTGACTTGATCTTGGTGCAGACCAAGAATTGTGAAGTTTAATAAGTATAATGATATTAAGTGAACAATTAAATAAATTCCAGGATTGGTTATCCAGTGAAAACAAAGACACAGGTAGCATGATCAAATAGTAGCTCAGGGCATTGCCTATCCTGACTGATGGGGAGGGACGAAGCCTCAGCCTTCAGTTGGACTTGAATGCAATTTAATTTGGTGGCAGGGGACCTGACCTAATTTATGGCTTCCAGTGTCTGTACCTCGGCCCTGTGCCTCCCCCTCGCCCCCGCACCTGGACAACCCCTCCCCAGGAATGTAATGTGAATCCTTCCAACCTACCTTCTTTGGTCGCGGGGATTTTTCCCACAGATGTACATCAGGGAAAAAATATACTGTGTGTTTGTGCGTCTTAGAAATTTGGAACCATGATACTTCCCTCAAATCCCATTTCATTTCATTCTTTTTCCCCTCTGCACGTGTTTTTGAGATCCGTCAGTGATGCTTTCCATACACGGAATCGTCGCTTGGCTGGCCGGCCGGGCGTTGCCCCTCTGTGGCCACAGGTCACTCATGGAAATCTCTCAGGAAGGGCTGAAGGCACTAGGAAGCCCCCTCTGCGTTTCCCCACGCTGGTCTTTCTGGTGCACATCCCAGGACTGGGGACTTTGCTCACAGGACATGGGTACAGTTAGTGTCACCAGGGACTTGCGTTTGCTTCCAGAAGGGCTGGACTACGGGGCGGCAGCTGAGCACCGAGGTTCCCTCCTCCTCCTCCTCCTCCTCCATGTTGTCCTCCCAGCGTGGCGAGTCTGGGTGGTGGGCTGAGAAGGCAAACGTGTCTTGGTGTTGGCTGTGTCCTCCTTCGGCTGCACATCCACAGGCTCCTCCTGGAAACGTCACGTTCCTGCCTTTCCCCCACGCTTCTCTTCTGACCTTCTCCCTGGACTCGCTTGCTGAGTTTCTCAGCCATGGAATTTCCATATGAACTCTCCCATGTTTTCACACATCTGGTCATTTTGTCTGTGATGTTCTCCACCAAATAGAAGTTTCCCTTTTATAGAGGTTTATGGTCTCGAGTTTTAGAGGATTTCCTCACCTGTGGTCACAGACATACTCTGCTCTTCTATATTTTCTTCGTTTGGCTTTGAAAGCTTTGTTTTTCACATTTATGTTTTAGTTCTCGCTAGAGGTACTTCGAAGATGACCTAAGATAGGGACCCCACACTGTTTAGATCTGCAGGCACGGAGCCAATGTTGGATCACACGGACAGTCCTCGTGTTCCGCACCCCGTGCTCGGCGTGTCCGGCTGCTCCTCGAGAGTCTGCCCTCCTCCGTCCAGCTGACCGTTCAGTCCTGGTACAAGTACCCCGCCGCTTGGTCAGTATGGCTTTGAAACGGTCTTAACATCTGGTTTCACAGCTTCCTCGTGAAACTCCTTTTCGTGTTCCCTAGTTTAGCTTTTCTCAGACCTTTATTCCTCTTTGTTCTGGTTTTACAGTCCGTTTATCCAAGCACCGTGATTCTGGTAGGAGCGGCGTTGAATTTTGAATTTACAGATGAGTTTTGGGGAGTGCTGATGGTGTTCAGCACACAATCATCACGTCCACAAATATGGCCTGATGTCTACTTATTTAGTGTTAAGATGCCGTTTGCTAGAATTTTTAAAATTCTCTCCAGGAAGTCCTCGCACTCCTTTGTTTGGTTGTTTCCTAGAGCGTCTGGTTTTAATCTTGTTGAACGCGGTGTTACTTTGGTGACGTTTTCTCAACAGTGATTGCTGCCAGGAGAGGAATGTGGTATGATCTCGTGCCCAGAAATCTTGCTGATAGCAGCGGTTTTTCTGGGTCGGTGTGGTCGTGCCATGGCAAACACCGACAGCTGCGTCTCCCGCCTCCCAGCCTCTGACCCCGCGGGATGGTCTTGCCCCACCATGCTTCCCGGGCGCCTGTGGCCGCTGATGGGGAGAGGGCGCCCTTGTCTTGCTCCCAGCCTGAAAGGGGCTGTTGGAGGCTTTGTTCCCTTAAGGATGATGTATGCTTTCAGTAGTTGTCCTCATCCACCCACGGATGGCACTCCCTCATTCATTCACTGACCCCAGGAGGGTGCATGGCACTCCCTCATTCATTCACTGACCCCAGGAGGGTGCATGGCACTCCCTCATTCATTCACTGACCCCAGGAGGGTGCATGGCACTCCCTCATTCATTCACTGACCCCACGATGGTGCATGAATAGCTTGACGCCTGCGCCATGGCTGAGAACCAGTTGCAAAACAATTTCTGCTGTGTGCAATTCGTATACGTATTAATTTCTTAATTACTTTTGTCATACTGGATTTTATCGAATGCTTCTTCAGCATCCTCTGAAATAATGGAATAATAGTGTGGTCTTTTCTTGAGTCCGTGAATGTGGGGATCTGCTCAGGCAGGTTTTTCTGGGTGCTACGCCCGGGCATGAGCCCTGCTTGATCCTGACGTGGTCTTCGTGAGCTGCCTTGCTGGGATGGGCGATCTAACACTAACTTTCAGACGTTTCCAGCTGCACTTCCGAAGTGAGGTTGGTCTTCACGGTCTCTGCTGCCGTTTGCTTGTGCTACTCATCTGGTTGGGGTGTCAACATTATCGGGTTCTGTCCACCTCACTCCCCGTCGCATGTCGCACAGAATCCCCCGGAGGGCCCCTATTTCTGCACCATAATTTATTTTGACCTTGAAGCCCTTCTCACAAACAGGCATTCATTTATTTGTTAAACGCGCTTATTAATTGGTTTTCCCCACTGGCCCGTCATCTGTGAGGGAGCAGCCTTGGTCCTTGTGTTACTGTGCTGGGCACCCCACGGGTGTTGGACACGCCGGCAGGTGAGGTGCAGGGGGACCCGGGGCTTTCGCAAGAGCCGAGAGCCCCAGAGGCCCCGTGGTGCTGGGGGCCCGTGCCCCCGACAGGAATGTCTACTAGAATCCCTGCAGCACCATTTCCCTTTGCAAGGGCTGCTACTGCAGCATCTCTGTTCTCTGAAGGAAAATACCCGAGCAATTCTGTGAAAATATAAAGATGGTAGCTGAAACTTTTAAGTATTTTTTAAAGATGAGAAGTTCATGATTTACCTAAATTTTATTGTCTC
Organism: Nasua narica; assembly: GCA_028533885.1. NCBI lineage: Eukaryota > Metazoa > Chordata > Mammalia > Carnivora > Procyonidae > Nasua > Nasua narica. The sequence goes on from CM052813.1 coordinate 2,237,706, forward strand.
ATAGACAGAGACAGTTAATGTTTTTTTTTTTTTACTCAGTCCTTATAAACAAGAAGATGATGAAGGAAAGACATGTACGACCACTACTCTACACGCGCACACGGCGGGGAGAGGAGAAGGTGAGGGAGGGGCTGGGTTGTGGCTGTGAGCTCACACCAGGTGTGCAAGGGCTGTGCTGTGCACACGGCTCTAATTTCGGAGGAGAAATGGGTAGCGCCGCTGAGCAAATCTGAAAGTCACACCCCCTGAGAACCGTTCCTTTGGGAGGCTGTTTGCCGGATCGGCTGATCTAGTTTAATCGATCCAGTGGAGGAGGGCTTCAGCTGAGAAAGACTCCATCCCAAATGTAATGTCGCTTCCTTGCCGTTAGGACGCCAAAATAGACGACGAGCACATTCTCTTCAATATTTATTCATCTGATTTTCATGGGAATTGGTTGGTCCCTGACTATAAAGGGGGAAACTTGGCAGAACAGATTACTCCGAGAAAGAAGGATGCAAAACGGTTCTGAGTCTAAATTTACCGCAGAGTATGCCAACCTGCGTGCCTTCCCACTGCACACTGATTGTGCAACACGGGGGGCTCCTGGGGTCGCTGGAGCCTCGGGGGATGAGGAGGGCTGGGGCGGCACTCCTGAGCCCCCGGGGCGGGGGGTGGGTGCAGTGGGGCCGACATGCTGGCGCCAGGCTCTGCGGGAGCAGCTCCGGAGATGGAGTCTGGAGCCGGAGTCTGGAGCCCTGGAGCCCTGGCCTTTTTCTGCAACACCTTCCCCATCGTCCAGTCGGCCCCCCTGAGTTTAAGATAGTCCCCGAGGCCCCTGTCCTGGTTCATCCCTTTGGCCAGAAGGGCCGGCAGAGTGGGACAGGTACCTGCTTGCGTTTGAATGGGCTGCTCGCACCCCCGCCTCTGTGGCTGGTGTGCCGTGGGCTTCCCGAACGTGGCCTTGGGGCGTGGCACGTTTGAAAGCGCAAGCCGGCTTGGCGTTCGGGAAATCACAGAACGACGGCAACCGTCCAACACCCCACGCTTATTAGGATTTTATTTTATTCTGAGAGTAATTAAGAAAACAAATCCCCCCACCATCCCTCCATTTTAAAAAAGCCTTGTTATTTTAAAATTCTTTGTCTCAGGCAGACGAGGCGGCGCTGAATTAACCAGTGACATGGGAAGTCCCGCTGGTCTGAGCTGCAGTCCCCGGTCCTGACACGCGGGTGTGTGTCAGGAGGCTCTCCCGCCCCCCGGCTCTCCACCCTGATACGCCACCACCACCTGCCTGCAGACCCTCTCCTTCCCGCAGCTGCCCCAGGAAGTGGTGTTCGTGAGCGCTCACCTGGAGGCCTCGCGAAGGGGGCATTGGGTCGGCTTCTCCCCTGCAGACCCGCTCCTTCTACTGTAATTACTAAGTATTTGGGGGAGGCGCTGTGAAGCTACCTAAATACCTTCTTCCCAACCAAACTAATGAGCTCATCTTTATCCGTGTGGATTCACGGCTCCCTGTGTGGTTCAGCGGGTTAGCACCGGCTGCCCTATTCGCTTCCCGCTCCTTCGAGCGGCTTTTGGTGTCCCTCTGACATGGCCTCATTCTTTCACCCCTTCCTCCTTGGGATACACAAGGGTGTGATGGGGCCGTCTCCCCTGCTGCAGCCCTGCGATCACCACTTCTCCGAAGGAGCCCCCAGCCTGGTTCTTTTTCACGGGGAGACCAACAGCTGCACACTGGGCGTCGGGTTGCTCCTTCGGCTCGCAAGGGACAGACTGGTACACACGGGCGTGCATATGCACACACACGTGCATATCTGTGTCTCTGTGTTAGAAATCCTATGTTCACAATAATGCTTCCAATTCCACTCTGATATGGCAGAGTTCATCCTACTTTTTTCTTTTTCTACATTTGTAACCCTTTTCTCCAGCAACGAGAAGACTGACCCCCTTAGCCTTAGTATTTTCACCTCTTTGGTTAACTCGCCTGTATGACAGCCGCTGGCCCCCCTGACCACAGCCGCTGCCCCTCCCCTCGCGGACGCTGCCCTCACCCTGGGGGGACGCCGGCTTCCCCGCCCAGCCGCTCCCCATGGGCTCCCTGACCCCCGAGTGTGATCTGACCTTCCCCGCCGGTTCCGCCGCCTCTGACGCCCCCCACCTGTCTCGCGGCACTCTCCTGACTCAGCCTGGACTCTGGTCTCCCGTGGGAGGCTCCTGGGGCCACCCCCACCCTAGGCACAGACGTCTATCTTCCTTGGCGTTTGGACTGATGGCTCATTCAGATAGGAGAGGCAATGGAGAGCGAGGGGAGGGAGGAGCGATAGCGTATCCAGACATCCTTCCGTGTTCCCCCCCCCCCCCCCGTAAATACTTCCGCGCGGTCTCCAGCACAAACAGCACAATACCATTGTTATGGCCGACAGAACTAAAGATAGTTACTTCACATATTCAAATTTCCCTGATTATCTCAAAGATGTCCCTTGCATAGTACGTTTGTTGGAATCAGAATTCAAACGTGGTCCACGTGGTGCATCGTATTCTATTTTCCTTCCGTTTCCCCTGACACCAGTGATTTGTTTGAGCAACTAGATATGGATTCATCTGTAGAATATTCCACAGTATGATTTGGGCTGTTGTGTCCCCTGTGGCCTCATTTCCCTGCTTCTCTGACCCCTGGATTTTCTATAAACTGATAGACAGAGAGGCCTTAAAAACAGCCTCCGTGGGCTCTAATTCACATACACACCCATTTCACGCGTACGATTCAGTGCTCGTTAGTATGTTCACAGATGTGTGCACCTGTCACCACAATTTGGAACACGTTTATCAACCACAAGAGGAACGCGACAGCATTTGGCCATCACCTCGCCAGCCTCCCAGCCCCTGTCCCTTCGCCTCCCCGGGTTCTCCCTTCCGGACGTCCCTCTGAATAGAAGCATATAAATAGGTAGACTGTGGCGACTAACCTCTTTTCCTGAGTGTAGTGTTCTTCAGGTTCGTCCACGAGGTAGCGGGTGTCGCCAGCTCGTTCCATCCTCTGGCCGAATACTGTTCCACCTACGGACAGAACACATTTACTTGTGACGGGTTTGCCGATAGACATCAGACCCTTACAGGCAATGCTGCCGCAAACCTGATGTCCACGTTTCTGTGTGGATGTATGTGCCCATTTCTCTTGGATCTATAGCTCAGAGTGAATTTTTTGGGTCATAGGGTGACTCTCTAATCTGTCACTTGAGAACTGTCACATGGTTGTTCAAAGCAGCTGCCCCATTTTCTATCCCAACTTACAGCGTGCGAGGGCCCCAGTTTCTCTGCACCTGCTCCTGCCCTTGGCATCGACCAGCGTTTCGAGTCTGGCCGTCCTTGTGGGCGGGAAGTGGTACACCATTGTGATTTTGACTTGTGTTTCCCTGATGACTAATAGCGTCAAGCATCTTTTCAGGTGCTTATCGGCTTTTCATGTATCTTCTTTGGGGAAATGTCTATTCAAATCCTTTGTCAATTTTTTTTCCCTGACTTTCAGATTTTTTCTATATTGTGGTAAATACATGTAACATAGAGTTCGCCCCCAACGCCAGGGCGGAGTGTAGAGTCCAGTGGTATGGAGCGTGTGCATGCGGCACAGAGCCGTGCCCCCCAGCCCTCTCCAGAGCGCTCCTCGTCAGGCAAAACTGGAACTCTGTCCCGTTCAATAACTCCCTGTCCTGTCCACCCCCCCAGCCCCAGGCATCCACTGTTCGACTTTCCGTGTCTATGAATTTGACCCCTCTGACGACCTCACGTGAGTGCAATCACACAGTATTTGCCCTTGGGTGACTGGCCCATTTCACTCAGCGTGGTGTCCTCAGGGTTTGTCCTCACTCTAGCGGGTGTCAGATGGCCTTCCTTTTCAAGACTGCCTCTGGTCCCCTCGCTGGATGGACCCCATGGTGCTTCCCCACTTGTCAGTCGATGGGCCCATTTGTTGCTTCCACATTTTGACTATTGTGGAAAACGCTGCCATTAAACACAACATGCAGATATCTCTTTGAGACTCGGCTTTCAACTTTTCAGGTAGCCACCTACAAGTGGAATTGCTGAGTCATATGGTAATCCACGAACAAACATTTTTTGATAAACCATCAGTTTACAGTGGCCGCACCATTTTCACCAACAGTACGTACACAAGGGTTCCAATTTCTCTTCATCCTCGCCAACGCTTGTTGTTTTTCTGGTTCGGGGGCAGTAGCCATCCTAACGGGCGTAACGTATCTTATTATAGTTTCGATCTGCATTTCGCTGCTGATGAGTGATGCTGAACATCTTTTCATGTGCTTATTGATCATTTGTAGATCTTCTTTGAAGAAATGTCGGTTCAAGTTCTTTGCCCATTTTTGAATCAGGTTGTTTGTTTTGTTGTTGAGTTTTAGAACTTTATATATTCTGGATATTAATCCCTTATTGGATAAGATGTGCAGTTTACAGATCTATCCCCCCATTCTGTGGGTTGCTTTTTTACTTTGTTAATAGTTCTTCTAATGCACAAAAGTTTATGATTTTCCTGACACCCAATTTGTCTTTTCTTTTGCCGCCTCTGCGTTTGGTGCTGTCTTTGTGTTTAAGAAACCATTAGAAATTCAATGTCTTGAATTTTGCCCCATGTTTTCTTCTAAGAATATTAGGTCTAAATGACCTAAGTCATTTAGGTCTTTGATCCATTTTTGAGTTAATTTTTGCATATGGCTTTAGCTCTGGGTACTTCATTCTTTCGTATGTGGATATCCAGTCTTCCCAGCGCCATTTGTGGGAAAGATTGTCCCTTTCCTATTGAATGGTCCTGGCACCGCAGTCAAAAATCACTTGTCAGAGTTCATTTCTAAGCCCTCTGTTCTTTTCCACTGGTTAAGATGCCAATCTTTATATCCATTCCACACTGTTTTGACAACTGTAGCTTTGTAATTAGTGTTGGAATCAGGAGGTGTGAGTCCTTCAACTTTGCCAAATTTATTGGTCTTTTCAAAGCACCAGCTTTAGGTTTCATTGATTTCCTATATTTCATTCTCTGTTTATCCCTGCTTTAATCTTTATGATGTCCTTTCTTCTGCTTGCTTAAAGGTTAACGTGTTTCTTTTTTTTTTTGGTGTCTTAAAGTGAGAGGTTAGGTTATTTGTGAGTTTCTAAATTTTCTTCCTGCGGTTGGAGAAAATGAGTGCTTATATGAGACAAGGAGTTGATTAGAAGGATGTACGCAATTGGCATACAAGATCCCAAGGTTGACTCTTGGCATTGCAGCCCCCGGGGGGGCATACATGAGCCCGACACTGTCCGGCACTGTGTCCATTGGGTCTAGGAAGGACCTGAACTTCATCTTAATTTCAAATCTGGGGGAGGCCAGGCAACATGGCTGGATGGGTTTATATCCCACTTGGGTTAGTTGTATTTGGGCTGGAGCCTCTGCGGGTGGAGGATCTACCAGTGGAGCCAGCCCAAGCTGAGACATTAGACAAAGGGCAGCAGGTCTGAGTGTGCAGTCTGTTCCAATGGAACCAGATTTTAATCAAGAAACGTCTCTGCCAGATGGCTTTGCCTGAGCCAGTGTGACCTTTTGGAAGAGAACAGATATGATCGTTCTGTCTTTGGTGGAGTGTACTTATTAATGTACAATCTCTAAACACTATTGCTAACTGCTAGGCATGTTCCCCAGGCAACTCAAACCCACCATGCCTAAAGCACAAGGCATGGGCCCCACCGCCTTGCCCACTGGCCTGTGTTCCTTCCCATGCTTTGCCCCGCCCAGAGCCACAGCCACCAGCACCTTCCTCCTCACGCATGTTTAGTTTTATAAGAAACCACCAAACCATCTTCCAAAGTGGCAAGTCTCTCACCGGCAGTGAGGAGAGCTCCCGCGGCTGCCAACCGGGATGGGGGATGGTTGGTGTTTGGATCGGGTTGGATTTGGGCCATTCTGATAGGGGTCTCGTGGTACTTTCTTTTAATTTGTGTTTCTCTGATGACGTGTGATGCAGAGCATCTTTCCACGTGCATAGTTGCCATCTGTCCATCTCCTTTGGTGAGATCTGGTTGTTTGTGTTCTTATTGTTAGTGTTAGGAGTTCTTTTATGTTGTCGATACCAGCTCATTCCGAGATGTGTCTTTTGCAAATCATCTTCTTCCAGTCTGTGGCTCCTCTTCTCACTCTCTTGACTGTGTCACTTGTGGAGCAGAAGTTTTTAATTCTAATAAAGTTCAGCTGATTATTTCTTTCATTCATGAAGCAGGCCTTTGATGCCATATCTAAAAAGTCATCACCAAACCCCTGGTCATCTAGGCTTTCCCCTGTGTTATCTTGTAGGAGTTCTATATTTTGCATTTTACATTTAGGTCCGTGATCTATTTTGAGTTAGTTTTTGTGAAGGGTGTAAGGTCTGGTCTAGGCTCTTTTTTCTTCTTCTTTTTTTCTTTTCTTGGCATGTGAATGTCCAGTTATTCCAGCACCATTTGTTGAAAATGGTATCTTGGCCTTATATGTCCTTTTCTGTCTGATTGCGTAACTAGGACTTCCACGATGGTGTGGAAAAGGAGTGTGGGACACTTGGCCTTGTAGACATCTTGGCCTTATTCAGGTTTCTCATCACGAAGGAGGATGTTAGTGGTAGGATTTTTATAGGTGTCTTTATCAAGTGGAATAAGTCCCCCCCCTGTATTCCTGGTTTCCTGAGAGTTTTTTTTTTTTAAATCAGGAATTGGTTGAATTTTGTTAAATGCCTTTTCTGTTATCTATTGATGTGATCATGCAGTTTTTTTGTCTTTAGGCCTAATGATGTGATAGACCACGTTAATTGATTTCAGAATGTAGAAGCCTTGCACACCCAGGACACATCCCGCTCAGTCATGGTGTGCAATTCTCTCTATACAGTGTTGGATTCAATTTGCTAATGTTTTGTTCAGGATTTTTACATCTGTGTTCATAAGAGATGTTGGGCTGTAGTTCTCTTTTCCTAGTGTCTTTGTCTGCTTTTGATATGAGAGTATACTAGCTTTACAGAATGAGTTAAGTAGTATTCCTTCTGCTTCTGTCTTCTGAGTGAGATTGTAAGGACTTGGGACAATTTCTTCTTTAAGCATTCTGTAGAATTGACCAGTGAACCCATCTGGGACTGGTGCTTTCTGTGTTGGCATATTACTAATGACTGATTCAGTTTTTTAAATAGACATAGGCTTATTCAGACTTGTCTATTTCTTCTTGTAAGAGTTTTAGGAGATTGTGTCATTCAAGAAAATGGTCCATTTTTATCTGGGTTATCAAGTATGTGGGCCTAGAGTTGTTTCTGGTTTTCCTTTATTAGCCTTTTAATGTCCACAAGATCTATAGTGATGACTCTTCTTTCATTTCTGATATTAGTAATTTGTGTCCTCTCATTTTTTTCTTAGTATGACTGGAGGCTTATTAATTTTTTAATCTTTTTGAAGGACCAGCTTTGAGATCATTGCTTTCTCTATTGATTTCTTGTTTCTAATGCCATTGGTTTCTACTCTAATTTTTTTATTCTTTCTCTAGTTTCCTAAGTTAAAGCTTGGATTATTCATTTCAGATCTTTCTTCTTTTCTGAACCACATAGCAGGGGGGACCATATAGATAGCTCTGTGGGCTGCAAGTTCTCTGGCCAGGAGCCAGACTGGAGTTTCAGTAGGTATTTATGGGAATGGAGTAAACTGGCCTACTTCTTTAGGTAGTAAATTTTTATCACTTATCTCTTCTGTGTGCCTTTGTTTGTGTGTGTGTGTTTATGGCAGCCAAAGATGTTGACCGGTGGACTCTTAGCACACTCTTGGCATGTTGGAATCACAGGGTTTTTGTGAAAAACTCTGGTGGCCGAGCACTACCACGAGCTCCTGGTGGAATTGGCCTGGCCATGGGGCTTACTCAACTCACTCAGGTGGTTTGGCTGTGAGGCCAAGTGGACACTACTGTCCCAGACACTTCCTCATTCACCCCTGTTGCCCCAGAACTTAAACGAGTATTAATCCCTAAGAAGTGGGGAAAAAGAAGTCAATGTCAAAAGCAATACCCCAATAGTAGTGTCAAGCTGAGTTCTTAGTGTCCCTTACCTCTAAGAAAGGGCTCCCCCATGTCACCCCAAGGTCTTTCTGGGATGGGAATTCTAAGGAACCTAGGAAGATTAAAGAACTTCAATGAAAAGATGCCCAAAAGTCTTGCAAAAAGATTTCTTTCTGCATGTGCCCATCAGGTTGCCTCCTCTATGAGGCTCAATGACCAGGAGTTGGGAGCCCTGTGGCCCAGTGGGTCCCTTCTCAGAGACCTGTGGGTTGGGGACCTGCCTTAGACTGGGACCCCAGGAAATGAGAACATCCTCATTTGAAAGCTTTTGCTGTTGCCTTTGTTGGTAGAGCCCAGAGAAGATGGCCTGGGGGCTTTGATGGGCCCACTTGGAGTATAGACTTAGGGTGGGAATGAGATCAGGGCTGAAGGCTTGGAGATGGACAACCCATTGGTGGGTTGGTAGAGAGGGAGAGGCAAGAGGGTCACATTAGGGGTGGGAGTGAGGATACAGGGACAGAGAAGGGAGGAGGAGAATAGAAGTGTCCTCAGAGTCCCTGAGGGAAAGGTGGGGAGAGCATGGCCCCCAGCAATAAGGCTGGAGAGAGAGGCTAGGAACCCAGGGCATCCCAGAGCCATCGTGAGGGCCATCTAAGGGCCTGGAGGGCCAGCGGGTATAGCCAGGCACCTGCTCCCTGCCCCATCTCCCACACCCGCGCCGAAAGAGCCAGTTGCAGGGGGATCGTGTCCAGAGCAGACCGGGAGACTGCCCCAGGCCAGGCTGCCTCTGCCTTCTTCAAGAGTGGTCCACACTGCAAGTGTAGCAGCTCAGGGACCAGGGATCAGGCCCCATGAACAGAGGGAGGTGGTGGACCTCCCCACACACACCTGCCCCCAAGCCCAGGTGTTCACCTGTTCAGGAGAACATGGCGGGCGGGCATCGCGAGGCTCCAGAGCCAGGTGGCCAGCAGTGTCCACGCCCCAGACAGGCTCACGCTCCAGTGAGAGAGCCGGAAGAGCCGCGTGGATCCCTCCCGCTGGGAGCACAGGGCCACTAGACGGATACAGCAGGGGACAACAGGGGAGCAGGAGAGGAAAGGCTGGCAGCGGGGGGCAGGATGGCTGCTGAAGGTGGGTGATAGATGGCTGGCTGGTGACAATAACTGGGGACTTGGCAGACATGTCTCTGAGAGAGTGGGGGCCCCCCGGAGGGCACCACTCAGGTTCCCCTGGTCGGCTGGCTCCAAGCACATGCGTCCTCTCTCATCTGCCCATGTGTCACGCTTGCCCACCCTCTGTGTCCCTGCCAGATCCGGACCAAGGACAAGGTCTTTGACAGCATCAGCCACCTCATCAACCACCACCTGGAGAACAGCCTGCCCATTGTCTCCGCCGGGAGCGAGCTCTGCCTCCAGCAGCCGGTGGAGAAGGCTCCGTGACCGGCCAGCCACCCCGTCCTGACCCCGCACCAGTGGTCAGGAGCCCTGGTTCTTCCCAGAAGATGGATATGGGGCCTCCGGACACTGAGGCCGCCACCCGCGGGCTCACAGCCTCATCCAGACGCCCCAGGAGGAAGGTGTCCGTCAGGTGCAAGTTTCATAAACTTGTTCCGATTTTCTCATGTGCATATTAAAGGTGTACATACCTATACACTGTACAAATTATCCCTCTATATTTATATTTTTTAAGACTAAGAGAGATGTAAGACTAACGTTCTGTGCTGTATGTTTTTAATGGAAAAAAAAAAAGTTTGATTGTAGTTGTCCGGGCAAGAATTTAATTCCACTGACCCATTCTACTGAAAACTTCCACTAGGAAGGTGGTGCCTGTGGTTTTATCTGAGAAGCCCCACGTGGGGGAGAGAAGCAGGCAGGAGGGCTGGGGGTCCACGTGGAGCTGGAGCGGAAGACGGCTGGCTGCTCCCCGGAGCGGTTTGGCTCCGCACATAACCGTCCATGAACGGCGGTCCTGGTGGCCGCGCTCGGAGTCTCCGGCGTCCCGTCCTCCGCGATGCGCCTCCCCCAGCTGTCGGCCTCACACCTGTGCGCTCAGGGTGCGCTAAGGCGCGGAGGCGTCCCAGCTGTTCCGGGCGGTGCAGGGCACCAGAATGCCGTCTGCCTGGACCGCTGTTGTCCGGGCGTCTGTTTGATGGCCAAATGTGGCACAAAATGAGCCTCAGTGACCAAGATCTTGACTGGCACGTGCTTCCCACATATTCACCTGTATAAGGACAGTCCAGTACGTGCAGAGGGCTGGTAGGGGCCAAGTCTTGGTTTCTGCATCCTTCTAGCCCGTGCGCTAATCGCAGGCCACTGGGGCAGCTGCTGGGAAATCACACACCACCCTCCGTTACGTGCTGCGTCGAAGGCAGATGCCAACACGCGCGCTCGGTCCCGAGACCTCTGCACAGCCGTCGCTCCTGGTTCAGCTTTGTCTCGGGAGTTTGGGGAATCGGTTTGAGGTTTTGCTGCTCGAGTGGTTGGTGGGTAAAGTGGCTGGCTGTCTCTGCAATGAATTTCCCAGTTGCTCCCTGGAAAGGGCTCATGATTTCTTACTGGGTCATTTGGAGCCAATGGGGTCGATAATGTTTCCAGCTTTTAAAAAACACTTGGGTTGAGGTTAACTTGTGATTCAACAGATGCCGTCTTTTAAAAGCCGAAGGGCTCACCCATTGGTTGGCATCCTGTCACCGGTGCCACAGCCCACGCTCCCGTCCTGTGCCGTCCCATAGCCCACGGGGGCCCTGGGCCAGGGCAGCGGGATTTTCTGCACACTGACAGTGGGGCAGGAGTAAATTCAATGCTTCAAGAATGAGGAGTTAAGGGTGGATTTTAAAAACTCTGATGAGTAGTAATTCTGCAAAGTTCCACTTCTAAATGAGCCCCGTTTCTGTTTTCAGGGTGCGGGTGTGTGTCCAGGATGGAAGGCAGGGTGGAGCGCCTGACGATAGGTCAGGCAGGTCCAAAGATTTGTGTGGAGGCTTCTTAGGGGTTTTTGTCCTTTGAGCGTCCAGTGAGTCCAAGACAGTGGCTTCGATCTCCTAGAATGTTCTGCCATGGATTAGAAGTGATGTAGGACCACCTGTCTCCTCCTGGAGTGGCTCTGGTTTCAGTCGCTGTGAGGAGACCCCACTCCACGTTACCCAGGAGCAGCGGGAGTTGAACAGGGCTGGGGCAGCAGCTGGTTGGTGGGAACCCCCCTGTGCCCCGTCCCCTGGAGGCCTGCAGCCCTGCAGACATACATAGAGGTCCCAGCCCTGTGTGCAAGTGTCCGCGCATGTAAAAAATGGATGAAATGACTTCTCTGGATGGCCTGCGGGGGCCCCACTGGGTAATCTTAAGGGCCGGCCCCAAATGCTAATATTTAAGGGCAAAGTAGGAAAGGCTGGTTAGTGACCCTGAGCCCCTGCACAGCTGACCTGCGTTCTTTGTCCTCCCTGAGATGTGAGAAGTGGTTGTTGGCAGAATTCAGAGCTCTCCGCTGTGGTTAGTCAGTGATTAGCTCAGTGGTGATAAGCATATATATTATGTTTTTTTTGCATGAGAATCAATTTAGAAAATTAGAAATATGGGGGGGCAACCAAATTTCGTTTCAATATTAATTCAAAATATGTATTTTGAAGTTCAGATTCCAGCACTGCTTACAACACAACAGGCCAGTGGGCATCTGGGCTCCCTTGTGGCCGCTGGAGAGCCCGCAGATGGCCACTGTTCCCTCATGTTCGTCCCTCCCCTGTGTGAGGCGGGCTGGGGCTCCACAGGTCACCTCAGCTCTCCTTCAAGGCCGTGAAATGGGCATCCTGGGGAGTCCCACTCACAGGGGAGAAACTGAGGCACAGTGGGCGCCCCACCCTGCTCTGAGCCACGTGGTGGGCAGGCGCAGAGCTGTGCTCCCTCCACGTTTCTGGGCTCTGCTGCGCCTGGAGCTCAGGATTCCCAGGCCAAGACAGCCACTCCCTGCCCAGCCTGGGTGCCCCCCTCGTCTGGACCCAGACCGCACCTCTGCCAGGCGGGGCTGTGTGTTCCTGGACCCCCGACTCTCCCGATACGTTCGCTGCTCAGTGTGCCCGCCCCCGGAGCCCACGGGGCACCGGACATGCTGCCTCTCGGCCCAGGTCCCTGGGTGTGCACAGCAGGTCCCGCAGGCCCACGATGGCCACGCCACCCACCGCCCCTCCATGCACACTGCTGCATGTGAACGAGCGGGACTTTCAGCGGGAACGAGCGGGGAGCTCTGATGCGGGGGCCCCCCAAACCACCCCGTGGACTGACGACCAACATATTCAAACATCTCCCCGCCCTGACTCTGTGCGGACGCCGCCACTGCAGGGGTTCTCATACCCGAGAAGCCAAGGGGCCTGGCGGCCGCGTCACTACAACACACATTTCACTGTCGGACGCCGTCTCAGGTGTGGGGGCGGATGGGCGCACAGTGACCCAGGTGCGGGAATGGAGCGCCCCTTTCAGGCCGCGTCGGATGCCACGTGGCTCCTTCTCATAAGTGACACTTTGAGACGAAGGTCCTGGTCCTTCCTTCCCTGAATCGGTCCCCAGGTGGAGGCGATTCCCACAAGATCACAGGCCTCCCCGGGCTGCCCCGACGGCCTCCCCAGAGCTGCCTGGCTTCACGCTTGTTGCTGGGTGTCTCTGAACGGGGGCCTACCCCTGCACCCCTCCCGCGAGATGGAGGTACTGGTGAATATATGGAAACAAGAAGGACAGTTGCTTCCTGGGACCCTCCATGCACAGGTGCGATTGGCTCCCTCGCTGGGTTCCCAAACCTGGGGTCCATCCTCGTCTTCCTGCGGGTGGCGACAGCCCGATAGGAAAGGGGACGGGGATTGTGGAAATACTGCGCTTAATTCACTGTGCCGCAGACAGAGCTCAGTCCTGAGTTTTAGAATAACACCTGGCTCTATACTCAAACTATAAAAATTGGTCCCAAGAGAGATGAAGTGGGAAAACCACTTTATAGGGAGGTGTTGCAACCTGGGCACGCCAGGGCCGCCCAGGGGTAACATGCAAGGGAGCATTCTAGGATCGTGCCGCCGCACAACCCCGTTTTCAGGGTGGGAGCCAGGGCCAGGTGACAGTCAGTGCTGAATCTCGATCAGAGCACAGGACTTATTAGGGTCCTTTACAATTTGGGTATAAAGCTCAGTCTCTGAAAATGGCAGAGAGCTCTTCCCTCCTCCCTGGGTTTGCATTCATGGTCATTGTTTTTGCAAAAGGCATAAAGACGGGAGTCTTTCACGGATAAGGAAGGGCTTCTGTTTGGGGTGCTCCAGGAGCAGACCCTGAGAGGGTCTGACTATATGTCATTTCTCTGGGTGATGCCCCAGGGGTGGGGAAGGGAAGGAAGCTGAGGAGGACGGCATGATCGGGCCGGTCGCCGTGATGTGGAAGGTTAACGGTGCCAAGGGACAGCAGGAGACGGGGCTAGACACACATCGGCGTTTACCCAGCGGCCCGTCACACGTGGAAAACGCCCTGTGTACACCTGAGCACACTCCCAGGTCAGGGGATCCCAGGCAGGGCGACCAGCCTCCGGCTAAGCAGATCCGGAGTGGACGGGCACCAAGGTGCCCCCGGGGCCCCACCCCAGGAGGTCCGCACAGGAACCAAGAATTTACATTTCTAGTAAACTGAGCGATGCTGGGGGGGAGTGTGGACGTTGAGAACCCCCATCCGGTGTGAGCTGCCAGCCCTTGACCCTCCCTTGCTGAGGGCTTTCCCCCTCCAATTTAGGACTTTGTTTTCCCACCACCTCATGTCACAGATCCCAGAGGTCCACGCTCTGGGTTTTCAAAGTGGAGGATTAATAAGCACTTAGAACTCCATGCAGTCGCTGCTGGTATATACAATGCCATCTGCCAGCCCCGATTTATTTATAATGGGGTTTATACATATTTATAAGTTTGCAAGCAACAAATGCACAGTTTTAAAACTGGCACATTTTGTAGTAGCCAGAAAAGCTGTAGTTTTATACCAGGCCTTTAAATGTCAACCGCGTGTGCACGCACACGTACCTACACTGGTTGGGATGGACGCACACCTGCGTGTATGTCTGCGCACGCGCGTGAGTGCACGGACAGGCCTCCTGGACGGTGCACACCTAGAGACTCCTCCCTGCGTTTTGGTGTTTTAACCAACAAGGACAAGCAGAAAGTTAAATAGATGTGAAGAGTGTGGCATCTGCCGACACACGGAGGAGGGTCCGGAATGCTGCAGGATGTGAGACTCAAGGGCAAAGGGAGTGGGAACAGACAAGAGGGCCCCAGGGTGGGGGGCCGCGGTGGAAGTGGGGAGTCCGAAGGCTTTGCAAGCTGGAACACAGGTGGGAGGCAGACAGGGTGGGGGGCCCAGAAGGGGCTGGTGTCAGCAGGGACACTGGGGCTGGCGGTGGCCCCGTAAGGGCTCCTCCTGGAGGGCCGGGAGGACTGTTCTCATGGAAGAGAGGGCCAGATTACGTTGCAGCCCCCTTCCAATGCTGTAGGTAGAAATCAGCGCATGGGGAGAGCACGTGTGCTTCTGTGTGTCACAGCTGATGAGCTCACGCTCACCTAGGATCTTTCTCCCACAACCAAATTTTCTATCCAGCCTAATCAAGCAGCAAATCAACACAGAAAAAAAGGGGCATATCCATCCTTGATCACCAAATTACCTTTTTCCATAATGACCATGTGTCGGTTGCAAGTGGAATGTTCTCTGTTCATTTGCCTTTTGAATAAAACTTGTTCCAGGATAAATATTGTAAAAAAAAATTAAGTATGTGAATGTTTCTTTGCATTCAGAATTAAACAAGAATTAAACATCTGATGTTAAAATCCAAGGATTAGGAGAGAACTCGATGTACATTTCATGTGTAATAATAAGATATTTATTACTTTTTAAAAAGCATTTGGATGGCAAATTATATATATTGATAAATATTATTTGAGAATTTTGTGTTTTGTTCCACACATCAACTTGTGTGGAACAAACGAGCCCTGCCGTGAAGGTCTCTTTCTGGGCATGATGCCAATTCACCACTTTGTGCTTGATGCTGGGACAGCACCTGGCTTCCGGGGAGTGGAGTCACCACACCCATCTGACGCTTTCTAAGATCTGTTCCGTGAAAGCTGGGAATGGCTGAGCAATGTGGGGACCCCAGGAGAGGCCCCCCAGCACGGCGGGGAGGGCGGCAGCCTCCGTGCCCTCCTGGCCCTCAGCGCACCCACCTCACTCCTTCAGGACGTGATGTGGTTCCGGGTTGCGCGGAGGGCCCACGTGGCGTCCCCCGGGGTCACCCCCGCGGGGGCCACGCCACACGTCTCCTTCTCCCTGGTTATCAGAAAACGTGCCTTCATTTTCGGGATAGTGGTGTGTGCATTTCTGACTATGTAGCAAACCCTTTGCTATTTTGACTTAGATACTAAAAACATTTGGGTGTTGAGGTTTTGTCCCCGTGGATACGATTTCAAAGCATGGACTTGGTCGTTCGATGAGATGTTTTCTATGAAATGCGCCTCGTTACGTGTCTGTGAAAGGCTCTTGGCCAGCGCGGAATACCCTCCGGTCAGGGCTGCAGAGAAACGGCCGCTTCCTCTGGCTCCCTGTCCCAACGACTGTCCGTGTAACTCTGTGAGCAATAAAGGTTGTGTGAAACGTCTCTCTGGATCTTGTGTTGCCTCACGAGGGAGAGGACAGAGTCTGGAACCTTTCCACGGAGACCAGGTACTCTGATAGCCCCAGACCCGAGACCCCGCCACCGCCTGTCAAGCGTCACCATCCGCCGAGGGTGGGGGTCGACGTGGCAGCCCGCCGCAGCATTCCTGCTGGGCTTCGCAGTCACGGCTGCCTGGTCGCAGCAGGCAGAGTCGGCGGTCCTCGGCTGTGCCGCGAGATTTCTCCGTGAACACCAGCCCTGGGCGAGTTATGCCGAATGCGGGCCTGACGCACACGCGCACATACATGTACACACGCAAACACAAACATGCATGTGCACAAACATGCACACACTTGCACACACACATGCACACGTAAACACATGCCCACGCACACACAGGCTAGAAGTTGCCCTCTGTCAACGAGGACACTGGGCCGGTTCTGACCTCCTTCCTCCTGTTGCAAATGGAGTGGATCCAAATGGCCCATCGCTTTCGGCCGGGATGCATCATTTTCTCTCCATCGAGGGTTCGCCCACCTCAGAACGGCCCAGCTGACCAAAACCTGGCAACCGAAGCTTCCCTAGGCACCAGCCATGCCGGGGGGGGGGGGGGCGGGGGTGATGCGCGGGGGGGACAGCCACGGGCTTCCGAGAGTGGCTCCCGTCCTGGGGGACACGGGGGCCGTGTGACAGGCTGGGCCACCACCAGTAGGGGAGGGGAGGGCGCTGGTGCAAACAACCCCACACACCAACCCCCAGCGACAGGTGTGTACGCAGGCTTTGGGTTTTATTTCGTTAACAAACACACAAGGGACTCGGTAAAGGCTACTGACCGAGGGAGAGCTACTGCCCGGGTTCTCTATGGCCTTGAAACCCCTGCACGCCCCCAGCCAGCAGCTGAGGAGACCACACACAGCAGTATTAAAGGTGACCCTTTTCTGCATCTATCCGGCGTATTTTTCACTCCGACTGCATGAAAGTTTTGTGTTGTCTCAATGGAAAATTGGGGTCATGAAGCAAGTGTCACCAATATTAGCACCAGAGTCCCAGGGTCCCCCCAGCCCCTCCGAGCCAGAGCTGAGGGGCCTTGTGGTCACTTCGCTCCCTACATGAACACACATAGCCCAGGTTGTGCCCCGGAACACTGCCTCGTTCTCCCCGTGCTCTACTTTCCAGACCTGCTCTCAGGGTGGAGAAAAAGCTCCTTCTCGGTGCTGTAAGGAACCCGACAAAAAGGCCACCGCTGAGCGTCTCCCAACAAGCAGGACTTGTCTCTCAGTAACAAAGGTAAGGAAAGTCTTTGGTCAGTCCATGGCGACCGCCCAGGACCCACGGGAATGTTCCTCTATCCAGGAGCGTGCATCAGACAGCACGAGGGAGCCAATTTCTCAAGAGACCTAACGTATCGAGATGTCCCTTGAGTCTTGACCCAGTCGAAATACCCAGCGAACCAGAAAATCCCAGGGACTCTGACGTGGGCTTGCCCAAGTGGAAGTCCTCTGGAAGGCTGCTCTGTGCAGTTTCTACCAAGAACTGAGCGCGTCACCTCCGTGGCTGCAAGATCCCTGCAGACGTGCGTGCCTTCTCGCGTTTGTCCTGCAGGTGGCATCCCTGGGGAAGGCACGCACAGAAACGCCTTCAGAGTAACCCTACAAACGGGGACGCGGGGCCAACCTATACTGAAAAGGGGGGTCATGGCATCACTCCATTTCCTTGAAGAATGCACAAACCCCCGGGTCCCAGATGCGGTCCTGACAAGGCACCGTCAGGCTCGGCTTGGGAGGGTGGGGGCTGCTGACCACCCCAGGTGCTCCATGGGGACAACCCGGGGCCACGAACATGGCGCTTCTCCGGCCCAAGAGAATAAGACGCCACACAGGATCAAGTAGACCTCTCCTCATTCGGGACTAACGTTCATCACGTTACACAGACCGCGGCCTCCAGCTTCTGGCCAGGGTGTCGGTGGTCTGCTTCTCATGTGGGTTCTCTTGCTGGCGGGCCTGGGGGCAGCCTCCTGGAAGACCCTGGCTGGCTTTTCTGGGATCTATCGGAAGCCCAACAACCACATAATTTGGCTAATGGGGCTTTGGATGGAAGACTCCATGGGGACACAAGATAGAGGAGAAGCTGGGACGCAGCCGCCAGAGCTCTCTGGTTCTCCGCTCTTTCTGGGGCCGCCCCACATACCCGAGACCCACCAGGGAGCAGCGCTTCTGGGAATTCAGGCCCAGCCCGCTGAACCCAAGACTTCACATCAGTTCAGGAGACCCGGCCTGGCGTGTCCACCCGGCTTCCGGCCACATCCTTACAGCTGGGGGTTCTGCCAGGACTCCGTGTCACGTGCTGCTGCCCACCCGCAGGAGCCGGGGCCACGTATCGACGGCAGATGTCTGAAACACAAGTGCTTAGTAACCCGGACGTGACGGATACACCAGCACCCACTGTGTGCACAACGTAGTGTAAAGTTCCCACACGTCACTGCGACGTTCGGGGAGGCACGCCGTACGCTGTGTGACCCACGACCTTCCCTTTGCAGGTACCATGGACAGTGGCCGCTGGGACTCAGCGGAAGGCAGCCGATCATGTCTGCAGCTGGGGACGTTTGGAAGACTCTGGAGGTGAAGCGGACAGGGCACACTGTCTACCGTGGACTAAGCTGGCGAGTCCTCGGGTCCCCCCTTAAGTGACGTCCACACTCTGCAGGCCAATAGCAAGTAGGGTTCCCGAGTCCCCACTCTGGAGCTCCTAGGGGTGAGGCATGCAATAAATAAGACCCCGGCTGTGAGCAGAGTGCCCCTCATCCCACGGCCGTGCGAGGATCCCCGTTCCTGGAGGCAGCTGCTCTCACTTGCCAAGGACCCCGTTCTGTAGGATTTTGTTCCTGTCGGTTATGCAGGGCGAGGCGGGTCTCTGGGGAGGGTCCTCCTTGCTTTTGGGCGAGGGGTTGCTGTTGTTGCTGCCGCTGGACTTGCTCCTACTGGGATCGAGGGCGGGCTGGGCGGGCGAGGAGCGGGCGCCCCAGCCCCGGACCAGGCAGGTACACACCAGCCGGAAGAAGGCCCGCCGCATCTCCTTGCTGGCCAGCGTGTAGATGACGGGGTTCATGGCTGAGTTAAGCACGGCCAACACGATGAACCACTGGGCCTTGAAGAGCACGGCGCATTCCCTCACCCTGCAGGCCACGTCGACGAGGAAGAGGATGAAGAGCGGGGACCAGCAGGCGATGAACACGCTGACCACGATGACCACGGTCCGCAGCAGCGCCATGGAGCGCTCCGAGTTGTGGGGGCTGGCCACGCGGCGGCTGCTGGACTTCACCAGGAAGTAGATGCGTGCGTACAGGACCACGATGGTGGCCAGGATGGCCGTGAAGACGCTGATGCAGAAGGCGATGTACTTTTTGGAGTAGAGGGGCAGGATGGTAGAGCAGTCGGCAAGGTCATGCAGGCAGTTCCAGCCCAGGATGGGCAGGGCGCCCAGCGAGAAGGCCACGAGCCAGCACATTCCGATCAGGAGGAAGACGCGGTGCTTCTTGTTGGCATCGTAGGGCCTCATCTTGATCATGGTCAAGTGCCGCTCGATGGCGATGGCCAGCAAGCTGCAGGTGGACGCGCCGAGGGCCACAAACATGCTGCCTTCCCGCAGGAACCAGACGGTGGGGGACAGGCTCAGCGTCCTCCTGCCTGACATCAGAATGTTGACCTTGTAGGCGACACCGGCCAGCAGGTCGCAGAGGGCCAGGTTGCCGATGAAGAAGTACATACGATTGTGGAACTTGTTGTTTTTCCAGATGGCGATGAGGACCATGAGGTTCTCCAGCACAATGAAGCTGCAGACGACGAGGAAGAGTGCGGTGGTGAGCGTGCTGCCCTCAGGGGCCTCCTTCAGCCTGCCCTCCAGCTTGCCCACGTAGCTGTAGTGCTCATACAGGGTCTGGTTCCCGGGGGACGGCCTGGGCCGCGGCGTTGGGACCGCGGCCATCGCTCAGGCACGCAGAAGCTCAGCTCCGGATCCCACCAGAGGGCGCCCTGGGCACGTCCATGGCCGGAGAACACTCTCCGGCTCAGGCTTCCGAGGTGGCCCCGGCAGGACCCCAGCCAGGGCGTGCAGAGCAGGCGCCTGCAAAGATAAAATGGGTGCCCAGCAATTAAGGGGCTCCGAGACCACCTAGGAGCTGCGGCCACAGCAATGACGTCGGAGGAAGGCCCCCAAACCCCACAAGTATGCAAACGGCTGGTCACACAGGGTCCCAGAGCTCCTCTGGGCTCAGGCAGCCACTGGAAAACCACCTGGTGTGTGCATCCCTCGGGGAGGGAGATCAGTGCGTGAGCACCACTGTCCTTCACTCATGTAACAATGACACAGATCCAAATAAACGCCCCTCGGGGAATGCCAAGGCACTCGGGAGTGCTAACCGTGCACCCTCACGCACAACATGGGAGTGGCCAAACCTGGAAACCAACAGGATCATCCCGGGACAATACAATAGGGTGGAACCAGAATGCCGCTCCCAGGAAGCCCCCCGGGGAGCCTGGGGCCATAGGGTGGGAGCACTCGCTCGCTGCCCTGAAGGTGTCACTGGGGCCGGGGCTGGGGACAGAGTCGGGTCCTGACAGCCCCCAGGAGAGACCCGAGATAGGGACACCCGGCCACGGAAGAAAGAGCAGCATGAGACACAGCAGAACCCAAACCCGTACCTCCACCGCGGGTGACGGAGGGGAAGGCAGGGATGAGCACTCGAACTCTGCACTTGGCTGAAAACTCAGAGTTTGGCTCAAACTATCTGAACCCCCAAACTGAAGCCGTGCACATGAGCCGAAAGAAGCAACACGCCTGGGGGGCTAGGGAGACAGTGAAGGCGGGAAGCCAAGCACCGAAGCCCTCGACAGCCCAGGATTCAGTTCCCTCTCCCCTCCCGATACTTCCCACCTCACCGGGGGCCCAGGTTCATCACCTCGAGGGACGTCACAGCTGGATGTAGCTTTCAGTGGACCCACTGATTGTGAGTTAGAAACATACGTTCCAGTATCTGCCTCAGTCAAATGAGGTTAGCTTAAAACAGCCCTCTGTGAGTATCCAGCGATGACTTGCTTTACTTTTACAGTGTTTAAATCATAGCCCTAAGTTGGGTTCAGAGGTAGCTCCCCGAATGATATGGGGTCTGCATTTTGAGGTGTGGTGGAGCTGAGCTCATTGCCGGGCACCAACAAGGCCCGAGAGGGTCTCAGTCCTGGAAGGACCCAGGGGCACAGTGTTGGGGGCCTGCTCTCGGAGAAGGAGGGAAACTCCGAGGGTGCCCCGCTCCCGGCACCCTCTAGGTCACTGCTTCCCGGCCCCGCGGGTGCTGGTCAGGGCCTGGAAGGTGGTCAGACCCTCCGCTCCATCAGGGGGCTCAGGTTCTCTGAGGTCAGAAAGAGCCCCTCTGGTGCAGAGACTCCACCCCGGCTGCTGGAGTGCGTATGCGTGTCTGTTCCAGAAACCCCGTGGGCCCCAGCCTCTGGGGCCACCTGCGTCCTGCGTGCCCGCAGATGCCCCTGGGGGCGGACGGGTCCGCTCAGTGGGTCGCTGTCCTGCCAGCCCGCTGCCGCTCCCGTTCCTTTCTCTAACTCTGGCCTGTCCTTCACACCCCACGTCGAATTCCTCCTGGTCTGCAAACTTTCTGGAGTCGGCCCAGCCCCTCGAGACTCCTCGGAGCCTACTCCTTACAACAAATCCAGGCTGTTGTTTAGAGAGTGGAAATAATGCCTCTGCTGACCGCCCGAACCCCCGGAGCCCGCCGCTGGCAGGGGCCTGCTTCACACACACCCACGGGGGGCACACACCCCACGGTGCCGGTCCGCTCCTGCAGGCCCCACGAAGGCTCTGCTCTGCACAACTGCTCGCCTGCTGAGTCTTTCTCGGGGAAGCAGCGAGCCAAAGGAGCGCTGCGGCCTCCCCGCCTCGCCAGGCCCCAGCACAGCCCGGACACAGCCCCGAGAGTCGGGGGGCGCAGCGCCCTGACAGTGGCCCCCAGCCGGTGCCGGGTCCGTGCAGCTGACCCGGGGCCCCGCACGCCCCACATCGGGCAGCCTGGGGCCACTCTGTCCTCCAGCCCCGCTCCCCCGCCGGGGGCTTCCGTCCCATGCACGTGGGGAGCGGGACTTACAGTCACGAGGGCGTGAGCACCCACATGGTCTGAACCGCAGAAACACGCATGTTACCTGAAAGGGCGAGGAGCGTGAATTGTCCGTGAATTCACACTCCCAACGGCGAGAAAGGGCTGCACGAAGCCCCATCCGAAAGGTCTGAAAATCACAATAAACTGCAGCTTGTCCACTGGGCCTGTTTCCCCAGGATAGCTCCCCGCCACATCCTTCCCTCCCTCTGCACACGCCCCACCCCTGCGCTGGGGCCCTAAGCATGGGCAGGGATGCGTGGGCCCGTAAACCCGAGGGATCTGACCTCGTGGACGTAAAGAGCAAGGACAGACAAGGGAAGGACTTTTCTTCTCTGCACATGCAGGGTTTTGAAAGAACTGAGCAGAGAAGCTAAATGAGCGAACAGTGAAGGCAATACCCAGCAGTAAACCACCACAATGAGAATAGCATGAGATGGACCAGAGAGCCAACCCAGCCCGTGCATTTTGAGGGTGAATGTATTTTTCCCGCTAATGCTTGAAGGATCATTTCCCTTGATTAAATATTCATCATCCAAAGAGCACTTTTTTTTTCCAGAACATCTCTTGCTAAATGCTACTCTCTGCATTTTTCGTAACTGGAAGACATCTGGCTCTCTTTAGAATCTAGAAGCTTATTTTCTTTGGATTAGCAACATTAGAACGTAGACTGCATCCCAAGAGGTACGTCCGGGGCCAAAGGCCGGGCTGATTTTGGATGCACCGGAGCGCTGGTATCTGCAGTCAAAAGCATCACAGAGGAGTCGTGCCCCCACCTCTTGGGGGGGGGGGGCAGGATCTGATTTGCGGGAAGAAGGCTCAGCCCCTCCCACCCCCAGCTCGGAGCCAGACAGCCCTGCTGGGGACCAGGTGGGCATCAGCTCTCAGGCCACACCATCCTGAGGAGTGCCGGGCACCGTGAGCGCCAGCTCCTGGGAGGCCAGCCTGTCCTACCTGTCCCAGCCACCACCGACCTCCACAGGGACCGCTGGCTGGCTTCTCGCCCCCCCGAGGGCTGTAGCCTACTTCCGACCCTCATGTAAATGGGGCCCCACAGCCTGCAGATGTGCCTGGCATCTTTCCGCCGACAGGATGCTCACCCGAGTCCTTGGATGCTGGTCATTCCTGCTCCGGTTGGGGGATGGACGCACCAGCAACTCTTGTCTATGGACACAGGGGTTTCTCCCTGTCATTGTCCTAACAAGTGCTTCAGGGCCTGGGTGGGGACATCCTCATGAACTTGGCGTCTCCTGTCGGCGTCTAGGAGGGGCTTTGACGCAGAGGGTCCCCGCAGAGACTAATGGCACTCGGCTACAGGAGAAGTCCCCACGGGGTCAAGACTTACACATTACAAATGCTCATGTTTTGCTTTAAGAGTTAACCATCTGGGGCTGGCAGAGACCTCTGTCTGACTTTCATTTTAAGAGTTTGGTTGTGGCTTAATTTCCCCCGAACAACTTAGGAATGGAGGCCGATGCTGAGGAAGGCAGTCTTGCATGTCTCAGGGCATGGGCCTGTCCCAGAAGCTGCTGCACAGGACGGGCCTTTGGGAGGAGCCCTTTCTAGGTGGCTCCACCATGCATCCCGGTTAGACTGCGTCCTGCCATCCCTCCATTCTAAGGAGGCGCGTCCCCGGGCAAGGGCGGCCTGGGCGCCCGATGGGTTCCAGATGTGCTCTCTAGGCTAGTGACTCACTTTCTCTACACATGTCAACTTGAAAAATAAACAAACTATAAAAAGAAAGGAAAGAAAAAAGTGAAGGGAAATATTTCCACCAAGTCTGGGGTCTCTCTCCCTTTCCCTCTCATCTTGGTGAACGAGAGAAGCACAAGAAGACAGCGAGGCACTGCCCCGGGTCAGACTCAGGGTGCTGTTAGTCAAGGGCCCGTTCTCCCAGAGAAATCAACCCGTTCATCCTCAAAACCAAACTAAAACACCAGGCATTTGATAACCAGCGAAATTTCTTGGAGAGCAGTATTTTGTTGTCGTTGTTCACAAGAATTTAGGAAAGAAAGAACGGATTGGCCATTTTGATGCCCCAGGAAATTCCTTGGCTAATAAGTATTTCCCCTTGCCCCAGATTTCTGAGTGACCTCATGGGACTTTTAGAGGCAGCTCTCGGCAGAAGGCTCACACACATGGCCCCTCACCCCTGGACTCTGCCGGGAGCCCAGGCCCAGAGCCCCCGGTGAGAGCAGCAGGGTAGGCAGGCGTCCCACTACCTGGCGACTTTCGCACACGTGAACTCTCTCGGGCAGGTAAAGTGCAGCTGTTAGCACAGGTCGGGCGGGCTCCCGTGAGCGCACGGACGCGGGGTGGGCCTCAGGAGCCCGGGCACAGGCCCCGAGGTCTGCCTCTGTGCTCACTCAGGCCTGTCCCTCACAAGGCACTGATCTCTGTACGAGAGGCCTTACCCTCCTCTGCTCCTCAGCCAGCATTTTCAGACTCTCCCTTCTCTGCTTGTTCTTAGTAACAGGATTGGACTCCTGCCCAGATTGCTGTGGGGTGAACGAAGGTGTGTGGGAATGAACTTCTCTAGGCAGCAAAGGTCCGATGCAAATAAGAGACATCTGGCCCAAGAAGTCCTAACTGCGGGGTCCCTCCCACCCATTCCCAGAGCCATGGTGACACAGCCCACGATGGCCCTCGCGGGCAGCCCGTCTGTCCCCATGGTGGCATCTGCCATTTGTGCACAGAGGGAAGCCAAGGCTGGGCTGGAGGGCCGGGTCACCGGATCCCCCCGCTCCCCCCTCCTTGCACACCACAGTGAGAGATCAGTTCTCCTGGAGCCTCCACCCCTCCCCAATGGTCTTCACCTAGACAGAGGTGATAAGAGCGTCACCAGCAGCCTCACCAAACGCTGGAATGCTGACCTGCGTGGAAACCTGACCCCAGGACAGGGAGCAGTGTCCTCCTCTGAAGGGCTCCGGCCTCGCTCCGGCGCACGGAGCCACCCCCAGGGGCCCCGCTCTCTGCTGGGCCGCCCACAGCCGCAGAAACAGGAGGAAAACGACACAGAACAGAGGCCGACCGTGCCCAGCACTGTCACCACCGTCCCCAGGGCACGAGAGTCTCGGATGGAGTCCACCAAGCACTTCCCGTTACCTCCGAAAGCTCGTGGAATATCTCCTCGGACAATTAATTAATTCAACGGAAATGGGTGCAAAGGAATCATAGGAAGGGGCCGCACGCTGATCAGACAGGGAGGAGGACATTCCCTGTCCTCCTTCACATGGGAGGGAACAGAAAGGCCCTTGAAAGCACAGCACAGCAGCTCCCCGCACACCGAGTCCTGCAGAAGGAAAGGGGGCTTCACAGGAGGGCAGCCCCCAGATTGTCAAGGTGACAGCACGCCCAGATTCCTGGCTTTCCGTCACAGAAACACGTGCATACGTTGTAGGTATCGAAGTGTCAGTAGGAGGGAAAAGACACCGCAGAGGCGAATCAGCTCCGTAATTTCCATAGAAAGGAGGAGAATCAGTCCCTGCATTTTGAAAACACTGTTAGGCCAACGTGGGAGACCCCTTCTTCAGGAGGTGCCGCTCTCTGCTATCGACACGTGGGAGGAGAACGAGCAGAGCCACACACTTTACAGAACTCAGGGACAGGAAGAGGAGAACAGCCTTTCCGAAGGTGAAGCTGGGGGCGTCCTTGTGGGAGGCTCCAAAGGGCTGAGGTGCAGTCTCTGGGGTCAGGTGACGAGCAAGCAGACCGGCAGGATGTGAAGGTTGCTGACTGAGAAAACCCACTGTGTGGTCGTCCTGTGGCCACAGAATTCGTCATTCTGGAGCCAGCTCTGCATCAGTTCCCTGAGAACTCCCACGGAGCCAGACCCTTCCACGACTCCTCCTCGAGGCCAACGCCCCCGCCCCCACCAGCCACGGGCATGGCCATCCGTGTCCGTCACCCACCCGCGGGACCTCATCCTACCCCCGTACTTCTAGGAACTGTTTTTCTTAACTACGCCGGCAAGAATGCCACTAAAGGAAAAGAGAATGTTGCAAAGATGAATGAGGAAGGTATGAGTGTCTACAGTGAGCGTCTGCAGCCTCTGGCCTCCAGACTTCGGAAAGATGCCTCACTCTGGAGGTCCTCAGAGCTCCCGCTGGGGGTGGGGACCGTGGGCAAGGTCGACCCTCCACTTTTGAAATAATCATTCAAAAGAGCCCCGTGTTCGTGCCACTCCCCTTGCTTTATCTAACAAAATGTATTCCCTTTAAACCTCCAACAACAAGTTCCTCTCTTACATCTAAATATAAAAACCCACAAAGAAATATGTCACCGGGAGTGGCCGGCGCTAGAAGAGAGAGAAAGAGAGAGAGAGACCGTTTGGAGCTGGGCTGGTTAGAAGCAGCGAAGCTAGCATCGGGCCAAAGAAGGACACGTCCCATCCCTCCTCCGGTCCATCTCAGCTGTGACTGCAGCACATGGGAACCTCGCGATTGCAAAAGCAGGGACTT
Source organism: Nasua narica (assembly GCA_028533885.1). Lineage (NCBI taxonomy): Eukaryota > Metazoa > Chordata > Mammalia > Carnivora > Procyonidae > Nasua > Nasua narica. The sequence continues at coordinate 2,263,990 of CM052813.1, forward strand.
TATCCTCCAGCCCTGATTCTGACAGTCCTGACTGCCTACTTCAAGAAACGGAAGAAAACAATGGACTTTTGCGGCGAATATCATTTAAAAAGAAAGGTTTTCCCAGGAAAACGACCACAACCACACACTCCCAGAGCCCCCAGGTCCTCAACCTCAGAGGGTGCCTAACTTTTCAGTGGTTCCAGGAAAAGGATGGAGGGGACTTCTCCAGAAAGAGTCACTCCGGTCTCATTCGGGTCATGAAGGTACAGCTCAGTCTGAACCTTCCCACTATAGTTAGAAAGGAACCACCCCCCCACCCCCCCCCCCCAGTTCCTCAATGGCTCATCACAGGAGTGAAAAGGGAAGCATTCCCTCTCCCCCGCTGTGGTTCATTACCCAAATGGATGGCTGGAGGAGGGGCTGATGGCGATGTGGTGTCTCCCCAGTGCCAGGAGTAGGCTGGAATTTAGTTAGAAAAGTGGGCCCGGGGCCCCCACCCCACCCACGCAGGCTGGGGCCCTGGACTCTGAACCCTTGCCCCACGGACTCACCTCCCTCTGGGAAGGGCACTTGGGCCACCCGCATCCTGGCGACCCTTCCTCTGCTCACAGGCTGTGGGACCAGGGGCGCCGGGAGAGTCTAGGAGCTGGACAGTGGGGGACTCTCGGGCTCCTCTTGTCACCGTGCTGGCACCGCGTTCCCGTCCCCGCGTCCCCGCGTTCCCGTCCCCGCGTCCCCGGTGTCCCCGCGTGTTCTCAGGACCCGCTGGCTCAGCCTCTGTGCCAGGCAAGCCAGAGCCCAAACTTTTCCAGCGGCCCTTAGGGGCGGGGCGAAGCGCTCCGCCCCTCCGCCCCCAGCTCCCCGTTTCCTCCACGCTCCCTGTCCAGCCCTCAGTGAGGTCCCTTCCCACTTCCTCCGAGCTCCCAAACCCCCACCTCCCCATCTGCTCAAGTCCCCTACCCATCTCCACCTCCTGCCCCTCCTCCCAGCGGCCCCTCTCACCTCCCCGAGCCAGCAGTCCTCACCGCCAGTCTCCTCCTCATCTCTCCGCCTCCCCAGGCCCCCCATCTCCCCGCCCCAGTTCCCACCTCCCTGTCCCCACCTCCTCGCTCCTCGCCCCTTCCCCCTCCTTCCCCTGCGCTCCCCGCTCGCCGGCATCACCATTCCTGCTCCTCTTCCCGCCCCTCCAGTCCTCCTCCTCAATGCCCCTGGGGCTGACTGGCCCCAGCCTCCTGCCCCAGGCCGGCCTCCTGACCCTGCACCCTTCCAGAGAGGGTTTGGGTCAATGATGATGACGATGTCGTCATTATCATTCTTATGGTGATAGAATCTTGATAATTTCCTTTTGAAAGTGCCTTTCCACTGGCTCCTGAGTTAGCATGCTCAGGGACTGGCTGTGGACTCCAGGCCCACCCCACACAGGGCAGCCCCGCTCCTGGTCCTATGGATCTATTTCAGGGGCTGCTGTCCCCGCAGAGATGGACCCTCTTGCACGGATGAATAAAATAGTCTCGACACAGTGCTTCCAAAGAATGCCTGGGGAGACAACAGACTACAGAAATTCCACTGGAGAAGGAAAGTAAAGGCCAGGTGAATGCACACAGCAACCAACCCTAGAAAGTTTTGAGGCACAGGGAAGGGGTTGGGGGAGAGGGAGAAAGAGGAGAAGGAGAGGCAGGAGGGAAGCCCAGGCCTGTTGCTCATAGCAAGGGTGCACGACCCTGGGCAGACAGGATAGGGGTGCAGGGACACCAGAAACCAGGAGGGAGGATGCGGGGGAAGGGCCTCCCTCGGGTACCTGCCCCAGATCTGGAGGCCTCCTGCTTCCCAAGAAGGAGCCCTCTCCCACTTTGCCCTAGAGCTGGGAGCAAATGCTTACGTGGGGCAGGTTTGAACCCTGATGGGCCCCTGGCATGTTTTGTACTTTGCCGGTCTCCTGTTTTCCTCACTAAGAAACCCGAGTCCTGGAGAACTTGGGGTGGGTGGGGGGTGCGCACAGAGCTCTGGCCTGCGCTATGGGGCTCAGAGGAGGGCTGCCCCTCCGCTGTCCTTGCTGCCACTTAGTCCTGCTGTGAGCCCCGTCTGCACGGTGGCCTTCCAAACGGACTCGCAGTGTCTCGCGCAAGCTCTGCGAAGCCACTTCTGTCCCAAACTGCAACTGTGACCGACCACACCTCCTCCAGCTTCAAGCCCAGCAAAGGAGAAGAGAGACCTGCTGCTTCGGCCCCCTGCTAGAGCCAGGGGACAGTACAGCGCCCTGGCCTCCAGGTCTCCACCTGAGCAGTCGGCTGGTTCATCAGTAATTCTTTCAACGAGTTGCTTTGCACTACGTGCAATCACTGGTCACTGGCTGAAGCTCGCCAGGACGGGTGTCCCGGCTCCATTCACTGGACAGGGTCTGAAATCCAGACTCAACGGGGCAACCTGAGGTGTGGAGAGGCCTCCAGAATCAGCCTCAGAAGGGGACTCCTGAAGCCCTGAGAGACAACGGGGCTTCTGACTGCCGGTGCCCCGAGGGAGACACGGGGACCTGACGTAGAGGCATTCCTGAAAATCCTTTTACAAAAAACGCTCCTTTCCCCCATAAATTCCCCTCCTGAGCGCTCTCCCCACACACAGCGCTCTCACTGAAGCTGGGCCCCAGCCCGCCTGCTCCTGCCTCCCTGGGCTATCAGGCTCAGACCCCGGACCCCAACTGGGGGACCCTCTGTGCCCCCATACAGCCCCTAGAGACCATATTCTTTCCAGAAAACCAGGCTTCGCTAAGGGTCCCTTGGATAAAATCCCCCCTCTGCCTCCCTGATTAACGAGGGAAAGGTCTTTACAGGGAATGCGGGCTCAGAAACAGAAGGGACGGGGGAATTCGGAGCTCCACGTTCTGCTTCCCTCAGTGAAATCGCAGAGCGGGAGGACAAGGCCGTGTGAGGAAAGTGTGTCGATCAGGCAGTGCTATGTGGGGAAGAGAAAACACTCTCCACTTCCATCGGCGACATCTGCCAGCGCTTTCCCAGAGATTCAAACTCAGCGTCAGCCGTGCTGGGCCAACCCGACATCGGGGAATCACCGATGCGTTCTTGCTGAAACACTTCCCTTGAGTCAAAGGCTAAGCCTGTAGCCTTCAGGTCCGGTTTATGGGAAAGAGAAGGGCTAGTAAAGGACACCAGGAGAAAGGACCAGACAGGTGCAGAGAGCCAAGCGTTCGACCTCCCTCAAACAGGTCAGTGTCAGGAAAAGGGTGGGATTGGTCTAAGGATAAAAACAGCCCAAAGAAGCAGCATTTCTAACAACCCACATGGGCCTGATGGATACCCGGCCACGGGAGACGTCGGGAGGACAGCGGGGATGGACAGGGTGTTGAATGAGGCCACAGACTCGCTGACTGGTGAACTGGGTGTATAATAGCTCAATGCTCATCTGGGAGAATGGCCTCATTTCCAGGAGACCAACTGTCCGGGGTAAAACATCTTGGTGTCTAAAACTTGTTTTCAGATCACTCAGCAAAAGCAATATGTGAAATCGGTAGGACGGACTCAGTGGTTGGAGCTGATGGGTGGGGACAGCAGGGAGCTGGGCAATGTGTCCCCTTCTCTGGATATTTGAAAATTTTCGATAATAAAAAGGTGGAGAAAAATAAAATGTCAGGTACCAAATAATTAAAAAATTTTTCCACCTCTGTTCTCAGGCTGTCAAATCAAATCTAGGCTTCCGGGAATAAAATTAAAAGAGCATGATGTATATGTGAATGCTTTTGAAAAACCATCTGGCCCCAAACCTATCATTTGAACAAAGGTATTGTGTGTGATGAGGTACGTGTAATAGCTACTTGTTTATATTTTACAAAAGGCAGCACCTTCACTGCCTAACGCCGCGGTGCCTGTGGGCCAGCAGGCAGGGGCAGGGAGGTTGGGGGCTGTGACCCGCAGGGACGCTGTCCCCAGCAGAGCCAGGTGCAATGGGAGTGGACTGCAGCCGTCGAGCGGCCTCTGCCTCCTGGATCCTGGATGCTTCGCCCCATCCCCGGGGTCGCAGGCACCACAGCTGTTCCTAGCTCTGCTCTGGCTCTCAGCTTGAGTAGATGTCGCCTACGCCACGGTTCTTGGCGTCCAGAGGCGTGCACTCAGGACGGCACCGTGTGAGCTCCCTGCGGACAGAGCCCTGGGGAGGCCGGGGGGCAGCTGCATGAGCCACAGGGAGGGGTGCCCGGGAGGAGGAAGAGCCCTGGGGAGCCTCAGTCGTGGGGCTGTCCCGCACCTCCTCACGACGGAAGTCGTCCCCACGGCGCTGAGAGAAACGGCTTTCATACTCCAGTCTGGACACAGATTTGCACATCCAAAGTTGGCCTTTGGTCCAATACCCTGACCGGACCCCAATGAAGCCGCCGCGTCACTGGACTCTCGCACAGTAAGTATTCACTGCCTGACACACACCTGCCGAAGCCGAACCTCACAACCTTCACTGTGACTTCCAGGTACCACCTGGTCTGGGTCTCACATGTCCCGATTCCCCGTCTCCGCCCGCGCTGCGCCGTCCACCGGGAGCCCGCGGAGATCCCAGGAACTGTTGTGTTCACGTTTCTTATTTTGTAAAGACGCCTAAGCAGTGTGTGTCTTTGTATATGTATGCGACACGTGCGTACATGTGTGGGTGTGCACATGCTTGTGCGATGTACTGTGCACACGTGTGTGAGGTGTGCATGTGTGTGGGTGTGGACATGCGTTTGGGGCGCATGCGTGTGGGTGGGTGTGCACACGTGTGGGGTGTGCGTGTGCACATCTGACGGTGTGTACATACATGTGGGTTGAGTGTGCACACAGTGCGTGTGCATGCCTGTGTGGGTGGGAATGCACATGCATATGTGGTATATGTGTGCACATGTGTGTGTGTGCACGCGTGTGTGTGCTCGCGTGCCACAGGGGGACCATAATGTCGAGGAGGTAATGTGTTCCCCTCTCTGTGAACGGTGAACACATGGACCCTCCTGTAAAATACAAAATAAAGACTTGGCCTTTGTTCCTTTCTTGGCACAGAGCTCCTAAAATCCTTTGGAGAGGCCCCAGGTGGCTGGACACATCTATGTGTGGGGCGGGGGGTACGCCAGGCCGGGCATGGGGCTCCGGGGCCCCTCCCCTCACCCTGCTCTCTGCCTCTCTTCCAGGTGGCTGCTCCGGACCTGGACCCCTTCTAATAAACGAGCGAACATAAAGAGAGCATTACCCTGAGTTCTGGGAGTTGCTCCAGCAAGTGGCCAGACCTGCAGTGGGTGTGGAAACCTCCGAATCTGTGGTCAGCGGGGCAGAGGACTCCCTGGGCGCGGATGGGGAAAGGTGAGCTCAGCCTGGGGATGGGGGGTGAGGGTCTGGTGTGTTTGTGTTTCCTGGAGAAGCCTGTGTGTTCTGGGAGCCGGAGAAGAAAGGACAGGCTGGGGGAGGCGCCGTGCGTACCGTGCCTGGTCCTGAGAGTGGTCTGACGGCGGGCGGGGACGCCTGCCTCTGAATCCCACCAAGTCGGGGACTCTGTCCGCAGCAGCCCTGGCTCCAGGAAGACTCAGGAGTATTAGTCCAAAAGAGTGCGGAGTCCAAAACAGTCTTCGCAGATGCCCCACCTGGGAAACTGCAGCGGGGCCGGCTTGCCGGAGCTGTGCCCTCTGCTTAGGAAGACTGTTGACACGCTCCGTCTGCTGTGCAACTCAACAAAAATGCCGGGTTGTGTTTATCCCATCGTTCAGGGAGCTCCCGGTGGACGGGGAGGTTGTGCGTAAACCTGTCTGCATTCTGCTTGGACCGGTTCTTGTATTCCTCCCGTGCTCCTGGCTTTTGCAACAAGTGTCTGCAACATCGCCGAACAACTTTGCTTTTTCTTGGCTGAGTGAGGGCTTGCTTGGGGCTGGGGCTGGGGAGACAGGGTAACAGGGAAAGCAGCAGTAATTGCTGATTTCCTCACTCCTCCAACATCAAAGGCCTGTGGGTTCGGGACAGAAAGGACTGGAGGAGTTTGGATGGGACCGTGAGAACAGAGATCAGCGCGGACCTGCCTCTCGCTCTGGCCAGGCACCGTCCAAGAGCTTCCCACAGAATCGCCCCTCAACTATGCTATGAGACCAACGCCGGTATCATCCCATTTTTCCCAGATAAGGAAGCCAAGGCACAGAGATGATCATACATTTGCCCAAAGTCACCCAGCTGGGAAGTGGCAGAATCGGAATGCTCCATCCATTTGGAGTTTCGTAATCTGATTTGGCTCTTCGGAGGTTGCAACCCTCCCGAAAGGCATTGATTGGCCTGAACTTTGTGCATGAATGGGGTGCCTGTGGAATGGACCAGGGACTGCTCCCTCCACCGCTCTTGGCTGAAGCTGAAGGACAGGAAGGGGAGGAGGATGGACACCATCCATAGACCCTCAGCTTGGCCAGCCCCCACATCTGCTCTCAGTTCTGGGCTATGAGCATCTGGTCTGGGAAGACTGGATGGAACCTATCCAGATCCCTTACCGAGAGCCCTTGCTCCAGCCCATGAGGTCAGCTTGGGCAGGCTGGAACACTGTGGTGGGCAGAGGAATGGGAATCTTGTTTCTTTCATCATTCTTAATTTTTAATAAAGAAACTTGAATTTTTGAGTGTCAGAGTCCCCGTCTGGAAAATGGTACATTGTGCCATATTTAATGGATACAATGTTAACTACCTGGATATTTAAATGGATCATAGAAAAATCTACAACTTTCTACAGTATGCACATGTGTGAAAAGTTTCCTTCCATATTAATTTAGTTGAAAACATACACAAACCATTCTCCTTGATTAAAAAATATTTTACTTACTTATTTATTTTAATTAGGCTCCAGGTCCAGCATAGAGCCCAACAGCGGCTTGAACTCATAGCCCTGAGATCAAGAGTCAGATCTGTAATCAACCTAGCCACCCAGACACCCCTAAAATATGTCTTAAAAAGCTGAGTTTAGAGGGCGCCTGGGTGGCTCAGTTGGTTGAGCAACTGCCTTTGGCTCAGGTCATGATCCCGGAGTTCTGGGATCGAGTCCCATATCGGACTCCCGGCTCTGCGGGAAGTCTGCTTCTCCCTCTGACTTTCTCCCCTCTCATTCTCAGTCTCTCGGTCTCTAATAAATAAATAAAAATCTTTAAAAAAAAAAAAAGCTGAGTTTAGAAAACAGAAAAAGTCTCAAATCAATAGTTTAAGCTCTCGTCTCATGAAACAAGAAAGAGGAGCAAAATAAACCCAAAACAGGACAGAGGAAGAATAAAAGGAAAGATAAGAGTATAAATTAATTAAATAAAAACAGAAAAATAATCAATGAAACAAAGGCAGTTCCTTGAAAGATTAGTAAATTGATAGACTTTTGCAAGACAGACAAAGAAAAGAAGGGAGTAGACAGGAGCACATCTTAAGGATGCAGCAGAGACTGTCGCTAATCCTGAGGGCGTCACAAGGACAATAAGGGAAAAATATGACCAACTCTACACACGTATATTTGACAACTTAAATATAATGGGCCTATTCCTTGAAAAGTACACATTTCCGCAATTCTTCCAATATGAAATAAACAATTTGACAAGTGGAATTCATGATTTCTGAGTTCACAAAAAAGAAAACTTCCAGTTCAGATGGTTTCACTGAAAAATTCTACCAAGCCATATAAAAAAGGATTAACACTAATACTAACAATCTCTTTCAGAAAATAAAAGCACTTTCCAAATCATTTTATAAAGGAAGAATTATCCTATACCACAACCAGGTGAAGATGGTACAAAAGAGAAGACCACAGATCAATATTCCTCATGAATACAGACACATACATTCCTAATAAAATATTAGCAAGGAGAATTCACAAATACATAGAAGTAAAGATTACTGTGACCAAGTCGAATGTATTACAGGTATGGGATGCAGATTTAGCATTCAAAAATCAAGTGAGAGGAGTTAGCAACAGGGAGGGCTGCAAGCTGGGGTTTAGTGGTGGGGAGCAAGTGGCTAGTTTAGGGCTTCAGGGGACAGGTGGGGGAGATGACAGAGTTAGAAGAGACCCGAAGGAGTTAGAGTACAAGGACGAGGAAGATTAAAGAGGAAGGTAGATATTGGGGAAACTATGGTGGGGAGAGTTGTGTTGACAGTTCCTGCAGTGACCTAGGGGAGGGCAACGTTTCAGGCCGGGCTGTCGCTACCTTCTGGAGAAGGGAAGCTTGACCTCTAGGAGGGCACTGCCCCGTGTGGCCCCAGAGACCCCCAAGTCCCCTGGTTTTTGGGGGAGGAAGAAGGCAGACAGAAGCAAGACAAGATAGGATCTCGCCACCTTTACTAGACAGGAAGAGGAACTGGGCAGCTGACACCCACTGAATGATTAGGAAGGAAGGCAGTGGGGTGTAGGGCCGCAGGTGGGCTGGGAGGGAAGACCTTGAACTTGTTAATGTCAGCAACCTCCTTTTTTTCCAGAGGGTTGCAACCCCGCATGGGGATGAGGTCTGGCCTTGTGGAGACTGAACTTAGCTTCGCGGGGCTGACAGCTCTGGGCCAGGGTGGTGTGTAATTTTGGTTCGGCCTGGGAAAGGGTTCGGGCCATGCTCAGCCTGGTGGAACCTGGGTCTGGGTGTGAGGCCAGACCCCTTGCTGGAGGTGAGGGTGGTCTCAAGATGATTGAGGAGGAGGTAAGGGGCCATCTAAGCGGTTACTGGTGGGGTGCCTGAGGTCGGACAGGCTGGGGCTGCGAGGCAGGGTGTTTGTGTGTCTGCAGACAAAACTGACCCACACTTTATTTTCCAGGTGACAGTGCTCCCCTTTGGACTTCTCCTACAGGTTCAGTGCTAACTTCTTCCGTGAGCTCACTCTGGCCCTCCTCACCCTTTTAACTTTCTCGAGGTTATCCATTCGCTTAAAACATGGCTTCTGGTAACGTGGTAAGCCTGGGAAAGTTGCCGAAGGCCCTGAGAAATTCGGTTGTGTTGGTAATCGTGAAGGAGGAAGAGCCCTCCCTGCTGATACCCTGGGGTGAGGTGTGTGTCGGGGGGCGGGGGTGGCGGGGTTGCCTGCCTGTAGAGATGGGGGGGATCAGGCGGTGATCTTGGGTGGGCCTGCAGCAACGGCACCAGTTCAGAGTTCCAGGAGGCCTCATGGACCGTGGTTTGTTACTGTAGTGTTCATCGTCATGATCAGATGGTGCCCAGGAGAGATGGAGCCCCCCCGGCCAGTGTGAGTCATGGTAGCGCAGGAGGGGAGATCCTGAAGGAGAGAGCCCGCCTAAACTGATGTCTGCAAATGGAATTTCCAGAGGCTTAGGAGGTGGAAGTTTCTCCAGTGTCCCATTTCCAGGCCTTGCTCAGGAAGCCCTGTATTCAAGAGGCCGCTTAATGTTTTCAGATGAGCTTATGAGGGGCCGTCACTAAAAGTGCAAAGCTGATGCATCGGGCCATCCGCAAAAATGTGTTGCTTTGATTGATCTACGATCACCAACCTCCAGGCCCCTGAATGCCAGCCCGCACCCTTCCTTTTCTGGGGTAGAGGTTTTCAGATACCGCATCTTCTGGATTCAGACTCCAGTCATAACTGGTTCTGGGCTACGAACTTTGCTTCAAGAAGATTGTTAAGCTGTAGGACGTTCTAACATGCCACAACGCAGAGGGCTGCCTTGTAGATGAATCTTGCACACGGAGCCCAGTGACCCTCCCACCTACCCGCCAGCCCGCCTGCCTGTCCATTGGTTGGAGGAATTAGTGTGATGGTCTAAGCTGTATTTGGGGAAAGTGTTCACATTTCAAATGCCTTAGGCAATACTTAAATGAAGCATACTGGCAAATTGTGTGTGGGGGGGTTATTGTGTTAGGCTACAGTCATGGGGTACAAATTGGTTGTGGCCAAATTCTGTTAGAAATGGCAGGTGTAGTTTGGGCGTTCCGATTACATTGCAGGTAACTAAGCGAAGGGAATAATTGGGGAACTAGTAGTGACCTCTCATTCTTCTATGTATTTTTTAATGTGAATTTTGATTTAGTTTCAAAGTAATCAAATGGGAGGACCCGGAGGTGTGAGGGATAGGGTGGGCCGCAGCTCGACTTGGTACTGGCGGTGTGGGGAATAGAGCAGGGAAAGGCTTGGGTTGGTGGGGTATATGCTGCCGAGGGTGGGAGTGGTAGGGAATGTGGATTGAAAGGAATTCCGGCAAAAAGGTCGAGTAGAGATCTGGGGAATGTAATAGGCAACAAGGTAAAGAAAATACTAGTTAATCCTAGCTGAATTGACTCTTGGGAGCAAAAAGATTGCTTAGAAACTGTAAAAAAGTCCTTTAGAAATCTGCTAAATGCAGGGAAAGAAGCAAAATTGTTTGCTCCGCTGCAAGGGAGGGAAGCCTGAAAAGCTGTAATAGAATGGGAACACCAGTCACGTGAGGTGGGGGGAGGTACAGAAATTCCCATCAGCTGAGTGAGAGCATCACTGCTTCACTAGCTTCTTCAGTGGTTTATGGGGAGGTGTGCAGTCAGTACCGGAGCTAGAAGTCTTAGGAAAGACTTTAAATGCCCCACTTGTAAGCTTTTAAATAAATTGTAAAAAGTAAGTTTAAAATTTTGGTGTGCACTTGAGATTTAGATGTACCCTTTTTTTTTTTTTAAAGATTGTATTTTTTTTAAAGATTTTATTTATATATTTGACAGAGAGAGATCACAAGTAGGCAGAGAGGCAGGCAGAGAGAGAGGAGGAAGCAGGCTCCCCATTGAGCAGAGAGCCCGATGCGGGGCTCGACCCCAGGACCCTGAGATCATGACCTGAGCCGAAGGCAGAGGCTTTAACCCACTGAGCCACCCAGGCGCCCTGAGATTTAGATGTACTCTTAATGGGTTTATAACATTTCTATTTACTGAGATTTTGTGATTGAAAATTCTGAGCAAAGTGAAAATGCAATGACTTTTAAAGGAACTTTATGTTTTATAAACAAATCTCTCTTCTTTGTGGTCTGTATTAACAGCAGTAAAAATTGTTGCTATTCCCTTAGTTCTTATAACAAAGAATAACCTTTTTGTGGCCCCTGTAACTATAATATTCGGTAGTAAACAATCCATGCACCCTTGCGAAGGTTAGAGTTAATTGACTGTATCTTTAATTTGAATGTTTGTGCTTTTTAAATCGATCCAGTACTCGAGGGGAAACTATCAGTCAAAATCAGTTTGGGGAATAAACAAAATGTGATGGTGGTGGGGGAACCTATTACTTGATGTGGTCTGTTTTTAAAAATTCAGAAAAAGATCTGAAAAAATGGTTCACGGTGATTGTTTCTGAGATGCGTCTATTGAATTGATAAAGTAATACCCGTGGCTTTTGATCCTGGGCCTCTTCCCCTTAAATTTCACTTAAAATTTAAACTCCCCAGTACTTATTGCCTCTGGGGTTTCTGTCTTCTGGGTTCTTTTTAAATGTGTGAAAATCTGTTGGTATAGTCCAGTTTTTAACTGGTGACTTGGGTATGAAGAAACTGCTGTCCTAGGAGTTTAAAGAGTGTAAGTCATGCTTGTCTGGGGAGATATGTTGGCGTGTGTTGGTTCAAGTACTTCTGTGTTGCTCTGTCGTAGGAACGAGCTGTGTTGCATCATGTATGTGATCACTAATCAGTTTCTTCCCCTCCTCACAGCACGAATAAAATTTTGAGTTCTAAACTCATAAAGAAAAAAAAAAAAAACAAGCAATACAATCCATGATATCAATAGCCCAAAGAAGAAAAAACATATGATCGTATCAATTGATGGGGAAAATACATTTGACAAAATTAACATCCATTTATGACAAAATTCTCAAAAAACTAGGAATGGAGTTAATCCTCCTCAACTTGATAAAGAGTATCTATAGAAAACCTATGGCTGACATCATACTTGATCAAAGACTGAGAGATTTCCCCTAAGATCAGGCACAAGACAAGGTGCCCACTCTCACCACTTCTATTCATTATAGTCCTAGAAGTCCTAGATAGCACAAAAAGGAAAAGAAAGGAAATAAAATGCATACGGATCAGAAAGGAAGGAATAAAAATGCCCCTATTTACAGATGGCATGATGATTTTCCTAAACGTCCTAGAGTCTATGAAAATACACAAGTAAAAATTCCTAGAGCTAATAAACAAGGCTTCAGGATACAAAATTAACTCATACAAATCTATTATTTTCTAATATAGGAGCAATGAACATATGGAAACTGAAATTAAAAGTAGAGTACAACTTATAATCACTAAAAAAATGAAACTCTTAGGTGAAAATCTAACAAAACACGCACAGAACTTGCATGCTGAAGGTCTTAAAGTGCTGAAGAGAGAAATCAAGATTTTAATAAATGAAGAAACATACCATGTTCATGGATTAGAACATTCAACATAATAAAGGATTCAATTCTCCAAAAGGTCTAACACAATTCCTAACAAAATCCTCATAAATTTTTTGCAGAAATAAAGAAAATTATTCTAAGTTATTCTAAGTATTCAAAATTTTTGTATTTATATGGAAAAGCAAAGGAACTAGGATTGTCAAAACAATTCTGAAAACAAGAATAAAATGGGAGGAGTCACTTTACCAGGTTTTAAGACTTATTATATAATTACATTAATCAAGACTAAAGACAGGTAGATCAATAGAACCGAACAGAGAGCCCAGAAATAGCCTCATATAGGTACGGTCGATTGATATTTGACAGATATTTGGAAAAGCAATTCAATGAAGGAACGATTATCTTTTCAATGAATGATGCTGCAGCAATTGGATATCTATAAGCAAAAAATGGGCCTGGACCTAAAATGTTTATAAGATAATATAGGAGAACAACTTTGGGCTTGGGGCCTGGTGGAGAGTTCTTACACCATGACAGCAAGGCATGATCCATAAAAGGAAACCACCAATACGTTGTACTTCATCAAAATTAAAACTTTTATGCTGCAAAAATCCCTGTTAAGACGAAGGAAAGACAAGCTATGCACTGAAATAAAATATTTGCAAACTATACATCTGACAAAGGACCCATATCTAGAGTTTATAAAGAACTCAAAATTTGATATTAAAAAAAATAAAATAATTCACATAGAAACAGACAAAGGCATGAAGCAGAATATAGGTGCAAAGTACATGATTAGCTATTAGAAAAATGCAAAATTTAGGCCTTAATGAAATTTTGTTACATCCCTATGAGAACAGCTAAAGTGAAAAATAGTGCCAATGCTAAGTGCTGGTGAAGGCCCAGAGAAACTGAGGCACTCTGGGGGCATGAAACATGGTGCAGCCACTCTGGAAAGCAGCTTCTTGGGGAGCCTGGAATTCTATACCCAGCCAAACTGACCACCAAGTCTGAGGGAATCCTAAAGATGTTTTTAGACAAAGCAAGTGTTCAAATCATCTTGGGAAGCTGCTTGAAGAAGACGTTTGGCGAAACGAGAGAGTAAGTGAAGAAAGAAAACAACATAGGCTTTGGGCGTGAGAAATCCAACCCAGGAAAGCGAATCCCAGCTTCCTGAGAAGGAAAGTCTCGGGATGGCGACGGTGCAGTAGGCTCCCTGGGGATGGCCCTGGCCTTCACCCCGCTGGAGAGTTGACAAGGGTCCGGCCGGCAGCGGAATCTTGCATCGGGTTCCTGTCAGGCTATGCCCACTTGATCTACAATGCTGTCATTTGCAAGCCACATCACGTGCTGCCATCTCTGGGTAAGGAGGTAGTTAGAGCACTCTTGTCCCTATCTTGTCCCCAGAAGGCCTCTGGGCTCCCTCTCTGTGGCTTCCCCCAGCTTGCTAAGGCAGCTTCCAAGCTCCATCCAGGCGTCCTCTCCCGAAAGTCTGCTCAAACATCTCTTTCCCTAAGCTCTCTGCTCCGTTGTTCTCTGTCCCTGTAAGTGTACCCCACTCTGGCGGGTGCTCTGGGAGAGGAGCAGTGTGCCCAGTGGGACATATCCAACCAGAAAGCCCGACGGCATTCACACTCGGGGAAACGGCCTCACTTTAGACAATAACATACACCCCCTCCTTTGACAAACCCTTTCTCCTCCTACCGTCTTGCCTCTTAGAGGAGAGGAGGTGTGAGCCACTGCTCTGACCGCAGCAGCTGCTGCTGGGGTCACTGAGGACCCCCATGCTGCTAAGTCCAGTACTCATTTTCGGTCACGGTAGCCCCTCAGCCGACCGTGAATGTGGACCACAGCTTTCTGATGGCCCTTCTTTCTGTGGCCATGTATTTATCCTCCTCTCTGATGTCCTCTCTCTCTTCTTGTCAGGGGAATTTGGCTTTACGAGAAGCTCACCCTGGGCTTTCCTTGGGTCTGGACCTAGGGCCGTCCCATTTTTAATTTCCGTAACAGTCATACACAACTCCCCTAATCCATTCTTCACTCTGCAGCCTGAATGACCTTCTTAAAAGGAAAATGAAATCACAGCTCTGCTCGGCCCTCGCCCCTACCAGCTCCCCAGCATCCAGGGCAGAGCCCTCCTTCCGCCTGGCCTGGTGCCCACGTGTCCTGGCTCCTGCCACCTCCCTATTGGCCACACTCATGTTCCCTCAGCTCTGCCTGTGGAAACCTCTTCCTTGTCCTACCACAGGACCTTTGTACATGCTTCACCTGCTCCTTCCCTTGAGTGCTTACCTCCCTCGGCCCTCAGCATCTCATTAAATCCTTTGCACACACTTTGGCTTCCAGGTAAGGCCCCCTTCCTACAGGAGGTTTTTCTAGATGTGCCAAATTTGCTCTGTGTCCCCGCCTGATCACTGAAGAAATAAATGGTCCCCTAACCACCCCCCTCCCCACGTGGATTTCACAGCTGCTTCCAGAGCCCAAACTTCATTATCGAGAGGCCTCAGGTCTCCGTGGCATTTGAGCAACACGTTCCTGTGGCTTTCGTGTCCTTCAAACCAGTCCTGATGCGAGTGAGGACCCTCCTCTCCATTTACACGTCATGTGCCTGCTTTGAGAGTGTGCGGTTCCCAAGCCTGCTTTGGGATTTCTCTCTTTTCCAACCTCTCCATGAACTGATACTTTTATTTTCTAAATTCACATGATGAAAATGCACATATAAAGGATGTGAACGTCCAGGACGTGGGGAGTATTTGTGACCGCGCACGGGGACCCGGCACCCCGCGTCCCTGGGAAGCACCCGGAGCCCGGCCACCCCGCAGGCAGGCCAACCACTCACTCCCCCAGCAGTTGGAGCCCCAGAGGTGGGCTAGACACGCAGAGACAAAACAAAGCTCACTAAGTTCACAGCCCTGCCAGGTCACAAGGCTCTGGTTCACCAAGCAAGAAAGTTTGACCATGGATTGTGTAACGTAAGCGGGCAGGAGGCAGATCCGCACTTGGAACCAGGCCTCTGGGAAAGGAGACCGCCTCTTTGGATGGATTCCAAACCCTGGAGATGGGAGAACGTGGGCCCAGTACTTCTGCGGTCCTGAAGCACCACATGACCCTGAGAACGGCGTGGTGTGTACGTGTGAGTACGTGTGTCTACATGACTGTGTGTCTGCGTGTGTGTGTGTGTGTCTGCATGTGAGTACGCGTGTCTGCATGTGTGTGTCTGCATGTGAGCACGTGTGTCTGCATGTGAGTACGTGTGTGTGCATGTGTGTGTGCATGTGTGTGCATGTGGTCTTGTGTGACTATGCATGTGCGTCTGCATGTCTGTGCTGGTGCACACACGTGTGGAGCAGAGTTCCCAGGGTCCAGACGACCCTGTTCTCTGGAGGCCAAGTTTGCAGGCCCCGCCGTCGTCCCTCTGAGCTCCTTGCTTAGGAGTGACCTCTGGGGCCTGGTGGGCCTGACGATGATTTTTAAATCTTTTATGCCAGTGACCACTTTGTCTCTCATATCTTCACCCCGTGTCCTGTTACCAGTGTTGAAAGACAATCGTAGAAGAAAACTCCCTTATTTCCTTCCCCTCTGAATCTGAGTGGATTTGGATTACAATGTAGCAGAGCATTTTCTGTGTTAACCTAGAATTTTCTAACATTCCTGTGGCATTTATACCATGATGGCCTGAGTCTGCAGGACGGTAAGTACCAGGGAACATCCTGCAAGGGGAAGATTAGTTCCCTGCCTTAATCAAGCATCACAGACTTATACTGGGCCCCTTTAGACTCACTTTGGTAAAGCCATCACCAGGCCCGTGTTTCTCTGCACCATGTCCTGTAGAGAGAAAATTCCAGGGCCTTGAAAAGCTCTAGGACCCAGGGCTCAGACACCTAACTGCTCCCGTTCCTCCCTCCCACCTGTCACTCATCGATGTTCTAGTCAGTCCCTAAGCTACCCCCATGGCTCCAGGCCAGAAAAGGACCACATGTCTGTCCTCAAAGAACCAGCGACCGAGTAGAGTAGGGGCAACACTCTCCTGGGAGGCTTTCATGTGGGGCACAGTGGGCTGAAGTCTAGGGGCTCCCAGCCCAGCCTGGGGTGGGGGAACAAAGGCTTCTAGAAGGAAGGGCCTGCCGTCTGTCTTACAGAATGGATACAACACGCAGGCCCCAGCAGCGAAGGGCCGGGTGGCGGGCTCCAAGCCCTCTGGGCATCACACACAGCTAGGAATAGCTTAAGGCCTGTGGGTGCGCAGGCATGTGGTGGGAAGTTGGGCCCGGCAGAGTGGTGGGAAGGGTCCCACCTGTTGTGGCCGTGCTGAGCACTTCCAGCTGTCCTGGGAAGGCGGTCCTGAGCCAGGGGGCACGTGAGCACGCACGCGGGCCATGCTTTCTGCTTTTGGGAGGAGCTCTGCCCCGAAGGAGCAGGAAGGAGGGGGTCTGGCCTGGGCTGGCCGCTGGGGGCTGCCAGAGCTCGCACTTCTGAGCCAGGGACCGGCGGCAGACTGGCCGGCACGGACAGTCAACGTCCCAGAGATTGTGACTTTTGCTTCCGGTCGACAGAATGCAGATGGGGAGCCTCAGAGATCTGTCCTTTAGTTCTTTAAGGACCTGTCGGCTGACCAGGTGGCCGCTGGGCCCAGGAGCTGCCCCCCCACACGGTCTGGCTCCCCTGAGCCTGCTGCCCCATCTCCCCGTGCAGCCCCCGGATGTTGACCTTGCCCGGCCTTGGTCTCCCACGCCCTTCGGAGTTGGAGCCTTCTGGCCCACAGGGCTTGGAGGGCCCCCCTCGCTCTCCCGCTCATCCTGCTGGCTCCTGCCAGCGCTACGTCAGGGTGCCCCGTAGGGTGCTGGATCCATCGCCTCCGTGTCCTGGCCTCGCCCCCGGGGAGGAAGGAGTCCATTCCCACGGTCGGCGCCCCCGCCCCCCTGCTCGAGCCCTCTAAGACTCCCGCCCGCTCTGCCGGCCGCCCGTGCCGTCTCGGGCAAATCCCCAAGCCGGTTCACCACACCCTGCCCAGACTGCACAAGAAGCCAAAGGCAGCTGGGAGAATTCTAGAATTCCCGCTGATCGGGCCCCTTCCCGTCCACCATGCGGCTGTGAGCGACCCGTGTCCTGGTCCTCTGTCCACCTTGCTCAAAGACAACCCTGCCACCGGGCCCCTCCATATGCCATGCCCTGGCCTTCCTCATCACTCGCGGCTTTGTTCTCCCACTTAGGAAACGGAAGGAACAGAAGGGACGCGGACGCGCTCCCACGTCACAGCCACCAGCCCACCAGCCCTGCCCGAGTGCTGATTTCCTTCCTGTTGGGAGGGAAGAACGATCCGGAAGCTGCCCCCGGCTGGCTCCTGAGCCCGGTCATCACCCTGCTCCTGAGCTGGGCCGTGACAGCCACTGTACTGATTAGGGCGTGAACGCTGGCTCTCAGGTGGGTTATGGGCCAGTACAACCTCAGGTCAAGCAAAGGTGAGAGGTGGGTACATGGCTGGTGACAGGACCCTGGGTGGCTCCCAAGAAGGTGCAGGGGTCCCCGATCAGTGCCTCACTTTGGGGTAGAGGAAGACTCCCCTCCCAGGCTGCCAGGGCCCGAAAGACAGCAGAGGCTCCCAGAATGGCGTGGGCCAAGGCCGGATGTGGTGAGCTGGGGTGAGCCGTGTGGGTGGGGGCCCAGGCCAGGCTGCTTCCTGAGGCCCCCGGTCACCATGCAGTGGCCCGCAGACTCTGCAGGAATTCCCGAGGCAGGCCAGCAGGAGGGAAGTGGGCGAACCCCTGAGTTCGTGGTCTGGGGAAATCCCCTCTTCCTAATGTCAATTTGAAAACAGATTACTTTTCATGCCTTTCAATGAGGGAAGGCATGAAAGGCACTTATCCACAAGTGCCCAGCGCCTTATTAATGTACAGAATCATAGCAAAGCCAAGCTCAAGCCTGCTTTCCGATGCTGTGAATACAGCTGCTTTCTTTTCAGGCCCCTTGCAGAGATGGGCATGGACGATGCCATCAGGAGAAATGAACAGCAGGTCGGTCAGTACCCAGCACAGTTCCTATTCCGGGCGCTTTTCAAAGCCGTCCTCAAAACAAGAGCATTTGTGACGCTTGGCGCCGGGGTTTTAAGATAAGAACTTGATGTTCAACTTCGCCCGTGGGCGTGTAGATGGGGTCTCCTCCCTTGGTTAAGAAGCTCCCTCTCTGTCTCTCTGGCACGCAGACATTTTCTGCTTTAGACTTTCTGAGTCGCGTCCTCTCCCGAATCCCTTTGTAGGAGCTGGACTGCAGAGGACGTGGTTGGGGCGGGGACTTGCCATGAGAAACCTTCCTGAAGTCACTCGGCTCTTGCTCGTGACACGGTATGGAACTGAGCTCGGCGAGCAGGAACAGAGACCCGGAAACACGAGCAGAGGAAGGGCTGGTGTGTCAGGAGGCCTTTGGGAGATGCTGAACCCCCCAGAGCAGGGAGGACCCCTCCGCATGGACCCTTACCAGAGTCAGGCTCGGATGCCGGCCCACCACCTGTCCAGGCAGAGAGTGGCAGGGTGGGCTCTCTACAGAGAACCCCAGATGCCCGGAGTGTGGCACGAGTCCGCTTCCCTTCACATTATAGGAGAGAAGTCCAGAACCTCGAGGCTCCCAGCTTTATTTTTGGCAACTGTCTGTCTCATTTGCTTTTCCACTCAGTTTAAGGTCATCCGTGTCATCCCTAAACTATCGAATCATTCATGTCAAGTTATCAGTGTTCCTGTCCACTGACTGGTCTTCAGAGAGGGAGCGCAGACGCCTGTCCTACCCAGCTGCCTTCAGAGACCAGCACAGGTATGACTATGACCGAAGCAAACTGGTCTTGTGAATTAGCATCGGTTCAAGAGCTCACTGATAACACGAGAAAATCTGCTGAGGGCTCATCTTCACTACAGCCTGGAAATTGGCTCCAGCCCCTCACACTCAGGCACACAGTCGGTCTTACCCGGCCGAAGTTGTTACACTGCTAGAGAACCACCCGGGACAGTGAGGGAGGCTGCTTGCAAGGAGGCCAGGGGCAGGAGCTGCAGCAGGCCCCCAGCTGGTCCCTGTTTTAGGGAGCGGATGACATGTGCGGCGGATTTTGGACCAACTATGGTCCCTATGTCTCATCATAGGTCAGTCTCCTGGGAGGCCATGAGAAAGAGTTCCTGCTGCCTATGAACCCAGCAGGTGTGGACTGGGCCTCCCGCAGGTGCCAGGTGGAGGGGTGCTGGTGCCCACCGGACAAAACTTCCGCGCTGAGATTCTGGATTCCTGCTTCTCCCTGTAAGGACCCTCACGGTCAAAATCGGCTAGCCTTCCTGGTGTCCAGACGCCCTGAGTCCGCTCCCTAACTCAACAAAACCATTTGATTTTGTTGCACCTGGTGTTTGTGGCAGCATATGTGTTTTCTTTGTCCTGCTCTTCAAATATTCCATAGTCTGTTACTTATTTACATGTTTGTTTTGTTTTGCTTTTGACCTACATTTTTCTGGTGTTTAACTGTTCTGTCTCAGTTTTTATCTATTTCTTTATTCTTCTATTCTTTTCAATTTCAAATGTCATGTTAGTCTGTGGTCTATTTGTCCTTCCCTATTTTTCTTTCTTTTTAATGTTTCTTCTGTCATGTCTCACACAGTTCTTTTCTCTCAAACCTTGGATTAAGGTAAACAACTGCTAAAAATTCATAAGCCTCTTTAAGTATATAAATGCTCAGAAATCATCACTGTGACATAATCGCATCCATCTTACTCAGTTCAATAATACGTGCTTAGTACACATAGAAATGAGAAGTTGATTTCCAAAATATTAAGCAAATAAATTCTCAGCAACTGCAGTGCATGCAGTTAAGTTTTTGTGCAGTTTTCTGGGCACTGCCCCCAAAATGGCAGGCAGTAGGTGGTGTTGGGGGCCCTGCATGGAGGGACACCCTTGCCCCATCAGCCACCGGCAGCCCAGCCTTCTCTTAAGTCCTGAAACGGGTTCTGCTCTAAGTTTCCCACAGTGTGCTCACTGGCAGGACCAGCCCCCAGGATTCTGAGGTGGGAGTGAGAACAGCTGGCCATGGGTGACTCTGGAAAATGCATAAAGCTCTCGATCTGTGTCCTGCAGGGAAGTTTTCTCATAAGAGGCTTGCTTTCTTCATGTCATTTCTCTGTCTTCCCAAACAAATACACAGCAGGAAGCTGGAGCTTGTGATGATGACCGTGGAGATGTGGGTGGAGGGCCCCACGTGGACCCCACCTGGCCCCAGAGGGTGCAGGTGGGAAGTGGAGGAGGGACCTGAGAGGTGCAGTGCGAGTGTAGACCCAAGGTGCTACACATACTGGTGCTCACCGAAAAGTTCTTTTGGCTCCTCTGTTTATTGGGAACATTTCACAATAGTATGCCAGGGAGGAGAGGGCAGAGGGAGGTGGGATGGGGGCTCAACACCTTGTAATTCCCCACGACTTTGATTTCCTTCCCCAGCTGGTCGTGCACAGCTGAGCCTCAGCCACGGAGAAGGAAGGTGCACCTGGAGCTGCTGCTCTCCCAGTCCGAAGTTGTGAGGTGTGGGTCTCCTCGAGGTGAATTCTGTCCTCCTTGGCAGCGATCCCATTCCAAACCCTCTCCTCTTCTCGACTGTCTGGATCAGTGCCGGGCACAGAGTGCATTCCCAGAGGCTATTTCCAAGTGGATTGGCCAATCGGCTCTCCTGGTACGTTTTCCGTTCTGCCGGCAAACCAGGCAGGGTGAGCGGAAGCAAAGTGACCCATCGCCCTCAGCCTCTCATATGTGGTAGACATTCCATTCCTTCCTTGTGCAACAAGTATTTCTTGAGGGTTACCAGGGATGCCGACGCCACTGTGAAGAGTCCCAGCTTCTGGCGGAGCACTCAGCTGGTGGCTGGAAGGCCCTCTTCAGAACGGGCAAGCCAGATAATGAGACCGTTTCCAGCGTTTATGGCCCCCTACTGGGCAGGTATGGATGTGGACAAGTCACTTCACACCCAGGTCTGCTTGTTGCAGACAGATCAGGGGACTCCTAAAAGAAATCCAAGCGTGGTGGGCAGATGCCCTCAGTTTTGAGAGTATTTATGAGGTGTGGTGGCTTTTTGGATGGAGGGTGTAAGATAAACCTGTTCAGAGCAAGCCTCTGAGCCCAAGCACACCGATGTGGACAAGTGTGGGAATGCTGGCCAGGTGTGTTTGCAATAAGAAAGTCTGACTTCAGTTTCTCTTGGGGAATTCATACATAGACGTTTGCTTTCTTTCTGTTGTCAGACTATGAGAAGCCACCCAGCACAGAGTGTCTTCGGAGGTACCTGATTTTTTCCCGAGG
Organism: Nasua narica; assembly: GCA_028533885.1. Classification (NCBI taxonomy): domain Eukaryota; kingdom Metazoa; phylum Chordata; class Mammalia; order Carnivora; family Procyonidae; genus Nasua; species Nasua narica. The sequence goes on from CM052813.1 coordinate 2,285,585, forward strand.
ACACATTTCCAGATGGAAATGGGATTGCTGAGTCAGATGGTGGAGGCACGTTCTTCGTGACTCGTGACTACATGGGGTACTGGCCGTTCCTTTGGTGACTTCCCGAGCTGGTGCCGGCCATTCCACTTCTGACCATCTATCCCATCCAACTGGCTCTCCGGAGACAGTTACAGCCTTTCTCAAGGAAAAATATGCATCCAATGGCCACCCATTGGGGCGGACATGGGACACGCCGTGTGCTTCCTCAGCGAGGGGGAGACCCCAGGTTGGGAAGGGAACCAGCACTCTGGGTGTTCCTTATGCACCAGGTTATATGGTTATTTCCTCAATAGGCCTCTCACACTGCAGCCTCTGATGGTCCATCCACCCTCTTGTTTTAGAAATGTTCTAATGTTTCATTTGGAGAAAATGTCATATTTACAGAGTCATAAAATTAGTGCAGAAAGTTCTCCTCTTCGCCCTGTGTCCCCGATGTTGCAACCTTATGTAACCACAGGACATTTGTCGAAACTAAGAAATTCCCACCAATAGCACATTATTCATGGCATTCCAGAATATTCAGACACCACCCGTCTTTCTGCGGGTGCCCTGCTTCTCCCCCAGAATCCCATCCAGGGTTCCCCATGGTACCTGCCATGTGACTTACTCCCCCGGGGTCTGGTTTTCATGACTGTCCTATTCTGCAGAATGTTCTTCCAATGCCTTCTCGTGGTTACTGACACCAGGGTTTGGGACTGGGGGGAGGACACTCAGGTGCAGCCTCATGGCCTCATGTCGGGGGCTGTGTGCGGCACGACCGCCCCTGGTGCTGGGACCCTGGATCTCCAGGTCCAGGTGGGATCTCTGGGAAATGTCTGTTTTCTCTTCCACGAGTTAGAAGTCGGCCCACACTCAAGGGGAGGAGAAGTGGGATCCTGGAGGCAGATCAAAGAATCTGCCACATATGTTAAAACCACCACGTCATTAATAAACATTTTGTGGGAGGGACTTTGAGGCTGAGCCAGGACCCGCTGATTCAGCACCAGCCGTGGCCCTTGCCAACAGAAGTCCAGAACCTCGAGGCACTTCTAACTGTGGTTCTCATTGTGATTTCCTCCCCCCTCAGTCCTGACACATGTATTGTTTGGGATTCTTGAAGGAAGATTTGTCCCATTTTCCCATTTATCGATCTTCCAAACATTTACTCGTGCCAGCACGCACTCAGGGATACTGGGTTTCTTCTCTGGGTTACAATCTGATCTTCTCCTTATTTATTTTGTTGCTCAACTCACTCTGGCGTTGGCCTCTGGGATTTTCCAGGTCGGCTCCTGTGCCATCAGCTCACCCCACATCGATGTCTTCTCATTCTTTCCTGAGAACTTTCTCAGTTTCTGGCCAGGCTCATTGGGTGTCTTCTGCCCCCGGGCTAGGGTCTGCCGGGTCTCCAGGGGCATGTGGTGCCACGTTGGGTGGAAGCTGATATTTAGGAACGAAGGGGCCTGGATGCGCTCGCCGACCCCGGTGGTGGACAGCGCTAGCTGCCTTGTGTGTGCTCACGCGTCTCCACGGTCCCCCTCATATGACGACAGATGTGGCTTCACACCAGCCACCAGAAAATCGTATCTGATTTTCTACAGTCAAGAAAAGACTAATCCACACCGGAAAGCTCATGTGTGTGCTGATAAGCAGAGGGTTTGAGCTCCAGAAAACCAGCTTGGGTTTGCTTTGTTTTCCTTGAGATCTGGGTCTGCATCTCCGTGCCCCAGGCTGTGGAGAACCGGAGAACCGGGAGGACTGGAATTCCCTGCCCCTCCCCCGCCCCCGGCCAACAGTGACTGCCCGTTTGTCCCCTGAATGGCCAATCTTCCAGATGCTTTCATGACCTGTAGCTTGGTCTCAATAATGGACACAAATTGCATTTGCGTGATTTTTTTTTTTTTTAGTATTCATGTTCCTCGCACACAGTGAAATTTTGTGAAAATGCCTTAAAGTGGCTCTCCCTCTCTTGTCTTCCATGTTACTGTAGCTTATCATTTCCAGAAGGAAACTGTTGGGCTTTCCTTAGTTCAAAGTGCAGCTGATTTGCATGCAAGCGTTTTCTGGGGGGAGAAATCCATGGCTTATTTCTGCCAGCAGAATTTCTCTAGCTGAGTTAGTGTAGTGGGGGGAGAGCTGGAAACACGTAAACCACCCCTATGCAAGCAGCTCCCATGTCCACTGGAATACTTGCAGCTGCAAATGACAGAGGCCCTGAATCAGAAGCCTGAAACAATAGGAGTGAAGTTCAGGTAAGGGTTGATCCAGAAGTTTTGTGATGGCCCCAAGAACCCTAAATATAGGATGTCATGTGGAGTTCTTTTGAAGTCTTATGCTTAATAATATTTTTGGAAGGTATAAATTCCTAGAATTACAATGATTAGAAAAAGAGATTGATGGTTTGCACCTTGTTTCTTTGTAGATCTCTGGACTTTGACAAATGCCACATTAAACACGATTCTCCCACCAGCCAAGGATACCCTTGCCAGCGTCTTGGATTGCTCCAGTGTCTGTGAGCACCGGTGCTCAAAGCAGATTGGCTGTTCTGTGATGACCTCACTCACCCGACTTGGCGCCCAGGCCATGGGGCCATCTTGGCATGGGGTGAAGCTGCTTCTGACTCAGACCAGATCCCCAGCCCTCTGTGAGGGGCTCTCTGACTCCAAAGCATTTCCTGCTCTTCTGATGCTCTGCCCATGGTTTCACGGCCTTTCCTCCACAAACCAGATCACCTAGAGCTCGATTTGACCTCTTCAAGGCACCTCCAGATTCTTGGCCTCTCGCCTGGCTGCTATAGCTGCTGGACCTTGAATCCTTCCAGCCACGCGCCTTCTCTGTAATTAAGGCTTCATCCCACAGATGGACGCCACCAGGGCTTCAGGGCTCCTCACCACAGCCAGGCTCGCAGAGCCGATGGGCCGTACATTCCGAACGTGTGCTGGTCCCAGCATCACCCCTCCTGCGCATAGAATCCCCCACCCAAAGGGTAGGCACCCGGAGGAAAAACAGAATCGCTTAGCTAGGTTCATTGCCAAGAAAGTGGAAAAAGAAATCCCCCGTTAAATGACCCTGTAAAAGCCTTAACTGTTTTGTACAAACAAAATGTTTTCACGTCATTATGCCACAAAATATCATAAAATTGCTGCACAACAAAAAAGGCTATTCTCCAAGGATTTACTGAGCAAACCCTCTCACACCCATCAGCAAGTAAATAAAAACCGAAATGACACATCTTCCTGGTGGAGAAAAACTCTCCGGGCAAAGCATTGCCCAAGATTGTAATTTGCTAACTGCAGCGATGCCTGACTTCCCTGGGAAAAGGTGGAAGAGTGAGCTGAGAACCTGACTTAAGCTACCAGCAGTTTTGGTTTCTTTCTTCAAGACCTGTATTTACTAGCTTGAAATTTGTGGGGGTGGATCCTTGCCTTGTGATGAATTGTTTGTATGCCCCAACTATATACAGTTTCATTTTGTTTACTTCTGAACTTTGGAAAAGGATACCATAGTGTCCCCTGGGACTTGCTTCTTGCACTGCAACTTCGTTATGACGCCTGTGCTCTTGTGTGTGGTTTCTGCTCGGTCATTTTTCATGGTCTCAGAGTCTGAAGCTGGCATGGACATCTTTGTGCATTTGCTCTGGGGCCCAAGTACAGGAATTTCAGATACACGCTGCAGACCAGAGTTGCTGAGTCATATGCATGTGGCTATCTAGCTCTGAGATGCAACGGTCAGTTCACGTCCAAAGCTGTCCTCTGATCTGGAACGCCCCAGGACTGTGTCTGAAGCCCCTTCCATCTGCAGCCTTCCCCGCCGCTGGCATTCCCAGATGCCTTATCTTTTTTGGCCAGTCAAATACGGGGAGCTTAGTATCACATTTTGGTCTTAATTTACACTTTATAAGTAACAGCCTCCGATTTTCTGACACCAACCAGGTGTCCAACAATTCGATTCAATTCGATCCTGACACTGTCGACCCAGCGTTCGTGCAGACCCCTCAGGTAAGGGCTCAGCCCCCCAACACTGCCCGCACTTCTGACACCAGCTGCAAATGGGGAGCCCGGGACACCCGTATATTTGCCTGGCCAACTACAAATGTGGGGGCTCCCCCAAAACCCTTAGTTCTGATCATTGTCTTGATGTATCGTAGGGGGATAAACATACTCTATACTGTTAATGGCCCGGGGCTGCCATAACAAGTATCATAAACCAGGTTGCTTAAAGCAACAGAAATTTATTCTGTTCAGTTCTGGAGGCCAGAATCCTCAAACCAAGTTGTCGGCAGGGCCATGCTACCCCTGAAGACACTAGAGAGGCTCTCCCTTGTTTCCCCGAGCCCCTGTGGAGGCCCATGATCCTGGGCGCTGCTCAACTCCCAGCACACCACTGCAGCGCCTGCCTCTGTCTCTGCACGGCCTGTCCGCCCCCAAGCGGCTGTGCCCACATCGCCTTCTCTTATCAGGACAGCAGTCACTGGATTTAGAATCCCCCCAGGACGACCTCATCGCAACCTAATGGCATCTGCAAAGACCCTGCTTCTGAATAAGGTCACGTTCGGAGGTGCCAGGTGGGCTGCATTTGGGAGGACACTACTCAGCCCAGTATCTACCTCCCTCGTGGAGTTGTTGCAAGGAATAAACAAGGTGCTGTTTCTAAATCACTCAGCACTGTGTGTGCTGGGGCGCACAGTAGGCCCTTAAAAAGTAAGAGTGTGTGTGTGTGTGTGTGTGTGTGTGTGTGTGTGTGGAGAGAAAGAGCATGCCACCAAATGGTGTGTGCGTACGTGTTTGTGTGCGTGTGTGTGTCCGTATGTGCAGCACATAGGAAGATCCCATGCTTGGTCTGTGTGCTTGTGTGTTCACACAACCCAGAGAGATGGAACCACCACCATGTACTGTGGGCTACAATTAGGATTATGCAGTATAATGCCTCTGTACTGCTTGTTAGAATAACTTGTATCTTTTCTTTCTGCCATTAAAAGATGACACAAAACATCAGAAACACCATTTTCAATGGCTGTCTTCCACCATATCATGATCATTTGCTTGTTACACACCCCTCCCGCCTGATGGCGAACATGTTCTGACCCATCATGGGTACCAACACCCCTACAATGTGCCTTCTCTGCGAAGCCCACGCAGCTCCCACGGACACCCGTTTCTGCTGTCAGCTCCCCCGAGAAGGGCCAGCAGCCACCACATGCTCCCGAGTCTTGTCTGGGCCTCTGACTGTTTGAAATCAGGGTCACATCCACTGTGATGTCCCTGAAGGTCTAGAGTCCCACCAGCTCTGCAGAGTAAGTTATCGATTCCCCGTGGGCTTGGCGCTACAGATCTGACCTTGCTGATGAGGCTGGGACAGTTCTTGGAAAGAAGGCTGTGTGAGTCTTTCCAGCGGTTGGATTACTGGAAGAAGTCGGTCTTACTTCTGCAGAGCTGAGCCTTTTCCCAATATCAGACGCAGGACTATAGTGAGCCCAGCTGTGCTTAGATACAATACACCCACTGTTCCTAACAGGACGAGTATTTGCTAATAATTCTTCTTAATTAAATTGAACTATTTTCTAGTCTCTATGAAAGCCACATCTGCATTTAATGTCTCAGGTTAGCCATTACATCACCCCGGATCTTTTCCCCGATGTTCAGGGATAAGCTGGGGGTAAAGTGCTCTGAGCAGAGGTACTTCAGGTCAGAAATGAGGCCGTGGGTGCTCCATTCCGTGTGCAGGAGCAGAGGGAGCCCCGTCACTCCCCGGGGACCATGCTGCACCTGGGCTCTGTCCCAGTGACCGAGAGCTGGCACGGGGAAGAGCAAGGCGGGAGCCTCGGGGTGCACGCCCTCGGCTGCCCTGCCTCTGGGTGGTGGCCCAGATGGGAGAAGTCTTTCAGAGAGGCATTCTTCCTAGGCTTTTCTACAGCTGCTTTTCCGTTCTCAATAGACTGGTGGTCAGAACCCAAGTCACACCTGTTCTGGTTTCTGATGCCACAGAACAGACGGCCGCCATGTTCGGTAGCTTTTCCAAATGACCAATAAGGAGCTCTGTGGACTCCTTCTCCAACAAAACCACAATTTCAACTTAAATAACAAACCAACAATCATTCAAAGTCTCTGAAAGTTGTTCTAAAGCCATCCAGCAAGTCATGAAACATTCATTTAAGAAAATGGACTAAATCCCAAAAAGGATTTTCTCACTCAAGCAAAGTTGATTCAATCATCTAAAAATTAGTGTAATGCAATATGTAATGGAATAAAGAAAAAAAAGATCATATCAATAATCACAGAAAAATTACTTGAAAAAAATCCAAAACTCTTTCATAATAAAACCACTCAACAAACAAGAAGTAGAAGGGAACTTCCTAAATCTGATAAAAAGGACATTTATGAAAAACTCACAGCTAACATAAACTTAATGCTGAGAAATTAAAGGCTTTCCTTCCAAAATCAGGAACAAGATGAGGATATGTCTTCTTCCTACTTCTATTTAACCTTGTACTGGAAGTCCTACTCAAAACAATAAAAAATAAGAAAATAAAAGAAAAAGAAGAGAAAAAAATACATCTGGATTGGAGAAGAGATAAAAATAATATTCACAGATGACATGACATTATATACACCAAATCTTAAGGAATCTACCATAAAAATCTACCATTAGAATTAATAAAGGAGTTCAGTGAGGTATCAGAATATAAGATCAATATACTAAGGAAATTGTATATCTATACACTGGCAATGGACATTGTGAAAAAGAAATGAAAGGAAACTTCAATTTTCAATAGTATCCAAAAAAATAAGATGCTTAGGAACAGAGTAAGTGCAAAACCTTTACACGAGAAACTACAAAACATTGTTGAAGGTAATTAAAGTAGATCTAAATACATGGAAAGACATTCCATATCACGGTTTATAAGGGTTAATATTATTAAGATAGCCATACTCCCCCCCCCAAATCATCTACAAATTCAATGTGATCCTTACCTAAATCCCAGCTGGCATTTTTTTTAGCAGACATTGACTAGCTGATTTCATAATTTATACAGATATGCAAAAGATGCAGAATAGCCAAAACAATCTTGAAAATGAAGAACAAGGGTGGAGGACCCATACAGCCAAATTTCAAAACTTAAAACAAAGCTACCGTAATCAAAGTATAACGATAGACATATAGATCTACGGTACAGAATTAAGAGATAAGAAATAAGTATTTACACTTATGGGCAATTCCTTTTCGATGAGGCTGCCAAGACAATTCAAGGGGAGAGAGAATACTCTTACCAACAAACGGTGTTGGGACAACTGGACGTCTATATGCTAAAGGCTAGCGTTGGTCCCATACCTCACACCATACAAATTGAATTCAAAATGAATCATCAATCTACATGCAAGAGTTTAGTCTATAAAACTCTTAGAAGAAAATATAGGACTAACTTTTCATGATGTTAGCTTAGGCAATGGTTTCTTAGATAATGACACCAAAGGTAAAGGTGACAAAAGAAAAAAAGAGATAGGACGCCCGGGTGGCTCAGTTGGTTAAGCAACTGCCTTCGGCTCAGGTCATGATCCCGGAGTCCTGGGATCGAGTCCCACATCGGGCTCCCAGCTCCACGGGGAGTCTGCTTCTCCCTCTGACCTTCTCCCCTCTCATGCTCTCTCTCACTATCTTTACCTCAAATAAATAAATAAAATCTTTAAAAGAAAAAAGAGATAAATTAAAATTTAATTTTAAATTAAATTGCAATAAATTTAAATTATTTTTAATAATTTAATAATATAAATTTAATAAATTATTTAATAATTGTAAATAATAGTAGATAATAAAATAAAATAATTTAAAAATAATAATTTAATAATTGAAAATAAATTAAAATTTAATTTAAATTAAAATAAAAATAAATTAAAATTAAAAGCTTTTGTGCCACCAAATGTACTTCAAAGAAGCAAAAAGACAACTCGCAGGATAGAAGTTATGGAAAATCACTTATCTGCTGAGGATTTGTATCTAGGATATATAAAGAAGTCTTACAACATTGAAATTATATAGGGCATGTGAACATATCCAGTTACTAAAGACCTCATACAATATGAGTCCATATATATAGTGTCCAGGATAGACAAATATATAAAGATAGAAATTAGATCAATGGCTACTTAGGGCCAGGTTGGGGGAGGGATATAGAGTGAGAGTTAGTGGGTCTGGGGGTTCTTCCAGGAGGCATCACAATGTTCTAGACTGTTCTAGGATGATTGCATAACCCTGTGAATGTACTAAAATCCATTGAATTATAATGGACGAGCTGAGTATGTGAAATATATTACAACGCAGTTGTTTTTAAGACAAAAAATGCACCGTTCATTGTCTCAGAGCATGGGTGACTCAGGAGTCCGGGCTCGGCTAGATTGAGTTCCAAGCTCAAGATCTCACAGGCCTGGGGGCAAGTCCCCGTCAGGCTGTGTGTTCCTCTGAAGCTCAGGGGTCCCTGCCACACTCCGTGGTTGTGGGCGGAAGGTGGCTCCTCATGGCTGGGGCCTGTGTGTCTACCCTGCAGGACAACGTAGCCTTGTTCGCTCACTGTAACCTCCTCGGGGCAGGCTCACCCATCCCCTGCGTCCTCCTGGGGGGAAGCAGGCCCACACCCGGGCAGGGGATGGCACCACACACACCCCGGGCCTGCAGGTCCCCGAATTCCCCGGCTCACCCACGTCCCGTCCCAGGTTCCCGACTGGTGTCTCCTCAGAGACATCGATTTTCCCAATGGAGCCACTTAGTTCTAAACCGAATTTTGTTTTCTTTTCTTTTTTTTTTTTTAAGATTTTATTTATTTATTTGACACAGAGAGAGATCACAAGTAGACAGACAGGCAGGCAGAGAGAGAGGGGGAAGTAGGCTCCCTGCTGAGCAGAGAGCCGAAGGCAGAGGCTTTAACCCTCTGAGCCGCCCAGGCACCCCTAAACCGAATTTTCTGCCAGAAACTTCTTACAGGGACCGATTTCTCTTTCTCTCTCCCCGTCCACTGCCTGCCCTCAGGAGGCTCTCTGTCTCAGCATTTCTACCTCCTGGGATGAGGAAGACTCATGACAAGCCTCCCCAAGAGCAGCTGGGACCAGTGTGTTTACAGTTTTCACTGCTGTGGGGGACTAACGTGCCCCCAAAGCATTTCCCATTGTCGCTGCCATAAAACCTCCCCTGCCAGTTAGAGGCTTCTCGTAATTAATTAGGGAAAGTTTTTATGTGAGGATTTTCACGTTTATGGAGACGTGAAATGACTGTGTGAGTTTCGGGAGAACCACAGAAAGTCTTCATTCTGTGCCCTGTCTCACATCAGACACTACAGACGATGTGCTACGGCTTGTCACCCTCTGGCCCCCCACAGCCACCGCCACGCTCCACACCCCTGTCCCCTGCACACACCCCATACACACCCCTGCACACACCTGTCCCCTGCACACGCCTGTCCCCGGCACACACCCCATACACACCCCTGCACACCCCTGTCCTCTGCACACCGCAGAATCAGCCTCTACTCTTTTCATCCCAAAACATACTCTGAAAACACTCCGAATCAGCAGTTTTTTATTTCTACTCTTGGCCCAGCTGACGTTTTCTTCTGAGAATGGGCTTATGGGATTCACCACCACAGGGGTCCCCAGATGGCGCGGCTTCAGCCTCTGCCTGTGAGATCCGTGCTGGGTGGGAACCGAACAGAAGGAGATACCCCTCAGGCACTCTTGTCCCAGTGCCCCCTGCTTGGCAGGAGGCACACCCCCGGCCAGCGGCGGCTGCTCCCCCGGAGGACGCCGCGTGGGCAGCTTCCCGTGGACACGGCACTCAACTCACGCCGGCACCGTCCGCAGCCGGGCTCTTTCCTCCTCGGAGAGGGAAGGCACCGGGCAAGCTTGGACCCGCCATCAGCTGTCCCCAGGAAGGATGCTCTTGCTTGGAGGCCATAGCATTCGCGGAGCGGCCCCGCAGGGCCCGAGGGACATCCGGGTGCAGACGGGGTTGGTGCTGCTGCTGGGTGTGTGCTGACGGACAGACGACTCCTCGTCACCAGCGCTGCTCACCCGCCTCCAGCCAGGAAGAGTTGTCGGGGCGCGAGGCGAGCACACGTGGGGAGTAGTCTGCGCCTCGCAGGGGGTTACGGAAGTGGGATTTGCTAAATAACAGTCTCATCTCCACAGAAAACACGTGAGATAAACTTAGAGCCAACTGGCTGGCCTCACTCTCTCCAGCCGGGGAAGGAGGCTGCTAGAAGGTGATGCCGACAGAGGGAGGGCTGGGGGACACTTACAGGCTCAGAATGAATCCCTGACCTGAGTCCCCGAGGCCAGCGTCCTTTGCCCTCCTCCAGGTTGGCCAGTGAGAGACTGTCCCCCACGGAATGTGCAGCTCAGCTCCCAGTCAAGTCCCACAGAGAACGTCACTAACGCACGTTTTGCCAAAGGGAACTGGATTTTATTTATCTTGAGTTTAAGAAACTTATTAACCAAGATGCTCTTGACCTTGATATGAACTGGCTTCGACCTGGAATAAAAATTTAACTCTGGGTTGATGAAGCTCGAATGTGGTTTTCTCCACTGTTTGAAGGCCGGGTGTTGGTGCTGCGGTCAGGAAGGGGGGAGAACCTGAGCACCAGCCAGAGAAGCCCCCCTCTCCGGGGGTGGGCGTGGGACTGCTCTGCCTGGGGTCCGTGACGCATTTACTGGCTCCCTCTCCGTGTCAGTGAACCGTGGACCTTTGGGGTCCCACTTCCCCCAAGAATGAGATGACTTGTGTGAATACTCTTTGTAAACTCAAATGCGCAGGGGCTCTCACACTCAAAAATATGTGGGGGCCCCTCAAGTGGTCCATCAGCCACGGAAGGGGTCCGCAGGGGCACCTGGCTGGGGTTTGTTGGAAGACAGGAAAGGCCCCCCCTGGGGACGGCTTGTCAGAACCACACGCCTGCCGCTCCACACGGCTAGGACTCGGCCACAAGGCCCCAGGAGACACCGAGCCGTCTGAGCCTCTCATCTGACCACCGACGTGGGGTCGCCTGGCTTTCCAGGCCCCTGGTGGTGACTGGTCGGCGGCAGAGCTGGCGGGAGCCTTCTGCGGCCCGTGGCCATCCTTTCCAGCTCTTACTTTCTGAACCAAAGGGAGGCCGGAGGACCCACTAAGTCACCGACACCAGGCTTTTGGGGGTTGCTTCTGGGTGTCAACATGTGATAGTCGTGTTTACGTGAGGACTCAGTCCTGTGGCTTCTGGCTGCGGCTGGCTTTCCGTGTGGCACAACCGCCGAGCCGAAGTGAGTGGCCACACGGACGCTAACCCACGGAGGTCCGATGGGCGCTCCGGTCCCAGACACCTTACAGGCGTGGGAGTGGGTGTCCCAGACACTGATCACATCTGGACCCTGGCTGGGGTGAGCCTACCCTTCAAAGGCAGTGGCGACCTACAGGCCTGGGCCACTGCCCGTTGCTCCCCATCCGGTTGTCCCACGTGAGAAGCCAGCTCCTGTCCAACACCTTGAGCACCAGCTCCGCCGGGAGCCCACGGAGCTGAGTCAGCAGCCTGGGGCCAGACTTCCCTGCACCCCCCCTTCCCCCGCCCCGGGACGCTAAACCAGCACGCACATGGTTAACCCCTCGGGCCCAGCAAACGGAGCAGTAAGAGAAACACACACGAGAGCACGAGAGCACAGCCTGGCCTTTTGTTCGTGATTAATGGAAAATGTCCAGTTTCAGAGGATTAGGCTGACATTCCTAAAGATGAAGAAATGTGTTCTCTGCAAACAATAAGGGAGAGAAAAAGAGGAAGGAGCGAAATGTCTGAGGGCAAGGGACAAGGAGCTCGCCGGCTGGAGGCTCCGAGTCAGGGGTCAGAGGGAAGCGTCAGAATCTCGCAGATGGCCTGTCCTCTGCCACGCTCCCACGCGAGCCCCGGTGATGCCCGTGAGCGGGCACGCGCCTGCAGTCAGGGCAGAGGAGCGGGCACCGGGGCGCCGTGGACGGCGTCTCCCAGGGCTGCACGCCTGCTCGTGTCTGGGAGGGGCCCCCACGCCACCGCGCACCTGTGTCTGCAGCCCCGTGGGGCGGACACGTGGGGGGACGCCGAAAAGGAAGAGAAAAAACCCTTCCTGGTCTGAACTCTCATACCAGTGCGTGGTCAGAAGGAGTAAACATAAGGAGAGGTGCAAGTGTAACGACGAGCAAGGGTCCCAAATCAGAGCACACGAACCACATGCAGTAAATCCACACAGAAGAAAGGAGAATCGGAGGAGAATATCCATGGTGACGGAAGGCACCGAGAGACAAGGAGGTCCTGTCCTGTCAGTGGAGCTAAAAATGGAAAACAAAACAAAACACTACATCTTCAGTCAGCTGGAAAGTTCACGGCTAAGAACCCTGTAGGTTCCTGGCCCTGTAGGTTCATTCTAGACGTTATCCAGGCTTAAGGAATCACAGGAACTCACAACAAACTAAATGAGCCACACTTTGTCATGTTTCCTTGAGATGAAACGTTCGTTTTCAGTCCTTCCAGGGGACCAGGTACTTGGGGGTTCTCGGGGAGTTCCACCCTATGACCTTAGGGGCAAGACTGAAAACATCTATTTCATTACATTTACTAAGTCGGATTTCGAGTGAGACAGTTGGTCAAGAGGGAGGTTTCAGTTTGTTCTCAAAGTTCCCTGGGGACCCGGCGGTGACGTTCATGTGAGAGAGGAGGGCAGAAGCAGGGGGGCCCGGCCGGGGAGCCCCAAAGTCTCTTGAGACAGAAACAGGCCCTTTGCTCTCTCTGGTGCCAGGAACCTACCCGGCTCCTGGCCGTGCACTTCCCAGCCTGTGACACTCTGCAGGGAAACCCCAAAGATTAGAGTTGGCCACAGACAAGGTCACGTCCCGCCTCCCACTCCAGTGAGCACTGTGGTTCCTTTGTTCCACCCCAGCCATGGAGAAAGGGGTCTGGCCATGCAGGCTCCCAGAGGCGCTGATGGGGGCGCTCCAGAGGTTTCCAGTGATTAGGCCATGCACTATCTCTGGGCGGCCCCGACCCTCCTTTCTGTAGGTTTATGGGCTGAATTGTGTCTGTCCCCCACCCCAAAATTCGTATGCTGAAGTCCTAATCTCCAGCACTTGAGAAGAAGCCATTATTTGGAGACAGGGTCTTTGCAGAAGCAATCGAGTTAAGAAGAGGTCATCAAGATGAGTTCCAACCCAGTATGAGCAGCATCCTTACAGAAAAGGTCAGTGTGGACACGGACATGCACACATCAAGGATGCGTATAAGCTGAAGACCACCAGCTGTAAGCCACCAGAGCGCCGGGACCAGCGCCTCGCTCCCGGCCGCAGAGGGAGCCAGTGCGGCCGCACATGGACCCAGGACCTCCCACCTCCAGAGCAGGGGGTGTCGAGGGCTTTCTGTTGTCTCAGCCTCTCCACCAGCCAGAAGTGCCTTGTTGGGGGTGCCTCGCACACTCCTACGTGGGCCTGGGTGGCGGGGGGGAGGGCAGCACGATTTCCTGCATCCCACACCCCCTTCCTTCTGCCTGTACACTCAGTACTTTCGGAGATGTGCACAGGGATAGCCTCCCAGGCCCTCCCCTTGAGGACCACTGAATCGAGTCTGTGTGTGTAGCTCCTCAGATCTCCAGGGGACACTGTGACCCCATCAGTTCTTATCAGGACACACAGAAGGACCTGGAGGAGGGGGGCCACCTGTCTAGGGTCACTTAGAGGAACTCAGTGCCTCTGCCCTTGTTACTCAAAGCAGGTGTGCAGACCTGGGAGCTCTGTCCATGTGCAGAACCTCCCCACCCCGGGACGGGCTGCAGGGGGTTCTGTGCTGGGCCTCCTCGCTCGTGCCGTCCTTGGCGCCCGCAGGGTCTCAGCGTCCAAAGCAACTATCGACGATGGAACCAGTGAAGGAAACTCTTGCATGAAGCAACTGAATTTCAGAGTCCCTGGGGTCTTGAAGCTGCTTTGTTTTCGACAAAAGAGCGTCAGCAGAGTTTGCGTCTTACACACCACCACCGTCATCACCATCGTGTTCTGATTTGCACAACAAAACACAGCAGGGGAGTGGGCGTGCGGGTGGTGCAGGGGCTCAGGCGTAGCTGGCGAGAATTTGTAGGGAATTTGTACATTTCCACTGGGATTCTCCTTTTGCTGATCACGGAAGTTCTAAATCTTCCGTGTGTGTGTCTGTGGGCGTGTTTGCATGTGTGTACATGTGTGGTGTGCATGTGTGTTGTGTGTGCCTCTGTGTCTCGTGTGTGTGTGTGTGGTGTGTATGTGTGCATGACAGAGACGAAGGTCAACGACACCGTTAAACACAGGTTGGTTTAAACTGTTGAGAAGACACGCGTCTCCTGCCACCGAGGGGGTCGGGGGCTGGGCGGTGCAGCCGGGGTCCCGGCTGTTCGTTCGGGCACCTGGTCCTGGACGCACTTTGGAATCCTCCATGGTGTCCGTGCCCTACAGATGCCATCAGCCAGTTTCCCATCTTGGTCTTGGGTCTCTTGGAAGGCGGACGCGTGCAGATCTCTGGAGATGGCTTCCACACAAGAGAAGACGTTCAACTTAGAATCCACATGGGCCTCATTGCGGGACACGCCACCCGGAGGAGGTGGCCGGGGTCCCTGCAGCAGGCCTGGGTCTGCGGGCAGGGCCGCCCCCGGGGGACCTCTAGCAGCGGCTTGGGGTGTCAGCTTGGCCCCCTCCTGCGCTGCCCTGGCCCAGGGCTGTGATTTCTCCCACCAGGGAGGGAGGAGCGGCCCTCCGCCCAGGGCGCCTTCTCTCGGAGCTGCCCGTCCACCACTTTGCACCCTGACAGGGGTCCGCATGCTCACCGGCCTTCCTCCCCGTCCATGCAGGGCTCTGGCTGACCCCAGCCCCTCACACCGGCTTTCCTGGCTTGCAGCACTGGCCACACACCCACCACAGGGCTGGCAGCCAGTCGAATGCCTCTGATGAAGGCGTCGGACTTTTCAGGACACATCCAACCTGGGATGGCCCTGGAAAGTTCCGCAGATCCAAACAGGCTCCAGGAGATCCCATCCAAACGATGGGAGAGCGTTTTCATCCCCCAAAGCTTTGGGTGGGCTTTGGGCGGCCCCGACTCTGCAGGCTTCTGAGTCCCAGGGAACAGAGAGATTGGGGCGGTGAGGAGACGGTGCGGGGACAAACGCCCGTGTCTGAAGGACCGATGGCCTTGGGAGATGGCCGGCTCCGTTCGGCGCACACATTCCTTCAGTTGTGGAACCCGGAACACCCAGAGGCAGGTGGCCTCTGTGATGCCCCGAGCTTCAGTCTCCCTCGGGTACTGGAGATGGCGCTGTCACTGGACGCGACCACCAGCAGCAGCCTCAGCCGTGCCTGGGAGCGCGTGGGCAGGACCACCTGCGGCCAGCTCGTGGTCCCAGCCCCGCAAGACAGACCTCCATCAGCGGCCCTGCCGCCAGCGACCCCGGGCCCTTCGCTGACAAGGCAGCAAACATCCACGCGGGGCTGAAGGAGGGAGAACTTCCAGCCTCGTTAAAAATGTTGACAAACATTTGCGGTAAAACGCAGACAACATAAACTTTGTGATCTTAATGAGTTTCAAGTGCACGACTCATTGGCTTTAAGCACATTCACACGGAGGTGCAACCCTCACCACCGTCCGATGGGAGAGCGTTTTCATCCCCCAAAGCAAAGCTCTGCCCGCACTAAACAGCCCCGCAGCGCCCGCCGCCAGCCCGCAGCCCCACCATCCTGCTTTCTGTCTCCGTGAACGGGACTCCTCGGGGAGGCTGTATAAGACCGTCACCCATCTGTCTTCCGCATCTGGCTGATCGTGTCCTCAAGGTCCGCGCACGCTGCAGCAGGTGTCAGGACGTCCCTCCTTGTTGGGCGGAGCGGTATTCCCCGGTGCGTGTGGCCCACACCTTATCTGCTTGTCCATCAGCCGACACGGGGGCTGCTCCCACCTCTTGGCTGTTGTGAATAATGTTGCCATGAACGTGGGGGTACCGATATCTCTTCACGGCCCTGCTTTCCATTTTAGGGGGTATGTACTCACCGTCCCTTCTTAACACCCCATTTCATGCTAACGTTCTATTAGACGGAGGCAGGTGGGGGGACATCTCCAGGGACCCAGACTCAGCAGCTACTACCGGCGACGCCCCTCACAGTGAGTCAGGGTCCCAGGCCCCAAGAAGCCGTTGTGTCCACACGGAGCTTTGGTTTTCCCCTGAGTGGTGACATGATGGGTTGGGGTTCCACTGGCACCGCTGCCCTGAAATCCTGAGAAAGGAAGCGATGCTCTTCGCCGTTGAGCAGCCCAGAAGGCAGGCCCAGGGCCGTGAGGAGGCTGAGCATGTGCCGAAGGAACAGCCATTCCCCAACCCCCTGCGCGTCTCGGGACCGGCTCGCACGCGGTCCGAGCGTTGCTAGCGCTATAGCCTAAGGCACTGAGCAAGAAAGAGTAAAGACTGAGGTTGATCACTCACGTGTGCCTCTCAAGAAATGAGAAAAAGAATAGAAAGTTTAAGTCAAAGAAACTGGATGGGAGGGAATACTGATGAGGTGCCAGGAAAATAGAAACACATGTGACACAGAAAACCCCCAGAGCTGCTGACCAGTTGTGCGAACAGATGGATAAAGTTGATAGATCTTCAGAGAGCCTGGGGGCCAAAAGACGGAGAAGGGCAGGGTAACCCGCAAACCAGAAAACGACGGCAAGTACAGGTTTGCCCATCAAAAGACAACATGAAGATTATAAAAGAGCCATTTGTAGTTTATACAAATACTCGGCAAAGGGCTCATATCCAGAATATGTAAAGAGCTCCTCTGAATCAATAAGGAGAAACAGTAACGAGTAATGAGCAACGAGTGTATGGAAGCTCACACACTCCTGGTGGGAGGATAGATACATGCTGCCACTTGGCAACATTGTCAATGCCCAGTGCAGCTGAATGCATGCCTGTCAGACGACCCGGCCCCTCCAGCCCCAGGAACGAGCCCCACAGAGGAACCTGATCCCTCCCAGCCCAGGGAAGAATGTCCGTACGAGCGGAGGTCTGTGGAGACAGAGAACAGCTCTGACATGATGCCAAGCAGAAGAATCCAGACATAGAAGGGCATGCACAGCAAGGCTGCATTTCCAGCATTGCCAGCAAAGCCAAGTGTGGGAAGGAAAGTTGGCTCAGCGGGTATTTGGAGGGATCGCACTGCGGAGGGGTTCCCCGGAGGCACCAGGCCCGCTGGCCACGCTGTATTTAACTTCACAGTGCTAAGGCGCCGCGACGCTCACCCTGCGAACATTTATTGGGCTCTTGGCTTGTTTGGGCTGGTGATTGCGGTCGGCAGTGGGCATGCCCCCCGGGGGCTATGCTCTCCCCCAGACTCCCACAGAGCACAGGACGGCTTCCTCTTCGTGAGCTCTACAGTCTGGCTTCTCTCCTCTTGCTTCCATGCCCGCGTGTGCAGAAATCAGAAGAGAGAACTAATGGGTTTTCCCGGCCCCCCATCCCTGCAGCAAAGGCGGGATCAGTCCCACTGTTATCAACCCAAGTAAATGCTTCCCACCCAGCACAGAGGCTGGCCGCGAGTAATCGCCACAGCTCAATAAAAATGAGCCGTTTTTATTGTGAAATTGAATTCTAAATCATACTTGATATTAAACACAAATGAATAGTACTTTCCCTTTGGCTCTTCAAACCTTCAGCTAATGATTAAGAAACAGCTTTAGTAACAATTAAGATTGAATTATCTGAAAACCAAGAGTTGCATCTGTACAGAACAATTTTTTTCAATGAAAACTTAACAAGTTACAAATATAGGGTGAGTGATAACAAGGTTTCCCACAATTCTCCTTTTGGAAACGGTATCTCTGTCATTTGCTGTCGGTAGGGGCTCATTTTGAGTTGGTGAGGGACAGAGGTAATAGCAAAGAATCACAGAACCAGCTGAGGGACAACATCTCAACAAGCCACCAAGGTCAAGGGCCCTCAAACAAATGCTCATCAGAACCTCCGATCTGGGACCCGTGTCTCTAAAAGCCCTTCAATGCTCTGGAAATAGCTTTCCAAGGGATCCTAATCATCAGCCAGGATTGTGGATCAATATGGTTTCCCTCAGCTTTTAAAAAGAAAATTCAGCTGTCCGCAGCACAGACAGCACTCTTGCTGTTAAAAGTATTTAAAGGAACCTCGTGCATTGTCGGTGGGAATGCAAACAGGTACAGCCACTGTGGAGAACAGTAGGGAGGGTCCTCAAAAAGTGAAAAGTAGAGCTACCATATGATCCAATAATTCCACTACTGGGTATTTACTCAAAGAAAATGAAAACACTAATTCAAAAAGATAAACACACCCCTATGGTTATTGCAATGTTATTTACAAAAGCCAAGATAAGAGAGCAACCCAAGGGTCCATCAATAGATGAATGGATAAAGAAGATGTGGCATGTGTGTCTACACACGCGTGCACGCACGGGCACATACATATACAGGAATATTAGCCATAAGAAAGAATGAGATCTTGACATCTGGGACCACATGGATGGACCCAGAAGGTATTATGCTTAGTGAAAAGAGTCAGGCAGAGAAGATTTCACGTATATGTAGAATCTAAAAAAATAAAACAAATGAACAAACAAAAAACAGAATCAGACCTGTAACTACAGAGACACACCGATGGGTGCCAGGCAGGGGTGGGAGGCCCAGAGTTCCATCTGTGGAAGGAGTAAGTCCCAGGGATGGCAGGCACAGGGTGGGGCGAACAGTGGGTGGGACGATGCTAGTGCTACATGGGACATCTGGTCACTATACTTGGGGTGAGCATCTCAGAGCACACAGAGACCCCTACGGTGCACATCTGAAACTGAGGTCAACTATCTGATCCCCGCTCTGTCCTGGGACAGTGTGGGGAGGGGAGGGGGCTCTCCTCTGAGGACCACAACCACAAAGGCACAGCTGACCCATGAAGCTGGTCAGGACTAAGGAAGCAAATGTGGAGACCCACAGGTGGGCGGGAAACCCGGGGGCTGGGGGGTGGGGGACTTCAGATCTAGGCTGCGTTGCAGGAGCAGGGGGCTGGGACAGGACAGGCCCGAGTCCCTCCCAGCGTGTGGGGCAGGTGGATGCTGGGAAAATCTCCCTCCATGCCATCCCAGGCCTCTCCGTGGGGTCTACCCAGGACATCATACTCCTTACGGGGTGGCCTGGCTGCCTAGAAATGCGTGGTCTGCAACCCAGCCCACGTTTGAGGGGAAGGGGCCACTCAGGGACATGGATGCTGGGAGTGCTGGTCATGGGGATGGCCAGTTGGCCAGGCCGCCATATTCCTCTCTGTCCGGCACTGCGCCCGGACAGAGTGGACACAGAACGAGGCTGGGCGCTGGCAGGGAGGGGGGCCAGTCCAGCATGCTGTTGTGTTCCCATCCCAGCCTCATCTCCAGATGTGCGGGGTTTCAAAGGCTCCTTTCCAAGTGTGTAGTTTGGACCTCGGGTCCCATCCCATTGGGGCTAGTTTTCTAGGTCGGCCGCCCTAACTGGGCATGGTGCCGATCTACCTGGGACTGTAAGGTCATTTCTGCAGCACGGTGTGATTGAAGGAAAGCCTGTGTGCTGGTCTGGAATGCACAGGGGAGAGAGGGCTCTGTGCTTCCCTGAGTGGGGTGGCGGGCGCCCCTCCCCGCTCTCTGGCTGCTTATGGGCCTGGGGCACTGGCAGGCCTGGGCTTGACTCTGCCTTTGCCACTCGCTCCCCGGGAGGCCTTTGAACTTCTCTCCTCGCATCTGCGCAGAGGGGAGAGGACAGGATCACACACGCAGGGCTCGGGCTCGCCAGCTTGCCCTGGGAAAGGGAACCAGGAGCACGGGGGGCGGGGGGGGCGGAACAGAGCCCCTGGTCCCCGCTGGAGGGGCCCCGAGCAGGACGGGCCCTCCAGTAAGCTGTCCTCTAGACCCCTGAGGTCTTACTAATCCTCCAGAGCCACTGGAGAGGGGAACGGGGTTTCCATTGGGCCGGGCTTTGCCTTGTCCCAATACCTAGAGATTCCTTCTAACACGTGTCTTCCCGAATTGCCCAGTGCCGTCAAATGGTGAATTTCCAAGGTTTGTCTCCAGTATCTCAATTATTTCAAGACTTTCTTTAAGGTGTGAAAATTATCATTTCAGGTTTTTGCTTTAAAATCAGTTACACATTTGCAAAAAAGCAAAATATACCTAGTGACGCGTGCAGTCTCTCTCTCTCTCTCTTTCTCTCTCTCTCTCTCACACACACACAGAGTTAGCAGACCTTATGTGAAAATAATATACTTTTTTCCTTGGCTACATTTTGTAATTTTTCAACAGGCATACGTATTAACTTTGTCATTTCATTTTAAATGAACAAAGATCTCTGAGGCCTTGAGACAAAATCCTACTTGGAGAACGGAGCAGAGACTGGTCCCCACCCCCTCACTAGGTATCTCCCCCTTGAGCCTGGAGGACCTTTGCATCTGCAGAGGGGCCCTCAGCAAACTCCAGACGTGCCCCCTACACCAAGGCTCACGGCTCCTGCCTCCTCAACCCTGAGAATTACAGGTCTCAGAAGGGATATTTTACGCTAAAGTGTAAGCTATTTTTAGGTCACCAAATTGCAGGAAATAGATTGTCCAGAAATGGCCAACTTAATCCCTCTCGGGAGGAGCAAAGAGCAAACTCCTGCTTGCCTTTCTTGCCGGCCAAGGGGCCCGTCTCAGCCCCCTACGTCAAGGACTCCTGTCACTGAACAGGGGAGGCCTTGGGTTCCTACGTTCTTTGTGCTTGGGAGATCAGAATTCGAATCCCACTCTGCTAAAGGGTGACGTGGTGTTTCTTGTGCTTTCTGAGTTGGCCAGTGGACAGCCTTACATGAGACTGGATAGAACAGTCAGGCCAGGTTTGAAAGGCAGGGTCCTGAGGGCTAGGACAGGAAGTGTGGTCCTTTCATGATGCTTTCTGCTCTGTGCCCGCCTGTCCCAGTTCCAACGGTGCGGAGGCCCACGTCTCTGCCACCCCTGCAGGAGTGGCCAGCACACCCCAAGGAAGATGCCAGTGGGGGGCTCGTGGCCTGGGAGCCTTCTGGATTCGTGCGTCCCACCCACCTTTGCTGCCAAGTGGGGCTGTGAGGACTGTGTAGCAGACGCCGGCCCCTCAGCAGCTCAGGAAACCCCAAAGGGAAGAGAAGATGTTTCTCTCGTTTAAACTGCTGTTTGTGTTTTCCTCCCTGGGGAGGGAACCTTCTGGGGCGGGGGCAGCAGGCGGCTTCGGTTGTAGGCAGCCGGACAGCACCACACGCTTCCACGGCCCGTGGACCCGGACGGGAGTCGTTCCTAAACGACGTCACCCACTGTGGTGAGTGGTCCCGCCTGCTGCCTTCTCTCCCGAGGTTCGGGTCTGGGTCACTCCAGCCACCGTCTCGGCCCAGGTGTGAGAAGAGAGAGACTGACACACTGGGGAGCGTGGCTAGCGTGTCTCCTGGAGCTCTGCGGGATTTCTCACAGAGCTTTGGGTAGAGGAAGGTGTGGGCCAGAATTCGATTTCTGAATTGTCAGTGTGTCCTCAGCTCTGAAGAGCTGTAGAGACCACACTGAACGACATCCAAACAACTTCCGCGTCCGGCAGAGACACATAGAGGCGATAGCATGCGGACACCCCGGCGACCCCAAGCCCAGCCGCGGTGGCCCTCCACCATCTCGCTGCTCCCTTTCTGCAAGGGGCCGTCTGCAGCCGAACCAGCGTGGGCGGCGCCTGGGACCAGAAGCTCTGGACATGACATCACCACCTCTAGCAAATGCCGGCGGATACTCAGACTCCCTCGATTATCCCTAAATCGCCTTTTTACAGGTGGCTTTTAAAATCTGGAACCGAGCGAGACCCACTCATTGCACTATGAGCTCACTGAATTCTTTTATTCCCCCAACCTCTCTCATCTTATTTATTTCTCTACTTGTTGGTTGGTTGGTTCGTTGGTTGGTTGGGGAGGAAACGCGCTCCCTACGACAGACAGGAGACTGTCCTGCGTGGTCAGGCTTTTAAGTCTTCCCCGGGATGCGCATTTCTGCGGGAGCAGAGCAGGGATTGCGCCCTCCGCGAGGTGCGGGCCCCAATCCACGTGGTGACCCTCCCCCTTCCAGGGGTGCCCCCACCGCCTGTCTCTCGGGGGCTGGCAGGGTCGCTGACATGTGAGCGGAGGCTCTGTTATCGACACTCAAACAGGCGAGCGAAACAAGACCGACCATCTGTGCCCACACCCCCAGCGGCAACTGTGGGCCCCACCAAGGACTCCGAACATCGGACACCTCGTGCACCCCGCAAACGTGCCCAGCCCAGACACGCAGGTAGTGACCACGCTCTGGGCTTGTCCCAGCTCTGACGTGGTCACTCGTCTGCCCGAGACGGCGTGGGTGAGGCCACAGGGACTCCCCGTCGTGGCTGGAGGGAACGCAATGTGGAACACGAGTGATTTATCAACGAGGCTGCTCTCACAACTTGCAGACCTGTCAACTCACCACGTAAGACATCCGAAACGAGGCGGCGGTGTGGTAGGATACTAAGCTTCAATACAAACACCATATCGATACGAACATTGTAACAAAGAACTAGGAGTCTAGATATGGAAATAGCTGTAAAAGCTAACCTGCTCTTCCCCCGGGGTCTGGTGATCACAGTCCCGGGCATCTTCCCACGGAGCTGAGTGTCCATGTCTACACAGCGTTCTGTACACGGTGTTCACGGCAGTTCTGTTTCATAATCGTCCAAACTCACGAAGAGTCACCACGACGTCCTTCGCCGGGGAATGGATAGACAAACCGTGGCCCATCTAGACAACAGAATAATTGTTGAAAGAAACAAGCTCTCAGGCCACGACAAGACATGGAGGAAGCCTAAGGACACTTACGAATCCACATCTGGAAAGGGGACACGGCGTGGGAGCTGTTCGGGAGAAGGTGAGAGTGTGGAAACTGAAAAGTCACGGGTTCTCTGGAGGGGAGGGGTGGGAGCTGAGGGCGCTCAGGGCAGTGGGACGACTCTGTGGGATTCTACGTGGTGGACACGTGTCCTTATACACCCGCCCAAACCCACGGGAGGCCCGTCCCCAAGTGAACCCGCTCGTGAGGGGCAGGCTCTGGGTGATGACAATGCGTCCGCATAGGTTAGTCACTTGTCACTAATGCCCACTCTGGGGGGCTGCTGATGGGGGAGGCTGTGCATGGTGGGCAGGGGGCATGGGATCTCTGTTCCTTCCTGAGTTTTGCATGAACCTAAAACTGCCCTAGACTAAAATCTATTTTTTGGAAAAAGGATGGGCAAAGGTACCTGGAACGGGAAAGCGGGAGGAGGCAGCGAGCAGCTCTGGGGAGCACCTGCTGCTGTGCGTCCCCGCCCCCAGCCCAGCGGCTGTTCCTTCCTCTGGGAGCCCGTATCTTCCGGTCAGGCAGCATCCCTGCACTCTGTGTTTATTTCACAACAAAGTTGTGTTTCTCAAGTTGCTGTGAACAGAAACAAAATAGTAGGTGTGGAAATGGCTTTAGATCTTCAGAAGAAAGCCACCCCATAAATCCAACTCATTATACCTAATAAAACAATTCAGGACCTCCATCTCCTATCTGCCCACTTCACCAGACAGAAAACACTCTCCATCCTTCTGCTCTCCAGCTCGTCCCGGTCTTCTCTACCCCACCTCCTCCGGAGAATCTGGTTTCGGTGACTCATGGGGTAGAGTTTATATTTTCACCCGAGACCTCTCCAAGATCTCTCTCATTTTAACAACTCTGTAGACATAAAGGAGGGCGGGGACCCACACCCTCACTTCCCCTCCTCTCAAGAGTTAAGCTGAGTCTGGGGTCCGGCGCAGGTGCTCGGGGCTGCCGGAGGGCGACCGACATGGGGGCCAAGTCTTCGTAGCTCGGCCCATGCTGACCTCCCTCACCCCCGGCCAGGGGGCTCTGGCGGAGGAGCATCAGAGCGAGCTTTCCCCAGACGGGGGTCTTCTGAGGGTGTGACAGTGCCCAACAGTTCCCTTCCACGCCCAGGGCCAGACTGGCCTGGGAGGCGTGAGATGTGTTTTCTGGGGAGACCAGTTTCCTCTGTAAAATGGGGGTGCTAGCATCTCCTCCTGAACTCCACTAGTGACCTGGTGAGTGTGCGGGGGTGGGAGGACTCTGAGGCCGTGCCTGTCATATGACTTCTCTGCAGGGAACAGGCTGGCTGGAAGTGTGTGCGAGAGGCCACCCCTCCAGCTTGGAGCACCCCACACCACGCACCTGGGACCTCCGGACATGTCCCAGGAGAGTGAGCTTCCCGGCTGAGGGTCATGCCAACACGCTCCCAGCTTGCCCTCAGTGCCTCACCTCCCCACAGGACCGCCTCCCATTCCAGAAGCTTCTCTGAGTCTTGATAAGCCACCAGCCCCCCATTTTCCTCACATATGCATCTCACCTGATATGAAATTCTGAGAAAAGTCATTTTGAAACTGTGGACGTGTTTGCAGTGCTTTATGATTTTTCTCCGTTTTTCCTTTGTTTGTGCTGACTGAACAGCACTGGCACGTTTCTGTCGAGGATCCAAGGTCCTGGTGTCGGTCCTGGTGGTGGCCAACTGGCCCCTCGCAGCCCCGCATCCCCGGCATGTCTCACTTGGTAAAACACGACGATGCCATCTTTTCGAGTATCCGACGGAATAGGATACGGAGTCCTATTACAGGATCCGACTGAATCCGTTACAGAAAAGGCTACTATTCCTCGAGCCAACCGCCTTTGAAATTTGGTCAGAATCAACTGTCCCTGGAGTGCGGCTCTAGCCCTGGACCCGTTCCGTTCCGAGAATCTTTCTGGTCCCTAGTTTCCAAAAATGTGCACGGCCTTGATTCCTGGAAGCTCCCTAATCTGGAAATCAGATCGTGGTGTCTCCCCAGAGGAGTTCTGAGGTTTAACCGTCATCGCGGCTCTTGTAGGTACTTGGCCCTTCTGTGCGGCTTTCAGAGTCAGTTATCAAATATTCAAAAAACTGCGGACGCTCTGTTGGGGTTGCATTGATTCTATGGACCAGCCGATGGAGGACCGACATCTTCACAGACTGTGTCTGTCCACCCAGGACAGATGTGCGTTTTGTCCCCTCGGGAAGACTGTTCGTGATGCATCTGATTTTCGAAGTGGCGATAGAATGAACCATGGCTGCCGGGTGAGGAATAACTCAGCAGGACGGGAGAAAGGGCCCTGGACGGGAAGGGCGCACTCCTCTCAGCGTGGCCGGGAGTCTTGCTGCACCGGCACCAGCCTGGACCGAGGGCGGGAGTCTGCAGGGGCGGCAGGAC
This sequence comes from Nasua narica, assembly GCA_028533885.1. NCBI lineage: Eukaryota > Metazoa > Chordata > Mammalia > Carnivora > Procyonidae > Nasua > Nasua narica. The sequence continues at coordinate 2,310,894 of CM052813.1, forward strand.
ACGGGGCCTGGCAGGGACGGGGACACCGGACAGACGACGGAGGCTCCAGAAAGCCGCAGGGCGATCTCTGTTGGCTCAGGACCTCGGGGTGCTGATGCTTCCAATGTGGCCGAATGGAGCTCCGGGCTTCGGTCGCCCCCGTCGAGAGAGCAGGGATTTCAGGAACAGGGGAGGAACCCTCAGCTCCCCGAAGACCACAGACGCCAGGGTCCTCACTCTCGGAACATGCTCAGTTGGCTTGGTGGCTGCTGACCACTCGAGACACTGGCGGCGGCTTGCCCCCTGGCCACACCGACGTCCTCAGTTTCACACTCTGAAGGAGTGAGTGAGAAAAGAAAAGAGGATGACACCTACAGTGGTTTCTCAAAAACAATAAAAATGAGGGCTACCTCCTGCAGACAGGCTAGCATTCCATGGCCCGGATCGAACCACTCACCTGCCACCCACCCACCTTCCCCGCCCCCCTCCCACCACCTGCTCCCTGAGGTGCCGCGTCATGGACACTCTGCGACTCATCGAACTCCTCTTTTCTAAGAGCGTGAATTTTTCTGATTATAAAAGCAAAGCATGCTTGTCATGGAGAATTTAGAACAGAAAAAAGCAGTATAAAAACAAAACCGTGAGCTCAAAATAAGAGCATAGATACAAAATTATATGTGAAATATTACAACTTTAGAACGGAACTGTAACAATTTTGTATCTATGACCGGAACAAAGGATGGAATGGTCCATGGCAGACAACCATGTCCTCGCCTCGCCAGCCGGAAGGTCAAAAGGGGCTGCGGAGGGCTGTCCTTTCACCCTGGGCTTGGCACCTTCACCTGTGTGGGACACATCTTGACGTGGTTTGCCTCATTTCCCAACTTGCTTAGGCTTTGTACTCAAGAACGAGTTCCCACAGCCCCTGGACAGGACAAGACCCCTGACATTGTCCCCGTGCACCATCTCAGAGAAGGGGGCTACAGCCTATGGTCCTTGGGAGCCAAGCTTCAGAGCGGGGCTGGGGGCTCTCCGGAAGGGGGGTTCCATCCTCCCATCCTTTCCCGCCCCCAACAGGGGCACACAGTTCCCCTCTCCCAGCCAAAGTGAAGGCTTTCTGCCCATCGCCCCTGCAGATAGGTGCCTGGCAGGGCCACCGTCCAGCGGCCGTGTGGACGCAAACTCGGGTCCCCCCCCGTCACCCACCTGCCCCACATGTGCAAGCACCAAGGCTCAGTTCGCTACAGCACCGTTCCTTATACCCCGTGGCACTTTCCAAACGTTCTACAATCAACATTTTACAACACAAAAACCCCCCACAAAAAACCCAAGAACCAGGGATGCCTGGGTGGCTCAGTGGGTGAAGCGTCTGCCTTCAGCTCAAGGTCACGATCCCACAGTCCTGGGATTAAGCCCCATATCAGGCTCCCTGCTCAGCCAGGAGCCTGCTTCTCCCTCTCCCTCCGCACCTAACCTTGCTTTTGCTACCTCTCTCACTCTCTCAAGTAAATAATTAAAATCTTAAAAAAAAAAACAAACCAAGAACCAGAAAGTGTTATTGTGCTGCATTTATTTGGTGGGATGGCTGGTGAAAAGTTTGCATTTCAGAAATTTCTTCTCACGTACACAGCTCTGAGAGCCATTGCCCAACATCGTGAGCTCACACACGACCTCTCCGCCGACGGGACTGTCAAACTTCCATTGTGCTGGCTGCCCCAGGGCAGTGTGAGCGCCGACCTGCTTCCAGTCCCGCAGCCCCGGGGATCACAGAGGGCCTCCTCCGTGCCTGCCTCCTTTCCCAGACAAAATTATCTAAAATGAACCAAGAACACCCTGTGATGACAAAGCGAGCTCCCGTCTGAGCCAGGGGAGGTGGCGTGTCTGCCTTCAGGCCCTGGAGCTGTCTTTGGGGTGATGGGGGTGCATTCCCATCCGCAGAGGTCTCGGGAGCAAGCAGTGTGGGTCACCCTCGTGCACGCCACCACACCACGCCCATCCCTCTGGGGGGGGGGGAGGGCAGCAGGCTTCGGGATCTGTCCACACCACCCTCTGGCGACGGGGCAGGCTCTGCAGTTACTGTCTCATTTAATCCTGTCTGGGTACTCTCATTTCCGGTTTACAGATAAGGAACGTGGACACTTAGCCGCGTTGGAGGAGGCAAACAGGATCGCAGCGAGGAGCTGGCATTCCTTTCTGGAGATCGTGGAAGCCAGGTTCCACGGCCATCCTTGTGGAAGGGCCTCACGGGGGTTACTGTTTCCAGCTGAAGCTTCCAAGACACACCCCAGGGTGGGGGGTGGGGAGAAGGCGCCCCTGCCCTGCAGGCGGCCGGCGGGACGACACTCTGGGCCCAGAACGCTCTGCTCCAGCCTGCCCGCCAGCTGTCGTTGGTGAGGCTTCTACTCTGCGGCTCTGTCCAGGCTCATGAAGGGTTCACCATCGTCCGTGCGGGCATCGGAGTGCGGAGGGTGGTCCCACAGTGAGCACACTGTGGCGGACGGCCTCAGACCCGCAGCACGGTTGTGCCAGCAATGGGCCAGCCCACAGACCTCCTCGTCGAGCACTCGACGTTTCCTGGAGACTCCGTGGGGGAGATAGTCACACGCCCCCCACACTGGCCGCCACCCCGCGGGGCTGCTACTTCCTGACACCTGTCCTGGGGGCCGAGGGCGGCACACGGGGCTCATGGTCTGCAGACCTAGCTATCCCCGGAAAGGCTGGCACCCCACAGTCTCGAAAGAAGGACAAGTCGTCCAAGCATGTCTGGCTTGGACCATCAGGTATCTACCATCTGCTTTAGGGCATGGAGGACAGTCGTCACCAGCCACTTCGGCAGCGATGTATTTTTGGTGACGGCTCTGCCGAACTTTTCGCCTGTAGCCAGGCCAACACGGCAGCTCGCTCCCCAGGACCAGCCGGGTTGTACATGCAGCGAGAACGTGGAAGAGAAAGGGTTTCCTATGGGAGGTGCGCTGAAGGCACAGAGAAGACAAGACCTCTGTTCTCAAGAGCATTTGCAAACCCCGGACGCCTCCCCCGCACGACTTTGCATCCTGAGCTCCGGCGGTTCTGGATCTGCTGCCAGTTCCTCTCGCCCTGCAGATCCCGGGGTGTGGGAGCACGCCTTTCGCAACGAGAACACACTCGGAGGTATTCTCATTTCCAGTGGAGTTAGTCATTATTTCTTGAGAAGTATTTGTAAATAAATCTCAGCTCAAGCTTGGGCTTCTCAGAGCTCCTCAAGTGTCTTTAGTAAGACAGTTTGCAGGGGTTCTCTCCTCGGTGGGGGTGGGCCCTGCAGGGACGGAAGGTCAAGTCTGGGGCAGGAGCGCTTCCCCCGCTGGGGTCTGCCCCCTCCCTGGGGGAGGGAGGGAACTGGCAAGAGAGCCAGCTGTGCCACGAAGACCAAGTCATCAGGAGAGGAGGGTGTGGCAGACGAGCCACAGCGGGAGGGTCCTGTCCATCCCGGCCAGCAGCCTCTCAGCCGCGTGGCTCTGGGCAGACGGCTGAGCCTGGAGAGACAGAGCAGTCACAGTGGTAACAGCCATTTCATATCCACGAGGTTACTTGAATCACTTGGCACAGCACCCGGCTGACAGTGAGCAGCTGTGGCCAGGGACCTATGGACACCCATGACAGTCTGGCCATTTAAACATCCTGAGCCCTGTGTCCTCAGCTGTAAGACTGGAGTAACTCCCAAACTGTTGGTTGGCGCGTCCTGATGTGGGGTCAGCCCTCTATCACCACCAATCTCTCTTCCCCAATGGACGCATGCTGTGGCCCCACGGTGGCCATCACCGG
>CM052813.1:2314773-2400159 GCA_028533885.1 Nasua narica
GGGGGCGCTGCTCACTTCGCAGATGGCAAGGCTTGCTGACAAATGAAGGGGCCCCAGGAGGGGGCGGCAGGGGTGAGACACTCGGGGGGAAGACGAGGAGATGGCTCTGGCGGGTCCCTCACAGGGGACATAGATGGGCGGCAGGCCCTGGGGGCCTGGCACAGAGCTGGGGGACCAGCAGTGTGGCACAGGCTTGGGGACATTGTCTCAGGCGGCTCAGCTACCACAACAAAGCACCAGAGGTAGGTCGTCCCTCCGTGTATGTCTGTGTCCCTGATCTCACGGTGGCTCAGGCCCACCCCAGTGACCGCATTTTAACTTAAGCACCTCCTGTCTGCAACACAGTCCCATGCCCAGGCCCTGGGCTGGGGCTCCAACATGAACCTGGGGATACGACTCAGCCCTTTGCAGAGGTTGAGTGTAACTCGTGGGCCTGCAGCTTTCCCGATGGGAACTGAAGGGGTGACTGGGGCCCAGGGCCCTGATCCCTGCTGCCCGCCTCCAGCTGGCTCCAAGTATAGGTCTCGCGTCTTTTGTGGGGGCCCCAAGCCCCACAGGGCAACTGGACCCAATTAATTCGATAAATAATCAGAGCCTGGAAACAGAGTTTGTCGATAGAGAGATGTCAACCCCACACAGTAGTCCATGATAATCATTCACCGACAGAAATGATTTTGTGCAAAACAGGAGCTTATATGACCCCAGGGGAAACAGTTAAGAACCCTCACCTTCCTGCTCAGCCTAAATCAGAGGCCAAAGAATGTAGAATCCTTCTTTGGGTTGGTCTGCATCAGGACCTGGCACATGGCAGTAAGAGTATAAATCTGAAACCCAGAGTTAAGAATATATGTCCAGGGCGCCTGGGTGGCTCAGTTGGTTGGGCGACTGCCTTCGGCTCAGGTCATGATCCCGGAGTCCTGGGATTGAGTCCCATATCGGACTCCCGGCTCTGCGGGAAGTCTGCTTCTTCCTCTGACCTTCTCCCCTCTCATTCTCAATCTCTCTCTCTCTAATAAATAAATAAAATCTTAAAAAAAAAAAAAAGAATATATGTCCAGAGTATCCTTCTGTTTAGTCCCCGGATGGGCTTTGGAATCAAACAAGCTGGTATTCCATGAGCAAAACTACACCTTTGGAAGGGGCAAATAGACAGACTTGACTTTCTAAAATTTGTTCAGGGCTTTCATTTAAAAGTAGTACTTTTACAGTACTACTCGGAAGGGGAGGAAGAGGAGTACTCGGAAGGGAGGCGTGTGTGTGCTGTCAGACCACACAGGGTCCAACACCGTCCCAAAACGGACCACAGGTGGGGGGACAAAGATAGCCGGTGTGAGGGCTCCAGTCTGCTATGCTCCTGAATTCGGATTCCTTTAATTCAGAACCTGACGATAACTTAGATTTTGCCTATAACAGAGTTTGGGTTGGTAGTGTAGATAAAGAAAGGGTTATTACACAAATTAATGTATCCAGGGTTGTGGAAACAATGTTTAGCCTTTATGAATTAAACTGTGTAAGTACTTAAAATAATCTCGAAACAAGTTAAATCATTTGCCCAATAAAACAATGTTTAGGTAAACATGTTAAAGGAGATCCTGTGAGAAGAAATCTGTTTTTATCAATTTGGATATTTCTCTTTTTTTAAGATTTTATTTATTTGAGAGAGAGAGCACGCACGTGTGTGCACACGCGTACACACACAGAGAGGGGGAGGGCCAGAGGGAGAAGCTGACTCCCCGCTGAGCAGGGAGCCTGACATGGGACTCGATCCCAAGACCCCAAGATCATGACCTGAGCCGAAGGCAGATGCTTAACTGACTGAGCCACCCAGGTGCCCCTCAATTTGGGTATTTGTAAGCATGCATTGTTTTTGTCAATGATTGGATTCAAGCAATGGGTTGTTAAATTACTAGTGATTAACCAGTTAATATATAAATAAAATTCAAAATATAATGAAAGAACATGGAGAAAGCTGTGTTCCAGTATTTTTGGAAAAAAAAAAAATCACTGATGTTATAATTGATCAGAAGGAAAAACTGCTGTTTGAAACTTTTCTCCTTAGAAGTGAAACAATGTAGCTCTTGAATGTAGGGCGTGATTAAATCTCCACAGGACCAGGGAGCCAGGAAATCTGCTTCCAGTTGGCTGGCATGAACGCCCAACACACTGAAAGTCTCGCAAGTAACCACAGACTTCGTATAAAACACAAAACACAACTATTTGGCGTGCCTGGGGGAATTAGAGGACAAATAACCAATTTTTTTTTAAATAGGCAAAAAATTGAACAGGCGTTTCTCAACAGCAGAGTTATGGTGGCCAATGAGCACAGGAAGAGCTTGCTCAAGGTCACTAGTCACCAGGGAAATGCAAATTGAAATCAGGAAGGGGGGTGGCTCGCACCACAGGGGGGAGAAAGGAATGACATTCTCAGCTCCGAGTACTGGGGAAACTCTGGGCCAACCGGAAGAACGCAACCACCTGGGAAAGTGGGCAGTTCCTGGAAATTTATTCATCATCTCCCCAAACTGGGGGCCACCCAAGTGTCTGTCGACAGGTGAATGGTAACCAAAATGAGGTACGCTCAACATCGAAAGAACAAACGACTGATAGACGCTGAATGTCTCCGTGACGCGGGGGGAGACAGCCAGTCACAAAGCCACATGCTGTATCATTTGTCGACATGAAATCCCCAGAGATGCAAACTGACTTCTAGTGACAAAAAGCAGCTCATCGGTGGCCTGGGGCAGGGGCGGAGAGCGGGGTGGGCCGTAGAGGCAGGAGGAAATCTGGGGGTGAGGGAGGTGTCCTCTCCCTGGCAGGGAGTCCAGCTGCCGCAGCTCACGGGGCTGCAGGCTTTGGATGCCGTGTGTAACTGTTCTCCCCTCCATGAAGTTGTTCCAGGCTCCTCCAGAAACCAAGGAGAACACAAACCACTAGCAGGTCTGTTATTTTTAGTTGGGATTGCAGAAGGAGACTTCTCAGAGTCCCTGATGAGCACTTGGAATGGGCCGCGTCATTTTCAGGGCCCCTTCGGGCTGTGGAGGAGATGTCTGCCCGCTATTTCTACGAGGGAAAGAGGAGGGCAGGTCATTCACAGGGTGCAGCCTCTGGGTGGGCAGATTGTTTCCAACACCAAGTTTGCTCTAAAGGATAAAGCTCTCTCCCCCCGAAAGAGAGCAAGTAGTGCCTTGAAGCAACATTACAGTCTCCTAGGAACTCGGCCAATGTCAGCCTTGAGCCAGCCATATGAAGGGCTAAGGCCTCCCAAGGGGCTCTGTCTCCGCCTGCCTGGGGCCCAGGGTGCACATCACCTCACCTCGGAGCTGGGCACTGCGAGGACACCCAGGGGCAGGGGATGAGGGGACCTCAGCTCAGACGGCAGAGTCCGCAGAGAGGAGGAGGACCCCGCAGGACCCCTCCCAGGAGGGTGGCTATCTCATAAGAGCAGGAGCCCTGAGCCCAGGGCTGTCGCAGCACCCGAAACTACCCAGGAAAACTGCTTCCTTAGTGAGCAGTCTCAGTAGATTTCCCGTTAAAAGATGACAGAGGAGGGCGTCTGGGTGGCTCAGTTGGTTAAGCAACTGCCTTCAGCTCAGGTCATGATCCCAGAGTCCTGGGATCGAGTCCTGCATTGGGCTCCCAGCTCCGTGTGGAGTCTGCTTTTCCCTCTGACCTTCTCACCTCTCATGTTCTGTCTCTCTTTCTCAAATAAATGAATAAAATCTTAAAAAAAAAATGACAGAGGATTTGGGGAAGACATGAATTATCGTTATCTGGACTATGGTGACAGTTTCATATGTGATATGTCAATAGAATCCTAAAGGTACATTCCAACTATTCTAAATATGTATTTGATGTCAATCACACCTCTTTAAAGGTGGGTTTATTTTTGTTTTTCACAGAAAATTTCAAAAGTTACAGCTCCATTGGTCTCCATGTAGAGCGTTAACTTCTTTTCCCCACCAACTGCGAGTCCTCATTTCACAGCCTTTCCTCCACTATCTTCTTGAGATCTAACTTCTTCTCTGAGTCACATTTGTCATCTTGTTGCTTAACCCACTAATGGGTCAGCCAGGTGCTGACCATGTCCTTGAAGGAGAATTATTTTTGTCATCTTGCAAGCCATCCTCGGATAACATGCATACCTATAAACGTAGTAAAAACTTTCTATATAAGGTGTCAGTACAAATTCTCCGAGAGGAAAGATCTATAAACTTCGTATCTGGGGGTATTCCGTCCTCTCCCACTGACCCCATGGAAGCCATTGCTCCACAAGTAGACTTCTGACAACTTGAAGATTCTCTGGAGTACACTATGAACCTAAGGACAACAAATAAAATTTTGTGACCTAAGGCACGATGGGAAGACGAAGATGAGACATTTGTCAAAGTGAATATCCAGATCTGTCTGGGAACTCGGGGGCTGGGGCAGGATCCAGGAAAACTGTGTAAAACAGAAAGTGCTCGGTTCATGGAAGGAAGAGGGTGAGGGTAACCAGGATTTGTACGCTGGAATTCGGCTCGCACGTAACTGCCCCAGGACTAATTATGTCTGTGTCACGCAGGGACAACGGTGGGGAGAAAAGGGTCTCAGGAGAAAACCGGACAAGAAAGAGAGAAAAAGAGGGTTTGGATGAATTGATCCCTGCTGACTTAACATTAAAGAGAAGACACAGCGCTCAGGCTGCCCGAGGAAATGCGGGCCCTCAGGCCGGCGAGGACCCTGGGGGCACTCGCTCCCTCCCCAGGGCTGCTGCCGGCCAGGCCAGCCCCACAGATTGCAGGAGGTGGGAACACAGCCCTGAGGGCAGATGACTCAGCAGAAAGGCTGCAGAAGTATTCCACAGAGACAGACCTGAAGATTCCCTCTGGCCCGGCCTCGCTCACCAGCATCTGGCAAGTACACACATGAAAAGAATTACAGAAGGAAATTTCCCTCTTTCCAATTTTTTTTTTTGAGCCAAGAATGTTCAATGTCACATCTGGACATAAATAGTGACCTCACATTTATCACTGCTACTTTCCTTGAGAGAGAGAGAAAGGGACAGAGGGAGAAGGAGAAAGGGGGTGGTAAATAAGGAAAGGAAGAATACATTTCAGGGGTCAGTCATACCTCAGCTGGAGGTATATTAAAGCTGGAAAAAAAGAAATCTAACAACATGAATAAAGGCCACTTGCTTTTTAATATATATAGAAATATATTTCAAGGTAAGAATTGTTCTAAGCATAAGAAAAAAAAATGCAGATGATTGCAATCTATAACATCGAAGAAATGAAAGGGAAGGGAGTTCTGGTTCCAGACGGCGATGCAGGGAAACCCTGAACTCGCGTCCTCCCCAGAACCCGGCAAATCACACGTGTCCGTAGAAAGGCTCCTCCTGAGGAACTGAGGGCTGACTGATAGCTAGCGCACAACCAGAGACAGAGAACTGAGCGAGAGAGACGCGGTCACGATGGGAATGCCACCCCGAGGAACCAGAGCAATCCTGAGAAAGAAGAACAAAGCGGGAGGCATCATCCTCCCCGACTTCAAGGTACACGACGAAGCTGTAGTTGTCAAAACAGTACGGTGCTGGCGTGAACACACACACACAATCCCTGCGTCAGAGCAGAGCACCCAGAAATAACCCCACCCTCATACAGGCCATTAATCTACGACAAAGGAGGTAAGAACATACCGTGGGAAAAAGACAGTCTCTTCAACAAATGGTGTTGGGAAAACTGGACAGCTACATGCCAAAGAATGAAACTGGACCACTGATTGGTACCGTATACAAAAATAAACTCAAAATGGATGAAAGACCTAAATGTGAGAACTAAAACCATAAAAATCTTATAAAAGAGCCCAGGCAGTAACTTCTCTGACATCGGTCGTAGCAGTGTTTTTCCAGATATGTCTCCTGAGGCAAGGGAAATAAAAGGAAAAATAAACTGTTGGGACCACATCGAAATAAAAAGCAGCTACACTTGCAGCGAGCCTAGCATAACGCATAGATTTGTCAAATCACTGAGTAGGTACCTGACACTCATGTGACACTGTGTGTCACCTATACTCAAACTGAAAAAATAATAAAGCAATAAAGCAAAATAAAATGAAGAGAATGTAAGCATCTATGTGAAAAAAAGAAGAAATTAAAGAGGAAAAAAAAGATTCAACCTTATGCAAAATATGGTTTTAGACCACCATGGAATTAAATTCAAATCAACAAAAGAAAAAACATCCGGAAAATCACCAAACCTTTGGAAACGAAATACCACACTTTTAAATAACCTATGATTGACAGAAGAAAGCAAAAGGAAAACCAGACAGTATTTTAAACTGATTGAGAATAAAACTCAGCATATCAGAATTTGTGGGACGATGCTAAAGCCGTAGTGAGAAGGACATTTATAGTATTAAATACATATATTGGGGGGGGGGAATGTTGCAAATGAGTTATCCTAGATTCCACCATAAGAAACCAGAGAAAGTAGAGCACAGGAAACAAAACAGAAGCAAAAGAAAAGAAATAATAAAAATTTAAAAAGTGGAAAACGGGAAAATAAGAGAGAAAATCAGCAAAATGGAAAACTTTTTCTTTGAGAAAATCGACATTGATAAACCTTGAATCTCGCTGATCAGATAAGAAAGGTGATAGACGTTACCAGTAACAGGAAGGAGAGATGTCCTATCAGCGCACAGTCCAAAGACAGTAATACCCTATAAAGGAATGCTAGGAATCACTCTATCCCGATAAATTCAACAACCTAGATGAATGGACAAATTTATTGAAAGACACAAACCCCTGAAGTCACTCAAGGAGAAACAGGTGATCTGACTAGCTCTGCATCAGGGCGCCCGGGGGGCTTGGTCGGCTGAACGTCTAACTCCGGATTTTGGCTCAGGTGTGTGTCGGGCTCTGGGCTGCCTATGGAGTCTACTTGGGATTATCTCTCTCCCCCTGCTCCCATTCATGCTCTCTCTCTCTCTCTCTCTCTCAAATAAATAAATAAATAAAGCTCTGCGTCTATTACAGACATTTATTTTGTAATAATTAAAATCCTTCCCTCCTTCCTTCATATCTTAGATGGGATTCTGGGGCACAAAAAAAATGACATTAGGTAAAAATGAAGGAAATAGGAACGAAGAATGGACTTCACCTATTAATAACTTATCAATACTTGTTCATTAATAGTATTAAGTGAACCATAGTAACATAAGGTATTATAACAGGGGAAACTGAGGGTGAGGTTTATAGGAACTCCTGCTACTATCTTTGCAAGATTTCTGTCTCTCTAATGCTGTTCAAAAATAAAATGTTGGGGCGCCTGGGTGGCTCAGTGGGTTAAAGCCTCTGCCTTCGGCTCAGGACATGATCTCAGGGTCCTGGGATCGAGCCCTGCATCGGGCTCTCTGCTCAGCAAGGAGCCTGCTTCCCCTCTCTCTCTGCCTGCCTCTCTGCCTGCTTGTGATCTCTCTTTCTGTGTCAAATAAATAAATAAAAATCTTAAAAAAATAATAAAAATAAAAAAATAAAATAAAATGTTTATTTTAAAAGAAGGTGATAAATAATACGGCACCCCCTCCCCCCCACACACATACACACACACACACACACACACACACACACACACATATACATACACACAAGTCCCTCCCACAAAGTTAAGTCCAGGTGCATTGTACCAGATATTTAGGGATGAAACAACACAAATCACACAGAAATTCTCCCAGAAAATGGAGTAGAAGGAAGATAACACTTCTTCACTTCATGGTGAGGGTACCGCCTCCTGACACCGAACCTGGTGAGGGCATTGCGAGAAAACTGCAGACCGACTTTCTCATGATTACAGACAAGAAAATCATGATGTGTCAGAAAATCAGGGCAGAGATATAGTGCATCCTCATAATTCGTGCATTCCACATTTGTGAATTCCCCTACTTGCTAGAAAGTATTTGTTACTCCCAAGCGAATACTCAGCAGGAACGGGAAAGGTCTGTGTCCCAACCAGCAGGTTGGCAGCTGCGGTTCTAGAAGAGACTCCTGGCTTTTAAAAAAACTGCTTAAAAAAACTTAAATAGGGTGCCTGGGTGGCTCAGTGGGTTAAAGCCTCTGCCTTCTACTCAGGTCATGATCTCAGGGTCCTGGGATCGAGACCCACATCAGGCTCTCTGCTCAGCAGGGAACCTGCTTCCTCCTCTTTCTCTCTGCCTGCCTCTCTGCTTACTTGTGATCTCTCTCTGTCTCTCTGTCAAATAAATAAATAAAATCTTTAAAAAAAAAACTTAAATAGATGATTTTCCAGGAAATATAAATGACAAAACCTGACTTGATAAGGGGCTAAGACAAAATCTAAAGAGATGAACAAAAGAAAGCAAAAGAAATTATGAAAATTCTTGAGTATTACCACGCACATTGCCAAATCAATGTTCTTTCCTGCTTTCAAAAAGAAAAAAAAATGTGATTCTGATATTTGAAGCCTATACCAAGACTAGAACTTTCTAAATTTATACAGTGAAATGGACACAAGAGTGATTTTAATACTTGACAGATAATAGAAACAAAAAGAAAAAAAGAAAACACAGAGTTGTGCAGTATTGACATCCCCTTCTAACAGACGGGGAGCTCCAAGTTTAAAATTGTTAAGGACTTTGTCTGAAGCCAAGTATCAGGTCAGAAATAGAGCTGGCATTGGAATCCAAGTAAAGCAATTTCCAAACCTAAACTCCTAACTGACATTTAGTAGCAAAACCCAAAAGCATTGTCTTTCAAATCAGGATAAGACAAAGATACCCACTGGGATCTCCCTTCTTAATGTTGTTCTAAATATTTTGCCAAGCAATTAAGTGAGCGGGCGGGAATAAGACCTCAGTGAAAGGGGGAAGATAAAACAAAGATTTGAATTGATGTGACTCTGTGCCTGGAAAGCTGTGAGGGCGACTGTGTAGTCCCTAAATGGTTTAGCAAAACTAGTTAACAAAGAAACAAAAGAGGGGGTAGTAACGTGTGCTGGGGTGTGCGGGGGCGGGGGGGAGGTCGTGGGGGGTGCCAGCGGCCGGGGTGGGGGCAGGGGGGTACCTGAGCACCGTCAGGAAAAGCCGCCCGTATCTGTGAGTGACACTGTGTCACAGCCTAGTCATGACAGCGCAATGCTGGGTGGGCACAGACCCACGGAGGTGGAGCTCGCCCTGCTCCGGCACAAGCCCACAGCCCGAGAACCCAGAAACAGATCCGAAGGCAGGTGGAAACTCTGTACGTGACACCTGGCATTTCAGATAAAAGTGTGTTTGAGTCAGGGCGGTGGGGGCGGGAGGAGGAATAGCTTCTTACTTGGAAAAAATCACAAAAATGCTTACTCCTTAATTCATCCCCAAATAAATGTCAGATAATTTTTTAAAAATCGAATGTAAAACTTAAACCACAAAAGCACTAGAGACCAAACAGGTAGATTTTACAGATCTTTCCAAATTGTGAAATACTTTCTAAATATGCTATAAATTCCAGACATGACAGAGGGAAGATGGATACATCTGGCTCGGTATCGACTTTACACAGAGGGACAAAGAATGCCATGCCACCAGCAAGCAAAAACTACTTGCAGCACATAAGCTCCTCAATATATAAAAGGCTCAAACAAATAATAAGATGAACAATCCCTTAGATCAGGCCTCCAAAGGACTTGAACAGGTGACTCACAAAGGAATAGCTGTGTCAATTTATAGGAATTGAGGGTCCAAACTTTGCAACTCACTGAAAAGATGCAAATTTAAGCAATGAGGAGACATCGTTTCATATCTATCAGGCAAAAAGTTTGACATCATCCAGCACTAACAAAAGCATGGGTAACATTTCTGATGGAAATATAAATTGGCGTCACACCCTCTTTGGAAAGCCACTTGGCAATAATTTTCAACCTTTTAAATATGCATGGTCTTTGACCTAGCAACCCCACCGCCACGGGGTTTATCCTACAGAAATACAGTATTGGCATCACTGTGCACCATACGCTACTTTTGGGTAGTGTTTCGAAAGGAAATTGAACACAAGCTGTCTGCATTTCTCTAAAGAAAGGTGTTGTGTGCTCTGCCAGTAGTTCCTTGTTTGCAAACCACCTGCCGACGGACTCACCAGGGGCGTGATCGCCAGCTTCCCTCACGCGCCCCGAGAAAGCTGCCAGCGCTGCCCGGTCACACGGAGGACACTAATTGGTTTCTGGGAAGAGAAGACGCAGCACTTCATAGCTGCTTGCTCAGAGACCACAGCACGGGACTGCCTTTGTGATGCTGTGGACATCCGGCAGCAGCTGTGTGGTCCGAAGCGGGCGGGCGGATTAGTAACGGGCCGGTGCTCAGCGGCAAAGCCTGGGCCTTCTGGGGAGAACCCCTGCGGCCTGCGCCGTCGGCGACACGGACCGGTCAGCCCGAGGGGCCCAGGACCCCACATGTGCCGGGAAGCAAGAGGGCTCTTCGAGTATTTAGAAATCACAGTGTGCTTTCCCTTTGGTGATCACCGTGAAGAAAAATGAGATGTGAATGCGGTCCTTATGGTCTTTGGAGGAGTTTACAACAGGAGCTATGGAATCTGCCGGAACTTGATTCTGTTCAGATGCTAAATAAATACTAAGCACTGTGAAGGGACAGACGTCTCAGGATTGCTGTATTTGTCCAAGTGGCGGTCCGGCATTAAACACATCCTATGGCATTTTCCGGAAAGTGAACTCCTGGTCCCCCTGAGATTCGCTGTCTCGGGAGGCCCTCACGCACGTACCCAACCGTCACCTGGGCTCAAGCAGATACGTGGGTGCACTCGTCTGTTCTTTGGCCCTAGACATTTTTCGTGAACACCCACATATTTGCTGCGAGTGTGTGAGCCTTGGCTGTGACAGGGTCACACATCTGGGGGTGGGAACAGTGAAGCAGCCCAGTTGAAAATATTATCACCACACAAAGCCGGGCCAGTGTGCTCCTGCTCCTAGACACTGTCCCCGGGCACCTGCCCCCAGCAGCACCCACCCTGAGCTCCAGAGCCCGGGCGCCCGTGCGGGTCTTCGCCCCGGGCTTCCCTGGACAAGGCAGGGAATGCACAGACATGGGCAAAGCTCCCACAGTCCTCTTTTGACACTCCCGTCTCAAGGCCCCATTTCTCTTTCTCTTCCCTCCAACCACGGGTGGCTGGGCCTCCTCCAGCCCCACAGGACCCACCGCTGTCCCTTCTGGACCCCGCCTTCAGCCTCTGCACCTCCTTCTCCCCACATGGCCCCCAACGGTCTTACTGGGAGCTCGGTTCTGGCTCGTCTTCCTCAAGGCAACACATCCACTCGCTCTGCTCCTCTGCCAGACACGGTCCCGCACAGGGCGGGGAAGGAGGAGGCTATATATACAGTCATTTTCATTTTTTCCCTGTGAAAGCGTCAAGTGGCTTGCCTTAATTTTTCAAGCACACGCTGTGTGGTGGGAGTTGGGGAGGAAACACAGACCAAATAGCCTTTCTGTCCTTGAGCAGCCTACTGTTGCTGCCTTTGACAGCGGGGACAAGCTTCTCTAGGGCAGAAAAAAAGAAAGGGAACCAGTTGCTGGTCTCCATAAAGCTGGTTTTTATCCCACTGAGCAAGCCCTCATATTTCATTCTCTTAAGAGCACACATTTGGTGAGGCCCCAGGAAGAGGATTCTATTCTAAGGTGCTGCTCCTTCTTTCCAAAATTCCCAACAAGAGATTCCACACACACTGGCAATCTCGGGAGCACCTCTGGACTTCCTCTTACAAGCTTCTTCCCTGACCTGAAGATAAGCATCTATGTCCTTGAGCTTTTTGCAAGGTGCTATGGTGGGTTTCCCAGGAGTTGAGATCATAAATTACCTACAGTCAACCAAAACAGATGGTAAACTCTAGGAGAATTTTTTTCTCCCCTCCTACAGCTTTCCAACAAGGGAAGAAACATTAATGTATCTTCTAACCTGCTAGGCAACAGCTGGCTTGTAAAAAGGATCTTAGGGTTTTGGACAAACAACAGGTTGGAGGTCTGGAGCTCATGATGCTTGGATGTCCTTTGTCTCTCCTTTTAAATATAACTAACTCACCAGCAGCAGTGCTTGGAATATGTCTTTAGCATTTGCCGTTGGCTCACAGGTGTACTTACACATCCTGTTGATCGAGAAGGGCCAGTGAGCGACTGGAAAGGGCCCCAAATCATGAGGCTGCGACCGTCTCACTCACCACTGTCCTTACCAGTGTCCCAGCTCTGACCGGGCATGTGTGATGTTTCCCATAATTATTCTGTTTAACGAATAAGTGAGAGAAAAGGAATCTGGAATCGTGTCAAGCTTTTCATAAGCCCGACACACTCCGTGTACCAGACGAATCCTTTCAAATGTAAAAGAGAAGAAAGTGACTTTTTTCCTCCTTACAGGGCTTCTTAGGTGTCGTCGAAGACCCAGGCTGGCATGAAGACAGTCCTCCAGCGTGAGCTGCGTGCTGGATGCTGTGGTCTGACCCTGGATCAGGACGGCGGTGCCCTGGGTCACGGATGGCGTGGGCTTCCTTAGACAGCACGGGGCGCGGTCCTCATCCATGCCCCCTGGGGGAGACTGTGTAATACGTGCATGTAATTGCTCATAATATGAGTGTCACAGACCCAGATGCCGATGTTTGTAGGTCATTCGTCCCACAATCTCAGGGCTAGTGTGAGTCTTGAGACAAATCATTCTGCTTCCTGCAGGTACGTGTTGGGATTCTGGAGATTACTGGGGTTAGGGTATCCCCGTGGCTGCACACTTTCAACAGCCACAGTCAAAAGACCCCAGGAGCAGCAAGCACAGTAAGAAACTGGGTCCTTGTTCAAAAAGGGAAGAAGTGTAACAGTAACTTAAATATCTGGGTTAGTCATATTTTAATAAAGATTTGGTTTTTAAAAATCAAAACAGATTTTAAGCTCTGGTTCTGGCTTGGTCAGTGATTGGACTTGAGACTTGTGGTGATGGCTTCGTCCCTGATGCTGACTACCCACTGCTCAGTGGCTTGTGTGGAACTTGAGATTTTCAATAATTTCAGTCTCTTTCATCTCGAATGGACAATTGACAAGAAATGCTAGTGGGAGTCTCTTCACTCCTTTCTACTGTGAACTCTGTCATTTTTGAGTAGGAAGCAAACCGTACTGGGAATTTGGAAGATTGAAGCCTCAGAGTAAATGCCTTCTCTCATGGGCTTGTGCGGCGGGGGCGGGTGTGGGCCAAGTGTGTGCGGCGGGGGCGGGTGTGAGCTGGGAGAGTGGCTGCCGTGAGCACAGGCAGGGGAGCTTCTCCCCCAGCCCAGGTGAAGAGGGAGCAGGGACCCTGATGTCGCTCCCTGTCCCTTTCTCACATCAGTAGCCCCAACGCTACCAACATGCGAGTCACAGAGCAGACGCTTCAACCACTTGAACAAACCAACGAAGGATGAATTAAGGAACAGGGATTGTAGAGAATATTTAGCTTTAGAAAGCTTCTTGATGTTTGACACTTTCCCGTTTTCCCAGGGAATGCTTTCCTTCTGCGGCTGATTTGCCTTATTTCCTTCCTACTTATGTCAGGAAAAGGCCATGTGCTGGAGAAGAGTTGCAGACTCCTAATCTACAGGGTGAAGCTCCAGGTCGCTGGCCCGCAGGCTGTGCGGAAGCCTGAAGGGCACGGACAGCTGCTGCCCAGGGACTGGCGGCTTTGGCTAAGAGACCACAAAAGGAAGGAGAAAAGCTAAATTTGCAACTAATACTGAGGGACAATGACAAAATGGGAATGGTCAGGGATAACTTGGAGATGAAATAATTGCATTTAGAAAATAAACTAAAGTTTTACTGGACGCAGCACAGATAAATGCACAGGTCTCTGTGCACCGCCTCGCGGCTCCTGGATGCTTTCCTGGCTATGCTGGCCATTGCAATCATTTCAAAAACAAAACAAAAAAAAAAACCCCAGAAACTAAGAGCCTAGCAAAATCATAAGCATTTTTAAATAAATGTTAAAAGACTTTTTATAAAGTCAAAATCGTGTATTATTACAATATTAAGTCACACAAAAGGCCTGCGATACAAAAATTCCTGATGATGAAAGAAATCTACCATGATTCTCAGTGCCAACCACATTTTAACCGTTTTAGCCATTTCTTTGAGTCATTCTCTGACTACATAACTGCTTATACTGGTTTTTGATGCATTCGCTCCTGTGTATCATTTAGCTCCTGACAGTCATGAAGGTTGGTCTATGTCCCGCCTCCCCTGGACCGTGTGGATCTGCATCCAGGGAAGGAGTGTGCCATCCTGCCCGCGCCGCGAGGGCGTTCCACAATTCCCCAACTGTGCATCTGGTCTCCGGGGCTGGCTGCTTCTAACCTGCCTTGTCATCTAAAGATGTCTTCCCTTCAATGGCCCTCACTTCCTGCTCCCTCCCCAAACCTCAGTGTTCAGTCCCTCCTGGAACCCCTCCATTCTCCCAGGCTGGCCTTTCTCCAGGACCACTGAGCTGCTGCTCTCGTCCTGGGACGCCCTCTTCCAGGTGAGACACTGCTTCCCAGCTCCCGTGATGCTCGGACTTGCTTTACCACCTTGTTTCAGATGAAGACACCCAAAAGTATCTGCCAAAGACAGGCCACTTGGGAAATCAATTTTAAGTTCTTCCATGTCCAAAATGTCTTGATTCAGTCATTCCATGTAATGTTTGGTTGTGGGTATTAGAGAAATGTTCAAAATGATTCTCCTTCAGAGCTTTGAAGGCATTGCTCTATTGTCTGCAGCTTTCAAGCTAATGCCATTCGTAACTGGGTCCCTTTGAAGGCGGTAGATCTTCTGGGTTTTGGTTTTTTTTTTAACATTTTAAAATGTTTATTACTGAGGTATAATTAGTATTTAATGCTGTGGTTTCAGGTGCGCCCTGTAACAACCCTGTATTTGTACACATTGCCAGACGGTCATCACCTTAAGTCTGTTTTTGACT
The DNA here is from genome assembly GCA_028533885.1 of Nasua narica. Lineage (NCBI taxonomy): Eukaryota > Metazoa > Chordata > Mammalia > Carnivora > Procyonidae > Nasua > Nasua narica. The sequence goes on from CM052813.1 coordinate 2,329,712, forward strand.
TTTAACCATTTTGTTTATGCTTTTATGTCGTGAAATGACATGATTATGCAGCTTTGTTTTTGCTTTCCTACATTTTCTTCTTGGAGCATAGGTGACACACGATGCTACGTTAGTTTCAGGTGCGCTACACGGTGATTGCGCCTCTGCGTAAGTTACATAAGCTCATGACAGTGAAGCTACCGTCCGGCGCCCTGGGACACTAGGACAGCATCGTTAACTATTTAAATTGTAAATTGTAAACACGAGGCTTTAGAAGGCCTGCTCAATCTGCAGGTGCATGTCCTACAGTTCTGAGCAATTTTCTTGTATTATTTCCAAGATAATTTCCTCCCCTTAACCTTTTTCTGCCTTTTTCACCTAGAACTCCTGTCACTCAGTAGCTTGACTACCAAATTTTTACCCTGTAGGTCTTTTGTCTTCTCTTCTATGTTCCTGTATTTTTTTCTCTTTTCTGAGAATCCTTTCCTTCGTCTTCCAGCACTCCTGAGGGAACTTTTAAAGTAATCGGCCAAGCCTGTTCCAGAACAGTAGTTTGAGAAGCTCCGCACACCTGCCCCCCAGTACGACAACCTTAACTCGTGATGAGTATTTTAGAGACTTAACCATTTAAAGGCTCTGGAAATTTTCCAAAAAGACATATGGAAAATAAAGAAATGTTAATTTAAGAACACTTAACAGATTTTGATAAGAACAGCAAAAGTTCGTGGCTCCTTCCTTTCTCCCAGCTGAGCACGATGACAGCTTCACTTCGGGCAGGACGCCAAGAATACACGGACACCTGTCCCTCTGCCACCCCCTCCCCGTCAAAGACTGCGGTGCTTCCCTGGGAGAGACAGGCTCCAGCGTTACTCATCCCCTCTGGGTGTGTGCGTCAAAACTAAAGCCCAGGTGAGCACAGCTGAGAGGTCGGTAGCTTCCCTCCCCAGAGTCTCTTACAGGATGAACTCACTATCCAGGCACGCGGACTCAGCATATTGAAGCCCTTGTTACCCTCACCCAAGCTTGCTCACAGCGCAGAGCTTCCGTGCAGGGAAGGGCAAGTGGAGAAGACCAACCAGAGGCTGCCTATAAACCAGGGGTATCATTCCGGGAGAAGGGGGTCACTGTCCCTGCCCCTGTTCTAGGTCAATGGCTCCGAAACTTTGCTCATAGGGGAGACAGGCCAAAGAACAGAGAGTTCCAAAACTCTCCTCAAAGAAACGGACTTACGTCAAACAATGTGGGGGGAGTGCAAGCCTAAGGAAACTCTCAGAAAAAGCAACGGTTTGTTCAGTAAGTAACAAAGCAGAAGCTGGTATCTTCGTGGCAGCAGTAAGCTAAACCGTAGGTCAGCTAAGCTACAGAGAAGAACAGGAAAGAGAACAGAACAAACTTTAAAGTCTGGCCTCACAAATCACCCCTGGCCTGAGTTTAAATGGATCAGATAGTAGAGCAACTTATGCCTCAGAATATTCTTGAAAATAACAGAGCAATCAGCTGACAATTAGTGGAGCATGATGACTAGCGTGATACCAAGAGAGAAAGACAGCTTAAGTGGGGGACGAGAGAGATGGCAGAGAGAGCCCTGTGAAAACCCTGGCCGTCAGAGCGACTGTCCAGGGCAGTGCCCCCAGAGGACGGACATCAGAGCTGTCCTACTATGGCAGAAAGTGACTGCAGTGAAGCCCTCCAGCCAGATCATTCAACAAAGAAGCAAACAAATAGAACAACGAGACTCAGTAGGTGAAGGGCTCAGTATCCAGAATGGTGATATATGTCATTTTCATTTAGATTTTTAACCAAAAATTATAAAACATGTAAAGAAACAAGAAAATGTGAACCGTACACAGGGAGAACGTCAGACAACAGAAGCAGCCTGAGCGAGCTTGAATGTGAAAGCTGGCAGACCAGTCTCCCCAAATCTGCCTCTCCTGGATTCTCACAGAAGGGCAGTCACACAGTCTTCAGTCTCTGCACCCGGCTTCTTCACCTAGTGTAATGCTCTCAAGGTTCACTTGCGTTGTACTATGTATTCACACTTCATTACATAATGAATGATGTTTTATGAAATTGTTTTTTAAGCAAGTTGACAAGAAAAAAGAAAAAACGTGCGTTTGTATTGCCTTTATACCTTATGTGCCTATAAGGTATATAATTAACCTTAGGGGACTAAAGGGACCCACGCATAAAGAAGAACGTGAAGGCAGGATAACAACCTCATCAAATAAAGAACAAAGAGATTTTAAAAATCAAACAAAGAGGGGCGCCTGGGTGGCTCAGTCGCTGGGCGTCTGCCTTTGGCTCAGGTCATGATCCTAGGGTCCTGGGATCGAGCCCCACATCGGGCTCCCTGCTTGGCGGGAAGCCTGCTTCTCCCTCTCCCACTTCTCCCTGCTTGTGTTCCCTCTCTCACTGTCTCTCTCTCTGTCAAATAAATAAACAAAAACTTTAAAAATCAAACAAAGAGAGACACTGGAGAAAAAGTGAAATGTACATTCTAGAACACACGTGAAGAATTCACTGGAGGGACTCAATAGTTGAGTCAACATTTCATTCTGAAATGACAGAAGAAAGAGTCAGCGAACTTGAAGGTACATGGTGGGTGTCAGGTTATCTGAGGAGCAGAGAACAAGGAGGGAAGAGAAACGAGCGCCTCGCCACTACGTGTATGAGCATCGAAAGAGTCCAAAGAAATAACAGCTGAATATCCCCCAAATCTGATGACAACAGAGTTTATGTAATTGCAGTACTGGGCCTGTAGCATACAGAAATGTGATCTATTTTCAGTCACAGCACAAAGGAGAGGAAGGGGTAAGAAAGTGAAGCCAGAGGGACTCACATCCACAAGAACAAGATCAGCGAACAAGAAACTGCAAAGAAGGTAAATGTAACCACCTCTCTAAGTGCATCCCTGCTCTCCTTTCTTCCAGAGCTTCTTCAGAATACGTGTAATTACATATTATAATAATGATAATAATGAGACAGGTGCACGTGTGTAACAAAAGATAACACAAAATGAGAAGTGAGGTCTCTATATCACTGGGATTAATTCGGCATGAATCTGTAGTAAATTGTGATAAGTATATATCATAATGCCTGGAGCAACCACTAAAAATGTAAATAAAAAATTGTATAACAAAAAAACATTGATTAAAACCTAACACTAAAAATTTAACTTAATGCTAAAAAAAGCAATGAAGGAGGATGAAAGGAGGAAAAAGCAATAAAACATATAGAAAACAAAATGTAAAATAGGAGACATCAATCTAACCACATCAATAATATCAGATCTAAGTGGATGGAACAATCCAATCAAAAGGTAGAAATTGTTTAGCTGAAATGAAATACAAGATACAATCGTATGCAGTGTACAGGTGATATAACTTAGAGTCAAAGATATAAAATAGGCTAAAATGAGAGAATAAGAAAAGGCGTATCACTTAAAAAGCAACAATAAAAATGCTGGTGTCATTGCTCTAATATCAGGCAAAAAAAATCCTTCAGAACAAAAAAATGTTATTATAAAGAGGAACACTTTATAAGGATTGAAGAGTGAACTCACCCAGCACATCCAGTAAGATACAATAATAATAAACATATGTGCACCTCATAATAGAGCCCACAATACATGAGGTGACGAATAACAGAATTAAAGGGAGAGGTATGCCCTTGATGATAGTAAGACTTTCCGTTTATTTGTCTTCTTTAATTCTATTCGTTGATGATGCAGTTTTCAGTACAAGTCCTTCACCTCCTTAGTTCATTCCTAGGTATTTTATTCCTTTTGATGATATCATAAAGGGGATTTTCCTACCCTCCCTTTCCGATAGTTCATTGTTGGTTTACAGAAATGCAACTGATTTTGTATGTTGATTTTGTATCCTGTGACTTTACTGAATTCAGTTATTAGTTCTAATAGATTTTTTTGTGGAGTCTTTAGGGTTCTCACCACACAAGGTTTTATTACCTGGAAACAGAGATTAATTTTACTTTTTACCTTCTGATTGGGATGCTTATATTTACTTATTTATTTTTGTCTGATTTCTCTGGCTAAGGCTCCTCATATTATGCTTGACATTAGAATCTAAATCTCATTTGCAATCCCAGTCAATTCTGCAGACCAAATTTGTGATTATGGAGGTGTTTCTGAGAATGGACATTAATTTAAACACACAATCAGTCACCAAGATGTTAAATTTGTTTACTAACATGCATAGCTGTGAATGAGTATTGATAGAAACAAATGAGCTCACAAATGTAAGTTGTGAAAATACCAGCTGCTTAGAGGCACTAAGTTGAAAATATTGATCTGAGTTCCAAAGTGATTACAGGGCTTTTTAACTAACTGCATATGCCAACATGATTTTTTGAACTTCGTGTTGTCTAATGCACAAACTCATGGTGAAATATTTTACATTTTGTGCCTCTGATTCCATACACTCTTGAGAATTTGTACTATTTTAAGTTTTAACATTTTCTGTGACTGGAAAACTGGGAAGCATATTGCTTCCCTCCCCTCTCTAATATTAGACTCATGGTCACGTTTGTGGTTACATTCTGGCTGGGGTTCTAAAACTCAAGGTGTCCTTTGGAAATCAGCGTCTCGGTTTTATGTTTTATACTAATGAGGAAATTTGGGAAAGTCTTATGGGGAATTCCTTGCATCCTGCAATCCCCTGCCCCAAATCTGTCAGAATAGATGTTGCCAAATAGTGGGTGATGGTCTGTTGGACTCTGTTAGTTACTATTCTTTTTTTGGCCAGTCCCCACAATTCAAGCTGAAAATATCAGATATTCACTTTACCAGCTTTCTTTACAACTAAAGATAGCCATGTGAATGGGATCCAAGGAGAGATCTATTGGAAGATTTCTAGAAAAATCTGTCCTCCCTGATAAAAGAAGAAATAAATGTGAGGAGAGCTCCCTTTCCTTTTTTTTTTTTTTTAGCCTTTGGACATATTTGTATGAGGTTATGATAGTCAGAACCGTGGCAGCCATCTTGCAGTAAACCAAGTGACAAGACTGAAGTAAAACGCAATATGTTGTTGGAAGATGTAAAAAAATATATGTAAAACACCTGATAAGACAGTAAGAGGAAAAGAGAGGAAAAAAAGAGGTACAAAACAAACATAAAACATTAACAAAATGGCATTAAGTAAGAACTTGCCCATCAGTAATTACTTTAAATATATATGAGTTAAATTTCCCAATTGAAAGACACAGATTGGCTGAATGGATTTTTAAAAAAAGATCCAATTATATGTTATCTGTAAGAGACTCACTTTGGCTTTAAGGACACAGAAGGAGGAAACTAAATACATGAAAAGAGATATTTTACGCAAATGACAACCAAAAGAAAGCAGAATGGCTATGCTTATATGTGCTCTTATCAGACAAAATAGTCTTTAAGGTAAAAACTGTCACAAGAGACAAAGTCATTATATAATGACAAAAGAGTCAGTTCATCAAGAAAATGCAACGATTATAAATATATATGCGCCCAACACCAGAGCACCTAAATATGAAAAGAACATTAATAGAACTGAAGACAAAAAAAAAAAAAAAATAGAACTGAAGACAGAGATAACAGCGCAATAATAGCAAGGAGCTTCAACACCTCACTTGATAATATTGGATATTATAATATCTCCCCTGCCATTTCTGATTTTATTTATTTATTTTCTCTTCTTTTCTTAGTTTAGCTAAGTGTGTGTTGATTCTGTTTACCTTGTCAAAAATCATTGCAGTTTTGTTGATATTTGTTATTCAACAGGGGTGTTAAGAACACAGAATAGGAAAAGAATCTCTCTTCAACAAATGGTTGAAAAATGACATTATCTCCCACCACACACAAAAACAAACTCAAAATGGGTTAAAGACTTAAACATAAGACCTGAAACCATAAAACTAGAGAAAATAGAAGATAGAGAAAAAATTTCTTGGACAATAGTTTTTTGTATGTAACACCAAAAAAAGCACAGGGAACAAAAGTTAAAAAAAAAAATGGGATTACATCAAACCAAAAACTTTTGCACAGCAAAGGAAACAAGCAAGGGAGTGAAAAGGCAACCTATGAAACGGTAGAAAATATATGCAAACCATCTATCTGATAAGGGTTAATATCCACGGGATATAAGGAACTCCTTCAACCAAAAGGCAAAGAAGCCAAATAATCCAATTTTAAAAACAGCAATAGACTATTAGTTTCTTCAAGGAGACATACAAATGACCAACAGGTATATAAAGTGATTCTCAACATCACTAATCATCAGGGAAATGCAAAACCATAGTGAGATGCTACCTTGCACCTGTCAGAAATGCTATAATTAGAAAGATGAAAAATAAGTGTTGATGAGGATGTAGAAAAAAAGGAATTTTTGCACACTATTGGTGAGAATGTAAATCAGTACAGTCACTGGAAACAGTATGAAGATTCCTCAAAAAATTAAAAATAGGGCAACATCTGATCTGCAATCTTACTTCTGGGTATATACTCAAAGAAATGGAAATCAAGATTACCTGATACAAGACATATTCGCTCTTCCATGATCATTATAGCATTATTCACAATAGCCAAGACATGGAAACAATCTAAATGTGCACGGGTAGAGGAATGAATGAATGAATGAATAAAATATGTACGTGTATTTGTGTGTACATACAATGGAATTATTAGCCCTCAAAAAGGAGGAAATCCTGCCAATTGCAAAACGTGGATGGAGCTAGAGGACATTATGCTAAACGAAACAGCAAGACACAGAAAGGCAAATACTTATATGTGAGACCTAAAATTTTGACTAAAATAGTCAAACCTATAGAATCAGAAGAGACTGGTGGTTGCTGGGAGGTGGGGGAGGGGGAAGTGGGATTGTGTTGGTCAAAGGTTACGAAGTTTCATTTATGCAAGATGAAGACAGAAAAAGGTAGCTGTGAGGGGATGGATATGTTAATTAGCTTTATTGCAGGGATCATGGTGACAATGTATACATATATCAAAACAACAGATTGTACATCTTATGTACAATTTTTATTCGTCAATTATACCTTGATAAAGCAGGGGAAACTTTTTTGAAGACTGAAATAGTAACAAGTATCTTCTTTGATTATAATGAAATGAAAGGAGAAATCAGTAACAGAAGGAAAATGGGAAAATTCACAAATATGTGGAAGTTAAACAACATACTCTAACAATGAGACAAAGAAGAAATCACATTGTGGTCAGAAAAGATACTTGATGTGATTTCAGTCTCCTAAAATTTGTTAAGACTTATTTTGTGTCCTAACAAGTGATCCATCCTGGAGAAAGTTCTGTGTGTGCATGAGAAGAATGTGTGCTCTGCTGTTGGATGGAATGTGGCAGGTCCATTTGGTCCACAGCATTCCAGATTATTGATTCCTTGTGGACTTTCTGCCCAACTAATCTATCCATTATGTGAAGTGTGGGTACCGAAGTCCCACGCTATTACCGTATTGCTGTCTCTTTCTGTCTTTAGAGACATCAATATTTGCTTTGCAACATTAAGTGCTCTGATGTTGAGTGTGCGTATTTATAAACATTCTATCTTCCTGGTGACCGGCACTTCAATTATTATATAATGACCTTCTTTGTATCTTATGACCCTTAGACTTAAAGTCAATTGGTAGTATGGCTACCCTTGCTTCCTTTTGCTTACCATTTGCTTGGAATATTATCTCTTCACTTTCAGCCTATGTGTGTCCTTTAGGGTAAAGTGAGTCTGGTAGTCACATAGGTTGGATTCTGTTTTTGTTTTTTTTAATTTCTTTGGCCACTCTATGCCTTTTGATTGGGGAGTATAATCCATTTACGTTTAAAATAGTTAATAAGGAAGGACTCACTATTGCATTCTGTTTGTTCTTTTCTATTTTGTGATGGTTTACTCCCTCTCTCACTGTCTTCCTTTGATATTTGATGGCTTTTGGTAGCGATTTGCTTTGATTCATTTCTCTTTATCTTTCCTATACCTATTTTAGGTTTTTTTTTCTTTGTGGTTAGCTCCAGGCTTGCATAAAATATCTTATTGTTATGTACCATCTATTTTAAACTGATAACATCTTAACTTACATTGCTATGTAAAACTAAGCTTTACTCTCCATCGCACACACACTTTTGTGTTTTGGTTTTCAGAATCTGCTTCTTTTTCTTTTGTGTAGCCACTAACAGATGTTTATATTTCGACTTACATGTCAGGGTTAAAAGTAATTAACATACGACCATTACAGTGTGACAGTTTGCTGAATTTGTCTACAGTGTTGCCTTTACAGTATGATTTACATTTTCCCGTGCTTGCCTGTGGCTGCTCAGTGTGTTCCCATTTTGCCAGCCTTGCCCAGCTCTCTGAGCCCAGGCGTCAGGGGCAAGGGGCTCTGGGCAGGAGTGAGCTACTGGCAAAGGCCCTCTCAGGCCAAACTTCAGTCTGGCTACTCTGTACAGTCTTCCCAAATAAACCTAGACTTCCAACTTCTGCATCTACCTTTGCACTGCCCAATCTCAGTAAAATTCCTGCTAAGTCAGTGTAGCCAGAAGCCCCCACCCTCAATATGTGATCACCCTCAGTGTCTAACAAAGTGCCCTGGTCCTTCTTCACCCTCCAGGTGATGACTCAGCATGTGGCCTGCCCCCACCATTCCTGTCAGGCTGGTTCAGCACAAAACACCCCCCACAACCCATGAGGCTTCTTAGTAATTTTCCATCCCCAACCCTGCTCCTTGGCTGTAAACTCCTCTTGCCCCTGCCTTACGTAGAAAAGCTTCTCCTTCTGCCTCTAAACCTCTACTCCTGGGCTCATGGCTGCCTCCTGCTTGGCGTCTGGGGCTCAGTGTAGTGTCGCCCCTGCTCCCTGGCCTCCGGGGATAAAGCAGCCACAAGGACCTCCTCTACCTGACTGGACAGGGCACGGCAGGGTGATACCATGCTTAGGGGTGTGTGGGCTGGCGAGTGACCATTTGCTGCCACTACGTGTAAGCCCCAGGTGCCAGGGTTTGTGCCGATCAGCCGCTCCTCTGTACGTCAACGTCCAGCCGGGGCCTGACATATAGGAAGTGCCCAAAATCTGTTTGTCGGGTGATGCTACGTGATGTTCACTCGCCTCTCCTGGATTCTCCCAGGGGCACGGTACTGAGCTGGGCTCCTGGCCCAGGGTCTGCTGGGAAGGAGACCATCCAAGCATACGCTGCTCTAACCTCCTTTTCCCGGGCATCTGTGACCCTGAGCAGAAGCCAATCTCTCGTTTCTCCAGGACGGTGATGTAGCATAGACAATATACTGATGAAACACAACCTCGATGTTGGGTATAAACTCAGACAAAATCTCCGTCTGGTCCAGAAGGCAGACCGTAAAGTGACGTTGAGACAGTGTGGTGAGAGCCACACAGGAGCTGAGGAGGCTGGGGTCCAGCAGGAGACCACGGGGAAAGGATCCTAGGCAAATGGGCCATGACAAACATGTTCACAGGAACAAGAAGCGGATGTTACTCCCAGGGATGGCACGTGGCTTGGAAAGGCGGGCATCATGCAGCAGAAGAGAAAGCTGGGCGGGAGATGGTGGCCTGGCCTCAGCCCAGCATGAGGGGCCCAGGTCAGGGCTGGCAAGTCGGAAGCCCATGTTGGATTTGTCCTCCTGGGTTCCTTCCGGCAGAGGCATTCACGGGGCCACCTGGGGCCTGCACTCCTCCTTCTAGATCATGCTGGGGGTACCCTAACCCGCAGAGTTCCCTGTGCGCACATCCCAAGCCCACCTCCGTCAGGCCTCTTCCCGAGGGCTGACCACCCCTCCAATGTGCACCGCTGGCCCCAAGGGCTGACCCAGAGACGGAGGCACCGCCTGGCATGCCCATATGCTTGTGCATAAGCAGTTGGCTTGTGATCTCCTTTGGGCTGGGACCAGGGCTTTAACATAACTGGACGTGTGAAGCACGGACCATCCTTACCCCCGGCCCAGACTTCATCAGAGCCAGTGAGCGTGTGGAGTCTGGGTGAGCAGTGAGAGCATAGGTGTGGCTCCCAGGTGCCCCGAGATGTTGCATCGTGTGTGATGGCTTGCAGGCAGGGCACGGGGTGACGAGCTGTGTTAGAGGCCCCTGCACGGCCACAGACAGGACATGGCTCTGAGGAGGACCTGGGCTCTGGTTCTACCCGCCCCCCCCGTTAGTTAGGTGGTCTCGTTTCCCACAACACAGATGTGGTCGCCAGAATCATCGGCAAATGGGAGCTTGTCCCTGTGCCATTATTATTATTATTATTTAAGATTTATCTGAGAGAGAGAGAGAGAGAGATGGGGAAGGGCAGAGGGAAAGAGAATCCCAAGCAGACTCCCTGCCCATTGAGCCTAGAGCCTGATGTGGAACTCGATCTCACAACCCTGAAATCATGAAGAGTGGATGCTTCACCGGCTGAGCCACCCAGGTGCCCTGTCCCTGCGCCACTGTTTCAGAACACATCTGACTGTGGTAGAAACCTCAGAAGCAGCCCTGGGCATACATCCAGGCCTCCTCCCCTCTACTGGAAGGAACAGCCCATTTGGGAGATAAAATTCCCCTCGAGCCCCACCATCGCCTGCTGGGGTAGGGTCCCCAGCTCGCCGCCGCCCCCCCACCGGGGCCTAGGAGGGAGGTCTCTGGCCCACAAGTGCGGCATACTTGCAGATCTGGGCTCCTCCGGGCCCATGCATGGGCTCCGATGGCTGGGTTTGCATGCTGCCCAGTGGGGCTACAGTATTTCGTTCTGGAAACCCCATCCAGATGAAGCGTTCTGATGGCTTTCACAGAAGGTCAGTCGCCTTCTGAGAATCTGCTGTCCGCCAATGAAAGGTTCAAGACTTCCTCAAAATGCGGTGGGAATGGCTGTCTTTGGATTTCCCCTAGGAGTTTAGGGGGCATTTTTTTCTCTTATTAATTTTTTTTAGAAAAAGGAAAAAGAAACTGTAGCCTGTGTTGTTCTTGGAAAGGAGAAAGGACCCCCAGATGTTCTTTGTTTTCTGTTTGGATGCAGCAAGGACAACCTCCTTCAGGTCATTCTGGGGCACTTCTCAGTTTCGGGGAGAGAGACCCTGGAGGGTCTGCAGGGCACGGCCTCCCGTTGACCCCGGGGGCTGGGGCACCCTGGGACCCTGCCCCGCGGCGGCTGCAGGAACCACTGGGCAAGGCAAACAGCCCTTCCAAGAAACAATATCAAAACGTCGAGTTAATGCTTGCTGTGTGTTAATCAACACACACTTACTTTTCTCTGATTGTCACGCCCGTGGGCAACTTGGCCGCCAGAGCCCCAGTTTCGTCTGTACAATGGGAAAACCAAGAGGACCATGTCCTTTGGGGTTTTTTTTCCTTCTAAAAATTTTACTTATTTATTTGTCAGAGAGGAGAGAGATCACAAGTGGGCAGAGCAGCAGGCAGAAGGAGAGGGAGAAGCAGGCTTCCTGCTGGGCAGGGAGCCCGACACAGGGCTCGATCCCAGGACCCTGGATCATGACCTGAGCCGAAGGGAGATGCTTAACTGACTGAGCCACCAGGTGCCCTGGCCCTTTGGTTTTTGTGAGAAAAGTGAACCACAGAAAAGTGAGCTTCTGTTGCCTCGAGCCACACCTCGAGCACTGAATGAACATCCGGATTGGTGTTCCCGTGGGGGCGTCAGTTCCGAACAGCTGCTGCGTCCGCTCTGCGCCCACCACCCTCCCCAGGGGCACAGACGGGCGTTGCCAGGTGACGCAAGCAAGCCAGGCTCCGTCCTGGGCTCTGGGGTGGCTGACCGGGGCAGCGATGATGGTTCGGTGGAGGGCAGATGGCAGGCTTGAGCACCTCCGTAAACCACTCCTCCGACGGCAGTTTGTCCGTGCTTTGCCGGGTCCTGGGCGAGCGCTCTGCACACAGCATCCACTCAAATACACGAGAATCAGCACCTGTCCGGGCATCGGGTCTGGCTCCGGGCCCTAGGGACACTGCAGCGGCCACATGCATGCCCACCCCACGGCTCAGTGGACGCGGCTGCATACTCGCTCCCTGTGACAGCGTCCAGAAGCAGGGGCGGCCACCTCACTTCGTCCAGGAAGACAGGACAGAAGTCACCCACGGTGTCCCGAGGACACACAGCCCTGGCTCCAGCCCCAAGGCCTGGGTGTGAGCTCAGTGGGGTGTGAGCTGAGCGTCCTGATCGCAGGGTGTGCAAGCCTGCGAAGATTCTGCCTGAGCCCCATGCTCTCAGACAGAAACATTCATCAACGTTGGAAGGAGCTCAGTGTAGCACAAGCTCAACAAATGAGAGTTTAGACCGTATTCAAGGCACATTAGGGCCAAGTGGTAGAAGCGGGTTCAGCCCAGGTCTGACTGCACGTCCCCAGGCCTGTGCACCAGCCCCACGGCCCCCAGGGTGGGAGCCGCACAGGAATGAATGAACACAGTGATGGCTCCCCAGGCTTCTTGGGAGAGGGTTCGGAGGGAGAGGCCAGGAGAGATTTAGGATCTACTGATGCAGAGCAAGCTGGAGGTAGGGTCCCTGCAGGGGACAGAAGCACGGCGGCGGCGGTGGGAAGAAAGCAGCCTGGGGCATTTGCACAGCCTGATCCATCGGAGGCCAGGCGGAGGAGGCTGGAGGGAGCAGAAATGCAAGGAGGTTTGGCCCTGGTAGAGATGGGAACAAACATGAGGAGCAGTCTCCCCCCAGCATGACTCAGGCAGGGGCATCACGTGCGGAGGTGCCGTCTCACGGCTCACTGGGGGAGTTAGGGGACTCGGCAGGCATGGCTATTACAGTTCCCTGTTCCCGTGCATTTCATCTCCACGAGGGGAATACAGGCTTGGTGCTGCTTGTTCATGATGCAGGGGAAGAGACCTAGGCACACAGATGGCCCAGGACCCCCAAGTCCTTCCCCGTGGTCGTCCACACTGACGGAGGGGCACGGCCCAGGTTGTCTGCAGCTGTGACGGCAGGGGAGAGAGGCTACCTCCTGGCAGTGGCTCCCATGGTGAGCTCATCGGAATGTTCTCAGCACAGAGACAAGTGATAACAGAGCCCTGCTCACAGGCGCCGGGTAAGGTGCTGTGCGCTGAGGGGACTCACGGTGTGTCCTGCAGCTCTGGCCCGTCCAGAACTGCTCAGTGCTTGGGGTTCCCCTCGTTCACGGATGACTCTGTTCCCGCATCTCATTACCTGACACATTCAGCAGAATGTGAGGAAGGTAAGCTGACGATCCTGGGTGCGGACTGCACGCAGCGGATGGCCTGTGCACCCCCATCGTGTGCACGCGTGGGGCCTGGGGACAGAGAAGGGCTCTCATCCTCGATGCCTTGGCTCGTCCTCCTGGCGGCCCCCTGCGCGGTGGACAACAGGTGCTCCCGGACCCTCACATTGGTTCTGGTTGGAACCCCACCTGCGTGCCCCAATGGTGACTCAGCGACTCTCGTGTCGTAAAGGTTGTTGTTAAGAGTAATGATATCACACATAAGAAAAAAGTGCTAAAGAAAAACAAGCAACCACGACAGCTAATGTTTTCTGACTTCTGTGCCAGGCTGTGTTCTGGGCTAGAAAAGCATGATCTCATTTAAATGGGCATCAGTTCCTAGAGGGACTTATTGTCTCTCCGCTCTACTCATGACAAAGAAAAGTTGCATCAATTACTAATGGCCATGCAAGTCCTACGAAGACTGGATCTGAGCCGGTGCCCATGAGTCCACGATGCTCTAATTCCCCATTGGGCCATGGGTTTCAGGGAAGCCGACAATGCACTCGAGCAGGAGGGGTGCTCCTTCCCCTGAATGAGCCCAGAATTCACAGAAATGGAGGCTGTGAGCCCCTGAGCGGAGACTGCAGGGTGCACCGTGTCCTTTTCAGGAGGGGGATGTGGCTGGCACAGATCATCCCGAAGGCCCAACAGGTCCAGTGTGATGGGGTGGCCTCGGGCTGGCGGTAAGCACTTCTGGGCTTGGATTAAATAGAAGTGGCCAGGAGCTGCATTTCATCAGTACTTAAAAAAAAAATCTAACATGAGATCTAGAAGAAAAAGGCTTTGCTGAGTATTTTGAAATACCAACGGAATTAAAATACTTTGTTCTGATTTTCAAAAAAATTAGGCAGGTACATCAGGTTTTCTGATGGCAGAGGTCCATGCAGAGGTTTCCTGTTTGTGACTCTGTCCCTGGGGGAAGGTGTCGGGCCCAGGCAGACCCGGGCATCACTTGGACAAGAGAAAGAGGAGAACGTTCACTGCTTGCTGCAAGCCTCTCTTCTCTCCATCTCTTTCATGGTTTCCCACGTTTCCATCTTCCTTCAAACCCCTAGCTGGCCCTTCTCTTCATACTCAGCAGATGCCCTAGGGTTCTGCCCCACTCAGGGCCCATTGGCAGATTAGGGAGAAGTCCCCCGTATCATAAAATGATGTAAACCCAAACCATCTGCTGCAAGAATGATGCCTTCCACCATGCAAAGCATCTTTGTGCACTTCACAACCTGTACAACTGGACATGAGCAAGCGGCTTGCCTCCATCTTAGCCAGAAATTCAGAGTGATGCTCGTCAAGTCTGGTCTGCCTCTGGAGAAGGTGCCCCATCTCCTGATAGGGCTGCGAGTCCCCTCCTTTCCCACCTCCCTTCCTGTTCCTCTAAAACCATCCATGTTGTTGCCTCCCTCTGGTCCTCAGAGGGCACCTTCCTCCTCATGCACCCAAACTGTTCACCATTTCCTGGGAGCTGAAGGAAGGTTGGCAAAGACAGCAAGGCTCCTGTATGAGAAAATCAGCACACAGAGCAGAGAAGAGAAGCGACAAAGGCCAGCCCAGCCGGGGGCACAGGGTCACACCTCCAGGAGGGCCCGGGCCAGTTTAACGCTCTGCTGCTGCCATCTCACAATTCTTACTGATTTTGAAAAAGGGGCCCCACTCTCTCATTCGGTATTGGGTCCTAACAAGCGGGGCGGGAAAACGTGGGCCTCTGAGTGCAGCTGGGTGACTCGGAGCCTTCTCCAGACCAGGCCCATGTGGGCTGGAGGGCATCATGGCACTGGCTCAATGCTTTTCTCACTCGCTTCCGAAATGGCAGGGTTACCTTGTGGAAAATGCATGCGGAGAGGTCCAGCTGATGGCTTGTCCGGGGGGCCCACGGGCCGGCTCCTGTCCACACACGCCAAGGGACAACAGGCAGCAAGAAAAAGTGGGGAGGGGTCAGCACGAGTCTGAGGGTGGCTCTTGCCAGTGAGAAGAAGGGACTCAGGTGACAGAAGGGGGTGGGGTTCGCAGGAAGTAGGTGGTGACAGTCTGTGACTTTGAAGGGCCCAACTAGAAATGGTTGGAAGGTAAGTGCTGGACCTGAGATTTGTCCTGGGAGCTAGGGAGGGAGTTGGGTGGTGAGCCGCAGGAGGAAGGCAAATTTAACCAAAAAATGTCCTGCGCATCTACGACATTCTGGTTTCTTAGCCTGGGCATGTGGACGGAGACACACGGGGGGCCGGGCACTCACCAGGCCTTCTCCCGACCCCTCCATGTGGCCTTCTTGGACACGGCTGTCCTTAACAGAAGGAGGGGAAAGTGCATTTCCCAAGCCCAGACCTTGGCCAGAGCCTCTAATTTGACTTCTATGAGTGTGTGCTGATGGATTCTGAAAGGGAGGAGGTGGGTCATAAATAACACACAGCCCTCTGTTGAACCGTAACCAGCAGCAGCTGCTGCCGGCCTCGGCCTGACCGGCAGATTGCATCAGAATGCAGCATTCCCGGGACCGCTAGGTCTCTGCCAGGGGCGGGGGGGGGGCAGTCTATTATTAGGAGCGGCCCAGGATGCAAGTTTGCAGAATTCCTTGCTCTGGATTGAAACCACATTGGCAGGAACGAACCACAGGGGTTGCGTTCACACTGCCTCAGAGCAGGCAGGCAGGGAGCTCTGGTCAGCCATTTGCAAATTCCTTCACGACACAGTCAGTTCTCTCTAGTTTTCATTTAATTCCAGAAGCTGCCCCTCCCTTATAAGAATATGGTCATTAGGTCACCAGAAAGGCCCCCGAGCAGAAACTGTCTCAACAGAACAACTTCCTCTTGCATTCAGCTGTAGATGGACCCTGGGTCTCTTCCATTTTTTGGCCACTGTAGATGACGCTACAGTGAGTGTAGGGGTGCTGTAGCTCTCCGAGTTCATGGTTTCATTTTCTTTAAGTAAAAATTCAAAGTAGAATTATTGAGTTATATGGTATTTCTCTTTCCTCTTTTTTAAAAATTTTATTTGAGATAGAGAGTGAGCATGCGCACCAGTGGGGAGGAGGGGAGGGAGAAGCAGGCTCCCTGCTGAGCAGGGAGCCTCAATCCTGGGATCCTGGGATCATGACCTGAGCCAAAGGCAGAGGCTTAATCACTTAAGCCACCCAGGCACCTCTGGCATTTCTATTTTCCATTTTTTGAGGAACCTCGAAAGATAATGCAGACAATAACTACACTTGTGGGGAGCCCATCATAACGCATAGACTTGTGAAGTCACTACGTTGTACATAATACTAAGGTAACATTGTGTGTCAACTATACTTAAATTAAAAATACATAAAGACAGATATATAAGTAGATGGATGGATAGATAGATGCCTAGATGGCTGGATAGATGGATGGATAAATGGGTGGATAGATAGATAAATAGATGGATAGAGAGATAGATGGGTGGATAGATGGATGGATAAATGGATAGATGGACAGATGGACGGATGGATGGATAAATGGATCGATAGATGGGTGGATAGATGGATGGATAGATGGATGGACATATGGATGGATGGATAGATAGACAGACAGACAGATGGACAGATAGATAACAGCTAAGGTGCCCAGCAAACATGGGAGCTCTAACTGTGATCAGTGTCCTATGGCTGCATTGGGCTTAGAGTGGTCATATTTCAAGAGGTCTACATGTTCCTGTTGTTTTGCTTGACAAAGAAAATTATAAATCTCATTGCTTAGTCTGTCTAATGCTTTCAATGGAAATAATGCCCCTCGGGACATGGAGAAGGAAAATGAGTGGGACAGGGTGTTAGAAGAAGCTGTAGTCCAAAAATAAAGGCATATGCATGGCTAATTTCTTTTTCCTTTAAAACCATTTCATTGTGGGGGCTCCTGGGTGGCTCAGTGGGTTAAAGCCTCTGCCTTTGGCTCAGGTCATGATCTCAGGGCCCTGGGATCGAGCCCCTGCATCAGGCTCTCTGCTCTGTGGGGAGCCTGCTTCCCCCTCTCTCTCTCTGCCTGCCTCTCTGCCTACTTGTGATCTCTCTCTCTCTGTCAAATAAATAAATAAAATCTTAAAAAAAATAAAAATTAAATAAAAAAACCATGTCATTGCGATATGTGCAATGTGGCCTGCTGTGCACGGTGGCGCGACACACAACCCCGCCGGCCAGTCCTATCTCCATGCTGACTCCCATCACATGCCTGCACGTTCTCCGGCTCCGTATGAAACCACAGGGTGTTTGGACGCTAGGTTTTTCTGGATGTTTGCGTCAAGACACCAAATGAGAGCGGGCTCCTACTGGAGCCATGGGCTTCCGGCTTCCTCAGTGAGGTCCCCAAAGGCCCTGGAAAATAATCTAGTCCAGTGATTTTCACATGTTCAAAGCAACTAAATGCTTTTCTCAAAATTTTAGACAGAAGTCCAGTATATGAAACCTTTATAAAAGTAGGTTCTCCAATAGGTGGGGAGAGTCTCACGCCCCAGTTTCCAGGGATGCCCTTGGCCTGGCCCCTCCAGCACCTGGCTGCACACCTCACTGGTCCTCAGAGAGCGCTCCGAAAACTCACTGAGCCGACTCAGGCTGCCCGCGGACAGAGGACGTGGAGGCCCAGGGAAGCTGGTCACTACGCGGCTCCAGAGGAAGGCGGAGCCCGTGTCTGGCATCACTCTGCAGACACCGGTCCCACGCCAGCCCCTACCTTCCGCCTGGCCCTTTGTCCCCGTGTCCTCTTGTTGGGGGCAGGGAAGTGCTCAAGTCACCTCATGAATGATGGAAAACGGAATTAGGGAAAGAGAATCTTAGGCCAACTATCTGCTCTGTGTAATAAGCCATTCCAGGATTGAGTGTTATTCCTCACAACTCTGTGGGCTGACCACAGATTTCTGCTGGTCTCAGGCTGGGTGACTCATGCATTCAGCTGGAGACGATGGAGCCATTTCTACAGTCCTCCCCAAAGAGCGGGGGCATTGGGTCAGGTCAAGTTTGGGGGCTTTCCTTGGGACATCTAACCAAATAACCAATAAGGTCACAACAGATCCATCCAGCTAAATTTCAAGTGCATTCTACAACCACTCACTTATTCATTCAACAAACATTTGTCAGAGAGCCAGGAATTGAGTAGAGGCTGGCTGGCTGGACACGTTCCAGAACATTCCCAGCTCCCACGAGGGAAACAGAGCAGCCAATTAACCCAGAATCCTGGACGCACTTTAAAAGCACAGACAAGGGCCCCCCATGTCACCTGGGCAGGTCCAGGAGCTTTTCATTAGACAATCTATCGGCGCTGAGACTTGAGCATGTTGTTGTCAGAAACACCATAGGGAGGAGCGTGTAGGGGAAGACGGGATGAAGGGAAAGGCACTGACCGGCGCAGAACTTGTCTTGTTTAGGAACCCCCAAGAAAAACTCTTCTACCCAAAACAGGTTCTGGAGGGGAAGTCACCACCCAAGAAAAAGGGTCCCTTTTCCTGACAAAGGGAAGAGAAAATTGAGTGAAGATGAGTCAAGCACAGGGTCCCCCCTGAAGCAAGAATCCAGGGTCTTTGTGTGTATGTGGGCGGGTGATGGGGAGGTGCCCACGAGGGACCAGGTTATCATCAGACTGTGGCTTTTGGTTATTTATTGGAGGCATATTTCACACACTATTTGTGTGCAATCCTCAGGAAAGCAGTCCTGGGGTAGCCCAATGATTTCATGGTATTTCAGTGTCCCGGTCTATTGCTTAGTTTATCATCTGCCATATTTGGAACCCACCCACCCTCAGGGACCCCCATCCTCAGCCATGGCCTCCACCCTCCAGTTTTCCTCATGCCAAATGCTGCTGCTCCAACCACCGTCTGCATTCCGGCGTCACAAAGGAGGAAAGACGGAGGAAGGAGAAGGGGTGACACATGGTCCTGGGGGCTGCCCCACTCCTGGCTTCAGTGCAGGATGGGAAGCGTCATGTCGTAGCCCGGAAGCTGACACTTCCCCTCCCTCGCAGAAGGGGCGCATCCATGGGGCAGCGGGGCAGCTGTGCCCCCGACAAGCCGGAACACAGTCCGACTCCTGTCACAGAAGGAACGTCGGATGCTGGGTGGGCAGGCAGCCATTTGTTCAGTGGGCGCAGCTGGGAGGCGTGGGGGAGGTGGAGGGGCGACCCCTCAGGGGACGCGGGAGCGCTCTGGGAGCTCGCCTTCCCCTGCTCGTCTCTGCCGGGAGGCCGGACCGGGAGAGGCGTGCGGGGCCTCAGTCAGCGGCAGGGGTCACACGTCACACGCTGCCCTCAGAAGCCTTCCGCGCTTGGATTCCCTTTGCTGAGGGTAGAGAGGGGGGCTGTGGCCCGTGACGGTGGTTTTCAGTGGAGCCTCACAGAGCAGTGGTGTGGACGGGCGGTGAGGCTGCCCTCGCAGAGCTCACGGGGGGCCAGGAGCAGGAAAACCCCCGTGTCATGCTCGTGTTTCCCCATTCTGTGCCAGTTAATTGAAGCACCACCGACGATTTATCAAGACGCACAGCATCCACCCCGTGTCCCCGAGTCTGTAACACAGCTGCAAGCAACCCCGCCAGGGCCGACTTCTCACTTGATTTGCTGTGTTTTGGTGTGGTTCCCAAGTCAACAGCCTCTCAGTCGTCTTTTGGGGGCCTGGTTGGCAATGGGTAATAAAAATGCAGACGGCAGCGTCTGTGCTAACAGAGAAAGATAAACGTGTTCGCGACGGGGTGGGAAGCTCCATCCGGGCTCTGTCCCTGGGCGTCCACGCAAGTTTACAATGGCTGCGGACTTCACTGATGTGCGGGAAGAAGTGGACGGGTCCGGCTGGCTCATATTTGAACTTTGTCCTTTTCAATCCTGGCTTTCTGAAGTGGGGCACGTCCAACAGAGGCCCCTGGGTCAGGGGGACTGGGTGGCAGCGGGGCTGGGGCTGGGGGGCAGAGGGTCATGTCCCCAAGGGCAGGAGCACCCACGCCGGCGGGGTCCAGTGAGGCCCAGCCACCCACCTCCCCTCCCTCGCAGAAGGGGCACATCCATAGGGCAGCAGGGCAGCTGTGCCCCCGACAAGCCGGCCACCTTGTGGGGCAATCGTCGTCATAATGACTCCCCAGGGACAAGGATGCTGATGCAAGATTTGCCTCCTCTCTCCTTACTCTTCCAAGAATAATAAACAACTCCATCCCCAGACTCTGGGTTGATGTGTATCTCCTGGGCTGGAGAGACATGGAAAGAACAAACAACGCCTTCCCACTCAGTCAAGACATTCTGCCCTTTGGAGCTTAAAACACAAGATGCATAGCCGTGAGCCCCTCCCAGGAAGTACGGTCTGAGCTGGGAATCCGCAGCCGGACCACGGTCACTGCAGCCATGCTTCAAAAGTATACAGTACTGGGGGCGCCTGTGGGGCTCAGTCGGTTGGGCATCTGCCTTCGGCTCAGGTCACAAGCTCAGGGTCGTGGGATTGAGTCCCGTATTGGGCTCCTGGCTCACCGGGGAGTCTGCTTCTCCCTCCCCCTCTGTGTTCGCTCATGCTCTCACTCTCGAATAAATAAAATCTTAAAAAAAAAAAAAAGTATAGAGTATTAACTGAAAACTGGAGCTAGGATGAGACCAGCAGTTCAGGAGATGACTGCCGGGGAAGAGAACGAGGCACGCTGACCACGCAGTGGGGGGAACGGGAATTGGGCAGCAGGGGGAGTGAGCCGATGCATGCAATGCATGGGCCGGACTCTTACTGGGAGATGAGACAGCAGAAGCAGGCTTAGGAAGCTAGTCTGAATGACATCAGTGAGCTCTGGGGCTGTCCCCGATATCCAGTCCCGGGCTCGTGAGCAGGGAAGGGGTCCGGTGGGGCTCTGTCATGGAGCAGGCAGGGAAGGCAGCTGTGGCCCCTGCGCGTCTGGCACAGGGAGGAATGCCCTGGGGTGCCCGTCCTGCAGTGGGGGCCGTGGAGGCTGGGGGGCAGCCACTGGGGCCTTTCGCAGAGGGGGTTGGCCAGCGGGTGCTCCGAAGGCAGGCCGGGCAGCCGGCAGCCCCACACCGGTCTGCAGGGAGGACGGCCACATGGGCTCCTGATAGAAGGTACGCTTGATGCCACCCTCTTACTTTCTCAAGTCTTTTGACTCCTTGGCCATCCGAGAAGATGAGTTGCTTCCTGGAAGCAGTGTGTGGGTCGAGGAGTGAGCCCTTGAGAGGCATTCCTGGTCAAGAAGTCCTACCTGAGGACCCATATCCAGAGCCTTCCTGGCGTCACACCTTGCGTCCTTGCTGACGGCCTCCCTGTTACACTCAGCAGAGCCAGGTCGAAGAGCTTCTGCCCCAAATCCACCCCCCACCCCACCCCGGACTCCTTTCTGACCTGCTGCAGAAATGCAGGTTCTGGGGGTGCACAGATGAGGGGCACGGGGCCCCCTACCCACAGCCAGGCAGGTTCTCCCTCCATGACACTGTCCTGCGGCCTCCCAGGCGATGGCTTTGGGCACGTTGTCTTGGGCAGGGCCCAGCTGTCACAGGAGGTATGCGGTGCCCCCTCCCCGCCGCTGTCCCCTGGACGCTCACTGTGCTCACAGCAGGTCTAAGTGGGAGAGGCCAGGAGGGCTCGCAGGTGCTCGTGAGAGCCAGAGGCTGTGATCTCGGGAGATCCCGGCTCCAGCCTCCCAACACCAAATCATAAACAGCCATCATGCCACAGGAGCAGAGGGGCTCTGGTCCAAAGAGTCACGTCCAAGATCAGGACCAGCGAGCCCACTCACACCTTCCGCTAAAACACAGCGGGAATCTACTGGCTTCAGAACGCAAGGACTGGAAGCAGGGCTGGCTGCGGGCACTAACAGACCTAGGAGCTCAGATGCGAGGCCAGGACCTGTTTTCCCCACTCAGCTTCTCTCCCAATGCCGGCGCTCCACTCCTCATCTCCAAGACATGGGCGGCAGCCGCTTCCTGCTGTCAGATTCCAACCCGGGACAGAATCTGCGTCCCTAGCAACCACATGTCCCACTTGGGTCCCACTGAACCCAGTGAGACGGGCGCGGGCCGAAGATGGCCCCTGAACGTGTCAGGGTGAGTTTTGCCATTTGAGGGGGGGTTGGGGGGGGCCCGGGAAGTAGGCGGCTCTGCAGGGGAGCAGGAGGGCACAGCGACCGTCCTCCTCCTGGGCCTGGGAGGCTCTCATCCACCTTCCCGCATGCTGGGTTGGGGTATCCCTCAACTTCCACATTCCATCTCCGGGATCTGTGACGTAGCAGAATTCATCCAAGAGAACTCAGGGGCATCGCGAGGAGGCTGTGTCAGTGGACCTGCTGACCCCCCGGGATCACGCGCACGCCTGCGTCCTGCTAGGCACGCCCCGCCTCACCGCACCCACGTTCCATCTGCCCGTGAAGGCAGCTTCTCCCTGGCCTCTGGCGATGAGTCTGGGCCCCCAGGAAAACCCGGCGCTGCACAGGGGAGCCGCCAGAGGGAAAAGCTGCACTTGCTAGAGAAGGCGCCTGGCATGACCTGGTGAGGGGCGATCTTTTCAAAACATACTCTTTTGCCATAAGAAAATAAAATAAAACAAAGCCGCCCCCCCCCCCCACGCCCAGGGCGTGGTGTCCCTAGTGTGGACTCTTCGAGACCGGCGGAGCTCCCCCGGGGAGCGCAGGGACCTGCTCGTGGGACCGGCGCTGGCTGGGGAATCCAGCGTCGGTCCATGGAGGCCGTTCGGTTATCTCCACGGCGGTCGTTCTGCAGGCTACGGCTCCGGGCCAAGCTCCAACACCGCTGGCTCTGTGCCTCTCGCAAGGACCCGTGGGCACCACGCAGTCAGCCCTGCCTTGCCCTCAGCAGGATGAAGGGAGAGGGAATCTAGCCTCCTTTCCCACTCTGCTAGCCTTGTCTTTGAACAGAAAAATCAGAAATAGACTCTAAGCAAAAGCTCCTCCAAGCTAATGACTATTTTTAGTCAGGGCGGGGAGTCAGGGGGCGGAGAGGAGGAGGCATCAACGTGCCCCCCTGTCCCGGAGACCGTCCGCACAGCCCCGCAGTCCGCACGAGGAAACCAGACCCAGTTAAGTGTTCGCCTTCTCTGAGGTCTTGCTGGCGATCTGGAGCAGAGGGCGGCACCGGCCCTCTGGTGACCAGGGGTTCTTCTCCAGAATATTCTCTAATGGCACACAAACCCGTCTAACGTAGCTGCACATGAAAGCCAACGTTCTTGAGATCAGATCACGACTATCCTGGCGAGGCCCTCATTTACAGGACTCGGCCAGTCCCTGCCCAGACCATCCTGGGACTGTCCCCGGGGGCCATGCCCCCACGTCCCTGGAGGGCGTCTGCCCCACCGGCCACCCGGCGGCCACGGTGCGCTGTCTCCTGACATGTGCACACAGGAAACCTCACTCGCAGGAGTGCCCCACTGCTCCGCAGCTGGGGGTGTGGGCCCAGATCACAAAGACTACACGTGCATCCCTGGGAAACACAAAGCTGTGTGAAAACAACATAAGAATCACACGTCATCTTTTTTTTCCCCCAGGGACGATCTGAGCTATTTTTAGTGTTCTCTATTTGTATATGATTCTGAATATACTTCCTACTTTTCTTTTTTTTTTTTTTTAAGATTTGGTTATTTATTTATTTGAGAGAGAGAGCACACACACGAGACCGGACATGCAGGGGGAGGGGGAGAGGGAGAGAATCCCCAAGCAGACTCCCTGGTGAGTGTGGAGCCGGGACCCCGAGATCGTGACCTGAGCTGAAATCAAGAGTCGGACGCTTAACCAACTGAGCCATCCAGGTGCCCCTGGGTTTTTCTTTTTTATCTCCTTTGACATACTCCGTGACATGTATCACATTGGTTTCTCTCCAACCACAGAAGTAACAACAAAACTGGAAGATTATTTTCTGTCATTTATATTTTCCTAAATTGTCTGTAATATTTGCATACTTCTGATTTTACATTTAGCTCTCAAATCCAACTGAAATTTATTTTTTAGTAAATTAAAAACCAATTTCAATGAGGACGGAAAAATACGGTATTCAGTGTGAATTAGGAATCTAAACCTTTTGGACGGCAAATCAAGTTGATCTCATTTTCTGACCAATCCGGATTTTGTCCAGTGAATTTACTCCTGCTGCTGATTACAAATAAAAGTGCATTGAGCTTCTGGATTTCCTCTTTCTATGCTATTCACCTATTTCTGATGGTTTTAGGGACTGGACGTTTGGTTTGCAGCCCCATGGCTGCATGGAGCCTGATAAATGCAGGCCAGACCCCAGGCAAACTTCTGTACATCGCCTGGTGCTCATCACGGCAGGTGCGCTCTTTCAGCCCCACGCCCTAACTTCACTCTCTAATTTTCATTTTAATCGGGAAACGTTTTGAACCCACCCAGTAGGTAATGATGTGCAAGACACTTACATGCCACTGCCATGTATCTTCCTGTCACATGCCTTCTCCTTAAATTATGAGGTTTTCTGCTGTTTACTTTTGTTGATGTATGTAGATACGGTCCATTTATTTTTGCTGCTCTGTAATATCCCATTGTATGAATTGTTAAGCTTAAATATAAAATGGCCGACTATTCTACCCGCAACGAGGGGTTTCTGCAGGCTCAGCGGAGGGTTGCAACCTGGGAGAAACAAGGCGAGTCCCGCAAACGAAGGAGAGGAAAGGGATTCTATGGAGAAGAAGGAGGGTGTTTCGGTGGAGGCAGCTGTTTCGAGCGGCAGTCCGTTGGAGGCAAGCAAGAGTCCAGGGCGTGAGGGTTTCTCCCCAGCTGAGCTGCAGCGGTGGTGGGTCTCTCGTAGGAGATGCTGTGTCCATCTCTCCCGGTTGGGGCCTGTGGTTGAAGATTGCTTCCTCTGTGAGGGGCCTGTAATCCCCAGTTCTTCCTGTGACTGGCATTGAGCTGCGCTGCTCCCTCTTCCAGCTTCTTCTTCAGCCTCCCCTCCAGCCTCCCCTCCAGCCTCCCCTCCAGTCTCCCCTCCAGCCTCCCCTCCCAGTCCCCCCTTTCCAGTCTCCCCTCCAGCCTCCCCTCCCAACCTCCACTTCCGCCTCCCCTCCAGCACCCCGAGTCGGCTTCAGTGTGGTGTCTCAGTGTTAACTGTAGCAGAATGAACCATGTATTTAACCTATGCTGAGGGAGAGTTCACTGTTTCCAACACTGAACACTGAAAACCCCCTTGGCTGTGCTGCCCGTGCGCACCAGGAAGCAGGGCCTCTGTCCCCGAGGGCGTGTGTCTCTGGGGGAGGTCGTGCTGGTGACACGCTCTGCTCTCCGGGTGTCCGGGGGTGTCCTTACGGTTAGAGGAGCCTCACCTGCTGCCCCCGCTGCTTCCCACCCTGTGCGGTCTGTCCATGTGGGGTGATCGTGGCCAGCACCCCAGCTCTGCTGCCTCGGGGACACGGGGAGGACTCTGGCCCTGAATGGAGCAGTTCCGACGGCAACATCCAGGCCCCCACGCCCCTGCCGCAGGTGGGGCTCTGCTCCTGGGGTGCGCAGCGTGCGGCCCCTTCCTCCTGTCCTCCCAGCCCTCCTCTGACTCGGTCAGCGCACTGTTATCTGCAGGAAATCTTTCCGCTCAAAGTGCTCGTATCCATTTCTGTTTCCTGCCCTGAACTCTGACTCCACACGCTGCCTCCACCGATGTTGAAAGCTTCTATTTTTCCTCGCTGTCTGTGGACGGCTTCTTGCCGATCTGATAGGGCAGGAAAATGGTATTTAAGTGCTGCTTTGCCTTTCATCATGATGAGCGTCTTTTCATTTTTATAGGCCATTTGGGTCTTTTCCACTTTAACATATCTATTCGTAGTCTTTGCTTATCGTCGTGGACAGACTAATTAGCCCTAAATACTGTAATAGATAACCCCAAATCTTAGTGGTTTAACATCCAAAAAAAAAAAAAGGTTAATCTTGCTGGCTGCATGTCTGATGTAAATCTGGGCTGTTTCCACGGAGCAATTGGGGCATCTCAGGACCCTTTGCTTTCCGCCACAGGGACAGACAGTGCAGACATGGCTGGTGGCGTGGGACATTTCAGGAGCTACATCTGCAAGGAGCTGCCCACCTCCCGCTGGCCAGAACTCATCACATGACCAGCCTACCGTCGAGAGTCTGCGAATGCGGGGTGCAGATGGGTCCGGATGAATGCCAGGAGTCTCCGGGACCCCCGCCCTGGTGGTCACAGGCTATCAGGTCACCCCTGGGGCACATGCATCGAATATTCTCATATCCACCCCGTTTAGGAGACACAGGAAAAAGGAAGGAGGGAAATCTCTTGTTGGAGGTCTCTGGCCGTCCCCCGTTAGTTAGCAGTGGACCAGATGACAACAATACGACCACTCCCAGACTTCACAGCTGCCTGGTCGTCCGAGGCAGCCGCACACCGTTCCCGCCAGGGTTTGTCCTGGGAGGAAACAGCACTCGTGTTCCTGCCCATTGTGGGCCCCAGGTCTCATCTGGAAGAAGCCCTTGGATCCCCGAATCGGGCACCCTCACCCCCTCAAGGCAGTCTCCTGTGACACAACTGCTGGTGGAAACGGACATCATCTACAATGACATATGTCAGGGCCTCATCCCTTACGTGTGCGTCGGGGACCACGCCGTGAGCTTGTCCCCCAACACCAGTGACACTAGCTGTCACCCCGAGCCTGGACGAGCATGGCCAGCAGGTGATGCCCCTCACTGGGTTCTCCATTGGGAGGGACAGGGAAGGTCTATCTCACACAGTGCACGGCGAACACCCACTGTCTGCGGCCTCCCCTCCTGCTGCTGGTCCTGCCCCAGCTCCTACGGCTCCAGAGTGGGGCAGGGCAGGCCTGCGCCCTCAGCCGTGCGGATGAGAACCTATCCTCTGAGATCCACAGCCCCTGGACCCTCCGATTACGGCAGCTTATCAATAGCACCCTGTGACAACAGGAGCAGCACTGGGATGGGGAGGGCGGCGCTACCGAGAGGCATCACTGTGGCCGGTACCCCCGCCATCCCCTCTCCTACACAGCACACAGTTTCCATCTGCCCTCAGCTCTTCTCTTTCTGCAGAAAACATTCAGGATGAGGCCCCGCAACTCGTCCAGCAACGGCCCAGCTCTGCCCACGGTGCTGTGGTTTCCTGGCAGCCAGGAGAGTTCCCAGATTTTGCCAAGTGTCTGCGAGGCACTCTGTAGCCCAGCATGGGAGAGAAGCAGAGCACTGAAGTGACGGGGACCCCACTCGTTTGAGAAGACGTCACCCAAAGACGCCACCTGACTGCTGGCCGTCAGGACAGTCTGTGGGGTCCAGGGGCCCACGCCATCATCGCCAGTCCCGAGCAGCTCGCAGGACCCCCTTCCCGGTGCCGCGAGCCCATCCAGGGTGGGTTGTGGAAGGCCCTGAAGTTCCCATAAAAACAACAGCACTGTGGCCCCAATGTGCAAGCCAGGGCAGGGTGGGTGTGCAGTCTGCAAACACGGGGGTCCCCGGAACCCCGGCCCTCTAGGCCTGGTCTCGGCAGCCCCAGTGACCAGCAACAGAGGACACGGCAAACACAGTGGCCCTTGCCAGGAGGACACAGGTCTTCGAGCTCACTGCTGACGAACATTTGCACCTGGAGGCCGTGAGGCCCGAGGTCCAAGCCCCAGCTTGCGGGAAACATCCAGGCAGGGGGACCAGCCAAACGATGACCTCTGGGTGCAAAGTCCAAAAGAAAGCAGATTTATTTATTTGCTTGTTTGTTTTTAAAAATTCTGTTTATTTACCGAAGAGAGAGAGACCCAGTGGTGGGGAGGGACAGAGGGGGAAGCAGACTCCTCGCTGAGCAGGGAGCCTGAGGTGGGACTCGATCCCAGGACCCTGGGATCACGACCGGAGCCAAAAGCAGATGCTTAATGACGGAGCCACCCAGGTACCCCGAAACCAGATTGAAATGGAGAGACATTGTGGGGGATAAAGGAGCAGTTGACTCAGCAAACAACGTGGGGGACAGAGAGGGACATTTCCAGCAGCACAGGGACAGCGTCTTCAGGCCCCTGACTCAGCAAGCCGCCGCAGTGACATCTCTGAGAGCCGGAGGAATGAGTTTCGAGCGGGTGCAGGGCTACGGGGGACGTCTGTTCAGATTTGCAGGTGATAATGGGGTCTCGGTTATATTTTTTTAAATGGTCTTTACATTCTAGATACCTCTATTACCGTATACCTATACTTACACACCCACTTGCACACATAACACTCACATGCAGATGCCGTTTCTGCACAAACACGGATCCACGTGCATGCTGGCACATGCATGTCCCCCACACATGGCCTCACATGTGCACACGTGTGCACGCACAGACACACACACGCCCCCACTGACCCACAGGCCCTTCTGTGTCTCCGTGTGTGTGGGATCGGAACCGGTTAGGACAGGCCCCTGTGTGAGGTCTTAGGGTCCCACGAGGAGCACCGGCTAGGCCAGCAGGGCAGGGGCCGGCACTCCCCCCCCAGGTCCTCCCCCCACACAGCTGGGTTGCAGATCCTAAAGGAAATTTTGAGAATAGGAAATGACGGTCCATCCAGTGACCTCCCTGGCTGGCCTTTTGGCCGCCCCTAATCCCACTCGGGGGCTCCAATGGTGCCTCCTGGGACTTGTCTCTCTGAGCTCAGGATTTCCTGCTCATGGACCTGCCCTTCGGCGCGTCAGACTCATGGGCTCTGGCCTCGCACACTAGAAGAGTAACAGTGAAAACCCACCAGGACCTGGGGCTTGCTGTGGACTTGCCGAGAGCGTTAGTGGGGAAAGAGAGCGCAGTGGTGCTGTGGGCCGCGAGCGTGGGCATCTGGCTTGAAGAGCTCAGCCCCTGGGAGATGGGAAAGTAGGGAACCCACAGAACTGAGCACGCATAGCACAGCAGCTCCTGCCCTAGGGTCTCCAGGAAGAAGGAACAGTCCCTAACAATTCTCTGCAAACGCAGAGATTCCCTTTCTGCACCATTATAATGAAAATTATGTCTTGAACCAAAAGCCCAAGTATTTAGTCGAATTCTCCTAAGTGCCTAGGCCCGGAGACTTCTTTTTCAGAAGACTTTCAATTGTGAATTCAATTTATTTCATCATTCTCATACTATTATTTCACCCTGGTTGAGCTTTAGCAGTGTTAGGTTTTCAAAGAAAACCTTGTTGTTCTTCTAAATATTCAAATTTATGAGCATTTCCTTTTTTCCCCTGTAATCCCTTTAATGGTTGAGGGATGTCTGCATGACTCTGGTTTCCATCCTGGTGCGGCTGAGACCTCCTGCAGCACGCTGATCAATTTTACTGATATTTTTTTCCTTTGAAGAACCAACTTGTAGTTTTGTTTTTTCTGTTTGCCTATTTTCTATTTCACTGATTTCTGCTCTGAACTTGATGACATCCTTCCTTCTACTCCTTTCCACTTGTTTTGCTCTTCTTTTTCAGTTTCTGGAGGTGTGGACTTTGATTTATGAAGCAAGACTCCTCTTTTTCTAATGTAAGCATTTACTACTATGAATTTTCCTCTCCATGCTGCCTTAGCCACATCCCACATTCCTTAATACACTGTGTTTTCATTTTCTTTCATCATTCAGTTCTACATATTTTTTCATTTCCTGTGATACCTCCGCTTAAATCCATGCATTTCTCAGAAGTGTGCTGTTTACCTTCGGCTTGTTTAGAGATCTTTTTTTTTTTTTTTTTTTTTGTCTCTGTGTTACTGATTTTGAGCTTGATTCTGTTATGCTCACATAATATTCTCTGTATGACTTCAAATCCTTTATATTCCTTGATATTTGCTTTTGGTGCAGGATATGGTCTGTTTTTGTGACTGTTCATGGGCACTTGAAAAACAACGTGCATTGTGGTGCTCTGGGGTCCAGGATTACACATGTGCCAATTAGATGCTGGTGGTAGATTGTTTTGCTCATATTCTATCCATGCTGATTTTCTCTCTAGGCGATGAGAGCTGGGCACCAAAGTTCCCAACCGTACTGCGGATTAATTTATTCCTCCTTCTACCTCTACCATCTTGTGCTTCATGTATTTTAAGTGCTTGTTGCTTTTTGTATTCACATTTAGAATTGTAATGTCTTCCTGGGAGGGTCGATCTTTTTACCTTTATGTATTGTCCTTCTTTGTCTTTAGATACTTTCTTTGGTCTGGAATCTACATTTTTGGAAATTAATTGGCCTCTTATGCTTTTGTTTTCATTGGTAGAGTCTCATGGAATATCTTTTTCCATCCTTTTATTTTCAACATACCTTTGCTGATGAACATAATGTGAGTTTTTCATAAACAGGATACAGTTGGGTCATTTGCTTTATCCACTCTGCCAATATTGCTTTTCAATTATAATTGCCCTAAACAGCAGGGTCTGCCACAGCTCTCTGCAGTGGAATGCTGATTGTCCCCCAGTGAGGCTGCAGTGGTTTTCAGGAAATGCCAAGGCTACCTTGAGCTGATTTATAATCCAGCTCAGCGATGCAACCTAACACTTTCCATCTGCTCTGGATTTGGAGCTGCGAGCTTGAAATATCATGGTAATGACTTCCTTGCCCAGTTCCCAGCCCCTTCCTGTGTGATGGTCTCTCTCTAAGGGGACGTTCCCCGGCACTGCCAGATGAGATTCACCTTTTTCTCTTTATTTTCCCAGGGAATAGAGCCTGGGATGTTTCAACTCAAATTTCAGCCTAAATCGGGATCTCACTGTCTACAACTAGACTCTCTGCTGTTTAACCCTCGAGTGCTGGCTCACACAGACAATCTGTCCTGGGCTCTGTGAAGGGGCTTCTGGAGACCTGTGAGTGTACCCAGGGAAAGGGGGACTCACCACCCAATTCACACGCTCCTTTCAAGGCCCCAGTTAAGTGCCCACGATGTGTGAAGGTCTTCACGCCCCGATCACACCAAGGCCATCTCTTCCGTCCCAGGGGTCGTGCTGTATTCATTTATACCACTTGTTTTGGAATTTAAAAAGTCAACAAGTATCCAGAGGAGGTCCTCTGGCTTCTTAGTGCCCTAGTAGGGGAGAAGTAGAGGGGATAAGATGGAAAAGGCCACAGGCAGGGTCCTTGTGTTCCCTGCAGTCCAGACAAATAACAGGCACCCAGGCTATTCGACGGCTGTGGTTGGCACTAGGGCGGTGGGGAGAATGGGATGAGGGTTCATGCTACTCATCTAACAACATCCCAGTGTCCCCGTGATGGAGTCATGCAGGCTGGACGTCCGAGCGGTTCATGAGCGAACAGCCAGCATCAGTGTCCTCCTGGTCCTATCAGTACCTTATCTGGGTACCTTGGACCCCTGCCTGGGCTCCAGGAGAGGTCCAGTGCTGCACATCTTCCCTGCCCGCATGTCCCACTATGGCCTACAGTGGAGGCCAGATGTGGGGAGCCCGGATCTGGGGGTGGACCACAGCCACGAGACTGTCCTGGCACTAGAGCTCTGCCTTGATGCTCAGCCCCCCAGTTCCCAAAAGAAGACTCACCCCCTAAAGGGCGGAAAAACGAAAATAATGGCTGACAAGTAAACAGAACCTTGCGCTCACAGAGAAGGACCCAGAGGGCCTGATAGGACAATAGAACAAAAGCCTTCACTCTCATTACTTTCTATCAACACCAAGCCCAAACACCATATGCACATCCAGACATCAGTTCTTCAGAACAGGAGCAGAAAATCATTCTTGTTTTGGTGGTGAAAGAAAAAAAACTGAATTTGTGTTAAATCTCCATATAAAGAATGTAGTGAAAGTTGCTGCCCTACAAACTTAAGCCATGAGCTAGGAGAAGATTCACACTGACAAAATAAGTTTACTAGATTCAACTCCCGGCCATTTAGTCATCCATTCTACATGTTTCCTAAAACAGATTCTTACTCTCTGGGGACCAAATCCCGAGCTCCCAATGATAGCCACATGGCCTCATGCCTCACCAAAGCCCCATGTGCCCCCACATGCCTGGAAAGCAGGCTGTGGGTCCTGTGTTAGTTGGAGAAGCTGGTTGAGTGCTGGTGGTGTGGAGCACAGGGAGATGTCATTTTGCCATCAACCAGTGGCAGATAGCCATTCTGCTAACACGTTGCCCACCACAGGAAACTGACCCATGTACCAAACCGAGGCCCCAGGGTAAGACCCCTCTGCCCTTGAGGAGGCAGACACCAGACCCTATGTATGCATTTTGGATCCAAAGCCTTCCTGACAAGGACTTTCACTGTCAAAACCTACCTCAAAGGGCGCCTGGGTGGCTCAGCTGGTTAAGTGACAGCCTTCAGCTCAGTTCATGATCCTGGGGTCTTAGGATCGAGTCCCACGTCGGGCTCCCCCTGCTCTGCAGGGAGCCTGCCTCTCCCTCTGCATCTGCTTGTGCTCGCTCTCTCTCTCTCTCTGTCAAATAAATAAATAAAATCTTTAAAAAAAAAAACCTACTTCAAAGAAACATAATTTTACCTATGTATTCACAAATAAAATGGCAAATGAAAATAATTTTGCACTCTTATATCCCAGTCTTTCAACAAACTGTGGGTGCAACAGGACACACATCAGGTAAATGAAGCTGGAGCTAAATCTCACACCTGATACAAAAGGAACCCAAAACAGGTAACGGGTTTAAATGTAAAACATCAAGCTATTAAACTTTCAGGAGAAAATCTTCAGGGCTAAGGGTGATGAAGAAACATGGCACCAAAACAAGGATCCATCAGACGACAAAATCAGTCCAGCTGGATCTCAGCCACACGAGAGCCCATTGGTCTCAGAAAGCCAAGGTGAAGAGGGTGAAAAGACAAGCCGTGGATGGGATGGATGACCCAGGACTTGCACCCAAAATGTTTGTACAGCTCTTAAAACTCAAGAGTAAAAACAAAACCAACCCAATCGGAAAATGGGCAAAAGACATGAACAGGTATTTCACAGAGGAAGTCAGAGATGGCCAATGAGTACAAAAGTTTACTTACATAATAAATCAAATAAATATATATTAGATATCAGATTATATTATCTATTATCTGTCTATTACATGTTCCAACAGCAGAAATAGTTACAATGCCAAGTGCTAGTGAGGCTGGGGAGAAACTAGGTCTCGCATCCATCATTGGCATGAGTGTAAGGTGGTGCAACCACCCTGGAAATCAGTCTGGCAGTTTCTTGAAAACCTAAACATACACTTCCCATACAACCTGGCAACCCCACTTCGGGCATTGATCTCAGAGAAATAAAAATCTCCACATGGGAACGTCCATACAAATGTTCATAGTCCCTAACTAGAAACCACGTCAAGAGATGATGTTCGAACAATGGTCGATACCCAGTGTGGAGAGATCTCAGGGCAACATGCTGAGCCGAAGAGTGTGCCCCTTATAAAACACTTCAAAATGACAGGACTGTGGAGACAAAGAGCAGACCAGTGGTGTCAAGTGTTAGGATAGCAAGCGACCAGGGTGGGGACAGGTGTGACAGGGAGACCTCCGTGGGGATGGGACATCCCATGGTTGTGGGGATTGTCTACACAGGTGATAATATGACCTGGCACTCCACACGCATGCTGGGCCAATGTCTACTTTCTGGCTTTGATAGAAAGCCAGACTATAGCTTTCTACTATAGCCAGACTATAGTTTCAGGAGGTGTAACCCTCGAAAGGAAAAGGGTGAAGGGTATCTGGGGCATCTCTCTACTCTTTTTGCAACTTCCTGTGAAGCCAAAATTATTTCAAAACTAAAAGTCTTCCAAGAAACTTACATCTGATGAATTTCATCAAAATGGAACTGTATCTGTTCTAAAAATGATCATAAGTTGTTGAATTAGGCTTCTTTTGGTGTTTGGTAACTAAGTCAAAAACAAGTAGGTTGGGGGGAGGGCAGTAGCACCTAGTTTTTGTTTTTGTTTTTTTTTTCTTTAAATATGACTTTATTGTTTGGCAGACCCACATTTCCCCTTAAGCAAACAAAATTTAGCACAGGGACTGACATGTGCTCTACGCAAGTTATCCATATACCAGATTTCTAAGACTTAGAGTAATAGAGTCAAGTATCTCATCAATAATCTTTATATTATTACCTGTTGAAATGATATTTTGGATATATTGGGTTAGATGAAATATATTACTAAAAATTTTTTATTGGTATAGTTGACACACAATGTTACACTAGTTTCAGGCACATAGCATGAGTGATTCAACAAGTCTATATGCTACCCTGTGCTCCCCACAAGGGGAGCTGCCATGTGTTACCATGCACCCCGAATGCAGTACCCCTAACTCTATTCCCCGAGCTGTGCCTTCCATCCCCATGATTATTTACTCCATCCCTGGAACCCTGTGTCTTTGGTAGCACCTAGTTTCCCCCTTGCTTCATTCATTGGAGTTATTTTGGCAGAATTAATGTTCGGATCATAGTTGGGTTTGTATAGGCAAAGAATTGCCCATATGAATCTAGTTGATCATTTCCACAGACCTCAGGGCTACCCCTTAGAGGGTCCTACTCCCCCATCTCCCATTGGCTGGTCTGGGCAGGTATAGGGCTGGGGCCCGTGTTGCCAAGAAGCCCAGGCCCTCTGTTGGCATCACGCATGGGTGGGGGGATGGTGAGTTACGACCACAGACCAGAGGAAGTCTGGGGCAATACTCTCCTTTCCCTCACCTTCTACTAAAACAACTCCATATTTCTTTGAGGGAGGAACCAGAGCACCTTCCTGGCTTCCAGGCCCACTCATTAGGGCAAAGGAGGTGGGTAGGACTGCCCTCGGGGCCTTCCACACAGACTCCCAAGCTGGAGGGGGGGGCGGTACAGGTGAGAGACAGTGGGAGCATTTGGGAAGGGCCTTGGTGCTGCTTCTGCCAAGGGGCCAATGAAGTCTTTCAACCTCACCTTCGGCATTAGGGAAAGGCAGCTGTTGGAATTGGCAGGTAAGGCCTTTCCAGCCTAGCAGGTCCTCAGGCTAGTGAGAGCTCTGCGTCACGGCCTGTGGGAGTTGGAGCGTGCTGGCATCAGCCCGAGCTCGCTCCAGCACTAAGCCGCTTGGCACTTGCCACAGAAGTCTCCAGGCCCTGGCTTGGGAAATAAATGTCCATTCCTCGGGGCAGGCAGAGGTGCTGGGTTCCCCGGACTTGAGGGCAGTTTGTGGAACTTTTACAGCAGATTCAGGAAGAAGAAAACACTCTGAGACTGCTTGGCAAGAAGGCAAAGTGGAGAGCAGGAAATCATGTTCTGCTCCCCGCGGGATTGTGCTGTTAACACCTGATGCGAGAGTCAGACACGGGAGGCAAACTGCAGGAAGGGGCCTCACAGACCGGGTGTCCGCTCTGAGCAGCACTCGCCCACGGGACGCCCTGCGTGCCCGCCTGTAACTCTCCAGACCGCTGTCCGAGGGGAGCTTCGCCCCCAATGCATTACAGAGGTCGACCACACTCAGACCCATGGGCAGCTAACCCTCCAGCTTCCAGCCTGGCCCCCCGCTTCTCCCCAGCTTGGCCTTGAGATGAGACGCTTCACGACGGCACCCAGAGCAGACGTGCAGAGCCAGGCCCCCACGAGCTGGTCGTGGTCTCGCGCGTGGACGCCCAGTGCCCGCTGGCCTGGCTGGTCACCCGCGGGGCCTGTGCTCCTTCCCCAGCAGTGGCCTGCTCACGGCCACGCCCATCCCACCCACACAGTCCTCGTTCCCAGGCACTCCTGAGACCCCGCCTCGAGCCTCGTGTTCAGTCCCTGTGTGGGAACATTTCCCCAGTTTGCAGGGAGCCCCAGCCTGTGATTATGGAAACCAAGAATGGAAATGTTTTCATTCATACGGGCCCCAGTACACCACCGACCCTTCCACACAGACAGGATCTGGCGAGGCTGGGGTGTGTTGGGGGCTGCACCCTGGTCTTCTCACAGGACCCCCAGCCCCTCACAGCCCAGCCTGCCTTCCCGAGCCCCCAGGATCACAGAAGTTCCCTCCTGGTTTTTGAGTTCACTGAAATCTGTCCCCCCCCCCCCCACATCAAAGGGTTTGGGACAGTCCAGGCCCGCAGCTCCCCGAGTGTTTAGGGAAGGGGGAGGGGACCAGGAAACAGCTGTGTGACAGGCCCCGGGCTGGGTCCCCCGAGGGTCACACTTGGCCATCTGCATCTCCTCTTAAGGCTAATCTCTCCAGTTCTCAGAGAAGCAGCCCATTAACTCAGACAGCTGGGAAAATGATGGGAACCATCTTTTTTTTTTTTTTTTAACATTCTCATTATGCAGTGTTTATGTTTCAGGATCCGGAGGGCCTTTCGAACATCGACCTTTTACCAGCCATACAAGCCCAGAAGCGTGGGTGCTGGGAACTCAAGGGGGCCTCCCCCCAACTCACAGACCCCAGGCAAGTCCACAGAGAGCTGCGCGTGTGGGGGCTGGTGGGCAGTGGGATTTACATCAGTGAGCTGGTCCATCGCTTGAGGCTGTGACCGCCCAAGGTCTGGTCTGGTTTCCTTGCCGCCCAGTCTCCCTGCAGAGTTCCAGAATCTTGAGTGTGGGCCCCCGTCCTGCAAGGCAGGTGTGTCTTTACCTTGCGCTATCAACGGCAGGCAGTGGGACGGGGGCTCTGGTTCCAGGATGAGGCCCCCTAGGCCCCTTTCCCTCACCTGAGAAGCCTGTGCCTCCCGCTCCCTTCCCCCGTCTGACGCCCCCAGTGCAGCAGCGATCATACCGCCTGTGATAAACCTCCTCCCTCCCAGCCCCGCCAGCGGCTCTTCTGGAACTCCCACCCGCGCTGAGGTCTCGCTTTAGAAAAATAAATGCAGAACCGGAGGCTAGGTCTTGGAGACTCGGGCTGAGTACAGAGAATGATAAATTCTTAAGGAGAGTCGTATTTTCCCTTTCCACCACAGTTTTCAAAGTAATACAATTTCGGGAGGTCCCTCCTGGCTTCCGCTGCCCCCGTGGCTCTGGTGGGTGCCGCTGTCAGGGTGTGGTTCCCAGGGCGCAGCCCAGGTGGCTCAGAAGGAGCCACACCCCCCTCTGCACGTCCAGTGCTACTCCTCACATTGTCCCGCTTTTAGAACATGGACGGTTTGTCGTATGGCAAGCTCACTACTTCTTTTTTTTCCCCCAAATACTTTTATTTTATTTTTTCAGTGTTCCAGGATTCACTGTTCGTGCACCCCACCCAGTGCTCCATGCAGTATGTGCCCTCCTCAGTACTCACCACCAGGCTCGCCCCCCCCTCCTCCCCTCCAAAGCCTTCAGTTTGTTGCTCAGAGTCCACGGTCTCTTACGGTTCATCTCCCCCTCCAGTTTCCCCCAATTCACCCTTCCTTTGCTTCTCACAATGTCCTCCATGTTTTTCCTTATGCTCCACATGTAAGTGAAACTATATGATAATTGACTCTCTCACATCAGACCTGTCCACAGAAGTCTGGCAAGCCAGAAAGGGCTGGCATGGTATATTCAGGGCACTAAAGGAGAAGAACATGCAGCCAAGAATACTTTATCCAGCAAGGCTGGCATTCAAAATGGATGGAGAGATAAAGAGCTTCCGAGACCAGCAAGGATTAAAAGAGTATGTGACCACCAAGCTGGCACAAGAAATACCAAAGGGGGTTCTATAAAAGTAGAAAGAACACATGAGTGACATAGAACAGGAACTTACAATCTATAGAAACAAGAACTACACAGGCAACATGATGTCAATAAACACGTATCTTTCAATAATCACTCTCGACGTGAACGGCCTAAACGCTCCCATAAAACGGCACAGGGTTGCAGAATGGATAAAATGACAGGACCCGTCCATATGCTGGACAGGACACATTTGGAACCAGCAGATATATCCAGACTGAAAGTGAAAGGATGGAGAACCATCTTTCATGCCAAGGGGCCTCAAAAGAAAGCTGGGGTAGCGATTCTCATATCAGATAAATTAGATTTTAAACTAAAGACTGTAGTCTGAGATACAGAAGGACACTACATCATTCTTAAAGGGTCTATCCACCCAGAAGATCTAACAATTGTAAACATTTATGCCCCCAATATAGGAGCATCAACTACATAAGTCAACTGTTAATCAAAATAAAGAGTCATATTGATATGAATACATTAATTATAGGAGACCTTAACATGCCACTCTCAGTAACAGACAGATCATCTAAACAGAAAATAAAGAAACAAGAGCTTTGGGGCGCCTGGGTGGCTCAGTGGGTTAAAGCCTCTGCCTTCAACTCAGGTCATGATCTCAGGGTCCTGGGATCAAGCCCCGCATCGGGCTCTCTGCTCAGCAGGGTGCCTGCTTCCCCCTCTCTCTCTCTGCCTCCTTGTGATCTCTCTCTGTCAAATAAATAAATAAAATCTTAAAAAAAAAAAAAAAGAAACAAGAGCTTTGAAGAACACATTGGACCAAATGGACCTCATAGATATATACAGAACATTCCACCCTAAAACAACAGATTACTCACTCTTCTCGAGGCTCACTACTTCTAAAAGATCTCAGTTTCACCTCAGTTTTGGCAGGTGCAGTGACCACTCTGCACGAAAGCAGAGAGCCATGCGCTTCCCAGTGCGGGGCTGATGGGAGAATGGCTGACCCCAGGCCTGGGAATGATGTAGGGCCTGAGGCCTCCCACCATGCGACCCTCCCTCGTTTATCTCCTTTCTCTCCCCTCTCCTTCCCTCCCCCTCCCTCCCTCTCTCCGGCTCACTTGGAGCCCAGCGGCCATGGTGCAAGGAAGCACAGAGCACACTGCTGTTCTGACCACTCAAGGCATCTCCCACCGGAGGAGGCCGGGCCACTGAGAAACTGACCCCAGCTTTCCCCACCGTGGAGCACAGACGGCAGGTCCATGGGCACAAGGACGCGGTTGTCTCCAGCCACAAGCCTTCTCTGGGGTCAGCTATGTGGCCCCCACTGATGCAGTCCTCCGTGGGCGTCTGCTGGGAGCTCGAAGGCCACCCTGCGTGGATGTTGGGGCACCCAGCGACAATAGGACAGAGGTGGTCTGCCCCACTGCCTCCTGTCAGTGCTCTGAAGGACCGCATGCACACAGCCGTTGGGCTGTCTGCAAGGGGTGCCCTGTGCACAGTGAATGACAGGAGACACGTGCCGTGTGACCGTCACAGAGTGGAAACGTGCCCCAGGTACAAGGTGCTGTATGCATACACTGGGCATCCTCTGGCCTCGGCCTGAGCATGAGAGGGACGAGGTGTGGCAGGAGACAGTGTGGGGAGCCAGCATCAGCAAGATGGTGGGAGGGACAAGGTGCGGGGAGGGGCCCAGCCAGTTCTGCCCCCTTGGCTGCCCTTGGCGTCAGCTCCCAGAGGGACAGCACCTCACTACATTCTTGGATGGTGCTGGGGAGGGGGAGGGGCGCCGAGGCAGGGCTCAGGGGCCAGTTGAGGTGGTGAGGGCAACACAGAGTTCTGAAAGCTGGACTAGGAGGACTCAACATCTTTCCAGAACCCAACATCTTGTAGGTTGGGGGGTCTTCCTTTTGCAGCCAGTCAACCCTGCTTTGCTTTAGAAGTTCCTGGATGGGAGGGGGCTGCAGAAGGAGAAGCTGGGATGCCCCTAGAGCCAGCGGACGCCCCCTCCCAGCCTGGCAGCCTTATCCTGCAGCCACCATCTGTCCACACTGAGCAGTTCTGGGCCCCCTGGGAGCCTCCTGACCCTACCCCTCCCCACGTGGCCCCTGCTTGCAAAGGCTGTGGGAGCCCAGCCAGAGCCCCCACTCTCCCGGTGCCCCCCATCCAGGTCACAGTCTCATGGGAAAGAAAGGAGCTTGGAGGACATGCACCGGCCACCACCTATTGTCCCCACATTGCACTAAAATGTGGGGTCTATCTGACTGTGTCCTCTGGGTCCTCAAAGGCTGGGTCCCCGTCCTGGTCGTCTTTACACATTCAGCACTGAGCTTGGGCGCTGGTTTGTTCTCACCCAGGAGCACACACACGGTGCACTCCACGCTCGTTGGTGTGGGTCCCCGCGGAGAGGGAATTTCTAGCACACTGCTGGACCCCAGGGAAGGGCCATCGGACATGTCTCAAAGGGGCATATCCTTCAGTGTTGGGTGGAAGGTTCCTGTCTTCTGAAATTCTGAGGATTTCATTTAGAAATGAAATCCTGAAATTCTCAGGATTTCATTTAGACTCTGGAGGCACAAACCCCATAGGCAGCCAACACTGCCGTGGACGAGCTTCTCCGTGGAGGGTGTCGGGGAGCGGCCGGAGCTGTGGCTCCCCTGCGGGTCCTTCCTGCAGAGTGTTCCTTCCTGCAAAGTGAACCCCTTTGCACGGTGAGCCTGCGCTAGCCCACGGAGGGCTTGGCAGAAGTCCAGCCCACTGGAGAGCATGGTCGATTTTCTCAAGATCAACAGGAAGGAACCAACACGACCCTGCCCTTTGCTCTTCCACTTCCACCAAGCCCTCCTTGTTCCGGGGCCTCCCCGATGCCAGGGCTGAGTGGCAGAATCGGCCTGTCTCGGGCGAAATGGGAGTCAAGCGTGAGGAGGTTGGGGACCACTCTGTTCAACAATCCAGCTGACCTCGTGGCCTTCAGCTTCCTCCAGCTAACTTAGGGACGGGTGTCAAAGCTGCCTTCCGGCTCCGATTCTCAAGGACACTTTCTCCTAACTTGTGCGGTGTCTTACTACCTGGCACGGGGCGACCCACGTGGTTCTTTGTCCTGCGACAAGCTTCATGCCCACCAGTGTCTCACCATCGTGATGCCGGGTGGAACCATTTCTGGGTAAGCTTAAAAGACAGCTGGGGGCACAGCCTGTCCCGGCCCCGTGTGTGGGGAGCGTGTCCTGAGCGTGCTCACCTGTGCACACCCTCCCCCTCCGGCCCCTCCAGCTTCTGCTCCGCGCAGTCCCCCCGGTGCTGCCGCTGGCCAGCTCCAGGCAGTGGCCTCCGTCCTGTTCCCAGGCAGATAACCCAGGGAGCAATCTGTGTGTTTATTTTAAGAGTTGCTTCAGAAGGCAGAGACGTCCCCTCCCTCTCACAGGGGGCCTGCCGCGGAGGAGAGCAGACCCAGCGGTGGATGCCCTCTGGCTGGGTAATTGCTACTCTGCGTCCAAGGAAAAGAGCAGCCACAGCTAACAGGTAGCCAGTTTGGGAGTAGCCAAAAAAGTCCTGCCCCCTCCAGGGAAATTACACCGTAGCACAAAGCAAAGAGTTTTGTTCGCTTTCTTGAGGATCCAGGCAAAGCCACAGGGAGCAGAAACAAGGCCAGCGGCACCCGCTCTCGGGTGTAATTACCAGCCATCCTCAGAGAGGCCTGCCTGGTCGCCGCCCCGACCTCGGGCATTCAAGGAGGGGAGAGGACTCTGCCTCCCCCAGAGCAAGGAGCAGGGAGACTTCTTTTCCTCTGTGGCTGATCTGGGTCAGGGTCACCAAGCAGGGGCGTAAAACAGAGAAGAGACCCCAAGAGGAAATACTACCTTGCCGCGGGCCTGGGCCTCTCCATGGAGCCCTCAGGGTCCGCGGCTCTGTGGCTGCAGTCCGGCAGCCTCCAGCAGAGCCTGGAGGGCATCAGGATGAGGGACTTCTGTCTCATTTCCCTCCTTCCTCCTCTTTGCTTTTATGGGATTCAACCCTTTAGTTAGATTGCTCCAGGGAACTGACTGTAGGGACACCTGAATGGTTTTGTGCGGAGAAGGGAGAGCCTTGTTTGGGAGACATCTGTCAGGAAAGGAATTAGCAGTCAAACCAGCGGGACTCAACCTCACAGGAACCCAGAGGCCGGAGTTGGGCCAGGGTCTGCAGCCAGTGCTGTGAGGCTGTCCCGTTGCGTATCTCTGAGAGCAGGGGAGCCTTTTTGGCCTCCCAGTTATGAGGCATCTCCCATTCCATGCTCTCAGAGCACTCTGAAATTCCTCTTCTGAACATTCATCACCCTGCCCAATGAATAACTGTGTAATTATTTAATGTCAGTCCCTCACTCTGGAATGCCCCTACCTGACTTCTTCGCTGCTGCATTCTCTGTGCCTAGAATAGCACTTTACACATGCAAAGAGTTCATATTCATTACATAGGTACATGGAACAGGGATGCATGGATGAGTAGATGCATGGATGGATGGATGGATGGATGGATGGATGGGTGGGTGGATGGGTAGAGCCCACAGGGTCATAAAGCTTTTTGTTCTTATCTAACCAAGTGAACTCCACCAGCTTTCTGTAACCAGAGGTTTCTACTGGAAGACTGAACTTCCTGGTGGGTCTGACAGGAGTCAGGGCAGCCGGAATGGATGGGCACACAAGTGTGGCGTCTCTGCCGGGCCACATGGATGGGAGCAGAGAGCTCTGTCCCTTGGGACAGCACTGCCTAGACTGTGAGGCTGCCCCCTGGCCCCATCTGCAGAGCTCAGAACAAAGCCTGGGCCGTCTCTCTAGGCCTCCTCACCCTATAAACCATGTGTATTTATGTAACACTTCAGGCCTGATGGAGACCAGATGTGACCAGATGGTGGTGGGGGCTTCCCTGGGATGCTGGAATGCCGAAACAGACACCTTTTATGGCTGTTGGTGTTCGGCAATCTCTCTGGAAGTCTTAGGTAATGAGCCCTAATACACATTCACAAACTTCATCCTTTTGTAAAACGGAAGCATCCGGCATTCCCTGTTTCATCTGCTGTGCATATGAGAGGAGTACATCCATGTAGAATTTCTATTATCACCCTAGAGCAGATGAGGGACGTGGGGGGAGAGGAGCCATCCAGGGACACAGCTGGGTGGCCTGGAGCCAGTTGGTACTCTCTGGGATCCAGTTTTCTGATGATAATTTCAAGAGTTCCTGTTTACTGAATGCCTGCTTTGTTCTGGGCACACACGCCGAGTGAGAGTGGCATCTCACCACCTCGGCTCTTACACGGGCACACGGACACAGGGCATGGCTTGCCGATACCACAACGGCCGACAAGGGGCACGTGTGAGTCCAGGCATCCCGAGTCTAAAATGCCTTTCCATTACTAGCAGTTCTCTCCTAACTTCTCTCCACTGTCCCTCCAAAGACAGTGTGGCCAGGGACCCTGAAGGGGGTGCACACATGTCCCCCAGGGACCCTGAGGGGGGGTACACACGCATCCCCCATCTGGAGCTTTGGTAAGACGCTCAGAGGGCTCCAAGCAAGAACCCTGCTTGCTGTACACCCCAGTATTCCCCAAGCTAACCATCGTCCCCAAACCTGTGCCCTCCGAAACCCGTTAGTGCCCTGAAGCACCCCGATAGACCTTCTCACGCAAACATCTGCTGAGGACCTAGCCTGTGCCTGCCCCTGGACCCGGCCGCTGTGCTCAGGGAGCTTCCATTGTCATAATGCTGTGGCCCCACATTGCTCCCCTGTTGCACGCCGGCCCTGGCTTTCCAGAAAGCTCCCCTCCCTCCACACATGCACGCTCACTGCAGAGGCACTTTCTGTACCATAAACACTGGATTCTGAAGTGGCATGTGCCCCGTGCAATTCCTCCAAGGGACAGGAAAAAAAAAATGTACGAAACATGACAATTAGGGTTTTGCAGCAAGCTTTTAAGAAACATCAGATCGTGGACATTTCAATTGCTCTGCAAAATCTGTCCTGACGTCCGCTCCAGCTGCCACCCCAGTTTTCCTCCACTGTGTAAGCTCTGAGGTGGGAGCCGGCGCCCGGTTCCAGTTACACACGGCATGCCTGGGGCAGGCTGCTGAGACTCGGTCTCCCTCCACGACCCTA
Organism: Nasua narica; assembly: GCA_028533885.1. NCBI lineage: Eukaryota > Metazoa > Chordata > Mammalia > Carnivora > Procyonidae > Nasua > Nasua narica. Next base: position 2,373,467 of record CM052813.1, read on the forward strand.
CACCTCCCCTGATAAGACTGGGCTGCAGGAAGGAGCCCAAGAGGAGCCCAAATCCATCAGGCCACACTGAACCAGGCGAGCCATCTGCCATGGCCAAGCAGGACATGAGAGGCCCTGCTTCTGACCCATCCCACCTGCCAAAGGCCCATGGGGCTGGGGGCCATCCCGCACACAGTGTGTCCTTCAGAGCCTAGAGACACCCCCAGCTCAGAGGCAATGAGACCGCCCCCCAGGGTGACATTCTCTGCAGGGTAGCACGCTGTCCACATTCATGAAGGGCAAGAGACGGTCACGCAGTCTGCCGTCTAAGCCGGTGCGGTCTGCGCCCCATCCCAGCAGAGACCCGCAGAGTGTGCGGTTCCAGCCCCCGCCTAAGACACACGCGAATGTGGAAACCAAGATCAGAGGGCCCTGTGGCCCTTCTGAAACACCAGAAAACCATTTCAAGGGAGGGAACTGGAATCTTCTGAACACGTGTTACTGGAGCTCAGCCCAGACCAGCAAACCCTAAGTGATATGCCCGCAGCACACAGCTCAGCATCCGCCTCGACTTGTAGGGGAGGGGTCGGCAACGGTCCACGTGTCCACTTGCCCTGCCTTTCTAGCTGTCCAAACTCAAACAAACAAAACGTTGCTGTGCCCAGATGGAATTTACGTAAAATGTTCCATAGCGGTTAAGAGTCTGCTTTTCCTTGCTTTCTTTCCATGACATCACGTAAAAGTCACTTTATTGATTTAAGCGTAAATCCAAACTCCATCAGATAGAATTTTGAAAGTAACGAAGGTCCTTTTACGCAGATCTGATGAACTTTTTGTTTAAACTTAGTTTTACTCTGATTGTAAAAATCAGCCATGCTTATTAAATAAGATGCGGAGAATACAGAAAGTACCAAATAAAAGAATAAAAATCACTCGTGACCACCCCACCCTATCACTGTCTCTCAACAAGGGGTCAGAGGCGCTGAGTCTGTAACCCACGTCCTCGGCCACAACCACGAGGCTGGCCCTCTAAATGCTTTGGGGCACCAAAACTGTGTTTCTTATCATAAACGAGGAAAACTGGACAGTTTCATATGAATTTGATACCTTACCAAGATTGCTACCTTCACCCTACCATATCTCAGAAAACCAGCAATTTTGGGTAGCTGAGCCTGTTTTAGCAAAAGCTTCATTTATCCCAATGCCTGGCGTGAAAGACTGGGCGGACGGTCAAAGCCTGAGACCAGCGGGACCTCATCGCCCGGCCGACGGGTAAAACACTGATTTCTGCCCAGCCCTGGGGCGGGAGTGCCACGGCCAAACAGTGCTCTGCAACCAGGACTGGCCGGGGCACTGAGGGCCAAGATGAGAGGGATGGCCGGCCTATGATCAGCCAGGACAAGGGCTCCCAAGGCCACACGGCAGACTCCGTGTACGCTCCTGACCGCACAGAGGAAGGGGCCGCCCGTCGTCCCAGGGAGAGGGTCGCCGGGCAGACTCCCCACCCCAGCAGGGCACTCCCCAGGGGCTGTCCGCCCCATCTTCACAGTGCCGACCTCCGTGTCCACAACACGCTTTGCCTCTTGATGTGATTACCAGCATCCTTCTCCTCCAGGAGCATGACTGGAAGGGTGGGGCCTGGGGTCCCTTTTATCTGCCTCTTTATTCTCAGAATGCTGCCTGGCAACTTGAGTGTCAAATAAATGTTTGAGGAGTGGAAACGTGAATAAATAAAGCACATTATTCTTTTGGAAAGGAAATACAGGCCATAGAAGCTCAAGGGGAGAAGCAGAAGGTAGTGATGGTCCACATGGGAAGCACTAGGTGGGAGCCACAAAAGAGAAGGTTTTTGATTTTTGAGGGGGGGAGGGGGCCCTGTCCTTGCGGTGGACAGACCCCTGCAGAGAATGTGTGGTCCCTGCAAACACTGGGAATGAATAGTGACGTAAAACACAATGTCAAGGCTGTGCTTTTTTTCTCAACGCTTAGTGTCAATCTATGGCCAGAATATAGAAATTTGAGCAAAACAGAATGTAAGGGTTACCCCAAAATATAGCCAATGAATTTGATGGATAACGGAGGGAGTAGCTAGGGGAACTTTAGACGCTAATGTCTGTATTCGTATTAGGTAGAGTTAAGACGCCCCGGGAAGGGGCTGCGATGGAGAACAGAGTTTAAGTGGGTCATTTAAATCAATCAATCAAATCACAAAATATGATGTAATTATCATATTCGGAAAGAGTCGGAGAGGAGGTGGCGGATAGAACGAGGGAGAAAATGCCCAGAATTTCTGGTGCATAGTCAGGAAAAAACATCTGAAATTCAAAATCAAGCAGGACGTATGAGTGTGTCGTTTACAAGGCAGGAGACAACCCAGGAAGGTGTCAAAACATGTGGACAAGAAGGGGAGGGACAGTCCTGAGGAAGGAGGGCAGCTGCTAGACACGAGCTTTGCAGCATGGAGGGACCTTGCCTTGTTTCAACACTGAAGGGAATTCTTTAAATTACTAGTAAAGAGCCTTTCCAGGGAAATTACTGTGAGGAAAATCTGAACCAGCTTCTCAAAGACAACTCTGAGGGACAATATCCTTCGGCTCAAAAGTCAAGGTTTGAAAGGCATTTTCCACATTATCCAAAGAAAGGAAGACCCACTAGATCTGCCAAGAAGGCGATTGCTGGCAATGTCCCCCCAAATGGCAGGCTGAGCAGATCTGAGTTTCCCACCGTGACAAAGCCAAAGACACAATGGCCTAGAAATGCAAAACGTGTAGCCTAGCTCACAAGAACAAAAAGGAATAGTCTCAGAACCGAGACGGAGCTTAGAGTAGAAACTGGTCCAGGGCAGGACTGGGTATGGACCCCCGACCCCTAGTGTGGAAGCCGGGATTCACCCCTGCGGAACCGGCAGTGGGACAGGGGTGCCCAGATCAGGCTGGGAGCCACCAAGCACTCCTCACCATTTCTCACGAAGGCGCCCGCAAAACCCCAGTGCTGGTCCAGGGAAGCCACACAGAAGCTTGCCATGCGTCTGAGACCAGGATGGGCAGACGTATGAAGTGGGAAATCAAATACCCAGATCTGGGTCGTGCACACCTCTACATGAGGCATATGAGGCGGGCATTATCAGCTGAGAAATTGATAGAGAAGAGCCATGGTCCCCGGGCGGAAGCAAGCACCAGCCTCCTGCAGGGCCCCCCACTAACACCAGACTCTCCAAGCTCCCGCAGAGAAACGAACACTCCCCTGCCAAGGAAGCGCTCACTCTTCTCGTCACTCTGCACATCACTTTGTGAGTTTGAATCAGCCAGCCTTTGCCGCACAGCAAACCACCCCTAAAGCTTCAAAGGACAGGTGTCATTTCCCAGGGTGCTGTGGGTTGGCGAGACCGTCCTCCCAGGCAGGGCAGATGGACGGGGCCCCACTGCACCCCCCCTACCCGTCAGAGGTCTGACAGCGGGGCAGGGGCCGGATGACTTAGATGGCCCCTCACTCAGGTCAGGCAGTTGGCTGAGGGTCAGCCGAGGTGATTTAACCTCGCAGGCGCCCGGGTACCTTCTGCTGGTCACTCCACCCATCGCCGCCCTCTGCGCCGCCTGGGAAGGCTCATGTGCATGGGCTAAGCCAGCAGCTCCGCGTCCCTGGCTGTGGTTGGCAGCTCCAGCAGGAATCAGTGAGAGGGACGAGAGCGAGGTCAGAGAGCTTTTTCCCACCAATTCCTCCCGGAGGCTGCCTTGGACTGACTCCAGGTGCTTTCTCCACCTGCCTTTGTCCTTCCGGAACCGGCAACCGCCCCCCTTCCCACACGCCGCCCAAGAGGGGTGTCTCCCTGTTGCTCCTCTTGGTCCCTCGCTGCCTCTCTGGTTCCTGCATCACCTCGTTAGCACCGCTTCCATTACCGACCCCCCAGAATACCCGCTTCACATGCCGTCTGCTTCTTGCCAGACCCTCACTGGTGCCGGGCGGGTTCCGTCCCCGAGCTGCGGCACGAGTCAAGCCACTGGCACCTGTTCCAGCTGGGACTTCATCTCAGCACAGCTCTTATCCCCTTGGTCGACACCAGAGACAACCAGATGATCCCAGAGCATCCTCGAGCCACCTCCTTGTCAGCTGCTCGGGACAAGATCTGGAGGGGCCCCTTGCCCTCCTTGGTCACTCCCAGGTTAACCCATAATCCCTCCCCGCCCTTGCTCAGTGTCCCCAATCGCTTCTCACTGAGAACCTGCCTGTCTCGCCCTCCAGCCTGAGTCACAGAATCCCTCGCCTTCCTGCACACCTGCAGCCCCTCACAGGTCCGACCGACCAGGTGCATACCGGGACCTCCCCTCCCGCAGTCCCGCTCCCATCCCCAGCGCCTCCCGACTCAGCCAATCAGGCGGCCGCTGCCAGGCCTCTCCTCCATCTCCCCACAGACATCCCTAACTTCATAGGTCCTGAAGGAGCACGTCCTCCGTGGCCACGTGCCCTGCCCCACCTCCCATATGTCAGTGAGAGTCCCATGGAATGTCAGCTTGCTCCCTCAATGGGCTCCACTTCCAAAATCCCAAACAAGCCCCTTTTCCTCTTCCCACTGTCCCAGGTAGATGACCCCACAGCCGTCCCGCTGGCCTCACTCCTCCATCCCCCATGCCCTCTGGTCCAGGTTCCACGCCAGACGGAGCCCTTTCCTCCAGGGGGAGTCTGACAGTGTTGCCCCTGCATCCAGCCCTCCATGGTGATCCAAGTCATGAGATGCAGCCCAACCTCGGAGTACTGACCCTGTAAGCTCACCCCGGCTTGCCCTGCCACCGTCACAGTCCACCGCCCTGGGCCTCCGCTCTTCTCGCACTGCACGAGTCTGGCTAGCCCAGGAACGTGGCTTCCACCCGAGGATACCTGCACCTCAGTCCCCTTCCTCTGCATTGGCATTCCGGTGATCTGTGCGTCCTTGCAGCGTCCCTCGGGGGTCGGGGCCTCAGAGAGTCTCCGTGACCCCCGCGCACAGAGGCCTCGCCGACAGCCTCTCTCTAGTCCTGCACCAGAACGTATCTGCATTGTCGCACATGCATTTTACTTGAAATTAAGGTTTTATGGGTTTCTACGTTCTTGCACTCGCTCTAAGTCATCGGGGAAGAGCAAGGATTTTTCTGTCATGTACACGCTCCTCTTGCCGGCAGTTAGGACAGTACAGTGTAGTAAATAAATTCAACTGCAAGTCGACTGTAAAACATCGCTGTGCTCTGGAACACCGCAGCCACGTATTCGCGGCTCGGGTCGCCACCCCAAGGACCACAGGCTGCGCGGCTTACCCAGGAATCCCCGTCTCCCAGCCCCGGGGGCCGGAAAGCTGAGCCTGGGCGTGGACGGGGCTGGTTTCTCCCCAGGACTCTCTGCCTGGCGTGCAGACGGCCGTCCTCCCCATGCGTCCCCTACGAGGACCTCGGCAGCTGAATCGGGGCCCCCACACGACCTCACGTTACTTTCATCACCTCTGTAAAGTCTCAGTCTGAGGTCTTGGGCGTGGAGGCTTAAGCATGTTAGGGGCACAGGACAGCCCACAGCACCCACCCAGAGTCCAGAGAGCCCGTGCAGGCAGGATTGGGTGGAGCTGAGGACCGCGGGGCGGCAATAGGGGCCCCTTCACGTGGTCGTGCTTCCACAGGGTTTGGAGAGAGGGTTACTGTGGTGGAAACCGGTCACAACCGCTCCCTCCCACCGTCCCTCACTCCCACGGGCCCTCGGGCTGAACGGCATCCATGTGCCTCTGAGCATTTGGGATCCAGACAATGGGAAGCTGATTTAGGAACATGGGAACACACTTCATTTGATCTGTTTTGGTTTGGTTTTGGTTTTTTTAATTAACATGCAACATTTTCTTTTTCTTTTTTTTTAATTTATTTATTCATTTTTGAGACGGAGACCGTGAGCAGGGGAGGGGCAGGGGGAGAAGGAGAGAAGCAGACCACACTGAGCGCAAAGTTGACGCAGGGCTCAGTCCCACGACCCCGAGATCATGACCTGGGCTGAAATCAAGAGTCAGACACTTCACGGACTAGCAGTATTTTTTGCGGCATTAGTCACCTCCGTGGATGGTTAACCTACTGTTGACCACAGCAGGCTAGGAATGACCTCCCGGGATGCCCTCCTGCCCGCTGTGCCAAGCACCGGGATGTTCCCTACAGCACCAAGGGGCGGGGGGCAGAGGGGACGCACGGTCTGAAAGGCACAGAGTCTCCCGTCATCACACTCATAAACTGTGGGCCATTCCCACTGACGGCTGGTCAGAAGCAGTGCTCTCATGGCCCAGAAAAGCTCCAAATGCAGTACACTTAATTATAAACGTAGCGAATATTTTCCCCGTTTTGATGAGAATCACGTGCAATGCGATGTACCAGAACTTATTTCCTGGGGCAGACAGCCAGGCCGTGAACACACGCCCCATCCATGTTTCGGAGAAACATGCGGATTGCTACCAGCGCGGTAATAGTCCCCACGTGCTTCCCAAGTGGATTTACAGAAACATGTCATTTTTACGACATTGTGACATACATGGTATTCGTCAACTTCTCGAAGTGCATGACTTACAGTGACTTATTTTCCAAGAACACTGTCTTACTAAGTGCGTTTATAGCTCTGTGCCCCGGTTCTGCCCCGACCCCCCACCTCCATTCCCACGGCCCTCCTTCGCAGAGGCCACGCCAAGACGAGTTTCAGAGCAGTGACCGCCTGTGTGGAGGGCGGGGACAGGAACGTGGCCAGGGCAGTGGCAGCTGTGGGGGCGGGAGAGGGGGTGAGGGCACAGAAGTGAGGCCCACAGGCAGGGAGCACGGAGGACTCCGCCAGAGGGATGCCCTCCGGGACCAACTGGGAAGGCTGTGGAGCGAGCTCGCTTCTAGTCACAGGCTTGACCCCCAAACGCCAGAGCCCCAGGCAAGTCTCCTTGCACCCGTGAGCCTCTGTCTCCTCCTTTGAGTGGGTGAGAGTGGCCCTCACGTCACGAGTTGGGTGGGAGGTTTCAACGAGATCATCACCTGGCTGTCCTTTGCAAACTGGGCTCCTTTTCTAAGTGTAATAAGGTGTGTGAGAACAGACGTTTTTGGGGTTGTTTTTTTTTTAACGGATTTTTAGCAGATTCCTTTCTGCATGGAGCAACACTCAGAAGTGGGAGAGGAAAGAGGAGGGCAGGAGGGATGGCCCTCGCACATCCCCGGAGGGCCAGCATCAGAAAGATTCAAGACAGGATGCTCCAAGCGGGGTCTCGCCAGCACAGGAGAGGCTGGGCCCCCTGATGGGCCGCAGGCAAGGGAGTCAGTCTGCTCCTTGATTCTACTGGTTTCTTAAAAGCTCCTTCAAACCTGTGTTGAGCAGAAAAATAAACTCCTAGGAAGGGGAGACAGGAAGCCAGACTTTTAAATGGCAAATGGATCCCTTGGATTCGGCCAGTTTGAACTGGTCACAGAGAGACACGTTTCCTTTTCCTCCACTTGCTGCTCAAGTTTGCAAGAGGAGGGTAATTAGCGGAAATCGCTCACGGTTATTAGGCGTGCGTTAAGACACATGGGTTTGGTTTGGGGACAAGTGAAAATGTCATACATTACGGGAGAATGGCGTGTGTAGGAGCTGAGAGCCTGGGCAGACAAAGATGTGGGGAAGTCCCCAGCGCTCCCAGTCTGGCAGGATGCAACTGATTCTGGAAGGACGGGCCGCACGGTGCTGCTACCAGAGACCTAGATCTTCTCGAGAAGATACTTTTTTACAGCACATGCGGCCGCACAGGCTAATACTCACAAAGAGGGCATGGCTGTTTGGTTTGCATATCTTTCCAGACCACATGAAAGTCATGTTGACTGTAACTGGTTCGGACGCTGGGCTGGGAAGGCGTCAAGGCTGTTGGACAGTGGGGATCCCCAGTGGGCAGCACACATGTGCTCGTCTCCTGCCTCCCGCCCAGAGCGACGCCCCGTCCTGGGGGTCCCCAAAGGGGACCTCCTCTCCGCATGCCCCGGCCGAGGCTGTAAGAGGCTTCCTGACCTCAGCCCAAATTCACCCATCTCTGTGTCACTCCTTTGGCTGGAGACCACCTGACGTGATCCCCCAAAAAAGAACCCGATTCGCTGGGGTCTCTGAGCAGCTCAGTTAGTTAAGTGTCTGATTCTTGATTTCGGCTCAGGTTGTGACCCCAGGGTGGGGAGAGGAAGCCCTGCATCAGACTCTCTCTCTCTGCCCCTCCCGGATACTGCTCGTGTGCTCACTCACTTGCTCTCTCACTCGCTCCAAAAAAAAAAAAAGAACCATATTTGCTAAAAGATGAATAAAGAAAAGAAGAAACAGGTAATAAAAAGTTAAAGTCACCCTGTGCGTTCCCAAGGGCAGAGCTTTCCAACACAGGTCTGCCTCCACCAACTTTTCTTGTGGTTATTTATATTTTCTAGAATAAAGAACCAGGGTGAAAACTTTCTGGAAAAATCCTCCTACGCTGAATTGCGCATTCCAAAGGAACTTAATTTTTTCTCTAAATTTCCTCATTTCAAAAGGACTACTAAGGGAACGAAGTAAAATAAATAACACCAAAAAATCTCTTCATAGTATCAAATTCATTAAATCCCAAAACATGTTAAAAATAGTGCAAAATTGTGGTTTCCGTCCTTTCTCTTAAGATATTACGTATGGTCCAAAGTGCCCAATGAAAGCCGTATGCAGGAGCCGAACTGCCCGGAGCCTCGTGCTGGGCGCTGTGGAAGGCGGATGGCAAACACAGTTCCAGCTGCCTCCACCAAGTCATGTCTGCATACGTGACCACCACAGTGCCTTAGCACGTGCAGACAGGACTCCATGCCTGCCTCTGGGGCCCAGCCCTCGCGGACCGGGAAGGGCCTGTGTGCAGGCAGCGTGGGGGATGAATAAGTTAATCCACGCTGTCTGAGCAGCGCCTTCCGCAGTCACATGCCCGACCTTCCTGAGTGTCTTTGCTTATTTTAGTCCCATGACAGACAACTGCCAATTATGCAGGGACCGACTCCTGGACGGAACACCACTCGGGCGGTGTGTTCAACCATCCGCTTCATGCTTTTTGGAGAAGTCTGCTACTTTATGAAAACATCATCTGGGACAGAGAAAAGAGGAAGCCAAATGGATTCCATTTTCTTCTTTCTAGAAAAAGGTTAATGGGGACAGCAAAGGACATTCTGCAACTGAGACTGGGGGCGGCTGTGGCCAGGTAGCCCTGCCTGACGAGTCAAGGAGTTTGGGCTTCATTGAAGAGACATGAGGAATGTCAGCAGAGCACACTCAACTCTGTGCGTCAGGAGATGTGGTGGACAGCATCCGTGACAGCCCCAAGGATCCATGCATCCTGGCGTTTGGGCCCTGTGACCCTCTCCCTTCGGTATGGACTGGAGCTCGTGGCTCACTTCTAATGGACAAAATCCAGCTACGGGGACGGAATGAGCAGCTTTCTGTGGCTCCTATCAGGGATGCCTCTCGTACTTTCCCCTTGCTCCCCCCGAGGGAAGCCAGCTGCAGGGGTGTGAGCTGCCCCGTGGAGACCTACGCAGGGGTGTAGTGAGCTGGGAAGTGAGCCTGTCCTCACCTAAGCCCCCAGATGACACAAACCCCGTCAGCCCCTACTGCAGCCTTTGAGAGATCCTGAGTCAGAGACACCCCGCTAAGCCTTGTCCGGATTACTGCCCCACAGAAATGGTGAGTGAATAAATGTGTGTTATTTTAAACTACTGGGTTTGGGGCTAATTTGTTACGTAGTAGAGGGTTAATACAGATAACGATTCTGGCTAGTATAGGTAATACACTGGGGCAAGACTGGAAAGAGGGTAAGAGGAAATACAATAAAATGGTGGCCACAATAGTGGAGCAAGGGAAGAGATGAGTCTGATCTAGGGCAATGTGGGTGATGGGGGCGAGAGGTGGATGGAGAACACCGAGGTCAGGGAAGAGTGCAAAGACAGACTTGGGGTGAGCACAGCAGAGGCATGTGGTGGGCCCCATATGCTTGCTAGAAGCAAGTAAGCATGACTCCGAGCAATTAAGTGGCCAATACAAGAAGAAAAATATCATTGGTTACATAATTCATAGTTCACAAGATAAAAACAAACCATTTTCCAAGGCGCAATCTCATTATTCCTTATCCTAACATCAGAGAGAGGTTTTTTCCAAATTCCAAAAATGGTATGGTCTCATATGGAAAGCATGTTCTCTACCTCCCGTGGCAGCTGACGGCATTAATCCCACATAAAATTCAGTCAAGGCTTCCTTGTCCTTACTACGGGGCAATCAGGGCACACCACTGGGGATGGATCAAAACACTTGGCCACCCAGGAGGAGACTTGACCCCTTGCCCATTCTCCACTTAGCTTTTGTCGAACGTCCAGCAGCACAGAGTTCAAGGCCACACTTTCTGGTGGCAGCTGGAGGGAACCGCTTGCCTGTGAACACTGAAGTGTCAACCCAGGCAAAGAGAATGGTCACTGTCACACTGGGGTGGGGAGGGGGGGAAATGTTCAAAGGGAAAGAACATCCTAGAAACAGCGAACAAGTAATTTTGGGCTCACTTAACTCCCAACGTGCTACAACATGGAGATAAGCTCAAGGTTAGCCTAGAATCTTCAAAGCAAGCATAACAAAAGCCATGAAGATCACTGCCACCATTAGACTCCCATGTCTGTGGCCAGCGGGGCCCAAAGCTGGTCCTGTCCCTGGCCCTGGTGGAACAGGCTGGGCAGGACTCGGACAGAAAGGTTTAGCTTCGGGAGAGCACTGACTTTGGAAAGACTCACGCTGCGAATCCCAGAGGATAGACGTGAAGGAAGGAAAGCAGGCTCGCATTTGTTGGGAGGAAGCAGTAAAGGAGGTGACCTGACATACCCACTCTGGGCTCTCACGGTCTGTGATGGCAGCTACGTCCTGCCCATGCTTCCCTGAGAAGCTGGAGAAAGCACCACGGCATCTGTCTGAAGATGCAGGAAATGTGGCTGCCGGGACTTAACCAAGGTCCCAGAGAGCAGGGGGACACTGTGGTGAGCCAGGCACCCTACACGGCTTCGCCTCTGCAGGGATGTGCAGATGTGCAAAGGCTGAGGACTCAGTGGTAGGAGAGAGCTGTGGGGGCAGAGGGGCCAGAGCCCGAGAGACCAGTCATCTAATGAGCAGAAAATGCAGAGACATGAGTCTGACCTTCCGAGCCAAGTTCTAACCTGGGACATCTACAGACTCTAAACACTTGTTGGTGCGGTGGACTGAATTCGTCCCCACAAAAATCATGCGTTGAAGCCCTCCTCCCCAGTGTGACGGCCTTTGGGGTGGGGGGAGGCCTTTGGGAAGTAACTGGGTTTAGATGCGATCAGGAAGGTGGGACCCTTGTGATGGGGTTAATGTCCTTATAAGAAGAGACACCAGAGATCTTGACTCTCTCTCGTCCATGTGAGGACACAGAGGGAAGGGGCTGTCTGCAAACTCAGAGGAGGGTCCTCATCCCCGATGTCCGGCCCCCAAACTCTGAGAAATAAAGGTCTGCTGTCTAAGCCACCGAGCCAGTGGTGTTTCATCGTGGCCACTGAGCAGACCAAGACAACAAACCAAAGAGAACTTTGGCAAACTCACATGCTGAGGGACTGGAGTTCTGGGCCTGCCTCAGAGTAGAGTCCTTGCAAACTCCCTAGGCTTCATCAGGACCCCAAGACACAGCGCCGTGCCAGGACTCCAGCAGGCTGCAAATCAGCCCAATCTGCTATTGAATGCATGGGGTCTGCAGCCTTCTGTCAGCATGCCAGAAACTAGCTACCCTGAATCCTTCCTGGAGGGGTGTTACCATCTGGGGGAGCACAGTGCAGAAGAAATAGAACTTGACACGTATAAATCATTTTACGTTTTCTGGCAGCCATATTTAAAAAGTAAAAACAAACTGGTGAGATTACTTTTCTCAACCAACATCTTCAAAATATCATTATTTCAAGATATAACCAATATAAAAATTAAGTTATTTCACATTTTTTGTACCAAATGTTTGAAATCCAGTATTTTACACAAAACTAACCACATTCAATGGTTCAGCAGGCTCCTACCTAGTGGCCACCCTATTGGACAGTGTAGACAGGGCTTCCGCAGTTTCTTATATGCAATGTCTACCATGCAATGAAAAGTTTCCAGATCTACCGAAAGATAGAGCCAAGAGAAAAAATATATATAACAAATCCAGATAGGGGAGTGATCAGACTTTAAAATAACTGTGAGTCATATGTTCAAGAAACCAAATAACAAAATGAGGACTTAGCAAAAAACTCAAATTGATAAGAAAGAAATCAAATGGAAATTCTAGTACTGAAGAACACAGTGACCAAAATCAGGAACTCGATAGATGGGTTTACTGTTGGGTTGGTTACAGTTCAAGAAAGGAACTGGAACCTGAAAGAGAGGTCAATAGAAATACCCAGAATGAAAAAGAATTTAAAGAGCATAAAGGACAGGGGCATCTTGGTGGCTCAGTCAGTTAAGCATCTGCTTTTGGCTCAGGTCATGATCCCAGGGTCCTGGGATCAAGTCCCGCATGGAGCTCCCTGCTTACCAAGGAATCTGCTTCTCCCCCTCCCTCTGTCCCCTGCTTGTGTTCTCTCTCCCTCTCAAATAAATAAAGTCTTTATTTTTATTTATTTAAATTCAATAAGCCAAGATACAGTACATTATTGGTTTTTTATATAATGTTCAATGATAAAATCTTTTTTAAAAAAAGAACATAAAGGACAAAAACCATTTAGGAAACAAGTGACACGATGGAAAGGTCTAATGTCACATCACTGAAGTGTTAGTGAGGAGACAGATTATGATGAAGCAGAATTCGAAGGGACTTTCTCAAAACTCAGGAAACCCACAGATGTGAGAGGTTCAGTGAATCCCACACAGGTTACATACAAAGGAAACCCTAACTAGGGAGCATCACGGTCACCTGCAGAAAACCAACAACAAAGAGAATGAGCTTCAGAGCCACCAGAGAAAATGTCATGGCACCTTCACTTCAAAGGGGCATCAGGGAGGCACACAGATGACTTCTCAGCAGAAACCATGAAAACAGAAGATGGTGGAAGCATCTTCTCGGCACTGAGCGGGGAAGGCCTGTGCAGCGCAAGCAGGTAGGGAAGAGGTCAGAGGCCGTGCCCTACATTTCTACAAACGGAAAATGAATTCCTATCTGTCTCTTGAGGATGCATTCAGCTTTGAGGAGAGTTTTTATGATTTTATTTTTGCTCTTTTGGCTCTTTACTGCCAGTTAATCTTTTGTGTTCCTTATGCAATCAAAGCACAGAATTACATGAATCCTAATTCCGTGGGAAAAAAGGTTAATATACTACTGATGAAATATCATGAATCTCATCTTTGAATACTATATTTCATTAGTGGAACTTTCCTCTCATCAAAGGCTTACAAGCCAATGAGGTCATTGCCAACTCTAGCCACACATCATAATGACTAATTAGAATGGTATATAGTTTCTAAACACTGAAATATTTCACTGACATGGCTAGTGAGGTCATTAAGAGCCCCAGGCTTTTCAGTAAGGCTGCCTGAATAGGCATCCAGACTCCATGTCCTATTCACTGTGTGATCTTAGACAACTTACATAAAATCTCCAAAGCCTGGTTGCATGTATGACAAAAATATCCATATCCTAGAAGTTTGTGAGAGAGAAATGAGATTATCCATGTAGCAGTCTTAGCACAGCGGAGATTTTTTTTTTTTCTGACAGGCATGGAATCCAAGTTTCTAATAACTTGGAAATACTAACAAAAAAGGCAAGTTCTTTGGGCAATGAGCACCCTCAACAGTCACCAATGGCACCAGGGACATGGTGCACACACCCTTCACGAGGCATGTTTCACTGGGACCGTCTCACCGCAGAGCAGGGTCTGGGTGTCCCCATTAGCAATAAATTGTTTCTAACAGCAGGAAAGCAGCCACTTTGTAAAACATTCCCACCCTCTGCAGGGCACTGGGGTCCCTGACACCAATGACGTCCAGAAGCACAGAGCTGTTTCATGGTGAGTTTTTGTATGACCGTTGGTGGCATGCCTGCTTCTGCCCCCTGCCTGATGCAGGGCAGCAATGTGAAAGTGAGGCTTTATCTTCTGGACTGGGGTTCCTGGCCATTCGGTCTGTAAGCTCCAATTCTCGCCCTCAGCCAGGAGCAGTGGTACGAATGGAGAAGGGGAGGCTGGACGGGATGAATTCTTAAACAATCCCTCCGACAATTATGGCTGACCCTTGAACCTAATGTTTTGAGACCTGCATGGGTCCATTTATACTCGGATTATTTTCAATTAGTACAGGAAATACTGAAAACGTATTTTCTCTCCCTTATGATTTTCTTAACATTCTCTTTTCTCTAGCTTACTTACTGTAAGAATACAAAATATATCACATATAACATACAAAATATGTGTTAATTGACTGTTTATGTTATGATAAGACTTTCAGTCAACAGTAGGCTATTAGTTGGTTAAGTTTGGGGGAATCCAAAGTCATATGTGTGGGGAACGGTGCCCCTAACGCCCACGTTGTTCAAGGCTCAGCTGTATCCTAAAGTGGGGCAAACTCTAACTAGAGTTCATTTTAGTTTCATTAGAACAGCTATAAAAGCAAGAGAAATGTGGCATGACTTCTTAAATAATTTTTTCAAGAACTGATAAGGAATACATGCCCTGCTTAGATTCAGTTTTATAATTCTAATGACTTCAAGTAGAGTGTGATCCAAACTATACTGCTGAAAGCCTGGATTCCAGTTTTTTTCAACGAGACAATGCATACTTATGATCTCTACCTATTCTTTTTCTCTTTTAACCAATGAAATATTTTGATCTTTTGTGTACATATAACCTACAGAATAGAAAAATAGACATATACAAATGTGGACAAGTATCCTAATTCTGCACACACATTGTGAAAGTCAACATCTGATTATTCACAAAATGCAAGCTTGCGAAGAAATCAAGAAGAAAGTAACCTAATGGGTGGCTACGTCCCCACTCCCCCAAGCCTGGAGGGTGGGGTTCCACCCTCTACTACAAATGCTTGTCCTCTGTTTTAAGGACAGTGGCTGGGCACTAGATTTTGTTTGTGGGGGATGGCGGAAAGGTTCTGCTGGTGAAAAGTCAAAAACAAAACAAAACACACACCAAAAAACAAGTTTTTAAGTAACAATCTCATTCTTCATAAAAAATTCAGCAGACAAGAATCCCAATGTTCAGGACCCCTCCTGCCCACGGCTCACGCTCACGCGGGGGTGCGCCGTCATGACAAGGCAGAGGTGCTGAGCTGGGACTGGGAGGCAGCTGTGAGCTTGCGGACAAGGTGAGCCCAGGGTCCCACACGAGCAAGAGACCCCGACATGGAAGCACGGTGTGATCCAGAGACAGGTGTAGGGGCACCTCTGGTCAAGAGCCCCAGGCCCCCATTTCTGCATGAAATCGGCTGTTCCCTTCATGCGCACAGGGGCGCTCCTTGGCACGCAGCCAGTGACTCTCTCCTCCCTCCTTAGCCTTTCCTCATGGGCCCACCATAAGTACAAGAATATTCACTTGGCTGTACTATTTTTGCATTGTTCTTTCCCATAACCTTGCCTCTCCTTTTGAAGGTAATCTTTCTCATGGATTTTTAAAGCATCCTTTCTCTTATTCTGTTTTTCAGAAATATTTCTGCGATTCCTTTGAAGGCTGCTATACGATACGTGTTTGTACCACTCGGTTTTATTCTGCTGCCTCCTGAAACACAAAGTAAATCAGTCATTAAATGCCTCCCTGTCAATTTTTTTGAGAGATCACAGTATCCAGACACTGAAAGAGACCTCATGGGGATAATACAAAGACTAGAAGGAATGAGAAGTGGTCCCTGACCTCGAATAAAGGGTGAGAGGGCTAGAAGGACCCTGCTGAGTAATACCTTATATAGCCAGCGCTCACCTCAGCATTTGAACCATCCCTTGAGTTCCAAAAGGCCCTCAGTAACATCTGTGGAAATAGTACTTTCTGCAACCCATTTATTAGAAAAAGTTTTAATCTCTTCTGCACAACTTTGAACCATGTCTTATAGCCTAGCACATACTAAAGTCTCAATTAAATGTTTTAGGAGGCTGAGAAGAATGGGTGATAGGCGCATGCATGCATGGATGGGTGTGGCCGGCTAGCTACTAGACGGGTGGCTGTAGGGACAGATGAACATAAGTGGGGATAGGTAGGTGAATGGATGGATGGGTGGATGGACAGACAGACAGATAGACAGAGGTGCTACTTTATTTGATGTTGGGCATCCCAGTAGGGAGTCAGCCAGGTGCGGCAGCCTAGTGTGGTTGTGTCTACATAAAGGAGTAACTTAACCTTTCTGCATCTTGTTTCCTTATCTGTAAAATGGAGCCAGTACGGGGCCATGATCTCGTACCTGAAATCTTATTGAATTTATCAGGAATTCAGAAGTTTCCATAAGAGGATCAGATAGCATATTACTATACTTCTTTGCCACCAAATAAGTTACAAAAAACTTTCAGTCTTCAGATCATTTTGGATCCTAGCATTGAATGTAAGAGTGTGAATTTGTCTTTACCCCTGGGTTCATCTGAGGATAACCGTAGACTCATAAGCACATATGTCTGAGGGTTTGGGAAGGGAGGGGGGTGGGGGGCTGGGTGGGCCTGGTGGTGGGTAATAAGGGGGGCATGTGTTGCATGGAGCACTGGGTGTGGTGCATAAACAATGAATCTTGGAACACTGAACAAATAAAATTAAATTTAAAAAAGGAAAAAGTGCATATGTGGTTTTACTTGATGATGTTCTGCTTTCCCCATAATATTAACTATAATCACCATGAAAAATATTAACTATAGTTATCATGAAACTATAAATCATTAACCACAATCATTCATGTATGATGTGCCTGGCACACAGCAGGTGCTCAATAAAGACATGTGGGAGGAGCCTCTGAAATCTACGTGACCCTCCACCATGCTCTGCCAACAGCACCAACGGGCCCATGCTCTCAACATGGTGGCCACGTTGGTTCTTGTCTTCCTTAACCACCTGCAGCATACACCCTCACTGGCCACCTCCTTCTGGAAGCGCTCTTTTCCTTCCTTTTTTCCATCACCTAGCAATTTCCTGGGGTTTTTTTCCTCCTGTCTTCTTGTGGAGTGCTTCTCCCTCCATTCTGACCCCAGATGTCAATACTTTACAGGTTTCTGCTCTCAGTGTTCCTCTCACGCTTCACAGACTCGCAGATTTTCTCGCCTGTCTCTGGCTTTGCTCACAGCTGAGGACTTCCAATCCACGACCACTCGTGAGCCTTTGAGCCCCATGTCTATGATGTCCCAGATGTCTGATAAGTACCCAGTCCCAACATACTCAGAAGAACCCAAACTTAATCCTCTCCCTGTGTTCTAACGTCAATGAAGTGCACAACATCACCGGGGCGAGAACCTGGAGGCACCTCTTCCTCTTCCCATAAATCATACCAGTCCCCAGAACCCCCTCCCCATGGGGCCCTGATGCTGTCCCTCTGCACAGCTCCACTTTTCCTTTCACCCTCTCTCCACCACCTCCCTTGTCCAGGCTCCTGGCAGAGCTGCTTTGATTTATAGAAATTATTCTCAAGGGGTGATCCAGGAACCCCTGGGGAGCCCCACGATGCATTCAGGGTTCTGCAAGGTCACAAACAAGCATGAGCAAAAGCCATCCAAAGCACAAGAGAGAGCAATGGATTTTAATGTAATAGAATGCAAGTTTGAGGATATGGTTTCAGATTTCACTTAGCAACTAGCCTTTAAGAAACTATAACTTGTTGAATTTTGGTGTAGTATCAAAGAAAAAGATGCATAATGATCTGAAAAGACTATTAAAATATCCGTCCCTTTTCCAACCGCCTGAGTGAATCAGCCAAAAACACTCCCCACACGCTGACTGTGGAAGCAGAGGAAACCATCCGCTTCTTCTACTGGGCCAGACCTTAGAGACATTTGCAAAGGGGTAAAACGAGACCCTCTTTTTTTCTGAAGCTTTTTTGGTTTTTGAAAATATAGTTATGGTTTATTAAAATGTGCTATATTCATATGTAATGAATAACTAATCATTGCTATTTTTACTAGATTAAATAATTTTTTCAGATTTCTGTCTTGATTTCTAATTTAACAAATACTGATAGCTACCACCCACGCAAACAAAAGCTTTTTATTTTTGAGTATAAGGGGAGACCTGAGACCAGAATGTTTGAGAACATAAGCAGTTTCCTTCTCTCTGATCTAAGCCTTGCTGGCCAGAGCATAGGCGAGGTGAGGTCCTTACCATCTCCCCCAGGAAGCCCCTGAGTGTTTCCCACTGGTCGAGGGTAAGTCAGCACGCAGGGTCCTCATGATCCTCCAGCCTGATGTCTTTACTTCTCTCCCTCTCTAAGCTCCACCCAGGCCGAGCACCTCGCATGCTCTCATCACATTTGCTTATCTATCTCTAGAATGTTCTTTCCCTTCCACCAATGTTCACTCCCTTCTAATGAGTCTGTTGGGATGCTGTCAAAACCAACTTAAGTTGAACAGTGAAGGACCTTTATTCACTCCTGTTGGCCAAACTGTTCAAAACAAGGGTCGGCTTTTGTCAAAGGCTGAGTGGCGGCTCTCATCTGCCTTCTGCAGAAGACGCTGGTCACATGGCCAGCTTCCTTCATGGCCGCCGGACTGGGCCAGCAAACCAGGGACACATACTTCCCTAACATGCCCAGTAACTCAATCTCTCTTCTCAAATTGTCTAAGGCTTCCCTCCAGTAGAAGTACCAGTGATAACCAACAACCTGGGTCCCCAAAGTCCACAGCAGATGGCCCCCAAGGATTCCCACTGCACAACATACTTGCCTCCCACTGAGCCTTCTCACCATGCAGGGAGCCCAATGAGGGACTTGATCCCAGGACCCTGAGATCATGACCTGAAACAAAGGCAGACGCTTGACCAACTGAGCCACCCAGGTGTCCCAAAAGGCAGCTCTGGATTAATCAAGTCCTCAGAAGGCTTCCAGATAAAAACCTCGGTTTAAAAAAAAAAAAATCCAATATCTTTTTAAAGCAGATGTACAAATGAGCCAGGATTGGACTGTGTGTGACATGTTTTACGCAGTTCACCGCAATGATCCTGAACCCACTTAAATCTAAAAAGCCAGAACCTGCCACTGAGCCCCAGCTGCACTTCTGACGTCTGGGGCCCTGCTGACCCTGGATGCACTACCTCTTCCAGAGCCGGGCAACTGTAGAGACAGAAGGCTGGGCTTGCCGGCAGACACACTGCTCAGAGGCCAGCCAACCCGTCCAGAGCCCACCCCCCACCTCCTCCCTCTGCACTCACGCTCTGGGCCACTAGCACGTTCCCTAGTCACCCAGGGCCGGGTGCCAGACAGCCGGGACAGCCCCCTACCCCAGGGCCTGCCGGAGTCATCCAGACTTGCCAAGCCTAAGCCTGCCCGCCCTGCCTCACTCGTCCCTTGCCGAGGAGACCATAATAAAGGCTCCTGCCCACCTTTCCCCCCAACCTCCGCCTCTGACCAGTCCCCTCGCTCCCCCATGTGCGCCTCCTCTCGGGAGCCAAGCCCAGCACACCAGCAGGTGTGGGAGGAGTGCGCGGTAGCCACTAACTCCTCCGAGGCCTGAGGGGCATCCTGCTGAGGACACTGTGAGTGTCAGATGAAACAGGACAGCCTTCATCGTAATATCATCTTTGCCCCAGAAGTCATCAGCATCGGTTTCCCTTGAGGTGCTGTAGGCAAACTCGTGTGCTGATCTCGTGCCGGCAGCAAGGAGAGCCCCAGAGCCAGCAGGTTCCCTGGTTCGGGCTGTAGTGTGGAAAGGGTCGCTCGTCTACGCCATGCTTCTGGTCAGGCAGAGACGGGCGCTGCTGTCTTGAAATTGCATGCTAGAAGCCACAGCTAATTCGAGACCAGTAAAAGCACTGGAAGTCAATCCCAGAGTGGGAGGGCACCCGACAGCATCCCGAGCGGTGCCACGTTCCACGTCAGAACCAAAGGAAACGGAGCCAAAGCAGAGCCGAGCGTGTAAGTGGTGCCCGCCTTCCTTTGGAGACTGGACCGGGTTGTATCTATGCAGATGCCACCCGAAGAAGAAACCGATACCTTTCTCACAAGACCTGGAAGCCATCTGCTTGGCTCACTGATAGTTAATTTTACAAAGGCACTGAGGCTAGGAAAAAACGTGTGGGTGGTGCTGGATGAAAGTTCCTGTAACACGCGGGTACACGAGCACCTCAGTGTGCAGAGGCCGACCTTCCCCGACTTCACGGCCGCCAGGTTCCATGCGGGGCCCAGCACTGCGCTCTGGCCAAAGGGGCGGCCAGAAATTCCCTCCTGCGTTGGGGTCAGGCACACCCGGGTCAGCGGGTGGTCTGTCTTCCCATAAATACTAGTGTTGAACTGGTTCCCGTGTTCCCTATCCTACTGACGCACTTACCAACACGACAACTGTCACATATCCTAACAGAAATGGTCAGAATAGGTATGGCCATCTCAGGACCCCGTATCCAGACACAGGAGGCTGTCTGTAGCCCGGATGTAGCAGGGAACACATTATTCAGTGAGGTGTACACATTGCCTCTGTTACGACCCGATCTCCGTGGTCCTACGCCGCAGAAGGACACGCATTTACTGAGGGCCTCTGCGGGCGAGTCGCCATTTCCATTGGACACCTGAGTGATTTCTTGGCCCAATTTGCCAAGCACGCAGCGAGCCAGGCAGGTGCCGGGGATACAGAGAGGAGGAAGACAGTCGCTGACCGTGGGTCACTCTCAGACCAGGCTAAAGAAAAAGATGAGAGTCTCTCATTTCTATCATAAAATTATGATTGCGGGACTACGGAGTCAAAAAGACCAAACTGGGTATTGATCCTAAGGAATTGAAACAGGGATCTGGAGGACATATCTGCACCCCCATCTTCACTGTGGGGTCATTCGCCGCAGACAAGATTCGGAACAAGGTGAAATGTCTGCTGTGGATGAAGGGATAGGGAAAATGTGCTGTGTGCACATGGTGGACTATCTTTCGGCCTTAAAGGAGGAAATTCTGACTCCTGCCACATGACATCTGCCTCAGAACCCCCCAGGACATTGTGCTGACCGAAATAAGCCAGTCACAAAATATCAAATACCATTCCACTCGCACGAGGGACCCAAAAGAGCCCAGTTCACAGAAACAGCAGCATGGCCAGGGACTGGGGGACAGGGTCAGGGGCGCCCTTCCAGGGCCTAGAGATTCAGCCATGCAGGATAAGTGAGCCCTAGACATCTGCTCACTGTCTACTCAACAATGGTTAGGACGTAGATTTATTATGTGGTTTCTACCACAAAGGGGGGTGCAAGGTCAGAGATGATCTCCCGGGGCTGGGCCTCCACTGAGGCCCAGCTGAAGCACTGGGAGGAAGATGGTGCTGCCCCATTGTACAGACGGGAGTCGAGGACTGAGCTCCAGCCCAGGTGATGTGGGAGCCCAAGGCGCTCTGTCATCCCTGTGTCTGTCCTGAAACATGTGAAGTCCGCTGGACACATCTCAGAAAACGTACCTTTGGCGAGTCAGGAGGGGCGAGTTTCCCCATGGCAGTTATTGTTTCTGCAAACCCAAAAGGAACTAAATCAAGAACCAAAACAGGGGGAAATGGAGGGAACATTTTTGTTTATCTCTATTTCTTTACTTACTATTCATGGACATGACCGTAAAACAAAACAAAACTATGCGTCTTTAAAGCTATAATATGAAAATGGTCCCCCAGCCAAAGAGTGATCGCACTCTCATGGAGCTCGATTGCTGGAGGAAGCTTCCCAGAACGTGCTCCTTGAAGAGCCATCGACAGTGGGAGCAGTCGCGGGAGCCTCCCCAGCAGGCAGGAGAGCACGTGGCCCTTAGAGCCTTCAAAACAGCCTAAAATACCATTTTATGAATAGACTTATAGACCTTCTCTCCTATTTGGAAGTTCCGCTCATTGCTGTTGTGCTTGAAAGATAAACGCCAAGTCAGTCGGGTATGCCAGAGAAACGTACTGCCCTCGTCCCCTAAAAAGAAATACCAATTCTGAAAAATACCTGTATACAAGATGTATAATGAGTTAGACAGCCATGGACCTATTACTGGCTGATGACCATTGCTTTTCTGCATTGTCAAACTACAGCAGATGCCAACCGTTCACAGGGTGATACTACGTGAGTGATTCTTACCTGGGGACACGTCACCACCCAGCGACATTTCTGACATCCTGACCCAGCCGTACAGCCAGGGGCCAAGCGGGCAGAGGTCAGGGATGCCATCGACATCCTACAGGGCCCAGGGCAGCTGTCCACGATAAATAATTATTTGGTCCAAGATGTCAGGGCTGCTGAGGTTGAGGAAGCCTGTCTTCGGCCAATACTTAAGTTCTCTCCATCCTCCCCACTGGGCCTCAGATCAATAGAAAGAATAGGCCTTTTATTCTCTGCCAGGAAATCAGTCCCCAGGAAACACAATGCTCATGGCAGGGAAATGTTTATTTTCAACTGTGATATTTTTATACAAATGACATCAATTCATCTAAAAGGGGCTAGAATAACAAGAAAAGCAATAGGAACACAAGGGTTTTTTTCTGAGGTCTTTGCTGGTTTTTACATCCTATCAAACGGGACTGAAATGGTCCATTTTCTCGATCTGCTACCAGTGCTGGGTCCGAATCAGTCCTGATGAGCATCACAGGGGCCCTCCCCTGGGCGGCCCCCGACTTTGTGCTGATGGGGACATTCGAGGCCTGGGGGCTGACTTCCCCTAGAGACAGGCAGAGTTAAAGGCTCTGATTCCCCTTCCTTTCCCATCAAATGCAATGCTGAACTCTGCACAAGCACAAGGACCACTTTTAGTGACACACCAAGTCCGGCCAGTGACTGAGTGACACTTAAAGTCTGAACTGGGCAGCTCGAGGGCAGGTGTGTGTCCAGGTAGGGGGGATTTTGCCTTTGACCCATCCCCCACCCCGTAGGAGCAACGAAGCATCAGTGTGTGTGTGTGTTGGTGGCTGAATATGAGCACTTTCATCACCTTCCCAGAGCCCCGCACAACGGCCCACACCACTGTCCTCCATCTGCTTGGGAAGTGGTGTGATAGCCTTTTCCATGATTATTTAGTGAAATCTATGTATCAAGATAGAAAACAAGGGAGTTTTCTGGGGAAATGTAGTTGGCCTCTCTCCTCCCGACTACAGATTTGCACCCCACCTTTTTGGAATGGTTTGCAACTAACTCTCTTGTTCAGCAATACTCAACAACAACCTCAATGGGATGACCCCTTCTGATTCCCAGGAGGACATGGAGGGCGGGGGGCCGGGAGGGATGCGGGTGTGGAATCTCAGGCTCTGTGTAGGGCGGGGCCCAGAGACCTCCCTGACTCATAACCCCTCAATACCACAGTGAGCAGCAGGGTGCCACCCCGACTTCCAGGGAGAAGAGCCTGACCCTTGGGTCCAGAATGGGATCCCAGGGAAGTAGGGGAGGGGAGGGGCAGGGATGGGGTGAGTCAGGAAAAGAAAAACAAATACAAGAAAATGCTTGCCGGGTTAGGATCACCTCCAAACGGAGTGCGCTGATGGCCAGGTCTCACCAGAAGCCCCCCAGAGGCCTGGAGACGAGCGCTCTTGCACAGTCCAGGAGGGAGCAAGGAGGAAGGGCGCCTCTGCCGGTCAGCAAGTGCACCAGGGCTCGAGTGCCCCCTCCCCCCGCCAACAGAGAGTCCCTGGGGGTGGGGTGCTGTCAGCCGCAGGCCACAGGGACACTCCCCCATCACATGCAGTGATGCAACTCGACACACCTTCCTCCAAGGAGGACAGGACCTTCCATCTGCAGCCTATGGGGATTCGCCTGCTGCCAGGCCACCTTCCTGCAGAGGTCGGAATCAAGCAGAACATCTAGGCGAGCAGAGCTAGAATGGCGTGCAAATGGCGCCCACTACAGCCACGGATGACGGGACCCAAAAAGCCAAAGAAGGATCTGGACTTTCGCTAGAAGGATTCCACTGGGCTAAGACTTTGGGTGCGTCTAGGGTCACACCAGCTGCCAGAGGTGGGGACAGACAGCAGGCTCAAGAATGGCTGCTGAAGGGGTTTGGAAATCACCTGGGGCCTGGGACCCAGCATCCATACAACAGACCTCTCTGGCAGCTCAGGGAGAGGTAAGAAGATGAAAGCAGAAATTGCTAGAAGCCACATCCAGTCAAGCAACTGTGGGCTTCCCTGGAAAGGCGTGCCCGGGGCACGGACAGGGGTGTGCCCTGGCAGGTCTCGGGGAGTCAGCAGTATGGCGGGCCACTGCCTGCACCTGTGCCGCATGGAATTCTACCAGGTTCTATGTGTGGGCATGGGCTTCCACAATGAGCGAGATGAATAATGATAAAAAAGAAACCATCCTTAACAGCTGGTGATAAGCAGTCAGTGTGGAGGGTGGGCAGTGACCGAGGGCATAAACAGGAACCCGCTGTAGGAGGCAGGAACCCAGCCCATCCCTCTCCTCGTCCTACTGGTGGCCTGGACCAGCTTCCTATGTGATCCTGGTTCTGCGGCTCTCTGCCGGGGGCGTTCTCTGCTGTGGGAGCACACTCAGCCCATGTGCCCGGGAATCAGAAGGTACGCAGAGGCAGCTCCAGGCAACCTGGCCCTCAGGGGACAGTCCGCAGGCTTTGCACAGCCACTGAAAGGGTCCCAGCGAGCCCCTCGCTGCATTTGCCCAGAACAACACTTCCGACCTTGCCTCACTTCTGCCCCCCACACCACCCGAGCTTCCTGGAATGAATCCTTGCCTGGGGATGCCCCTCTGACACTGCTTCGGGTGCTCCAAGGACACTGCACCAGAGGCCACGGTTCATGGACTTACAAACTGTCCCCAAACATGGCCCCTGTGTGTAACACGTGCTGCTCCTGCCTGGAATGGGCGGTGTGTCCCCAACTGTCAGTCTGGAAACCTCCTCAGGCTCAGGGACTCAGTGTAGCCTTTGCCTCTGCCGAAGCGTCCCCCTGACCACCCGCGTGCAGGGATGCCTGCGCCCTGGGCTCCTGGCCGTGGGCACCACACGTCCTGCATTCCGTCTGTCTCATCTGCTAGAATGGATGCCCGACAGCAGACCCATCTCGCAGGTTGACTCTGCTCATACCGCCCCGTGGGGGTACCGTGGCGCAGTGAGTGTGAGGCCTTCCTATGCACCTGACCCGTGCACGGGTGGGTGGATGGATGGAGGCAGTGAGGGTAGAATTAAGGGGTCTGATAAGCACCTGCTCTTTAGAGACAGCTCCAGAATTGCTACTCAGAAGAGACTTGGTGGTGGCAGTTGTATTGGATGTGAACTCTGTGCAGCTCTTTCTATAATACTTTGGGTAAGATGGAAATACGCATCCAACGTCAAACTTGGCAGAGATTGGTGGAGACTGTGGAGCCGGGGTGGCTCCCTGGGAACCCGGAGTCTTGTGAGAGCACAGCTCTGGGATCCATCGTGCAGTAGACGCTGGACATAAGATGGGCTGCAGGGCTGCGACTGTGCACCTCAGGTGGGGACAAAGAGACACGCGGGACAGAGAGATGTCTACAAGGGGGTTTACGCTAAGGACAGGTGTCTCAAAGAGGGAATGTTTCCTGACCATAGGCAACAAGAGTCACTGGAGAAGGCTGGGGTTGGGTGGACTTTAAGACAGCCCAGAAACATTGGGGGAAAGGGAGAAAGGAAGGGTGTGAATACGTCACCATAAAGAAGAATTTTCTGTGTGTTTGCGGACTAGAAAGAAAGGCAGAGAGCTTATGTGGGAGATGCATCAGATGAAGTGAAGGAATGCAGTATGAGAGCCTTAGGATGAGGGTGGGTGGGAGAGCCGTGCATGGCCCTGGGGAGGGACCACCACAGTGAGCTCATTATTCCGTAGAGCCAGGCGCTAGAGGGGCTCATGGGCAGCGTGGATAAAAGGCAGAGTGAGATGCTCCGGGAAGACTCGTACCTGCATCTGCGTCCGCGGGGACCTGATGGGGAGTGGCGGATGCTAGCCCAGGCAGGGGTTGATGCGGGCCAGCTCTTGAGAGTCACAGTGAGAACAGAGGGGCCCAGAGATGTGGGCAGGTGAAGCTGGGGCGGGCTTGGGAGGCGACCCTGATGTGAGGGTTGAGGGAGAGGCAGGACTGGGGATGGCTGCTAATGGGCTGCTACAGCCAGTGTTGATGGGACACCCAGGTCCTCCTGCTGTGAGTACAGTGCTCAGTGAGGGCTGACGGTTCAAAGGAAACTGCATTCCAGCTGCCTCATGGCCCACCTCGGCACAGGGTTGCATTGAAACAGTGAGTTCAGTCCCTAGAAGAAGGGGCTCAACATTTCACTGAATCCTATTGAGAATCCCATAAATAGGGTATAGTTATAATGCACAAAACACTTCCCAAACTGCATACTTTGAGATCATGGCAGACTTTATAAATCTGCTTTCCTAAACTTTTATGTATTTCCCCTCTTCCCACACCTTGTTTCTTCTTGAAGTGTGGCAGAAGTGTGCTGGTACATATGTAATAGGTGAGGTGATGGTGATGATGATGTTGGTGGCGATGATAGTGATAACGGTGGTGATGATGGTGGTGATGGTGGTGATGGCGGTGATGGTGGTGATGATGGTGATGGTGGTGGTGATGATGGTGATGATGATAACAGGGATGGTGGTGATGACAGTGATGACA
>CM052813.1:2400659-2466082 GCA_028533885.1 Nasua narica
CACTCAGGCGTGAATCTGGTGTTCCGTGATGTGATGCTCAGGTGAGGAAATGACTGTCAGGTGGATGTTCCCGCTTTATTATAATTCCCATTATTGTGCTCACTGAATAAGAGCATTTCTGAGCTGTTAGACTCAAACCCTTGCTTGAAGACATGCTCCAAACCCAGAGCTCCTAGACCCAGTTAACAGAGCGTCGCCAGCCCAACAACGATGGTGCCCGGCCGGCCGAGATGCGGCCTGTTGGTTCCTCGCCTCCAGGGGGTCTAGAGGACCCTGGGAGGTGGGTCCTCTGGCCCCCACTGCCAGCCCACCTATCGAGACGGGCACGCTTGCATCCCTCACTCGGGGGCTGGGCTGCCGTGGCTCTGATGCCTGGCGGTGGCACCATCCAGGGCCGGTACAACTCTGCTTGCTGGGAAACCACTCCCCCAGAAGCCAGCTCACCCCCACTGCCTACTTCCCAGTGGCAGACATGAACATTTCCTGTGGCTTGCCGCCCGCCCACGCCATTCTCCAGGACAGTGACCTCGTGCGAGTCTGCTTTCCGTCACCACCATGAGCCAACAACTCTAAGCAAAGTCGTGATGAGATACGCCTTGCAAAAGATGTTTGGGGTCTCTCACGTTTGCTGCCTGCCCCTTTCGGGAAATGTGTGTCAACCCCGGACCTGGTCAGTATCTCTGTGGGCGACTTAGGACCTACTACAGCACTGATGGAAGTCACAAGTCAGGGCCCCCCTTTGCATCCCTCAGTCCCTTGCCTTGCAGACCTTCAGAGGTCCCGGCCTGCCGTGTGGCCCTGGGGAGGAGACGCCCACTCTGCCCACACGCCACACCTTTCAGCTTTATCCTCGAGCTGCTGTGGGGTGAGGGCTCTCGCTCTGATGACGTGCCCCCGTCGTCTGTCGACTTTCACCCTCACCGACTGGCAATTTCTTTCCACTAAGGGGACAGCACTGGTCCCCAGTTACACGAGTGCTCAATCCTCAGACAAGGCCCCGGAGATGCAGACGTGGAAGAGGCATTCACAGCAAAGCAGAAAGGAAGCCTTTTCACATGGAGGATCAAACCAGGTTGCCCTGGGTCAGGCCTCGCCATGGGGCCCCACAACACAAGCAGAGACAGAGAAGGCAGGGAGGGAACTGCCATCTCTGCCCAAGTGGAAGCCTGCGGTTCCTACTCTGATGCAGCTGATAGGGGCCGTGTGAACTGAGTATCCCCGTAGCGATGTCCCCAATGGAATCTGATGAACCCTAGTTTAACCGAGTAGGAGACGCGGGAAGAAAAGGTGAGGACAGAGAAGGAATTAGCCCATGCTAACCGATCCGGTGAGGGTTCTTGGGTGCAAACAGATGACAGCTAACCGGAGCCCATCCTTGCAGGATCATCAGACCCTGCCAGGATGCAGGGAGATCTGGAGAGCCAGCCCAGAACACGCAGGAGTGGAGGCCAGGAGCCCAAAACACGACCAGAGCCCCTCCGGGGAGCAGCGCCCCACCTCCCGGGGATGCTGCTGCCCCTGCCCCAGCTCCCGCTTCCTCCACCAGGCTCCTGGTGCCAGTGACTCTACTTCGAGGGACCTGCCCCATGACCCGGCACCTGTACCTTGCTGATCTGAGCCCTGGAAGGGAGCTTCCAGTGGTCCAGGCCTGGATTCCACGCGGGAGGAGAGCGTCAGTCTCCCCGAGCCCTGGGAGGGAGCTTCCAGTGGACCAGGCCCAGATCCCACGCAGGAGGAGAGCGTCGGGCTCCCCGAGCCCTGGGAGGGAGCTTCCAGTGGACCAGGCCCAGATCCCACGCAGGAGGAGAGCGTCGGGCTCCCCGAGCCCACAGAGGGGCTCCGCTCCGCCCGCCTTCTGCCAAACCCACGTGGTGTCAGATCCTTCCAAACGGGAGGGGGATTTAGGAACTGGCCCCCAACATAACACCCCGCAATTACCAATGGCAGCCCATCCCTTCATCCCGGTCACCCTCGTGAGCGTTTCTGACCATACTGTCCCTGCGTGGAAAGGAAAGCATCCACACCAGACATCATCAGATATCAGCTCCTGCCATATGGCTGCTCTCACTTGCCCAACCAAAAGGCATACTCGCTCCCCCAGGAAGATGCCCAAAGTCTCCTAGGGGCAGCACCCGACTCCAGTCAGAGCCCCTGTGGTGTGTGACTGTGGGGGCTGGCTGGCAAAAATCCAAGGGCCGGCCACCCGATTGGAAATTCAGCTAAAAGCTGATAGTGCAGTTTTGGGTCCGAAAGCTGGAAACTAGACAGGATTTCTATGGTGCTGACTGGTGGCACAGTTCGTTTTTTGAGAAAAGCGTGGTCTTTTGCTTTGAGGGCCTTCAGCTGATTGCATGAGACCCGTTGCAGAGGGTAACTTGATCTAATTAAAGCCAACTGATTGTAAATGTTCACCGCTTCTGGACAAACCTTCAGAGCAACCTCTGTACTGGTGTTTCCCCAAACGGGCACCACGGTCTAGCCAGGCTGCACCATAAAATGACCCATCCCACTGTCCTGTGGTGAGACGTCCCCCTCCTCCCCCTCGGGGCACCTGCAGCATGCACACTCAGCTCCTGCTTACACGCATCTCCGCCCCAAGGTGTTCCCAGCGCAAAGCAGGATCGCCTTGCCGTTCATCTGTGGCCAGGTTTTCATCAGTGCAAAACCACCATCGCTGAACAGCAGTTCAAGCAAATCAATCACATCTCCTTCCTGTCCTCGGGTGTGTGTGAACAAGACGAGCTAGACAGTTCTAGCAGGGTCTCGCTGAGACCACGAGGTGGCTCCGACCTCCAGGCGGCTGTGCCCACGCTTCTGACCCTGAGCGGGGTGTTCTCAGACACCCGGGCGTGTAAAGGCCGGGGCCTCTGGCCGTTTCCCTGCGCGTCTCTTCACAACACGCCCCAGGGTAGCCGGACTCCTTCGGAGACCGTGGAGTTACTCAGAGCGCACGGCAAACGTTCTCGCCGCACATGCGCACAGACGGTGACGACGTGAGGTGGTGAGGAGCTAACCGCCCGTGAAGTGGTAATCGTCTCACAAGTGCTACGGGTATCAGACCATCATTTCGGGCCCTTATACCGAGTCATGAAGTCATGAAGCCAGGAAAACAAAAATAAAGGACAGCCCGAGGCTCCCAGAGCAAGCGTCCCGGGGGGAGCAGGCAGGCCGTGTGGCCTCTCCTCTCTGGGCGCCAGAGGCCCACCCAGGCTCAAAGGGAGGCTACACGGAATCTGAGGACATGTGTTCAAACCACCGCAGAAAGCTTCCTGCTCTGTGATCTGACTCTGGAAGTCATCCCTGGGATCCAGGCGTAATTGTATGTCTGTCTCTCGCGCGGCGATTCCCTCAGGCACGGAAATTACAGTGTCCTCGACAAGAGCCACAGAGGCCACGCCAGGGGCTGGCTCCTCCTCCCCCACATCCGTCCCGGCGTCCCCGGCCTTCAATTCCCCGACGATGCTTAGCTGTCACTGTTCCTCTGTCACTGCCTCTTGGGAAACCGCGCTAATTCTGGTTTTGATTTTTAGCTACTGTCACCCTGGGGGACCAGAGATGAGTGATGCTATCAACACATTTAGGAAAGCTCTGGATCGGGGACGTGTGTTGGGACTTGAACTTCCTTCTCTTCCCATCTGCCCAGCACAGTCACTCTGAGCTGGAGGCCCCGAGGCCTGGAACTGCTGACGTCTGTGTTTTGTGTCATCCTGGCTGCAAGTCGGCAGCCAAACAAAGCTGGACTGTGCTGAGCACGTGGGTCCAAGCGACCACGGGCAAAACTGGGAGACGTGATTTCCTGTTCAGCCACGGGGCTCTCTTTCAGTTTTCTGTCCTGGTATACAAAACCACCCCAAAACCTAGTGGCTCAAAACGTCACTTTGTGTTCCTCGTGGTGGGTTGACTTCTGCTGGCCTTGGGTCCCTCATGTTGCTGCCTCCAGCTGGTGGAGGGACTGGGCTGGGAGAGGCCAGGGACCGCCGCTGATGGATATCAGGGGCGGCTCGGCCCCCTCCTCGTGGCCTCTGTCTCAGGCCTTCCTAGGGCCTCCCGAAGAGCTCCAGCCCTGCTGAACGTTCGAACGGGCCTCTGTAGCTCTCGTTCATTGCACGTCTAACAATTCCAACTCAATGCTCCCCGCGCAATTCTTTGTAGAATGCCTGTCCGTGCAATCGCGCACTCTGTGAGAACAGGACCCATGACTGTCTTGTTCCCACCTGCATTCTCAGTGTTTATCACAGCGCTTCCCATGTGTCGGGACTGAAATATGCAGCCACGGAAGGAGGAAATAAATGCACAGGGGGCAGTGCCTTCAAATACTGGTTCACTTATCTAGTGGCTATGGGCTTGAGGGTCAGGGTTCCCACCAATAAAATAGGAAATGCAGTAACTTTCCCGCTCAGTTACTGTGAAATGAAAGACATGTGGACTGACCATGTGCCATTCCCATATGCGGGCAGCTAGTTGGCCCAGGGTTAATTACATGGAAGGTTTGCTTCAATCACTGGACAAGGTTGCTTTGGCTCTTCGGAGTCTTCTGTGGTTCCATACGAATGTTAGCATTATTGGTTCTAGTTTTGTGGAAAATGCTGTTGGTGTTTAAATAGAGATTGCTTTGAACCTGTAAATTGCTTTGGGTCATATGGACACTTTGACAATATTTATTCTTCCAATCCATGAGCATGGTACATCTTTCCATTTGTTTGTGTCCCCTTCTATTTCTTTCATCAGTGTTCCATTGTTTTCAGAGTACAGATCCTTCACCTCTTGGGTTGGGTTTATTCCAAAGCATTTCATTCTTTTTGGTGCCATAGTAAAGGTGTTGTTTTTTAATCTCTTTCTGTGACTTTGTTGTTAGTATATGGAAATGCTACCAATTTCTGGGTATTAATTTCATATCCTGCCACTTTACTGAATTACTGAATTCATTTATTATCTTAATGGTTTGTTGGTGGCATCTTTGGGATTTTCTATATATAATATCATGTCACATGCAAGTAGGGACAGTTTAACTTCTCCATGAATATGGATGCCTTTTATTTCTTTTTGCTGTTTGATTGCTGAGGGTAGGACTTCCAGAACTATGGTGAATAAAACTGGTGACAGGGAACATATTTGTCTTGTTCCTGACCTTAGGGGAAAAGCTCTTGGTTCTTCCCCACTGAGTATGTTAGCTGTGCGTTTTTCATCGATCGCCTATATTTGTTTAGGTATGTTCCCTCTAGCCCCATTTTGTTGACGGTTTTTATCATGAATGGATGTTGAATCTTATCAAATGCCTTTTGGCATCTATTGAGATGATCATATGATTTTTATTGTTCGCTTTGTTGATACTATGTATTGTGTTGGGGAGACTGACGTCTGTGTCTGAGGGACAAGAATCAGGCCTGAGGCCAGAGCGCAAGAGAGGAAGAAGCAGGACCACACTCAGGTGAGGGTGTGGAGGAAAGACACCATGTCAGGCAGGCTGACCAAGGTTGCTTTATTCTGAGAGCACGGAGGGCCGCAAGCAGGGGAAGACGGTCAGTCCCTTTTGAAGGCTGACCCTGCTGCTGAGGGTGAGTTTGCCAAAACAGTGCAGACCCATTTTGCCATAGTTTTAGTTTTATAACTTTTTTCTTTTTTTCTTTTTAAGATTTTATTTATTTATTTGACACAGAGAGAGAGATCACAAGTAGGCAGAGAGGCAGGCAGAGAGAGGAGGAAGCAGGATCCCCGCTGAGCAGAGAGCCTGATGCGGGGCTCGATCCCAGGACCCTGAGATCATGACCCGAGCCGAAGGCAGAGGCTTTAACCCACTGAACCACCCAGGCGCCCCAACTTTTTTCTTTTTTACCATGATGGTAGCTATAAAACAACAACATCACGGCACAAATTGCCCCTGAGGATTTCTTGGTTCACAGGAGCCAGAGGCAGGCTGAGTGTAAGTTGGGGAGCAGGGCTGATGGCTGCCAGGTACCCGCAGAGGGAGGTGCTGTCACCCACAGGCCAGGAGCCAAAGGGCCCCAACCTGGTTGCCCTGGACCCCCTTGCTCCCGTCTCATGGGGGCTGTGCCCCAAGCCCCTGCGGGAGTGGAGGCCGTGGGAAACACCAGCGAGGTCTCAGCTGTGAAAATGCTCCCGGCATCTGAATGTCATTTGCGTGGGCTCCCTTAACCTCTCCTTTGTGTTCCAAATATGTCACACAGTCCCTCGTGACCGTCAACGGGGAAACCCCGGTCCCCAGCCC
Source organism: Nasua narica (assembly GCA_028533885.1). Classification (NCBI taxonomy): domain Eukaryota; kingdom Metazoa; phylum Chordata; class Mammalia; order Carnivora; family Procyonidae; genus Nasua; species Nasua narica. The sequence continues at coordinate 2,406,886 of CM052813.1, forward strand.
AGGGGCTGCACACCCCCATGTCCTGCAGGCATAGCTCAGCTCTGCCCGGCTCCTTCATTCCATCTGGAAGGATCTGGGTGGGCTTTGCCTCCCTGAGGTACCACACATCCAAGGTGACACATGTGTGTCTGCAGGCGGAGGTGGTGGCCACCGGGGCAGAGGGACCGCGAAGCTGCTCCAGCCAAGATGCAAGACTGAGTCCCCGTGTCTGACAGGTGGTTTCCAGGGGCCGATGCTGAAGTTCTCCCACTGGCCATGGGGTTAACTGTTCCTGAAACGTCTGCAAAGTGAGTTTCAGGAAACTCACACATATTTCTGCATTGATTTCCGTGATAAAATCAGAAATTCTTTCCCACAGAAAACAGTGCTATCCACGAGTTGTAATAAAATATTATACTTGAAAATGTGCTGCTTTCAAATGAATATTACAGTTTTCCCAGGAAACTGACTAAAAATAAATCACAACGCACATACTCTGTGTTAAAGGGCTAGGTGCCTAGGTGCCGTCAGAAGTCACTTTCGCTCACCCAAGGCCCGCAGGAGGACACAGGATCCTCTGTATTTTGATGCACTAAACTTCTAGCTCTTTCTCTTACAAGGGTTTATCTTTTGAACGTCCCCTTTCAGTGTTTCCCAAGCATATTTTAAGGCCTTTGTTTGCTATCCTGTAAGTTTTCTCATGCTGGTGGTCTCCGTTTTCTTATTATTATTAAAGTAATTGTTTCGATGGGGTTTTTGTTTTTGTACATGTAGGTATTTGCACAGATTAAGGGTTAAAATCTGAGTCACAGGGGAGTTTAAAGGAATTTCGTTCCGTTCCACTGTTAGAAGGAATTCCCGTAGTAATGCCCACCCCCCCCCCCCCGGGACAGCCGCCCACTCCAGCTGCGCAGGGTCCAAAGGACACAGGTGTCTGTGGCAACCGCTGCTGCACTGGGGGGAAGGGCCATGGCCGAGGACCTTCACCGAAGGAAGCAGGCGGCTGCGTCAGAGTCTCCCTCCCCTGTCACAAGGCACCAGAGCCGCGCTCGCTGCTCGACAGCCCCAGAGCCCAGAGTCCACTCGTCCAGGTTCAGCAGGTGCACCTTGAAATGAGGGTCTCCTTTCTGTGCACACACCCCCCACCCTCATCTGACCTTCCCCGTCCCCCAGCCCCCTTCTCCCCATTCAGCATTTGGGGACTCATTCCCTGTGGCTCTGAGGGACCCAAGAAACTCAACCTCCATGGATGGTGGGCAGGGTAGAGCATGGGGTGGACATGGCTCATCCCAGGGGGAAGGAAAAGGCTGATGTCATGGGACAGACAGGAGGCCGCTGGAGATGCCGCCCCACATAACCAACACCAGTGCTCCTGGCTCAACTACGTTCCACGAATAAAGCAGGACAGGTCTTCTCACGAGGCCATCTCGGCTGTGCCGGGAAACGGCTGTGCCATCCCAGCTGTGCCGGCAGATTATTCAGACCAAGGGGGGATCTGAGGACAGATGTACAGATGAGCCTTCGGTCCCGTGGAATGAGAGCCTGCCCTGCCCACGCATGGGTGATGGACGCCCCCCCATCTCTGCCATAGACTACGGGGCAGGGCCACTGCACCCAGCAGCTCCTGCCTCTCATCCTACATGACACTGGGACTTCCGCTGGGCAGGCAGCCTGCGTCTCCCTGCCACAGACAACTTCTGCTCACTGATGACACTCTGCTCTCCAGAAACAGACCCTCCGCTCAGTCTGTTTTCCCGTCTTCAAGACCAGATTCTCCACTTTGCAAACCTTTCTGAAGTTTAGTAGGAACTGTTTCTCGGGTAGGCTTGTGTTGGGTGCAGAAGGGCCCTGCTGGGAGGGCGGCAGGGAGGACTGTACTCGCTGGCCCACCCACCTGATCAGGTCCGGAAGCTGGAGAGGGTGTGTGAGCCTTGTGGGAGAACCCCAGACCAGCCACCCCCACGCGTCCTCCCCAGAAGAGCAGCATCGCTGCCAGGACCCAGGCGACCCAGCCCACCCCTCTCCTTGCAAGTGGGAGCCCGGGGCCTATGCTCTAACCAGCCCTCCAGGGCTCTCCCGGGCATCAGGTTAGAGAACCATGCCCCTGCGCGATGTTTTCCAGCTGGCAGTCCTCCTGCTATGGACATTTGCCTGAATACGCCATTGTCCCCCAGCAGCCAAGGGGACAAGCTCACTGCTTCTGCCAGGGGACCCCAGAAGCTCTGGGCAAGGCTCTCCTACCAGGCAGTCTGGAACTTTCCCCACTGCCCAGAAGCACCACCAAGCTCACCACCACCTGCAGTCCTCCCAGACTGTGTGAGCCTTGATGCCGACGCCGGGCCGTCCCTTGCTCTCTGACCGGTATAATCCCCACACAGTGACCATATATTTTCACTTTCAGGACTTCAGGAAAGCTTGTTTCTAATGTTTCACATATGTCGACAGACTAGCTGGCCAAATGTCGATAGAAAAGATACACCAAGTGATCTTAAAAAAAGAAATCTAGTTCTTTAAACCAAATTAAAAAAAAAAAAAAAAAGAACTCTTAGGGCACCCGGGTGGCTGTTGGTGAAGCATCTGCCTTCGGCTCAGGTCATGATCCCAGGGTCCTGGGATCGAGCCCAGTATTGGGCTCCCTGCTCCTCGGGAAGCCTGTTTCTCCCTCTCCCTCTGTCGCTGCCCCTGACTGTGCATACTCGCTCGCTCGCTCTCTCACACACACACATATACATACATAAAAAAGTAAAATATTTTTCAAAAATTAAAAAAAAATGTTTTAATTTAATATTTAAAAAAAAAGAACCCATCAAAAAAAAAAAAGGCACAAAAAACATGTTTACCACACGGGCGGAGGCAGGCATGTTTGGCAGGACCCTCTCTGTCAGGCGGGCACCTGCTGGCTTCAGGCAGCTCTGCCCCAGGCGGCCGCAGGCCTCTGGTGCCCTGGAGGGTCCCGCCATGGCCTCCGTCACTGGGCCAGTTTCCCAGATTCCCAGCTGCCAGTGCTGACGCCCGCTCTGCCTTTCCCGACCCCTCCTTTGAGGCCTTCCCACGCCATGCTGAGGTCATGACGACGTGTGAACAAGGGCTCCTGAACGCGGCAAAGCAAACACACAGGCCCTCATTCAGCTGTGTGCCCTCCAGGACAGCTCTGCACAGAGGCCCCTATGGCAAAGCTCCGATGCCCACGAGGGCCAGGGCAGGGTGCCCCAAAGTTCACTGAGGCCGCGAGCCACTCACCGCCACACAAGGCCCTCCATTTACAGGCCGCCAGCCCTCCCCTGGGGCAGCGCGGCGGCAGCAGGCGGTGTTCACAAGGCACCAAGTGCCTGCTTCAGAAGCTGGTAAGTTACACGGCTCTCCGGCACCACGACCAAATCAGTCCCCATCCATAAGGCTCTGGCCTCAGTTTCCCCAACTGTGAAGAGGAGACTGTTTCCCCCTCTCTCTTCCTGCCTGGTTTCTGGTGGAAATGAGGGACAAGCGTCCGGTCCGCTCTCGGGGCTCCCCCGGTGGCCTCGGTGGCTCTCACCGAGGACGTGGCTCATGTCCCACGGGCTCCCTGCACACAGGCCCCGTGGCCAGCAGGTGCACATGGGTCCATGTTCTCTTCCACCATCTGGAGAACGAGGCAGGTGAGGGTCTTGTCCCTTCCACTTATCGAAACATCAGGAGGCCTTTAGGGCAGCTCAGCTCTCCCAGTCAAGCAAAGGGAAGTCTCGGGACAGACAGACAGGGCCTGCCTTTCCCCGGGAAATGACACTCCACCAAGATGAGAGAGAGAGAAAGCCGTGGTGCCCAGAAGCAGCCATGGGTGCCAGCTCACGCTTTTCTCTGCATCCTTTACAGCAAACCACTCACCACTACAGGCAAGGTCTGGACTTGCTCGCGAAGGCGTGATTTCTCTCTCATTCCTGTGTCTTGTCTAACAAAAGACTGCTTCTTTCAAAGAAAATCTTCCTTCCATAGTGGATCGTGCCCACCCTCCATCTGAGGCATTCAGAGAGAAACAGTGGGAGAGGGCGGGCAAGTCCTCAGTTTGTCTGCTGACAGTGCGCATGGGAATATGGGTTAGAGGTGCGGCGGGTGGGTGGAGTGGAAGGAGGACAAGCCCACACTAACACAAGGCAGACCATCCCCCCAGTGGTGGGCCGCGACCAATCAGCTGAGGGGCTGAACGACACACACGGTGGATTCAAGGTGAGTTTGCTCTCTCTGCCTTCTCACCGGGACTCAGGCTCGAGCCAAGCCACTGCCCTGCCCTGGGTCTCCCTGGGCTGCCCTGGGTCTCCAGCTTGCTGCCTGCAGATCTTGGACTTCTCAGCCTCTGTGACTGCAGAAGCTGATCCCTGATAATACATCTCATAGAATCAGTCTCCCCCATGGGTCCAGAAGGCAGAACATCAAACCAAAGAGGATTATGCTCCAGCCTTACGATCTACTAGAATCTGCCTTGTTTTGTTTTGTGCCTGGTTGGGACCCACTGCCCCTTCCTTCTCTCCAAGTACTCCCTTTTTGGAACGGGAACAGCCAACCCAGGCCTATCTTACACAATGTGTCCAGAGTCACGGGTCCACAGCTGGAGGGGAATGTCGACTCAGGAGGAATCACACCTCAAGTATAACCCGCATCTGACTGAGATGGGGCTTCAGACGTCAGCACTGAGAGTTAGTTCTGGAATGCATTAAGACCTTAGGGGCCGGTGATATGGAATGAAGATAGCTTGCATGCGAGAAGGACAGGGATTTGGGGACAGAATACTATGTACTGAATTGTGTCCTCTGGAAAGTCATATGTTGAAGCTGTAGCCCTCAGTGTGATGGTATTTGGAGAGGACTTTTGGGAGGTGATGATGGTGGGGCCCGCGATGGGATTAGTGCCCTTACAAGAAGAGACCAGAGAGCTTCTCTCTGCTCACCATGCAGGGGCTTAGGGAGGTGGCCACCTACAAGCCAGGAGGAGCCCTCACTAAGAACTGGACTGGGCGGGGGGGGCGGGCACCGATCTTGGACCTCTAGCCCCACAATGGGGAGAAGTAAACTCGTGTTGTCTAACCCATGCAGTCTGCAATGGAAGGACGCCTGACGGTGTGGGAGGAGCCTCTGATCAGGACACCAATCACATCCATGGAGCTCCACCCTCAGGACCCACTCACCTCCTAAAGGCCTTACCTCCTCACCCCATCACCCTGGGGGCTGGGTTTCAACATGTGAATTTTGTGGGGACACAAGCATCCAGTCTCCCTCAGCCCTGCACTGCTCTGCCAGCCGCACGGGACCAACACACACCAGGCGCCCCCAGCTCACCTGCTGGCTGACGCTGTCTCGTCTCCTGGGGGAGGAAGGCCCCAGTGTCCGGGAAGGCCCTGTCCTCACTGAGTCTGTGCCTGCCTGGGGGAATGAGTCACCCGGCCAATTTTTGACAGTCAAATTACATTTTGACTAGGGAAGAAATTGAATGAATACTCCAGTGAACTCTCACCTAACAAAATCCATTTAATATGTAAAAATCATGGGGCGTCTGGGTAGCTCAGTGGGTTAAAGCCTCTGCCTTCAGCCCAGGTCATGATCTCGGGGTCCTGGGATCGAGCCCCGCATCGGGCTCTCTGCTCAGCGGGGAGTCTGCTCCCCTCTCTCTCTCGGCCTGCCTCTCTGCCTACTTGTGATCTCTCTCTGTCAAATAAATAAATAAAATCTTTTTTTTTTTAAAGATTTTATTTATTTATTTGACAGACAGGAGAGAGATCACAAGTAGGCAGAGAGGCAGGCAGAAAGAGAGAGGGAAGCAGGCTCCCTGCCCAGCAGAGAGCCCGATGCGGGGCTCGATCCCAGGACGCTGAGATCATGACCTGAGCTGAAGGCAGAGGCCTTAATCCACCGAGCCACCCGGACGCCCCAATGAATAAAATCTTTAAAAATAAATAAATAAAATAAAATAAAATATAAAAATCAAGGGCTCCTGGTTGGCTCAGGCAGTTAGGTCTGACTCTTGATTTCAGCTCAAGTCATGGTCTCAGGGTCATGGTATCAAGACCCACGTGGGGCTCCGAGCTCAGTGAGGAGTCTGCTTGAGATTCTCTCTCAAATAAATAAAATCTTTAATATATATGTGTGTATGTACGTGTGTGTGTGTGTGTGTGTGTGTGTGTCTGTGTGTGTGTATATAACACACCTCATTTTGTAACTTTGTGAAAGCCTAGCTTTGCATGATGTGTGTTGCTTGGAGCAGGGGGCTTTGATCCTCTGCAGGCAAGGGATCTAGGGTTGATAGCAAGGCTAATCACTTCGGTGCAGGTGCTCACTGAGCCTGAAGCCCTGCTCTGAGGGCGGCTGACCATCAAGACTCAGTCTTCTTGGGGGACAAAATATCAGGGTCAAAGTCTTTGCTCAGTCAGGGTTGTTAGTAATGGCAGACTGACCGATGCATGGGAAGTTAAGCGTTAACGTACGCGTCAACGTCTGAAAACCATCATAATTCCACCCCCCACACAAAGGAGTCACTACGCGAGAAGCTGGAGTCTTAAACCTCAGAATAGGAGACTAGTTACAGTAAGTACAACAGGAAAAGGTTGAAAATTTTTGTTGTACAAATATCACATATTAATTCGTAATAAAAAATCTATTGCCATAATTGGAAAAATATCCCTGTATAGTTAGTCCAGCCCAAACATCCCTACACAACCCACTGCTGATACACAGAGGTGGACAAAAGACCCAGGAATCTCAGCACTAATGGCCTCATTAGTTCCCACGGTCCTCAGTGTCCCTCATAGTCCTCACCGACCCCCATGATCTTCACTGGCCCCATGATCCTATTGGCCCCATGATTCTATTACCTCCTATTATGCCATTGGCCCCATGATTTTATTGCTTCCCATAATCCCAGTGGCCCGTGACCCTATTGACCCCATGATCCCATTGGCCCCATGGTCCTACTGTCCCCTTACTCAGCTTCCTCTCACCCAACTTCAGACCTGGGCTCTGTTGCCCTATCAGGATGCCCCTTCTAGGGATACTTGGAATGTGTGTGAGGCTCTTTGTCTCACTAGATTCCTCACTAGATTCCTCACTAGATTTAAGAGTCCCACCTACACTTCATGAAGACACTGCTTAAAATAGACTTTCAGAATGTAACTCTGGACTAGCTCTCCAGGATGCCCACACAAAGCCAGGGTGGATTCAGGGGTTTGTATGTGTTACATGTTACCATGACAGTGTTACCATGAAAAATGACTCACCATCATTCATCATCAGGGAAGTATAAATTAAAGCCAAAAACAACTAATGCTACCCACCCACTGGAATGGCTAAAAATGACAGGCTGACAATATCAAATGTTAACAAGGACACGGAACCATCAGAACGCCCAAACGCTGCTGGGGCAAGTGTCAAACATGCAAACACCCTGGGAAATGGTCTGGCAGCTTCACATAAAACTCAACATAAACCTACCACGTGACACGGCCTTCTCCATCCTAGACTAATATGTACGATCAAGGAGATGAAACACCTATGTCCACTATAACGAAACATCCGCAGCAGCTTTATTCATATTAGCCCAGAACAACCCAGCTGTCCATCAAGAGAACGTACAAACAGTGATCTAGCCATATGATGAAATGTTTCTCAACTGCGAAGTGCAGCAAACAACTAATACATCCAACAACACGGATGGTCTCAAAATATTATGGGGAGTGAAAAAAGCCAGACACAGAAGCGCACACACCTCATAATATTAATTCATTTCTTGAACCGGGAAACCTACTCTCTGGAGAAAAAGAGAATCAGCCCAGTGGTTGCTTCTGGGGTGAGCCAAGGATTAAGGAATAAGGAATAGAAGCATCATCTGGGGTGATGCAAATGTCCTGCTGATGTTCAGGTCACATGGGTGGATGCACCTGTCAAAACATAGTAAAGGGGCTAGTAAAGCCATAGTAAAGCCACCCAGGTGGCTCAGCCAGTTAAATGTCTGCTTTCAGCTCAGGTCATGATCTCAGGGTCCTGGGATCGAGTCCTGCATTGGGCTCCCTGATCGGCAGGAAGTCTGCTTCTCCCTCTCCCTCTGCCCTACACTACTGCTCATGTGCATGCACATTCTCTCTCTCTCTCAAATAAATAAAATCTTTAAAAAAAAATTTTTAAGCCTTTTGATGGGGAGCCTGGGTGGCTCAGTTAAGTGTCTGCCTCTGACTCAGGTCATGATCCCGGGGTCCTGGGATTGAGCCCCACATTGGGCTCCTTGCTCAGCAGGGAGTCTGCTCCTCCCTCTCCCTCTGTCTGTTGCTCCCCCTGCTTGTGCTCTGTCAAATAAATAAAAAAAGTCTTAAAAAGAAAACATACACACACACACACACACACACACACACAGAGTGAAGGGCAGGCTTACAATTTGTGCATTGAGTTGTATAAAATTTTCCTTGGAAAAAAAAAGCTGTAGGGGCGCCTGGGTGGCTCAGTGGGTTAAAGCCGCAGCCTTCTGCTCAGGTCATGATCTCGGGGTGCTGGGATCGAGCCCCGCATCGGGCACTCTGCTCAGCGGGGAGCCTGTTTCCTCCTCTCTCTCTGCCTGCCTCTCTCCCTGCTTGTGGTCTCTCTCTGTCAAATAAATAAATAATATCTTTAAAAAAAAAGCTGTACACAAATATTAAATTCTAATTAATGACATACACACTGAGGTACTAAGGAAGAAAGGCATTAATGTCTGCAAACTGCTCTGAAAGGCATCAGGAACATAAGACAGTTGATGGACAAGTAGAGGAACGTATGGGTGAATTTATAACAGATGAGAATAAGTGTAATAAAATGTCAATAGTAGAATCTATGCCGAATAGATATTGCTACAATTTTTTCACATTTTTTTGTAGTTTGAAAATTCTTACAATGAAATATTGTATGGGAGGGGGACAGATAGAAAAGTTCAAGATGCCTCTGGTTTATGGTTTCTTATAATAACTGACCATTCTCTCTCCATGTCCATGTGGGCTCAGGGAAACTACAGGATGGGGTGTGGGGAGAGTGCTCTCAGAGTTGGGGGGGAGGAGCAGAGGCAGGTGACAAGGGTGCTGGGGGGTGGCTGTCAGCCAGGACTCAGCCACAGACACAGAGCCACTAGCAGGTACACATGAAGGGGGCTGTCACAAGGAATCAATTTACATGAATTTGGAGTCTGACTAGGCAAATGTGAAGTCTGTCAGACCAGCTGTGTGGAAGGGCAGGAATTCCTGTGCACAGGCTGGGGCTTCTGTCTGTTCATGGCAGAATTTTTTCTCCCTCAGGGAAGCCCCTGCTCTGCTCATGGGGCCCCTTCAACTGATTAGATCTGGCCCACCCAGGTCATCTAAGCTAATCTTCCTTACCTAAAGTCAGCTGGTGAAGGCCTTTAATCACATCTGCAACACACCTTCAGAGATACACCTAGATGAGTGTTTTATTAACTAATTGGGGACTGTAGATCAGCCCAGTTGATAATGAAAACTGACCATCTCAGGGAAGTTGAGTCAGGGGGCTTTGTCTCTGTCCCCACTGAGACTGCAGAAGGTGACGGTCTCACACTCAGATACAGCAGCATCCTCATCCAGTCCTCCATTCTGAACAGACTGTAGAAATCCCAACTTCTTAAGCAACCGACTAAACAGTTTAGGTTGGCTGGTTACATTGTTAACCAGTTAAAAATGAGGGGTGCCCAGATGGCTCAGTCTTTAAGAGTCTGCCTTCAGCTCAGATCATGATCCCAGGGTCCTAGGACCGAGCCCCATATCAGGCTCTCTGCTCAGCAGGAAGCCTGCTTCTCCCTCTCCCACTCCCCCTGCTTTTGTTCCTGCTCTCGCTCTCTCTGTCAAATAAATGAATAAAATCTTTTAAAAAAAAAGTTAAAAATGAGTCTCAAAAGCCACCACACATAAGCCCCTTCTTTTGTGTGGGAATATGGTTTCTAAAATGACCCGGGGGTAGGGGGGCGCGGGCGGGCGGAGGAGCCAGAGGCAGGCCAGGAGCCCACAGGCTCCACGGACACTAGCCGAGGAGCATGGGGAGGCTCACGGGGCCTCGGAGCAGCTTGAGCATGCCCTGGGAAGGGGCCACTCCGAGCTGCAGGTGCCACTGGTTGAAAACCTTGTTTCCCTTCCCATCACGTGAGTAGACCAGGTCAGGTCAGGGAAATGGGCCTCTGCGTTTTCCTTGTACATCAGGCGGAAGTGATTGAAAGGCACAAGCCCAGCTGCCACTGAATGGATTCATAACACCGGCCAAGCAGCTAGTTAATAAGCACATGGGAAAATGCTCAGAATCATTAGTGATCGAAAAGTATAAATTAGAACAAGGATACGCCCGTTTGCCAAGCCACGTGGAAAGCAAGAAGAGAGGCCAGCCTTCTGGGGCTGCTGGGGGAGCAGGTCCTGCTGAGAGCAGAGGGTACAGCCCCTCAGAAGGTAGCCGTGATCTCCAGCCACGGCAGAGCCTGTCATGGCTGTCATTACTTCTAGCAGCAAGAAGTCGACGGCATTCCAGGGACCCACCACAGGGAACGGTTACAGAGATGAAGGTCTCTGTCCAACGGCTGTGCTGTGGAATGCTCCACATATTTGAGAGGTGACTGTTATTGTTCTTACAAGATGGAAAAGAAATTAGGAGCCTGGCTAGCTCGTTCCAGCCTTTGGGATCCCTGAAACCGAACTTCAGCTGAGGCCCATGAAATCTAAATTGCTTTTTAAATTAACTGACAGGAAACCTTGAATGAGGATTTTGTCTCCAATTTAGTTAATAGGAACCAGATGCAAAGTTTCAATCAAACCCTCATTGTCTCGTGGTCTGGTACCCATTTATCCATGTGCTCACTAAGCTAAAAATATTTGATTCATTTGCATCTTTTGTTGATTAATACCTTGGATACACAGTAACTGCCTAAGATACATTCTTTCTGTGTAGTAAGATGAACTTGCACACATTAACGTGGGAATGCTAGAAATATCTCATGTTTTCCCTCAAATCAAATGAAATCTGAGTCGAAATCTCCATCCCACTCAGCTGGAGGAAAATTCAATCTCTGTCTTCATGGGAACCTGCCCCCAGCTCTCCATGGGGCCACACGGTGGCTCTGAGGATCTAGCACAGAGGAACCTACTCTGAAAGGTCGTCTGCTCTTCGGCCCACATCACCCCCTGGGTTGGAAGCCGCCCACCTCCTGCAGGTGTGTGAGGATGCTGGGCCCACCCCACTCAGCTTCTCACCACGCACTGGGCTTTCCTGGGCTGGGAAATGACTCTCCCTGAGGGGTCACACCTCCTGCTCTGTCCCAAGAGCCCTCCCTCCACACCTGCAGCCTTCTTCCTGGGGAAACAGTGACCCACACAGTCTGGTATAAAACACACACATCACACCAGGAACGTGGAATAACTTTGCAACTCATTTCCACCCTGAGAATTGGCCCAGAGGTAAGGCCTTTTGGGGACGGAAGAGGAAAAATGTGAGCTCAAAGCTTTTTGGGTTTTGTAATACGTTAGTAAACTATCCAGCTAGGGGAGGAATTATTCTTTCTAGTTAACGTTGCAGATTTGCTCTTTGCGTGAGTACGCACCTTCAGTTAAAACTAATAAATCTAGCAGTTAATACCTCTTGGTGTATGAACCTTGGAAATGTGAGCTCGCCCCTGCAGGTCCCAGAGTCTCATAGTGAAATGCAGCTAAATCGTAGGATTATGCAAGAATTACAGTGTCCTACCCGATGATGCAGCGTGTGCTCAGTCACCTGGGAAAAAGATCGACTCCATTGAACACGAAATAGAAAGTCGCCCACGTTCCCCAAGTCTTAGTCTTCCCGAGAAAGCTATGAGGGGTGGGTGTTGTCAAAAACAATCCAAAGAACTAGCGGCAGTTCATGGAAGAAATACAAAGGAATCCACAGTTCACAAACACTTGCACATGTTCTCAAGACCGTGGCCACAATGCTGTTCAGTGCTTCTAAAGGCAAAGGTGTGGAGGCGACTTAGGTGCCTATCCGATGAGACCCTAACAGGTCACGGTTCAACCACCTTGTATGACTTAGATGCCCATCTGGTGAGACCCTAACAGGGCAAGGCTCAGTCACTCTGTGTAACTTAGAAGCCCACCCAGTGGGATTCTAACAGGTCATGGCTCAGCCGCTCTGCACAATTTAGATGCCCACCTGGGGGACCCTAACGGGTCACGGCTCAGCTGCTCTGAGTGACTTAGATGCCCACCTGGGGGACCCTAACAAGTCTTGGCTCAGCCAATCCATGTGACTTAGATGCCCACCTGGCAGGACCCTAATGGCTCAGCTACTCCATCAAGGTTGCACAACTCTAAGAAAAATGAGAGGAATACACGTAAGGACCTGGAAGAACGCCCATGCAGATGGTTGGGGTTCTTTCTTTAAAAAAAAAAAAAGTGAGTTGAAAACCAATGCACAGAACTTCCATGTTGTAAAATACACATAGGACACATGTTTCCGATTGCTTGAGGACTCATTTGCATATACGTATGTGGATATGATTTGCATATGAATTCTGGATGGAACACAATGAACCGCCCATAATGGTTATGTGGGGTCAGAGAAAGAGACTATGGGGAGATTCTCCCTCCGGGTGGTACAGGTGCAGGGGCAATGTTCTCACGTGTTCAGGCTCCTGCCTTCACCCCCACAGTCCAGACAATGACACATTCCCATCTCTACAGAGACCCCTCCCGTTGCCCGCCATAACCACACCTCCTGTCCCCACCTGTCCCTAAATCTCTCAACTACCACCTTGTGCTCCTTTCTATAATTGTGTCATTCCAAGAACTTTATCAAATGGAATCCCTCGGCATGTACCCTTGGGGAGTGCCTCTTTTTCACTCAGCCTGGTTCCCTTCAGGTTCATCCACACGGCTGGTATGTCACTAGGTTGCTCCTCTTTGTCGCCGACTGTTGTCCGCTGACGAGCATGCACCATTCTGTTCCACCATTCCCGCAGGGAAGGGTATCTGCGTTGTTTCCAGTTTCAGGTGATTACCAATAAAGTTGCTGTGAACACTGAAACACGGGTGTTTGCAAGAACAAACGTCCTTTCTCTGAGATAAATGCCCAGAAGTGCAGCTGCTAGCCACGTGGTGGTTTTATGTATGTACAGGTACCTGCCACACCACCTGCCACCGTGGCTGTCCCAGCGTATGTCAGTGTGGCAGCATCCATCCAGTCTCTCTGCTGGGACTTGGAATTCTTGTCATTGGTTTTACTACTCATTCTGATAGACATCTAGCGTGATCTCATCCGTGGCTTTAATGTGCATTTCCCCAGTGGCAGATCTGCATGTCCTCCTCGGGGGAGCCGTCTCTTCACGTCTTTTACTCACTTTCTAAACAGACTGATTTACTTCGATTGCGTTTGCAAATTCCTTACAGTTTCTAGGTCCCAGAACGCTAGATCTAGGTACTGTATCATTTGCAAATCTTTTCTCCCAGTCTACAGATTGTTTACCCTTGTAACAGCAAAATTTTAAAATTTTGGTGACATCCAAATATAACAATTTTCCTTTTATGGTTGATGCTTTTGGCATCAGATCTATGAGCTCTCTGCCCAGCCCTAGATACTGAAGGTTTTCTCCCATCTTTTTCTAAGTTTTTCTAATTTTACATTTTATATTTAGATCTGACATCCAATCCAAGTTAATCTTTATATAAGATGTGAGGTTTTGATTGAGGCTCTTCTGCTCTTCTTTAGCACGGATAGCCAGTTGCTTCACACCTTTGCTGGGAAGGTTACCTTTCCTCCATGGACTTCCTTTTGCACATTTGTCGACACTCAATTCAGCATGCTTGTGGAGGCCTGTTTCTGGGTGTTCTACTCTGTTCCACAGAGCCCTGTTTCTGTTCCTCCGCTGGTGCCACACTGTGCCACTCACTGGGACCACATAGTGGCCTCAATAATGACCAGCCTGGGCCCTTCAGCTTTCTCCTCTTCTAAAGAGTGTTAGCCATATAAATTTTGAGTAAGCTTATTTGTATTTACCAAAATCAATCATTCTGGGGATGTTGATAGGAACTGCATTAAACTTACAGATCGATCTGAGGAGGATGGAATGAGAGCATCAGGTAACCCCGTGCGGGCAGGGATGTCTTCTGCACCTGCCGGGCGTGGCCGCACCGACTGCGCCCAGAGCCCGAGCCCATGCTTCCACCGGGACAAGTCCTCCTCCCGAGGACTGGCCTGTGGGCTTCCGCCCTCCCTGCTGTTCTTCCGTATCTTAAGGGGTTTTGTTGTCGTCGTTTTTTAAACTAAATATCATTGTTGTGTTCAGCAAGATGGCTACCCGAGCAACTGGGCTGCCATCCCCCAAACCTAGAGTGTCTCTCACTTCTCTGGGGGTTTCTCCCCCTTCGAGTTCTTCATTTTGTCTTGTTTGTACTTTCATCAGTGAATCCGAAATGTCCTATCCTGATCTGCCTACCTAGTTTTCTTACATTTTTTTCGATTTCTGAGTCTGTTTTTTGTTGTATTTTCTGTGAGATCCGTCAGGTTTATCTTCCAAAAGCCCTACCAAACTTTTCATTTTGCTTATTTCTAAGAGGACTTCTCCTACTGTTGCTTCTTGTAGCACTTTTAATCGACACTGTGTATTTCATTAGCTTTCCAAAATGTGCATTTTGCTCCAGCCCGGCACACATCTGAGCAGTCCAGGAGTCCCGAGTGTGCAGCTCCACGATGTCCAAATGAAGCACACCCCTGTGGCCAGCACCCCAAGGCACCTTTGCGCCCCCTCCCCACCCACACCCTCCTGGGGGGGTGGCTGTCCCGCCTTCCAAGCCCACCAGTCAGTCTTGACTTTTTAAACTCCATAGACATAGAATCCTATAGTTTACTCTCTTTTGTATTCCTTTCACTCAGAATAGTCTGAGAGGTTCCCCCATTCTCCTTCTCACTGCCGGTTTTACTACATGGTATGAAAAGGGTAAATCCCACTGTCAATGGGCTTTTCGGTGCTCCCAGTTTGGCTGTTATGAAGAGTGCTGCTTTGAACCATTCTGTGTATGCCTCCCAGTGAACACATGCACACACGTATGTATTGAGGAGCGGAGTAACTGGGCCAGAAGCTCCGAATGTGTCCACTCCGGAGAGTCTGCTGAGTGGCCCTGCGGAGCGTTGAATGAGCCCATGCACCTGCCGGCTCCAAGCACTCCCATTTCGTGTCGTCCGTGACCTTCATCGGAGCCACTGTGGTGGGCGTGCCGTGCTATCACAGTTTCGTTTCCCTCTGACCAACAAAGTTGAGCAATTTTATATGTTTATTGGCAATTTGGAGACATTCCTTCTCAAAGTGCCTCTCAGGGGTCTCAGTGATTTCTGCATTTCATTTTCAGTCCTCTTCCTGAGTTACAGTTTCTTACATTCCTCCCCCATGAAGATAGTGGAGTCTATAGAGTTGTCATTCGTTAATGTTGGTTAGGAAAAAAATATTTTGGTATTTTGCAATCCGGTTTTCACTTTTCCATCAAATATTAAAAAGGACTCTGCAGTATCCATGTTGGAATGCTTCTGGGGAGGGGGAAAGAGCAGCTGCTAAAAACAGAGACTGTACTTTTTCCTGCTTCCTCCCCTTGGTAACAGAGCCCTCCTCCAGCACAGTGCTCTCTGGGCCCAGTCTCGGCAGAGACTGAATTTGCCTTCCTTGAGCTGAGCGTGGTCCTGGGACAGAGTTGGAGCAGAAGTGCTGGGGAACAAATCTCCAACATGTCCTCCACAGAGGAAGCTGCTCCATGCCTGCAGCCCCCTGCCTCGGCCTCCAACCACAACACGAGGCCCTGAGGACAGCTGGGGGCAGCAGTGAAGCGCGGCCCGCATCCTGGGGTCTCATGGGGAGAGGACAGCCGCTAGGAAACTTCCCATCTGGGGGCTCTGCCCTAAGAGAGAAACACCATTCTGCGGTTTGTGAACCACTGCATTTTGGGGTCTCATTTTTACAGCAGTTGTGCCTAAGCCCTAATTAGTATAACCTTTTTCTACCACATAAGATGCTAAGAATTTTATGCATAGCAATATTCCCTTTTCATAGCAATTATTTGCTATGTGCCCATTTTTACAGAAACTGAGGCTCAGAATTGTTATTCTCGATCAAAATCTCAAAATTTGGCAGTCTTAGATTTCAGATTCAAAACATAAGCTTTTTCTACTACACGAGTGTTTTCAAAGCTTTATGTTTTATTTTTTACTTATGATTTTTGCTTCTTATTTGGTATAAGCTTTCCCCCCCCAAATAAAATTTTATGTGGACCTTTGATACAAAACACACCAAACAAATGAAAGAAAAGCTGTTTGGGTTAAACTTGGGTTGGGACCTTTAGAGACCCAGCTGTTCCCCCCTCATCTGCAGGTGGCCACCAAGGTCTCTCCACAGACCAGCCCTCCCTTCTAGGAGCCAAGGATAGACTCACCAGGAACAGAATTGCAAGGAACTTAGGGCCCACACATAGAACTCAAGCTACAAATGGCCTTGGTTTTTCATCTTCATCCTGAGATATTACACGTGCCCACTGCTAAACACTACGCCCACTCTCCTGGAACTCAGCCAGTAGGACTGTTTTTCAAACTGGACATCAGACTCATTAGATGAAGCACAGACCTTAAATGTTCCGCTAGATTCTCACAATAAAATGGAAGTTGCTGAGTACCTCCCGGAGCTCCTCACCCCCAAGCGGAGTGCAATTTATATGAGTGTCCTCGCGCGGGTCCAACTCTGTGACCAGTTCCTAGGTCAAGGATGAAACATTAGTCTGTTTGTTTTAATTCAGCTTGCTTAGCCAGCTTCAGGACTATCCTTCTTAATAAGGCTTGGTATGATGAAGTCTTGACTATTTCTTTTTTTTTTTTAAGATTATTTATTTGGCACAGAGATAGGGAGTGCACAAGCAGGGAGAACAGCAGAGGGGGAAACAGAGGAGGAATCCCTGCTCGGCAGGGAGCCTGACACTGGACTTGACCCCAGAACCTGAGATCATGACCTGAGTCAAAGGTAGACACTTAACTGACTGAGCCACCCAAGCACCCAAGACTTGACTATTTCTAATTTCAAACACATGTTACTGGATGAAGGGGAACAGTGAGGCACTCGGGCCATCTGTGCATATCTGCAAGTAATTCCCAAAAGGGTCCAGGTGCTCTGGGAGCCTTGCCAGCAGCTCTGGCAAAAGTGCTGTGCCCCTTGGAGAACCCACGTGAAGGAAAGGCACCCACTGGGATATGCAAGCTTCAGGGTGTTTAATAATAATTATTAATTTCTTTACAGGTCCTGCTGTATGGAATATTTTCCTAAAAACTCCATCACTTCTGTATTAACACAATAATGAGAAAGGAAAATTAGTGAAAAAGGAATCTAAAGTTACTGATTTCTCTTTTTTCTCCAGAACTGATAAGACAAACCAAAGTGATGCCTTAATCTAGAATAAAAAATTGAATAATTGCATTAACTGGGGAAAGTCGGCCTCCTGTGCTCTCCAACCCACCTGAGAGATTTCCTTTAATGCCCCAAACTGAACTGCTTCCAACTGACCAGCCCTCCTCACGTGTGGGGTTCTGATAGCATGAGGATTTCACACAAGAAAGACATGGCGCCTTCTTCAGACTTATTCTATCTTCCTTTGCTCCCCCATTTCCAGGTTTACATGGCATCCTTTCCGTGATGTTTAATTTTATGTGTCAATCTGACCAGGCCATGGGGTGCCCAGATACTTAGCTAATCCTTATTCTAAGTGTTTCTGGACTGGTGCTTTTGGATGACATTAACTTTGCCCTCCCAAGTATGGGTGGGCCTCATCCAATCAGTTGAGGGCATAAATAGAACAAAAAATTCCCCTGAGTAAGTTGGAATTTTCTAGCAGACAAATGGTCTTTAGATTTTATCTACACCATTGGCTTCCCTGGGTCCCCGGCCTGTCAGGCCCCTATTGTAGATTTGGACTTAGTTTCCATAATCACACAATTCTTTTTTTTTTTTTTTTAAGATTTTACCTATTCATCTGAGAATTTGAGAGAGAGAGAGCATGAGTGGGGAGAAGGTCAGAGGGAGAAGCAGACTCCCAGTGGAGCTGGGAGTCCGATGCGGGACTCGATCCCAGGACTCCGGGATCATGACCCGAGCCGAAGGCAGTCGCTCAACCAACCAAGCCACCCAGGCACCCACGAGTCAATTCTTTATAATCAATAAAAGAAGGAAGGAAGGGAGGAAAGAAGAAAGGAAGGAGTATTTATATATACCCTATCAGTTCTGCTTCTCAGGAGAATTCTGATTAATATACTCCCCTTTGCTCCAACTGAAACAAAGCAAAGCTACTACTTGGGATCAACTTGCATGGTTAACTTCCTGCCATATCCATGAAATGAAACCAAGAGAATCTAAACTCTCCTTTTCAGTGAATGGGCATCGGGAGCCGGCCAGAAATGATCTTTCAATTTGTATGCCATATTTTTGTCTTTGAAAACCCATATTTTTGGCAAAGTTAAGTTTCTGGAGCACATGGTGAGATAGCTGATTATCCCCAGGCATTAGTAGTATTTCCAAGACTACCAGTGAACGAGTTGCTTCTGTGAAGACACAGTAAGCATTTGGAAATGTAACTGCACTTGCTCGTGCTCCCCACAACAAGAGTATCTGGTCCTTGTGGGGCTAACACAGCGGCCGGGCTACTTCCTCATTAATTTTAAAGGCACAATGAAAATGAAGGAACTGAAGGAAACTGCTTCATGGGGGATGTTTCCAGACTTGTCCATCTACAACCTCATCAGTTCCCTGGGTCCAGATGCAAACTGACAGGCCCAGGAGAGATCAATGCAGTGAGTAGCTCCCGTGCAGATGTGGTCCTCCTACGCGTGCCTCTCAGTGCTCAGAGCACAGAGGGTGAAGTGTTTCCTGAGCCCTTGGCCATGAGCTGGCAGGACTCGCCGTGCACAAATATTCTTTATGGACCCTGACATCCCATGTGCACTCCTACATGGAAATCCCATGCAATCCCATCAGTGTTCATTTCAGTATTTGAAGAACGCTGTTTCAGGGGCAATGGTTTTTCTGCAAAAGAACAGAAGCACTTTTCTTAAGAAAAAGGAATGGATTTCTTTTCTCAAAAAACTTGCTTGTTTCTCGTGCTGCTATTTGTTGGTAATGTGTACGCCGAAGGTTTGGGTTTGCACTGACCACTTGGTACTTCCAGTGGCCGCAAGCGACCGTGGATGGGGGGTGGGGGCGTGGAATCGGGAATACACAAGGTAGCAGAGCTCTGGCTGGTCTGGGCATTCGTACTGGTGTTTCCCAGTTTCCAGGTTTATGACCAGTTTCCACAGGGTAAACTGCATGGTCCACACCTCAGGGGGTGATGGGGAATTCCTGCAGGGAGGGAACCTGCGCTCGGGTGCCCGCCGCACAGTGCCTAGCACGGGGGAAGCGCCCACAGAATGGTGGATGACGCGGTTCTGCCTTCACCTTCCCCCACGCCATGAAAAGATGCACGGAATTTATAACGAATTATCACATTTTCCCACATCTGCTACTTCATCTTGCTTGTGCTGATGACATGACCATCTTCTAAAAACACAGTGCTACAGTTTTTTCCTTTTGTATATTGAGGCTACTGGCTCATTGGCTTAGAGATCCCCATAGAAACAGATAGTAGGAAAGAAACAGCAGCTTTTGGTGGAAAAGCGAGAGTGTTGTACCAGGGTCTCTGCACACGTCCTCTGCTCCTCACTGTACCCCTGCAAGGAAACCAACGGCCACACAGCTCGTGTCTGAAGACACCTTCCTGACTGGCCCTCTTCAATGTCATCACTAGGTCCCCATTGAACTCGGGACTAGAGCACTCCAGGGGGGTCTTACATCTGCAGAGACGAGCGATTCATGCGGCGACCGGAGGAAGCAGTGTTTTTAAAAGACAGAAAGCCCTAAATCCATTCTCTATCCCAATTATTCAATCCCACAGCTCATTTTAGGAAGTACTCTTTAGGAAAGTTTAAAGAGAAACAAGGGTTTTGTGACGTTGTAACATCACGGAAAGATTCAGCTACACACCCAGTAAAGAAGTGCAAGAAATAATGAAAACTTATTCACCACCCATTGGACTGGGGGTGCTTCGAAGACCAGCCGCCCGTGGAGTTGACAGGGTCCAGGCCCCACCCCTGGGGGGAGTGTCTGCCCCACCGCAGCTGGAGGTGACAGCTTAGGAACACGTGGCAGAACTTTAATAGGCATCCGTTTTGAGTTGCTTCTAGAATTTATGCTAAAACGATAATCAGGCAAATCTGGAAAAAAAGTAGGTGAAGAGATTGTCATCACTACGTTGTTTTACAATAAACTTAAAAAGGGGGGAAAGCTACATCAGGAAGCTATGAACCCGAATATCCATTCCTCACTCCCAAGTTCAAAAGCCTTGAAGGAGCAGCAAGGCTGCACCCGGCCCGGCCCCTCCTGGGTCTCCAGTGCTGGCCGTCAGCCGCTCTGGCTTCTCTCCATTCCCAGAAGCAGGCCAGGCTCCTGCCCACCTCCCACAGCGCTCTTTGTGCCTGGACACCTCCTCCCCTTCCCATTCCAGGTCCTCGGGAGGCCTGTGCGACCACCGCCCGACACAGACCACGGTCGCTCTGGGGTATCACGGCCTCATGGCACCTGGCACCGTCCTCCAAACCACTCACACATGTCCCTTCATTCTCGAGCACCTCCATCTGTGTCTGTGTCTCTGTGTCCATCAGGCCTCCTGCCAGAACACAGTCGGTGCCCGACTAACCCTCACAGAGCTAACAGCTGACTTACAGAGCCGGCTCCCTCGCTCCTGACTCTGTGCCGGGCTCAGCACCAGCTGCATTTCAGGCAGGAAGAAGGTAGTCCCAGAAGAGCCTCAGCAAAGGCCCCTCCCCCTCCACAGCCTCGGTCTATCGGCCATTCCAGCTGTGAAGCTTGCCCAGGTAGGTTTTTACCTTTCCAGCAGCTCCAGCAGATAAAGAGGCACAAAGAGCAATTGAAAATCGAAACAGAAACTTCTATATCCACCTTTCATTTACCCCATAGAAATAAAAATACAAAGGTGTCTATGATTTCAGTGCTCTGATGTTCTGGAAAAGACAAAACCCTGGAGCCAGCAGAGAGACCGGTAGCTGCCGGGGGCTGGGGAGAGGGAGGGAGGAGCAGGCACTGAGCCGACGCTGTCTGGCACCGTCAGGCCAGACACACGTCATCATACGTGTGTCCCAACCCACAGAACGCACGCCGGCAAGCATGACCCTGAGGTGAGACCTGCACCTGGGAGATGACGACGCCCCCGTGCAGATCCGTTCGGTGTGGCAAACGCACCACCTGGAGAGGGTGTTGGTGGTGGGTCTGCGGGTGAGCAGGAGGCACACCGGAAACCCCTGCACCTTCTCCTTCATTTTGCTGTAAACCCAAATCGGCTCTAAAAACATACAGTGTTTTTTTAAAATGGAAGGACACAAGTACTAACTGAAGCATTTTCACAGTCACCAAAGGTGGAGCTCAATCAAATGCTTTTGAAAGGGGGGGGGGCCAATAAATTCAAGTTCACAGAAGACCAAGCAGAACAGAAAATTTTACTATCCCGCTCTCAGAACAATACAGCGCAGCCCCCTCCTCTGTACGTCGGCCCGTGGGTAAGCACCTGCCCCGGGAGCCGCCGGCCACACGCGGCCGCCACGCCTGCGCAGGACGCAGGGAGGGGTCTCAGGAGGGACGAGCGGAGACGACAACCAAAGGACAAAAAGGAAAAGTTGGAAAAGCAGCATCATGACATGATCCGTTATGCACAGATTTACACACACATGTTTATGTGTGAGTGTGTGTGTACTTAACTCCCCAGCTTGTCTCCCATCCGGTTTACTAGATAACAGCAAGTCCCCCGTTGTGCTGATTCCTCGGAAACCCCCTCCCTCCCCAGGGCACACCAAACTTGTGCAGACACCGCTGCATAGCAAGACGTCCGGGGATAGTTTTGGATAACACACCCTTCTGCAGCGGGAGACCCCAGTTGCCGCTGGGATCTCACCCCATGAAACTTTCGTTTTTCTTTCCAGTATGTGCTTCTCCTTGGAGAAACGACTCTGCAAACGTTTAAAATTAGCACTGCTGTGTGTGCTGAAGAAAATAGGGGCTGCACAGAAAACCGACTCCGGGAAATTAACAATCAATGCCCTCTGAGGACTTAAGTAGGATGGAGAAGCAGCTCTCTCCGTGTTGAGGTGCCCGCGCCATCCAGAGCAGAGGGAGCCACCGCCAGAAAAAGAACATTTCGAAGGAGGGCATTTGCCAGGCGTGCACGAGAAATGCAATTGTGTGAATGGGAACAAGTAACCTTGCCTGTGTCTTACTTAAACACCCATCGATGCAACTCATTGCTAATTGCCTCCTTTGCAACGTTCTTGGTGGCAAAATGTTCAGCATCATCCCAGCCAGGGGACCTACTTTTCTCATCAAGATCCTCACTGATTGTTCTGACTTTTACTTCATTTCAAAGTTACTTTACCTTTAAAATTTGATTCCAGATCTTCAATTGTATCCAAATGTGTTTAAATATGCTTAACATTTCTGTTATTAACTACCCAAACTTTGGGGAGTTTGAAAGAACAGCTGATGATACAGTTTTAAAAACTTGTAAGAGAACGGTTGCTTATTTCTGGCTCCCACTCTCCAAGAAGGACAAGCTAGGCTTTGAAGGTGGGTTTGCCTGCCCCACCCAGGGCCGGCCTCGGATCCAGGATCCCATGGAGCCTGGGCTCCCCTCTTGGCAAAACGCCCCAGCCCAGCACTAGGGACCAGCACCCAGAGGAGCAGCGTGGGCTAGCCTGGAGGAGGCTGCCCCCTGGTGGCGCGTCCTGCCCAGCGCGTTCCACCCAGCTTGTTCCCACCTTGGCACCCAGAACTACCTGATGGCACGTGATGGTGACCCGTATTCTTGCATTTATCATAACGACCCATGTCCCCGTGAGAGGGTAGGGGGTAGGCATCTTTGCTTTTTTGCTCACGGAGATGTTCCATGCACTTACACACTTCTGGCTCAGAGTGAGTGGCTGTTCAGCGAATGTTTGCTGACTGAATGGCCCCTTGGGACACAAATGACCCACAGCCAGAGATGACCAACCGAGGGACTATCCCGTGGCCGGGCATTGATGTCCAGGGCGCCCTATGACCACCTGCAGTCCCAGCAGTGCTCATGCTGCAGCCGTGCTCCCGGGGAAACGCTGGGTCAGTCCCCCCACCCCCAGAAGCTCCAGTCTGTGGGTCCATCAGTGACCATGAACTCCATTAATCTGTGCACATGACATACTCATTTCCTGGGCTGGGGCACCCCAGGCTGGCTCATGACACGGAGACATGAACAAACAACATGTGAATTCCCAGGGGCTTCTCTTCTGGGCTTGAGATGAATTGTTGCTGGACCGGCCTCAGCACACCCCCCCGAATGCAAGACCCACGACTCCTCCAGGCCAGACCCCCGTGCCACGCTGTAAAGATGCTGCCGCTGTGTGAACTCAGGAAGTGTTGGCCATTGTGTGCTGAAGGTCACTCCAGAGAGGATCTGTGATGTTTGGACATCACCCAAAGAGAGGACAAAGTCAAGGTGCACACTCACCCTGCCCTGGGCTCCACTTCAGGGTCAAGAAAACCTCCTGATTATTGAACCCACGTTCTCTCCCGTGGCCCCCAGCCCAGGTTTCACCATTCTTTGGGGCCTGAACTGACCGTGTCCTGTGCCTCCGCAGACTTAACCCACTCCTGCAGGCTGACCGACGTGTGCATCGGGCAGACGCTGGCTCGCCTTCTGCTTCCATTTTCTCTGCGCTCCAATCCCTTGGGTTACTCTGGGAAACTACCAAACTCCCACGTGCAAGCTCCAGGTAAAGAGCACTCGCGCCTTTATCCGTGGACATTTGAGAAGTGGAAAGTGGAATGTGTGGATGAGCCACACATCGCTTATTGCTAAGGAATCTGGGGGGACCCAACACTCGGATGGTGGGGTCTCCCACGGGTTGTCGCCTCCCCACACCTCCTCCTGACACATCATGACTGTCTCTGAGGTCACCAGCTGCCGGCAGACATGGGTCTTCCATCCATTTCGGAAATCCCATGCCTTGTGCAACCTGGGGCAACTCCCAGAGCAGTCAGTAATGGACATGGGTGTGTCAACACTCTGCCTTCTATAACTGCTGGTCCCCAGCACGCCGCCCTGGCTGGGGACAGGCACGGTGCCAAGGGGGTGGGGAGCAGTGGGGCAGGGAGAGGCAGACAACTACCTAATGCACAGTCCCTCCAGGACTTTACCAAAACCGAGGAGGTGGAGGAGGAGCAGAGCTGCGGGTCCCTCCCAGGCTTCAGTGGAAGAGCTCCACTGTGAATCTGACTAGCAATTTCCAGGAATTAACTAGAAATGCTATCTGTCCCACTCCACACTGGGAAGTGTGGCGCATTCCAGGAATGGAAGATGCATTTCCTTTCTCACGGAAACGTGTCTACATTCACTGTGTGCCTGTCCTAGTGCTTCATGGACATTCTTCTTTCTGCTCCTCACCGAGACCCAGCTGAGGAGGGCAGGACACGGAAGGCCCCGTGAGACACGCGTCCGACTCACAGCACCGGCACGGGCCATGCTTTGTGCCGCAGCCATGAGTCCACGTCCTCTGACTCCTACTTCTCCCACCGTGGTCCCTAGGACTCAACAGAGGAGAAAGCTCAGGCTCTCCCCTACACTTGCTGAATCAGAAACACTGGGAGTTGGGTCCAGAGAGGCATGTTGGAAAAGCTCCTCGGGCTGACTCAAAGCCTACTGAATGGAGCCTTAGAGTGAGGGTTCTCATTCCTACATGTTTTAGGGGAGTTTTGGGGCAGCAGAGAGTGGCTAAGGAGGCTAACTTGCATCCTGGCCAGGAGCAAGTTAATAAATAGCCTCCCTTTCTAGGGCACTGTGTGCAATGCTCAGAATTCTAAGAGCTATATTTACAAACACATCAATAAGAAATGTATTCAGTCTGTGAAAACAGTACTCCCCTGAGAGAGGGACGTACATGAACTTGGTGATTGGTCTAATAGGGTGCAGACTCCGTGTACGTTGAGCAGCTCAGGGCAGCATCTTCTTCCCCATCCTCTCCAACCCCAGCACAAACCAGGCTCACTTCTCACTCAGAAATGTACTCCAGGGTCCTGACTCTCCTTCTGAAGCTCCAGTAGGCTCTTTACCTTGAAGCCAGAGTGATTTTTTCTGCAAATCTGAGTTGCTTAAAACAATCCTTGCCTTAAGGATTACTATTTCTCACAGGATACGCACTGAAATGCCCGCGAATGTTATGGAAGCAGAAAAGACCCCAAATAGCCAAAGTCATCTTGAGAAAGAAGACCAAAGCCAGAGGCATCACACTTCCTGATTCTAAACTATCTTACAAAACTGAAGTAACCAAAACAGTTCAGTACTGGCATAAAAACAAACACAGACCAGTGGAACAGAATCAAGAGCCCAGAAATGCACCCATGCTATATGGCCAACTAATCTGACATGGGAGACAAAACATGCAAGGTGGAAAGATAGTCTCTTCAGTAAATGGTATTGGAAAACTGGACAGCCACATGCAAATGAATGAGACTCCTATTTATATCATACACACAAAAAATCAAGTAAAATGGATTAAATATTTGAACATAAGACCTAACACCATAAAAATTCCTAGAAGAAAATATAGGGGTAAGCTTCTCGACAATGATTTTTTGGATTTGACACCAAAGACAAAAGGAACATAAAAATAAGCAAAACTTAAAAGCTTCTGCACAGCAAAGGAAACTCTCAACAAAATGAAAAGGCAACTGACTCAATGGGAGAAGATATTTGCAAATCATATATCCAACAAGGGGTGAATATCTGAAATATTTTAAAAACATATAACTCAAGAGCAAAAAAAAAAAAAAAAACGATTTAAAACAGAGGCACTGAATAGTCATTTTCTCCAGAGAAGATGTACAGATGGCCAACAGACACACGAAATGATGCTCGCCATCACTCATCTTCACAGAAATGCAGATCAAAGCCACAATGAGCTATCACACCTGTCAGAACAGCCATCATCAAGAACACAAGAAACAACAGGTGTTATGAGGATGCAGAGAAAGGGGAACCCTCAGGCGCTGTTGGTGGGAATGCAAACTGGTGTAGCCACTCTGATAAACAGTATGGAGGCTTCTTAAAAAGTGAAAAATAGAACTAGGATAGGATCCAGCAATGCCATTCTGGCTACATATCCACAGGAAATGAAAATAGGATCTAGAAGAGATATTTGCATTCCCATGTTCACTGCAGCATTATTCACAAGCCAAGACACAGAAAATGAATTTGTTTGTCCACTGACAAATGAAAAGATAAGAAGGTGTGGCCAGTGGAGCTGCTGAGTGAGGGGGAGCCCCAGGAAGGAGTGAGGATTTGATCTGGAGGCGCAGGGACCTGGGGCTGTCCTCCTCAGTCTCAGTCTCCACTCCAGGCACCAGTCCACATAGTGGTCCTCCTCCAGGTGGTACTCCTCCCCCTTGTGGTTCTCCTCCTCCTCATGATGCTCCTCCAGGTCGTGCTCCTCCTCTTTGTGGTGCTCCTCCTTTTTGTGATTCTCTTCTTCATGGTGCTCCTCCTCCAGGTGGTGTTATTCCTCCTTGTGATGCTCCTCCTACCCCCATGTGGACTCAGGGTCCCTTTCACCAGTTCTGGACCAGGACAGGGGGTCCGCAGGAACCACAGACCAGGACAAGCTCTGGGCTCTGGGCTAGTGGGTCTGTCTCACTCCTGGGGTGTGATGGCTACTCTTACATGTCAACTGGCCTGGACCACAGGGGCCCAGTATGTGGTTAAACACAATTCTGGGCAATTCACACCTGAATCTGCACCCTGAGTAAAGCAGTGAGGGGGGGCTTGTCCCATCCATGGAGGCCCAGGTAGGGCAGAAAGGGAAGTAACTCCCTCTGTGCCAGCTGCTGAGTGGAAACACGGTCTTCTCCTGCCCCCGGACCAGCATGTGCATGTCTGGGCTCTGGCTCTTGGGGCTCCAGGCTCAAACCCACACCCCCAGCTCCTGGGTCTTCAGCATGCCCACTGGGGGACTTCCCAGCCTTCTCCATGGTCACGTGAGCCATTTCCACACCACACCCACCACACACACACACCGCATACATACACACTACCTACCACACACCACGCACGCCATATAATACACGTGCTACATGCCACACACTACATACGACACCACACACACCACACTGCATACCACATACATGTGCACACTACACGCATACACTACATACCACACCGCATGCCACACAATACAGTACATACCACATACACGCACACGTACTACACATGACACACCCGACACACTACACACTACATGCCACATACACTATACACACCACATACACACACACATACATACTACACACACCACACATACGCATGCCAGGCCACTCCCTCTGTCTGACCCTCCTTCCCGGCCGCTCCTGCCCTCTAAGACCCACCACCTCTGAGGCTGAGTGCCCGGCCCTGCCGTCCCTCCCCTGAACAGCTGACATGGGCACGGTCTCTCCTCCCTGCCCTGAGACTCCACGACGCCCGATGGCCCACACCGCGCCTCGCCTGTGCCCGCTGCTGACTATGGGGACTCAAAGCTATTTTGTATCCAGGCGCCTCGTCCTCCCTGTTGGGACCTGTTGTGGACAAGGGGACATCTCAGTTCACTGTGATGCTCGGAATGGATGCTTGAGGTTTATCAAGACATTGGATTAACACTCCATTTTGTTTAAAAGTCCTACAAACGTAAATGCACGCATGATACCGTAGGCATATAAAGGCTTAGAGAAAACGATGGGGAAGACATTCACTACAATGTTGCGTTTGAGTAGGAAGTTTACAGGTGACTTTTTCATATCCTGCATTCCAGTTTGGATACAAGAAAGAGGCAGTAGTTTTAGAATCACAAAAAGACATGACATAGAAAGTGTTTATAACTTTTAAAGAAATCATGTGGCAAAGAAAATCATGTTGCATTTAGACACATGACTGTAAGAAAAAGTAGCTGTGCTATTATCTTCATTCCACAAAGTTTCAGGGAGACAGCAATGACAATAACAACGTGCCTGTGTCCAAATAATGTCTGGGCAGTTGGTATCACAAACTGGCACTTTCCCAAAATATTTTTTAAAACTGGGCTGGGGACCAGGGTGAAAAGAAAATGTGGCTCTTTTAAAGAATTCTTTTCCAAATAAAGGTTGTGTTTTTTAAAAAGGATGTTATAGGAATTTACATCATCATTTTGAGCAGCAGTTAGCTTCTTGATAAATACGTTCATGTTTCCTGGGAGAAGAGTTTTGCCTTATAATCAACCTCAAAAAGAAATAGCCGATGAAAAAGGCAGAGCCACATGGAGCCTCCATGATAATCAGGCAAATGGTGCAGTGATGTGGTTTGGGGTCCTCCCGGCAACACGGCAGGGGCAGGCCAGGGCGTGGAAATCGTGGAAATCTCTAAGTGCCCACAACAAGGTCACTTTGCCCACCTGGGACTCCTCTGCCCACATGGACAACTTCAGGGAATGTGTTGAACCCGTCTTAGAACCTGGCGAGGTTCCTTGTTGGGCTGGCCGACTCTGAGTCCGTGCCTGCAGCTCCAGGGCTGAGTTCTGCACACAGATCCTGCAGTGCCCCCTTCCAAGGACTCTGTGAAATCAAAGCTGTTCTCATGTTAACACTAAGACCATTTGCCTTCTTCTCTCTACTTCTCTATTGTGTGCAATGGAACTCTCCCAAGGTTACAGGGTGAGTGATATCACAGCAGACTGAAGGCAGAAAGGGAATCTTGATAGTTATTAAAGAATCTTAATAGGTAGGGATTAGAGATATCTGAAAATGTAAAACAGGATCCCTCTTCTCATCAAATATTTTTAATTTTGGAAAGTATAGTTATTTTTATTAAAAGATATCATTGATATTAGCATATAATGGCTTATTAGTCTTATTTACAAATCAATTAATAGTTTTCCACTTCTTTAATTTTTAGGATGATAAATATCTACAGCCATAACCTGCATAAGCACAAATCTGTGGGATCCTCCATAATTTTTACTGACAGAAAAGAGGCCTGACACCAAACCTTCGACTACCTGTCTTCTACTACAAGTAACAACAAAGCGGCTCTGTAGTGGGCTCGTTCTATCCGGTCCTGAGTGGTGCGACGTGTTTGGGGCCAGGTGTGGTAGATTTGCAAGGTGGGACAGCCAGGCCAGACTACCTCTCCCTGAACCCCATGTCCCGCGTGGTTCTGGTCAGGGCCCCACAGATGGGACCCCTGTGACGGCAGCTCATGTGGGGCCCTCACCCACCGACTCCCGTCATGGGCGCCAGCTACCGCTCACCTTCCCCAGAGCTGTGTGTGTAGCTCCCGGATGAGGGGCCCTGATGTCCACAGATGGGCATGGCAGGAGGTCGGAGGCGACAAGGACAAACGAACATCCTCATCTGCTCTCGTGGGCTCAGCGTGTGTCCTTTCTGCCATCCTGCCTTTGTTATCTGCCTCGTGCCACCCGCATGTCCCACAGCAACATGAAGACTGAGCCAGTGGCGACAGCTGTGCGAGTCCTGGGACAGCCACCCTTTTGTCAACCCCTCAGGGTCGGCAGGGCAGCAACCAGAGTTGGCTGATGGCAGGACAAAGAGCCTGTGCAGACACAGGAAGGCACAGAGGGAGGCTGTACCAGAAGACAGGACGATGTCCTCACATGACACTATGCCTTCTCACGTTTGGGCGCCTGGTATCCCCTTCCCCCCCAGAGGCTGCCATGTCCAGAGGGTCTCATGCAGGAGAGGAGCCGGCCGGACTGCTCTGAAACCGTGGCTCTGGCTGTCAGGCCTGGAAACAGAAGGTCAGGCCGGGTCACAGAAGCTGGTGAAAAGGTACCTATGGCATCGTTCTGGGCACCTATGCAGGACAGACGGCCTCCGTGGGGAATAAGCCTTCACGAGCACGTCTACACTCTCCCTTCTGGCCGTTCCGTCATTCACTTTCACTTTTACTTTTCTAGAGCTGGTTGAGCTGAGTACCCCTCCATGTGACCAGCACGGGTTCTGGGGGCAAATCCAAACATTTTCCTATTTGAGGAATGTATTAGTGACCTGACACTGCATGACGGGTCACCTCAGACCAGGGCAGGAAACCAGCAAGGGTTTATAACTCGTGAGCTCGTCTCTGAGAGTCAGCAGGCTTAGAACGACGCAGCCGGGACTCTTTGGCTTCGGATCTCTGTAGATTCCAGCAAAGCAGTGACCAGGGCTGTGGTCCTCTGAGGGCGTGAAGGGCGGCAACATCCACTTCTCGGGAAGAGCCATTCTGCCATCAGTCAGGCGGCTGCTGGCCAGAGGGATGCCCCACAGGGTGGCTGATGGCCACGCGGCAGCCGGCTGCCCCAGAGTGAGCGCACAGGACGGAGCCACGCTGGTGCCTTGTACAGCCTCATCTCGAGTGGCATGGCCTCACTCCCTCCACACTCTGGACACACAGGACAATCCAACTGTGAGAGGCTGACACACGGGGCATTAATCCCACAAGGTGGGACCGCGGGGGACCATCATGGAGGCAGCCATCGGGAATTCATCCAGGGAGAAACTGAATCACGAATACACAGTCCCCAAGAAAAACGACTCATTATTCTTTATATTTACTCATATTTATTACTTGATTTTTATGGAGAAAAAAACTAGGACATCAGCAAGGGAGTATTATCGTTTCTATCTCGCAGATGAGGAAAATAAAGCAAAAGAGATCTCTGTCACCGGGTAATGTTGCACCAACTGGGTCTAGAACTCTTAGCCGACTGCATTCCCCATTTTCCCATCACAGAGTGAGGCAGCAAGAGGCCAGGATGCAGCTCCTTACAGAAAAGGAGCAGGAATGGCCAGTAGGCAGTGGATAAAGGGCTTCCACCATTTGAGGAGAACTCCCACACAATCTTCCGAAGTGACCTGTAGTGAGTGGTTCTCAAATCCTGCCCCAATCCCTGCCCTGAACGAGGTATCCTACTGCTAAAACCAAATGGTGCCATTTTTTGCCCCTTCGTATGCACACACGAATACTGGATAGATTTTTCCCAATTTGGGGCTTTTATCCTAGATTTTTCCTAAAGTCTGCAACCTGGTACCAATTATGCAACAAGAGCTGGCAGAAAACGAATGAATAGCAAATGATGGTTAGAGAAACCAGACACAGCAGGACGTTCCGAGACGCCTTGTTGGTATTTCATAATGTGTTCTCACATGTGCTTGAGATTACTTCACGGTATCCAAATACACATTCCTAACGTGTGTGTTTCATTAAATGAATCGGTATTTCTGGTGGTTCACCAAGGAGTCCAAGACCATCCGGAGGTCCATTCCTGAGCAAGATCACACCACTGAAGACGAGACTCCTTCCAGCTGACTACATCTCCCACCTAATAAAACGCCGATCTTTGGCTTCCACGAACAAATATGTTGGAAGAAATTTAAAACATTCTTCCCCAGAAGAGTACAGTTCAGGACAATGTCTGCCCGCTAGCCCCCAGCCTGCTTAATCTTCTAGAACCACAGAGCTCTC
This sequence comes from Nasua narica, assembly GCA_028533885.1. Taxonomy (NCBI): domain Eukaryota; kingdom Metazoa; phylum Chordata; class Mammalia; order Carnivora; family Procyonidae; genus Nasua; species Nasua narica. The sequence goes on from CM052813.1 coordinate 2,438,486, forward strand.
CTCCCAGTGAGCCATCCAAGAAGGAGAGTCCTCCTGCCACCCACAGATCTGCTACCTTCCTGTCGGACAATGTCACGGGCAAGCCCGTCACCAGCAACCCTGAGAGTCTATGGGCTCCTCCAGAGTAGGAATCCTGCACCCTTAGCTCCACACAGTACCTGGCGTGGAGTACCAAGGAGAGGCGGTCTGTAATCACCTGTTAAAACAATGACTGGCTCCGAAGTCTCTGAAGGCCTGATCCTGTCCCCCACGCTTTCTCATTAAAGCCTCTCAACCAGGATTCCATGATAAATTAGCCTACGGACAAGTGATCGGAAGGACTGTTTTTCAGTTTTCCCAAGAATGCTCCATAGCTAGTGCCACTATAGGAGGAAACGAGATAAGCTAATTTTTCCTTTTTTTTTTTTTTTTTGGAGAGAGAGACTGCAAGCAGGGGGAGAGAGGAGGGAAGTGGGGAAGGGGCAGAGGGAGAGAGATCTTAAACAGGCTCAACACAGAGCCAGTGCAGGGCTCGATCTCATGGCCCTGACATCATGACCTGAGCTGAAATGAACACACTGAGTCACCCAGGTGCCCCAAGATAACCTAATACATGACATATGTTGGTTGCCTTAGGCAGTGGGCTTTATTCTAGCAGGCATCCTTGTCAAGAAGGGCCCACCGAGGTTTCCCAGCTAACCTGGCCTGTGGTACGAGCACACAGGATGGCGAGGGTCTCAGCTCTGCCTGAGAAGGAACCTGGAGCCACGCTCAAGCTCCCTCAGTGAGCACAAAACCTAAAGTCCACGAGCACAGAAAGTGAAACCATGCTTGCCAGACACTAGGGGTGAGGGGCAGGGACACGGCCATCAGGGACTCTTCTAAGGCGCTGGAAATGTTCTAAAATTGGATAACAGCAGTGACAGTTGCATAACTCTATAAATACACTAAAAAATCACTGGGGCTGTACACTTAAAACAAGTGAAATTTTGTGGTACATGAATTTTATCTCAAAAAAGCATTGTAGAAAAGAATCTATTTACCCATAAACATCTACTGTAAAGACACGAAGCAGACAGATGTGAAGGGAGAGCGCTCAGGATGAAGGGAACCACAGGCTGACTTAGGGCCAGAGTCACGCCATCGCCAACAACAAAGATGGTGAACACAACAAGTAGTAATAGAGAGTTTTAATGTTCCCACTCCAGTGGTTTCCTCACCACATCCTAGAAATATGTTCAATTAAAAAAAAAATCCCTCAAAACTACCCCCCTTCCAAGCACCACACACCTAGTCATGGCCAAGCTTCTCAAGTGTCTCCATCTTCAATTCCTACTGGTCCATGCATTCCATGCAACAAGCACGTAGCAAACATCTATTCTGTGACCAAAAGTTTGCTCAGCAGGTAGATAAATGAAGTACAGAATTTATTTACTCTTAATAAACTCACTCATGAGTGATGAGAGCAAAAACTGTCAGCGTAAGGAACTCCAAAAATCCACATCTGCATAAAAATCAATGAAACAAAAAACAGGCAGAATGAACTCCTTCGGAGCTCTAGAATCTACGCAAAACCGTGCAGTAACCTGGGGGGCACTTGATCCAGAAAATGCCTGAATCTCCATAAGCAGCATTCCAACTTACCCTAGCCCATCCCCCATGGCCTCAATGAGCATTAGCCTTTAAAGTAACAGTCCACATCCCTGGGGCAGGCACCAGGTGGGAATTGCAAAGAATTGCCCTTATTTGTTCTGTCTGGAGGGTCTCTGGAAGACATGCTCGAAAGGGCTGGACTTCTGGCCTCATGATAAAACTGCTCGGTGGGGGCTATTTGTCAAAAACCTTTCCAGGCAGATGCTTTAGTCACTGATACAGGAGATGCTGAATAACAGACCACAGTAAATTGGCCAAAAGGTGAGGGTGAAAGACTAGAGAATGAAGAGCTCTGGGGAACAGGGCTTTGAAAAACCCCCACATATTTCTGGGAATCCAGAAGGCCACATGCACGCCCAGGGCTATGTAAAAGGTTCAGGAGAGACCATAAGGTCTCACCTGTGGTTGACCTTGAGGCTCTGTGAAAGCGAAGTTAAGCTAAGGGACAGTTGTGAACTGTCTCATTGATTGTTAGACCTATGCCCCAACACAGAGCCCCTCAGCAGAGACTGGGAGGGTTTTTTGGTCCCAGTCATTCAAAGAATCTCTGCTGAATGATCAGCTGACCACTGACCTAAGGGAACAGAGAGACTCCTGCAGCCAGACCTGACAAAGAACACAGACTTTACAAAACTGGTTCAGAAAAGCCACTAAACAAATAACCACTATTACAACAGAAGCAAAAACAACAAATCCTGGGGAAGGGGGATCCTTTCCCATTATAATACACAAAATGTAAAGTCTTCAACAGAAGTTACAAGGCATGCCAAGGAACAAGAAAGTACAGCCCATACACAAAGGAACAAGAATCAATGAGTAAGAACTCACTGAAAAAGTCCAGATATTGGAATTAATATTAATAGCATAAAATCAACAATTTTAAATATGCTTGAAGAGATAAAGGAAACATTAAAGCATGGAAAGGATGGCCCATCAAATAGAGACTATCAATAAAGAGAAAGATTATAAAAAGAAACCAACCAGAAATTCTGGACCTAAAATTAGTACAATAACTAAAATGGGAGATTCAATAAAATTGTTCAACAGCAGATTTGAACAGGCAAAAGAAATAATCCATGAATTTGAAGATAAAACAATTAAGGTTATCCAATCTGAGGAACAGAAAAGATAAAGAAATGAATACAAATTAACAAAACCTCAGATATTTGGAGGACATCATCAGACACACCAACATATGTCTACTGAGATTTCTAGAAGGAAAGGAGAGAGAGAGAGGTAGAACATTTGTTGGGAGAAACAATGGCTGCAAATTTCCCAAATTTGATGAAAGATATAGATCTGCTGACCAAGGAGCACAAGAAAATCTAAAAGGATAAATCAAAAGACAGCTGCACCAGATATATCATAATCCAACTACTGAAAGCCAAAGACAAAGAATCCAGAAGCATGAGGGAACTGACTCATCACATGTAAAGCATCTTCAATAAGGTCAACAGCTGATTTATCATCAGAAAACAGAAAGGTCAGAAGACAGTAAGGTGATGTACTCAAAGTGCTAAAATTTAAAAACTGAAAAGCAAGAATTCTGTATCCAGCAAAACTATCCTTCAGAAGTGGGGCTCTCTGCTCAGCGGGGAGCCTGCTTCTCCCGCTTTCTCTCTGCCTGCCTCTCTGACTACTTGTGATCTCTTTCTGTCAAATAAATAGATAAAATCTTAAAAAAAAAAAAGTCTCTAGAGAAACCCAAAAACACAGGAGAGACAGTAACAGGGATGCCAGAGGAACTATCAGCCTCTGACAGTTAAAGCCAACGGAGTCAGTAGGCACAGCCTGACCCCTAGCCAGATAAACATAAAGATGCCCACTAAGCACCCAATTACCTCAGTTTCTTCACCCAGTACATGTCCAGCTTTCAGCCAAAAAAAATCACAAGGCATGTGAAGGGTCAAAACATAGTTTAAGGAGACAGAGCAAGCATCAGAACTGACTCAGATGTGGAAGAGATGTTGGAATGATCAGACTGAGAGTTTAAAACCATGATTAACATGTGTAACAGTCTCATGGAAAAGGTGAGCAACATGCAAAAACAGATGGCAATGAAAGTAGAGAGATGAAAACAATAAGAAAGAATTATTTTAAATAACAGAAATCAAAATAACACTGTAACAAAAGTTAAAGCCTTTGACCAGTGATCAATAGACCAGAGTAGCTAACAAAGGAAGAGATGGTAATAAACTTGAATTCAAGTAATTGAATTCAAGAATTCAATTCTTGTAATTGAAACAAGAATTCAAGCAATAAACTTGAATAAATGCCAATAGTATATTCCAAAACTGAAATGCAAACAGAAAAAAAAATTATAACAAGGATGCAACAGGCTAAGATCTGTGGGATAATTAGAAAAGGTATACCATGCCAATGGTGGGAATGCCAGAAGAGAAGAAACAGAGAAAGAATGGAAGAACAGAAAAAATACAGAAGCCATGGTGACTGGGAATTTTCCAAAATTAAACATTGACACCAAACCACAAATCCAAACAGCTAAGAAAGCAACAAGCAGGATATATACCTTTAAAAAAAAAAACCTATGCCTGGGTATATCATATTCAAACTGCAGAAAATCAAAGACAAAGAAAAAATCTTGGAAAAAGCCAGAGGAGGAGGTGGAGGGAACAACTCACACACAGAAATATGCAAAATTACACAGGACTTCTCTTCAGAAACCATGCAAGTAAGAAAGCAGAGTAAAATATTTGAGATGTTAAAAAAAAAAAAAAACACCAACTTAGAGTTCCGTATTTAGCAAATTTATCCTTCAAAAGTGAAGGAGAACTAAGGATCTCTTCAGACAAACAAAACTGGAGGGAATTTGGCACCAAGAGACCTACCTTGAAGAGGCATTAAAAGACGATCATCAAAAAGTAAAATACAGGCCAGAAGCTCAGGTTTAAATAAAGCGAGGACAAGTGTTAGAGAAAAAATAAAAAAGGTAAAAATAAAATATTTTCTTTTTCTTATTCTTGATATGAGAGAAAGAACAGTTTGTTCAAAATAATAACAACAATAAATTTGGTGACTGTTGTTTACCGCTCAGAGAAATGAGTGGCAGTGATGTTTAAAAGGGTGGGAGGGGAAGTGGGAGTACTCTGCGTAAAGAACTTGGATTACTCATGAAATGGCACAGTGCTCCTCAAGAGCCGACTTGGATTAGTTACAGATGCACATTGAAAACTCAAGGGCAACCACTAAGAAAAATCATAAAAGTATAATTCTAAAAGAGAGGCAATTGATATAAGTAAATATTCAATAAAACCAGAGAATGCAGGGGCGCCTGGGTAGCTCAGTCGGTTGAACAGCAGGCTCTTGATTTCCACTCAGGTCATGATCTCAGGATCCTGGCTCCATGCTTAGCAGGGAGTCTGCTTGAGGATTCTTTCTCTCTCACCCCCCTCCATCTGCCGCTTCCCCAGCCCATGTGCTCTCTCTCTCTCTCAAATAAATAATCTTTTAAAAAAACAGAGAATGCAGAAAAAAGAGTGACATACAAAGGAACATAAAACAAAGCAACAAATTAAAACAGAAACAAATATGACCAATGTTAATCAAACTATATAAATTACCCTTTTAAACATCCATGATCAAAATATACCAAATAAAGTATGGTCAGACAGATTTTAAAAATAATAGGGCGCCTGGGTGGCTCAGTTGGTGGAGCAACTGCCTCCGGCTCAGGTCGTGATCCTTGAGTTCCAGGATCGAGTCCCACATCACGCTCCCGGCTCCACGGGGAGCCTGCTTCTTCCTCTAACCTTCTCTCCTCTCATGCTCTCTCTCACGTTCTCGGTCTCTCAAATAAATAAATAAATAAATCTTTAAAAAAAAAAAAAAAAAAGAACCAAATACATGTTGGCTACAAGAAACCCACTCTAAATACAAAGACATAGATCAAATAAAAGTGAGGGGGTCGGGGTACCTGGGTGGCTCAGTTCATTAAGCACCAGACTCTTGATTTCAGCTCAGGTCATGATCTCAGAGTAGTGAGAGTAAGCCCCATGTGGGGCTCCACACTGGGCATGGAGCCTGCTTAAGATTCTCTCTCCCTCTCCCTCTGCTTCTCCTCGTCCCTGCTCAAGTGCTTGCTTCCTCATACAATACAATACAATACAATACAATACAATACAATACAATACAATACAATACAATACAATACAATACAATACAAGTGTGGGGGTGGATAAAGATAAACCATGCTTACACTCAGCAAAAGAAAGTTGGAGTAGCAGACGCCTCGGTGGCTCAGTTAGTGAAACATCTGCCTTCATCAGCTTAGGTCATGATCCCAGGGTCCTGGGATCAAGTCCCACATCAGGCTCCCTACTCAGTGAAGATCCTGCTTCTCTCTCTGCCTGCCATTCCCCCTGTTTATGCTCTCTCTTGTTCTCTCTCCCTCTCTCTCTCTCTGAAAAATAAATTAAATAAAATATTTTTTAAAAAAAGAAAATCGGAGGAGTGATATTAATTTCAGACAAAACAGATGTCAGAGCAAGTAAAATTATCAGGAGAAAGAAGGGCATTCATTATATGATGATAAAGCGGTCAGTTCTCCAAGAAGACACAATAATCTTTGATGTACATGTGCCTAAAAACAGAGAGTCAAATACATGAAACAAAAACTAATAGAGTTAAAAGGAGAAACGAACGGGCCCACTATTGCTTTGGAGATACCAGCACACTGCTGTCAGTAACAGGCAGATCCGAACTGCCGAAAACCAATAAGGACACACTTGAACTGAACGACACCATCCATCACCTGGATCTAATTGACATTTAAACACTACTCTACCAACAACAGCAGAATATACATCCTTCTCAGACTCAAACAGAACGTGCACCAAGATAGACCACATTCTGAGTCATAGAACACATCATACATCTGCTCTCTGACCACAATGGGATGAACTAGAAATCAGTAACAGAAGGGTAACTGGAAAATCCCCAAATTCTCAGTGATAAAAAAAAAACACACTACTAAATGGCAAATGGGTCAGAGAAATCTTAAGAGAAATTTTTTTATATCTTCAGCTAAAAATACAACTTACCACAATTCGCAATACGTTGCAGGGAAAACAGTGTTGGGAAGAAAATTCATATTGTTGAAAGCTACGTTAGAAAAGAAGAAATATCTAAATCAATCACCTAAGCTTCCACCTTAGAAAACTGGAAAGGAAAGAGAAAATTAAATCCAAAGTAATAAGAAGGAAAGGAATTGGGGGCCCTGGGTGGCTCAGTGGGTTAAAGCCTCTGCCTTTGGGTCCTGGGATGGAGCCCCGCATGGGGCTCTCTGCTCAGCACGGAGCCTACTTCCCCCTCTCTCTCTGCCTGCCTCTCTGCCTACTTGTGATCTGATTCCTCTCTGTCAAATAAATAAATAAAATCTTTAAAAAAAAAACAAGATGAAGGAAAGGAATTACAAAATTAGAGCAGAAATTTATAAAACTGGACAGAGGCAATCACTAAAGAAAATCAACAAAACCAAAAGCTGGTTCTTTAAAAAGATCAATAAAATTGATAAAACTCTAGCCAAGTTACTAAAAAAAAAAAGACAAATTACTAATACCAGAAATAAAAAACAGGCCATTACTACAGATCCCATGGACATAAAAAGGATAACAAAGGAATACCATGAACAATTCTCCAGTCCTAATTTTGATATCTTATATAAATGGACCAAATTCCTTAAAAGACACAATTCATGAAACTCACACAGTCTGGAAACCAATCTGTACCATATTACGGATAAATGGAACCCGACCACATGATTACTGTTATTAAATCAGCTTGCACATGGACTGAAGATGACCTTTGACTCATCTGACTCGCCTAACCCTCGGGGGGGGGGGTGCTAAATTTGAGGCAGAACACAGGCAGAAGCATATCAACCTGGACTACCACATCACCAGGGCTTCACTTCAGGGTGCTGTGTGCTCAGTTCCTGGGGCTGGCTGGCTCACCAGCAGATGAATTTTGAGACCACAAAGTCCCAAGTGACCCAGAGCAACTTTGCGGTTGGCTACGGGACTGATGAAATCCAGCCCCGCATCAATGTTAATGACGGGACAGAGTTCGGCAGCTCCTTCTGCCAGAAGGTGAACAGGAAGCTGGAAATCTCCGTCAGTCTCAACTGGACAGCAGGAAACAGTAACACTCACTTTGGAAGAGCAGCCAAGTATCAGATTGATCCTGATACCTGCTTCTTGGCCAAAGGGAACAATTCCTGATAGGCGTAGGGTATATTCAGATCCCAACATGGTACTAGGGTATACTCGGATCCCATCAAACTGATGCTGTCAGCTCTGCCAGGAAGCAAAAATGTCAATGCCAGTGGACGCCAGCCTGGTCTGGGACTGGAATTTCAAACATAAATGAATACCAGACAGTTGTTCAGTTTAAAACTATTATGCAGCATAGCTAACTTTGGTACTTAGTGTCCCTTTTACTATTGTATATCTGGCATGCAATTTTGCTGGACATCATGTTAGACATTCAGGTTAAAGATGATTTAGCTTGGGGCCCCTGGGTGGCGCAGTTGGTTGAGCGACTGCCTTCGGCTCAGGTCATGATCCCGGAGTCCCGGGATCGAGTCCCACATCGGGCTCCCAGCTCCATGCGGAGTCCGCTTCTCACTCTGACCTTCTCTCTCTCACTCTCTCTCTTTCCTAATAAATAAATAAATAAAATCTTAAAAAAAAAAAAAAAGATGATTTAGCTTGAAGGTTACAAAAGTACATAAGGAATCCAATTCCAAAAACATCCTTTCACCTGTAGTCTTGGGGGGAACCTGGAGACTACTCTAAAGAGCTCAAGTTTCTTTTTTAGAGAAATGGCTGCCAGTGGAAGCTGATAACACGTAGGCACTTTGTAAATCCATACTGAGTTAATGAATGAAATTGTGACTTTCTGAGAATCAAACTGGGTTTCCTGCCCAGAATGAGGAGAGGCTCATTGTTAGATGCTGTGCACAAACACTTCTGAAAGGAATTTTTAGAATCTTCATGACCTCTTTCTACCCTTCATCACCACCTCCTACTCCATCCTCCTCAAAGCAGGTCAGCAGGGAAAGTAGCTGTTTCCTCTGTGCCGTTTGGGGTAGAGAGGGTGGACGTGATGAAAGCCATGACTCATGACTTAATTCTCTCTCTTATTGATCTGCTGCCCTTGCACCAGAGTCTGACATAGCTGCCAAGAGCTCCAGCTGCAAGGTGGGAAGAGTGTGTGTCACTGTAGTCACATGGTGATAACCCTTGAGATCTAAATCAGACTTCTGTTGCATGATCACCGCTCAGTTGGCTTTTTAGAAGCTTAATGGGTGCATTTTAGTCTTCCGTTTGTTTGGAATTAGACCCTCCCCCTTCAAGTGCTTGAATTATCATCACTTAAAATAAAACTTGAATAAAATATTGAAACTAGAGAAGAGCCTCAGGATGGTCACTCTCACCACTCCTATTCAACATGGTACTGGAGGTCCCATGTACAGCAATCAAGCAAGACAAAGAAATAAAAGGTATTCCAACTGGAAATTAGACATTATTTTTAAATGATGTGATCTTCTATATTGAAAATCCCAGACTCAACTAAAAAACTATTGGATCTAATCAATGCATTCAGTAAAGCTTCATGCTGTGAAATCAATACACAGAAACAAGTTACATTTCTACACACTAACAACGAAATAGCTGAAAAAATAAAACTATCCCATTTACAATAGCATTAAAAACAATAAAATACCTAGAAATAAATTTAACCAAGGAAGTGAAAGTTCGATACAATGAAAACTACAAGAAAGAAATCGAAGACACAAACAAATGGTTCATGGATTGGAAGAGTTAATAATATTAAAAGCCCATGCTACCCAAAGCTAGCTATAAATTCATTGCTATCCCTATCAAAATTGCAGCAGCATTTTTCATAGGAATAGAATAAACAATCCCAATATTTGTATGGAACCACAAAAGACCCCAAATAGCCAAGCCATCACAGAAAGAAAAAAGGTGGAGGCATCACACTTCCCGATTTCACGCTACTACAAAGCTATAGTAATTAAGATAGTGCGGTACTGGCACAAAAACAGACCTGTAGAACAATGAAGCAGAACAGAGAGCCCAAAATTAAACCCCTGCATGTCTGGTTAGCTAGTATTTGAAAAGGAAGCCAAGAACATCCAATGAGAAAAGAACAGTCACTTCCACAAATGGTGCTGGGAAAACTGGTTAACTACATGGAGAAAAATGAAATTGGACCCCTGTCTTATAATATTCACAAACACTCACAATGGATCAGAGACTTAAACAGAAAACCTAATACCATAAAACTCTTCGACAAAAGCCCCTTGACATTGGTCTTGCCGATGACTTCTTTGATATGACTCCAAAAGCACAAACAAGGGACTAAATCAATAAGTGGGGCTAAATCAAACTTCAAAGCTTCTGCACTACAAAAGAAACAGCAAAATAAAAAGGTAACCTAAACAGTGGGAGAGAATATTTGCAAGCCACGTATAGATGAGAGGTTAAGATCCAAAATTTACAAAGAACTCATACAACTCAATAACAATAAAACACAACAATCCAATTAAACAATGAGCAGAGGAGCTAAATAGACATTTTTCCAGAGAAGACATCCAGACAGCCGACAGGTACACGAGAAGGTGCCCAACATCCCTCCTCATCAGGGAAATGCTAATCAAGACCACAATATCAAGTCACACCTATTAGAATGGCTGTCAAAAAAACAAGAAATAACAAGTGTTGGCGTGGATGTGGAAAAAGGGGAGCGCTTGTTCACTGTTGCTTGGATTGTAAACCAGTCCAGCCACTTAAGAGAACAGTATGAAAGTTCCTCAAGAAATTAAAAATAGAATTACCGTACAGCTCAGCAATCCTACTTGTGGGTATGTACCCAAAGGAAATGGCAACAGGTCAGGAAAGAGCCGTCTGCACCCCCATGTTTATGGCAGCATTACTCACAATGGCCAAGATACAGAAACAATGGTAAGTGTCCATCGGTGGGTGAATAGATAAAGAACATAAACACACACAGTGGACTACTGCTCAGCCACGAGAAAATCACGACTTGTCATTTGCAACAACACAGATGAGTCCTGAGGACATCATGTTAAATGAGATAAGTCATACAAAGACAAAAGATTCCATATGATATTCCTTGTATGTGGAATCTGAAAAAATCCTGACCTTGAAAAGACTAGAGAGGGGAAGAGTAGTTACAAAGGCTGGGGGTGGGGAATGGCAGAAACGTTTAGAGGTTGTTCGAGGATGCACACCTACAGCGTCTAGATTTAAGTTCTGGAGGTGTAATTAATACACAGTACAGGGGTTACAGGGTCCCCCAAAAATACTATTACAAAAATGAAACTTGATAAGGAACTAGATCTTAATTGTTCCCATCACTAGAAGAAATGGAAAGTATGTGACACAGTAGAGGTGTTGGCTGATGCCACAGTGGCAGTCATTACAGGCTGATGGCATCAAGTTAGTGTCCTGCACACCTCAGACTCACACAGGGCTGTATGGCAATTATCTCTCAATGTAAACAAATAGGACAGATCTTCCTCCCTCTCCCTCCTCTATCCCTCTCTCCCCTCTCCTCCTCCCCTTTCCTCTCCCCCTCCACTTCCCCCCAATCCATCTCTCCCCCATACCCCTTCTCCCCCTTCCCCTTCCCCACAGCCCCTCCCTCTCCCCCTCCACTTTCCCCCTCTACCCACTGAGTAGTGCCTTCTTCCAGAGCCGGCATAAAATCCCACTTTTTGTCAAAACTTCCTTAAAGTTTCTCTTAAAGCCCCACAGACATGATGACACCCTTTCCTGGGCCCCAACCCACCTTCCAACTGCCCCCACACACATCTCCTCCCTCATACCTCAGTCAATTCCTAAGCCAGCAACATCTCCCTCAAACTCCAAGGCCCTTGAAGGATGGGCTGTCGTGTTCATTCCTGTACGCTCAGTGCATACATCACTGTCTGACATGTGGTGCCTAAGAGCTCAAGAGATATTTTTGCTTTATTAATGGATTGTGAAGTATAAAAATATTATCCCAGACAGTAACAGTAGAGCCCGCTACTTGTTCTGAGGGCAGCATGGTCTCCTCAGCACAACTTAATCTGTGTACAAAGAACTCAGAGAAAATAAGAAGAAAATATCTGAGGTTTGGGGGAAGGTTAAATCATCATCTTCAACTTGAGAAATGGAGTCTGGGGAGGGATTTAAATGTATCTTCAAATGAATTCCATATGGTGAAAAGAAATGCTCTTTGGGCCCAGGAGACCAGGCCTCTCTGCTCCCAACCATCTGTGGGAACTTGGCCTCACTGGGCCCATGCTTCTGCTCCTGTTACATCACAAAGCTGTGCACTGAGCTCCCGTGCAGCACCGTTGCTCTGTGATCCTACACCTACACTTTGCGAAGAGTAATATATACAAATATCGACTATTGCACTGCACACCTAAAAGCGATATGATGCTCGGTTGATTATACGTCAACTTAAAAAAACAGGTTAAATGAAAATACACAAATGTCAGCACAAGGGATGCTGTTAGATGCAAGAAAGCCTTTCCCTGGCGCAGAACCTGTTTAGGGTGGAGCAACCTGACCGGAGAGTTGCTTCCTGAGGGCCTGATTAGCAGGGCGTTTTCAGCCATCCTGAAGGATCTGTGTTATCTTCTTCCTGGAGGTGGTGGTGACACTGACAGGTTGGGGTTGGGCTCAGGGGGTTGAGCCAGATTCCTCAATCCGGAACCTTTCTGATATTTTGATAAACATTATAGGTCAGAGAACAATCAGTAAGATGAGTCATTAGCACATCAAATAATCATGGCTGACAATCCCATAAAAGGTGATATGTAATGGGGTAAGGGAAGAGGGTACTTTTTGTGGGGGAAAAAAAAAAAGGAGAATTTTGTTCTAAAATTCTATAAATCCAGATACAACTGGGTATGTATTTTCATTGCAGTTGAGCTTCCCTCCAGAAATCAGCAAGGGATGAACCCTCTGCTTTGTCTTGAGGGAGCCAGGACGAATTCGCCACTTTCTGAAAAGGACACGAACATCTAAGAGCAGCTGTGGCTTCTGCTGATGTTCTGCCATGACTCCTCTCCGAGTCTGTATCTGGCAAGATGTGATGGAGTGAGCTCACGTGCCCAGAGCAAACTCAGCCCAGAACATCAGCCATGATTTACTTCCAGAGGCAATAATAAATCCCACTGTTGGAACTATATTTGGTTGCTGCTGGCCAGGTTCCTTGACCATTTGTATTATGCCTCGAAGCTATAAAAATACAGAATTAAAATGGACAAGAGATATCTATTCCTATACACCTATCTGCTCCACTGATTGCATCTTGTAGAAGAAGATCAATCCCTTTAAAATATTAACTATGCTCATCTGTTTAAGGATCCATACAATGGAAAATAACAGCTTCCAGTAACCATCTACCTCACTGTGGTATTTCCCACTGAGAGAAATAAATTCTGAATTTCTCATAGCTGTTGAAAATGGCAAATTCTATCACAGCAGCAGAAAAATAACCCTAGTAGGTAAAGATATTTGAGCCAAGTTAGACTTTGGGAACTCAGTGCCCTGGTCTTGGGATAAGGCCAGGGAAAATGAGCTCCGTGCCCATTTATAGCAACTGCATTTGAGCTTGGTAGGGGATGTGGGCACATGTTAGACATGACAAGATTGACATTTGCATTCCAGTGAGCACAGCCTGACCTATCCCAGCATGAAGACGTGCCCTTCCCCAGACAGTGCTGGGCCCTCTGCCTGCCTGGATGAGCATCCCTGCCCTGGGATTCCAGAAGGGCAGGACAAGAGAGGGACACGTTGAACCTGGACTGGGTGAAGCCAGGCTGCTTCATTCAGTTCTGAGGTCTGTATCCATTCAAATGCAGCTCAATGTTCCTTCCCAGGCAGATCTGAGACCCCAGCCCACCCTGTGTGCTCCCACCACAAGCCAGGTTAGCTTGGAAACCTCCGTGGGCCCTTCTCAACAAGGATTCCAGAAGAATAGAGCCTGCTGCCCTGTGGCCAGCAACATATGTCATAAATTAACTGATCTCCTCTCCTCCTACAACGACACTAGCTGTAGAACGCTCAGGAAAATTGAGAAAACAGTCCTCCAAATGACTTCCCTGGAGCCTCATTCTCCCATGGAACTTAGCTGAAAATGGCTGTAATTAGAAAGCCTCAGGAATGGGATCAGGCCTTCTGAACTTCTGAGGTAGACCCCAGTCTAGAGCACATCTGGAGATTGGGGCTGTGTTCTGGGTCTTCTCCAGGCTTGGAATGGACGTCACGCCTCTTGCCCGCCAAGATTTCACAGCAATGGCTGATTCTGCTGTCCCCACACAGACCCACCACCATATCCCTCCTGCAGCCTGGGGGAGCCACTCATAGCAACGAAACATGTTGTTGCTTCATTCAGTTTCTATTCCATATGTGAGAATTCAGGGTGAGCTCCATGCTGGCACAAGTAGGCTGAATATTTTTATCAAGGGCAAGGATTTATATAGAAATATGCTTGTAACATTTATCTTTTAAAAATGACCTTTTGGGGCACCTGGGTGGTTCTGTCAGCTAAGCATCTCTTGATCTCGGCTCAGGTCATGATCTCAGGGTTGAGAGCTCAAGTCCTATAACAGGCTCTGCACTGAGTGTGAAGCCTGCCTGAAATTCTCTCTCCCTCTCTCTGTCCCTGCCCCGACCCTCTGCTCACACTTTCTCTCTAATTAAAAAAAAAAAATTGCCCTTTCACTGGCTTTGTGGTGTGGAGGTAACAAGTGTGGGCCCTTGAAATAGAACTGAATCTGGTGTTGCTCCACACTTTATACATTGTGTGTTCTCAGAAAAGTTACTTGACCTCCCTCCCTTGGACATGAGGTAATGAAGAACAGTGTACCTGAGAAGTGGAAAACCAATAAGGTAAGTCCTCCAAGGACTGACCTGAGAGAGTTATCAGACATGAGGCAGGGAAGATAGTCCCAGGAAGAGGAAGCTCATGGGTTTCCTGAACTGGAGACGTTGCTGAGAGTCCAGGGAGACAAAGGTGGCTACAGTTCACAAGACAGGGAACCAGAGAGAAGAAAGTCACAGGCAATTCCAGAGACCTGCAGAGGGCTGCCCTGAGTGTCCATCACGTGTGCAGGACACTCCCCAAGGCTGGTTCCAGGATTGAAGGCTAGCAAGAACCACACTCAGGGCTCCCACAAGGCCAGGACTGCCATGTGACTCCACCAGCCAGGCCTAAAGCTTCCGCAGATCATACACTCACAGGTGGGGCACTCAGATAAATCACACCACAGTACTTGGGGATAAGTCACCCTAGGTAATACTGCTAAGGACACAAATCTTAAAAGACTAGAAAGAATCAAACTGAGTCCATGAAATATAACTGTCCCAGAACAAAGTTCAAGAATATTCATGAGAGGGGTGCCTGGGTGGCTCAGTGGGTTAAAGCCTCTGCCTTCGGCTCAGGTCACGATCTCAGGGTTCTGGGATCGAGCCCTGTGTTGGACTTTCTGCTCAGCAGGGAGCCTGGTTCCCCCTCTCTCTCCCTGCCTGCCTCTCTGACTACTTGTGATCTCTCCCTCTCTCTCTGTCAAATAAATAAATAAAATCTTAAAAAAAATATTCATGAATGTACAAAAATATCCATTACCCAACAAGGTAGAATTCACAATGCCTGACATTTAATAAAAAAATATTAGGTATGTAAAGAAGCTCATAGATGCAACCCAGAATGAGGAGAAAACCCAATCAGTTAAACCAACCCAAAACAAACACAGATGGGAGAATTTGCAGAAAAGTATGTTAAAACAGTGTAAATATGTTCTATATGTTTTAAAAATTAAGTAGAGACATGGAAAATATATTTTTAAAGCCACTCAAGTCAAACTTTAGACATGAAAACTACAATGTCTCTGGGGAAAAATAAAACAGATGAACCTACCAGCAGATTAGACACTTCTGAGAAAAAGATCAGTGACTCTGGAGGCATGGCAATACAAATTATCCAAGTTGAAACTGGGTGAAAGTGATTTTTAAAAAAAGAAGGCAATCAGAAAGAATCAGTAATTTGTAGGACAACTTCACAAGACCTAATATATACTTAGCTGTAGTCCCTAAAGCAGAAGGGAGTGAGGAGGACAGAAAAAAATTTGAAAAAATGATGAACAAAATTTTCCAAATTTGATGAATATGCAGATGCACCAGACTCAATTAAGTCCAAACACAAGAAACAAGAAGAAAATAACACCAACTTATAATGAAATTGTTCAAAAATCAGTTATGAAGATATTTTTTTGAGTTAGAGGAAAGAAGATTATGTACAAAGGGAAGATGATATGTATGACAGCAAATTTCACATCAAAAACCATGCAACTGGCAAACAGTGGAATAACATCAACAAAATATTGAAGGAAAAAAACCCATTAATTTAGAAGTCAATATCCAGCAAAAAATACCTTTAATATTAAAAGGGCAAAATTCAAACTACTTCAGATTCACAAATGCTGACAGAATTCTTCACTGGCAGACCCACACTTCAAGAAATGTTAAAAGACATCATTCAGACAGATGAATTATGATGCCAGAGGGAGAAAGAAATTTAACAAGGAAATGAAGCAACAGAAATGGTAACTATATGAGCGAACATATATGATTTTTCACATTATTTCAACTTTTAAAAATATAATTTTTGATATTCTTATAACAAAATTTTTATTAACAAAAATATAATTATTTCAACAAAAATAAGAACTATAGATTTTGTAATTTCTAACATACATATTACAAAATGTCTGGTAACAATCCTGGGATGCTTGGCTGGCTCAGTGGGTTAAAGCCTCTGCCTTCAGCTCAGGTCATGATCTCGGGGTCCTGGGATCGAGCCCCACATCAGGCTCTCTGCTCAGCAGAGAGCCTGTTTCCCCTCTCTCTCTGCCTGCCTCTCTGCCTACTTGTGATCTCTTTTTCTCTGTGTCAAATAAATAAAATCTTTAAACAATAAAAAAGTCTGGTAACAATCCTGTAGAGGGTGGGAGGGAGAAGTGGGAGCATATGACTGTGGTACAACATCACTTAAAAGTAAACTTTGATAAGTAGACCCCTAATCCTAAATGAACCACTAGAATAACAGAACAAGGCATTATCCCTAATTATTTGAGGGAAAAGACAAAAATCACCAATATTGGGAATCAGAAGTGCCATCACCACAAAATCCACATATATTAAAAAGATAATATGGAAATACTATGAACAAGTTTATTCTAAGAGATTTGACAAGTCAGCTGAAAAGAAGAAAGAACCTGATAGAAATAAAATAAATAAAAGCCATACAGTCAAAATGCATCAAACTCACTGTTCAATCTAAGTAGATTCAGAGACTCAGAATCTTTGGAGTTTGCCCAGAATATCTGAATGTGATGACTGGCTTCTGCATTAGCTTGCTATTTAATTTAAATCTTGAAAACAAGCCCATTTACATGAAGTTGGCCACGGCACTCCCATGTGAAGAAATTTAACTTGTGGTTAAAACTGTTCCCACAAAGGAAACTCCAGAAAATTAAAGAGGAGGGAATATATCCCAACCTATTCTACGAGGCCAGAGTACCAAAACCAAATAAGACCATTACAAGAATAGCAAACTAAAGACCAATACTCCACACAATTTTTGTAGATGCAAAAATTCTAAAAACAATTTTAGCAAATCAAATCCAATAATGTACAAAAGGGAAAATACATTATCATCAAGTTGGGTTTACCGGGAATGCAAGGTTGGTTTAACACTTGAAAATCAATGCAACTGGACACAGTAATAAGCTTTTAAGATATAAAATATTAAAAATAAGAAAACTATATAATTATTTCAATAGATACAGGAAAAGTCCTCAATAAAATCTCACATCTATTGCTGATTAAAAAAAAGAAAAGAAACCCTTTGAGAATTATGATCAGAAAGGAATGTCCTCAGGGTGATAAAGAACATCTACAGAAAATCTATAGCGAACATCATATTCAGTGGGAATAACTGGACACATTTTCCCCAAGATCAAGAATGAGGCACAGAGGCTTGTTCTCAGGACATCCAGTCAACACTGTGCTGGTGGTTCTGTCTGATGTGAGCTGCAAGAAATAGAGATAAAAGACATTCATACTGGAAAGGAGAGCTAAAATTGTTTTGTCCACGGATGACATAATCCTATCTATAAAATTTGATGGAATCTACAGAAAATCTGCTAGAACTAATTGAGTTTAGTAACTGTACAGGGCCTGAGATCAATTACAACTGTTATTTTTACCTTTATATTCTACCAACAAAGAGTCAGAAATTGAAATTGTTAAGGTAATACCATTTATAATAGCATAGAAAAATATAAAATACTTAGGGATAAATCTGACAAAACTTTGCAAGACCTGTACACTGACGACCATGAAATACTGATGAAAGAAGCCAAAGAATATCTAAATAAATGGGGAGATATATCTTGTTCATGGATCAGAAGGTTCAATGTTGCTAAGATGTCGATTCTTTCCCAATTGTTCTGTAGATAAAACAGAAGTCCAACCAAACTCTAAACAGGCCTGTTGTTGTTGCCAAAATTGACACGCTAATTCTAAAATTTATATGGAAATACAAAGTACCTAGAATGGCCAAAAACACTTGAAAAAAGATTAAGTTGGAGGGTCGAGACCTACCTGATCTCAAGTTTTCTATCATCTGTAGTAATCAAGACAGCATGGAATTGATGTCAAGTTCGAAAAATAGGTCAGTGAACACAATGGAAAACCAAGAAACACACCCACACGCATATCGGCAGCTGATTCTTTACAAAGACATGAAGGCAACTCAGTGGAGAAAGGACAGTCTTTTTCAACAAACAGTGCTGAAATATTTAAATACCCATATGTAGAAAACATCAACTTTCATCCATAACCCACACCATATGAAAAAATTAACTCAATGAGTCACAGACTTCCATGTAAAAGGAGTGTTCTAGAGCAGCACCTAGGGGCAGGTGCCTGAGAGAGTCTGAGGCAATAGTCTGGGGGTACTTCATGCACAAAGCGTTGTCCAGGATCTTCCACACCGTTGTCATCATGGATTGAGAGACATCAGGCTATTTTCATAGGTGCCAAAAGGCAGTCAGTGTGGGCCCAGTAAAGAATATTATAGGAGTGCACTTGTTGGGGTACCTAGGTGGCTCAGTCAGTTAAGCATCTGACTCTTGATTTCATCTCAAGTCATGTTCTCTGGGTCATGAGATCGAGTCCCACATTGGGCTCTGTGCTTAATGGGGAGTCTGCTTGAGAATTCTCTCTCCCTCTGCTGCTCTCCATCCCCATGTGCTCACTCACTTTCTCACTCTCTCTCTCTCTTTCACTCTAAAACAGATAAATAAAGCATTTGCTAAGATCCTAAAAGTTCTCATCACAAGGACAGACCCACGTCCGTAGCTGTATGACACACTGAGTGGTGACAGTCTCACAAGCTGCCATCCTCCTGTCTGCCTTCAACTTACCCGGCGCCCTGCGTCCACGACGCGCCAATAAAACTGGAAAAGTAACATAAAGCAAACATGGACAAGGGGCAGACCCTTGAAGACAGGACATGCAACTGTGCCGACGTGTCAATGAGCCATCAGTGATCAGAGAGGCGTGCTCTGTGAATACAGCAGGTGCCGACACCACGCGCTAGCGAGGATGATGCGAGGCCCGCCCCTCCCTCTGCTGCTGCCCAAATCGTAGATGGAATAAGTGACTGAAAATCAGAACTTAATACTGTGCGCCAAGAACCCGGAAAATTCCCCAACCCCCCCGACCTCATGATTCCACTTCTAGGAATACATGCAAGGGAAATCAAGTGGGAAAGAGACAGGACCACATGCAGAGAGATGTCACCACGGCTTCCGTGGGTGGGAGCAGCCTGAGCGCCCACCGAAAACGCACCCCATGGGGGGGCATCCACAGCTCTTAGAAAGAGCTGGCGAGGAGTGTCTACGGGGACAGCCTCGGGAGCACAGACTTCGGAGGAAACCATGAGGAGCCAGAAGTTGGCTGCGGGGTCCGTGGGGAGGTGGTGTCCGTCCTGCTTTCCTGCCCTTGGCAAGTCCTGGGGACCCCCTCACCTGGAGTTTCAAGCCCCCTGCTGGTAGAGGGACCTCTAAGAATTTTCAGAATTGTCTAAAAACACAGTACGTGTGCGTGCTGTTTTCCCGCTTACGAAACAAGCTCCCTCGACTGTGAAATCTTACTCTTCCATCCTGGCTCCGACCACAAGACAGCCAAGCACACAAGGCTCCGAGCATTCTCTCCCCTGAGCTCAATGCCCCCGAGTGAGGCCGGAAGAGCCCCTTTCCCTTGAGCGGGGAGGCCCCTGACTCAAGGGCCTCGCTTGTCCCTTTGGGGGGTTCATTCTGTACCTTCTGCATTTTTGTGTAAGCATTTCTTCCCCAGCTGCTCCCATCACCACACGAGATGTGAGGAGAGGCAGGTGGAATGTGTCCCTAAATCCCCACAGCACATCTGTCCAGCCCTGAGCCTGAGAAACCCAGACTCTCCAGAACAGAATGTGTCACCAGCCCGGTCGTCTTGGGCTCTTGGTCAGCGACTGTCAGGACGACACACACAGAGGGCATGGGTGTCTCCCTTGGAAAGGGGGTGGGAGCCTCCCGCCCCCGTGGAGCCCAGACAGACCAGCACGACCCTGCTCCGAGGGGACATCAGCTCCCACGCTGGGCCACCAGCTCGGCCAAGATGCCCGATGGTCATTTCCATCCATTCCAGGACTGACTCCTTCTGGCCCCAGAACACCTTTCAGAGCTGAGTCTCCCTGTGTGTCCCCCATGCTGGGGAATCACAGAGCCCCGAGAAGAGCCCCCCCGGTGCCAAGCTACGCGGGGTACCATCCCCCACATGCCGCTGCTCAGAGCGGACCCGGGGTCCGGGAGTCCACCTGTGTCTCCCCAAAGCCCCCGCACTGTGTTGCATCGGCCACTGAATGAGCTGAGTATGAGGGTCCCAGGCTCCCGGTGCTCCTCAGCACCACACACACGCACGGCTTGTACTTGGTATCTGTTCCCTGGCCCCGCACTCCCTGCTCTGCCTGACTGCATGACTGGGGTGCACACAGCCCTCCGCGGGACCTCGCGTGCATCACGGCCCTGCCCCTGCCAGCCGCCAGGCAAGCCCATCTTGCTGCTACAGCTCAGCCCCCGCCCAGATTCAGAACACACAGCGCGGGCTAGTCTGCGTGGAGAACGCACACGGTCCCCGAGTGCCCGCCCGTGCTGGCCTTGCCAGGACCCCGAGACCCGCTGCAGGACACAACCCCATGCTTGGGGGGACAGTTACTTTTCTTAACACCACTGCCGTGTGGCTGACGGCCAGCATGCCCGGCCCCGTGGCGTGCAGCAGACAGCCCAACCACGACCCCCTCCCTGTCCGATATGGCCCCTCGGCGACTGCTATTGCACAGGGCCAAGGGTGGTACCTGCTCCTGCCACTGGGGGCTGAAGGGCCTTCTCATTTCACAGGAATTAGAGAAAGAGGCAGTGGCAACGGCCACTGTATAACACGCAGTGCGGCCCCGGTTCTTGGTCCCACTGCTGCCGAGAAGGAAGCAGCGGGCCGGACGGAGAGTGGTGGGCGCCTGGGCAAGAGCATAAACCTCCCCGCGAGGGAGGGACCCCAGTGCGTTGCCACAGAGTTGCTAAGTGTAGGGGTTTTTAGGAGTTCCTTTGTGGAACTTTCTGAAGCCACCGGGGTGTGCTGAGCCGTGCCAGGCAGGGATTTCGTCACGTGTCTGTCTCCCGGTTAGGTTCCTGTCCACGTGCTGACATCTGGAGCCTCAGGTCTTAACTACCCCTGGCCCGTGATACTGACAAATGCTTCTGTGGCTGTCTGACTCCAGGATGTTCGGCAGAAGTCGTTTCTGCAAAGACCACGAAGCAGAACGTCTGGCTTCAGAACAGGATGGCAGTGCTGTCTGCTCTTCGCTGTCCTGACTCCGTGTTTCCTCGCTGGGGCCCCTGGCCCTGACTCCCTGACTGCCCAGCTCACTCCTAACAGTCACTAGAGAAACCCCATGACTTGAGGGTGGCCCAAAGACGCTGCAGCGTCCCCACAGATGACATCTGGGGGTCAATCTCAAATCTCGGCGACAGCAACGTCCCCAGGGGATGCTGTATAGACACACAGCTGTTATACACTCCGCAGTGGGGCGTCTAAGTCCACAACCTGAGCCCCATTTCCCTAGGGTGACCCCACAGCAAGACGTGAGGTCCAGCAGCACATGCCCCACAGCCAGCCGGACAGACAGACAGGTCCAAACCCAACCACTTCCTTGGTATGATGTCCTGGACACCATGTCCACCAATTTCTGCAGAGCGGGGTGGGGCAATGTGTCGTCTCCCCGTTCCAGGAGGACCCCGTGGACTGGACAAACACTGGCTTCCCTTGCTCACTTGGACGCTCTAGTTCAGATCAGAAAGACAAGGCGGGAGGACGCTGAGGGCCATTGGGAAGGTGACCCATAACACAGTGACAAAGCAGACCACTGCCACATGCATGTGACCCACACACTCCAGGTATTTGCAGGCGCTCACATCTGGACGGAGGTCCTCACGGGGTCAGGAACTGGGGAGATGTAGACAGAGGCATGTGAACCCCAGTGAGGTCGGAGGCACACTCTGCTGCCCAGCCACCACATTTGCAGCCTTGCCACTAGATGTCCCCAACCTATGGGACTTCATGAGGTTCTTGGTTTTTTTTTTAATGTAAAGGTCACAACTTGGCCCCATCAGCAACACCCGAAGAAGGCCCCTTCAGGTCCTTTCTGGGGTTAATTTCAACACACTACAGTCGGTCATCTTACGAGTTCCTGTAGCGGCCATAACAGAGAACCAAACCCAGGGGTGTAAGGAAGGGAGCTGTGTCCTCACCGCTCTGAGGGCTGTGCGTCGACAGATGAAACCAGGTACACCTACGCCAGGGAAAATTATCCAGCCTCAGAAAGGAAGGAAGTTCAGACACTGCCACAATGTGGATGCTGGACATGATGCTAATCGGAAGAAGCCAGTCATGGGGGGAGAAATGCTGCATTACTCCACCCGGACGAGGCACCGCGAGCTGTCAGAGTCATAGAGAAAGAGACCAGAATGGGGGCCCGTGGGGGAAGGGGGGTTGGCAGTTGTTCCGCGGGCAAAGGAGAAAAGAGCTCTGGGCGCAGATGGTGGTAATGATGTCGCCAAAAAGTGAACGTACTCAGTACCACTGAGCCGGACGCTCAGAAGTGATTAATACGGTAAGTTTATGCTAGGGGTATTTCACCACAATTGGAACTTTAAGAATCCAAAAAAGTAGGAAGTTTAGCTCATACCAAAGTGAAGTAGATCAAGACAAAGATGGACGGCAAACCACCCCTCCAACACATACACAGAAGTTGGACATTTTCCTAGAATCCAGGGGCAGGCATCTGGGTGTCCACTCTCAACATCTCTGTACGGTTTGGGGGTTTTTCTAGATTTTACTTATTTATTTATTTGAGAGAGAGAGAAAATACAAGTGGGAGGAGAAGCAGACTCCATGCTGAATGCAGAGCCCAACGCGAGCTCAATTTCACAACCCTGAAATCACTCCCTGAGCCAAAACCAAGAGTCAGAGGCTCAAATGACGGACCACCCAGGTGCCCCAATATCTATGTACGTCTGAACGTTTTCTTAATAAAATGGCAGGCATCAGAGCAGCCGGAGGGGACAGTGAGCCATGAGGAGCCCGAGCTCCCAGGAGCAGGCACTGATGCCCAACCCGTGGTGGAAACAGTGTGGTCCCTTTGGAGAAGCTGAGCTGGGGGAAGGGCTGCCACAGGCACGACGTCCCCATCTGTGAAGTCAGTTCCCCACGCTTGGAGGACACTGCCGCCCGTCACCGCTTACAGATGCTTAGCAAGTGCCTGGCAGACCGTCAGGGTCAGAATGCAGGGTGGTTGGCTGGTGGGTAGTTGGGACGGCGGTAGCGTTGTGTGAGTAACGACAGTAAGTCCCATCAGTAAAGCACTGCTTTCCTTTGCTTCCAATTCTATTGAGCTAGAACTCACATACAGCATTGTTTTAAGTGTGACAGGCCTTCCCTGGGCCCCGGGACACTGTGCACCCACTTTCTTGGAGCACCTGCTCCCCCTGCTGGCGGGGACTGGATATATATGCACAACCCGGGACCCTGAGACCAGAGGGCCCACCCGCCGGGGGGGGGGTGCCTGGGGACAGGGCCCTCCTCCACTCAACACACACACACACGTGGGGACACAGAGGCCTGGACCCTAACCCACACCCTGGGCTGAGGACCAGGGCCGGCCACCCTCATCTGTACACAGAAAGGCCTGTCTGCCCGGGACAAGCAGAAGAAATAGTGTCTTGGGGGAAAATAAACCTGCAGTTTCTGTTAGCAACCAAAGGGGCTAGTCCCTGCCTGGGGGCAGTTTTAAATCCCATTTGTGAAGCACATTTCTGAAAGTGGCTCCTGTTCCAGGGATCAGAGCATGGGGGGGGGGGGGAGGTGGTTGTCCAAAATTAGAATTCATTTCCATTATTGTCACTGTGAGACTTTCAGTTATGTCAAGCACTTTTGACTATGAGCATGTTTTACATTAATATTTACTCATTTCAATAAATAAATATTCCCAATGATGACCAAGCCCACGTGTGTCTGTGAAGAGCAGAAGGAAGGACGGCAACCAGGGCATAAAGGTGGGACCCGAAGTAACCGGACGGTGGGGGGGTCGCTAAACCCCACAAGGAGGGGCTGGGGAGGGTCAACACGACCCCCGAGACCTGCGCTGTTTTTTACTTTCCTATTTCTATTTCCTATTCCTATTTCCTATTCCTATTGGCACTGGGAAATGTCTTCTCCCGCTGTTCCTGGACACATGGCGGGGGGAGGCGGAGTATCTTTGTCTGCGCTTGTGCCCACGAGCAGGACACACCCGGGGGGAACTTGTGCTTCAGGAGCCCGAGAAATGAAATCCTAGTAGTGAGAATAAATGCGTTTACTGCAGAAAACCGTCTCTAACCGGAAAGATCTGCTGGGGTTCAAAAGAATGTTAACACGGATTCGGGAGGGGGGGGGGTCCTCGTGATAATTGCAGAAAACTGACCGTTTTCTAAAACAATGACAGAATTTCAGCTTCATCTAAAGTGTAAGTGGAATGTCTGGCTCAGAAAAGCTTCCGGAATTAGCTCAACAATGGGACCTTTGTTGGTGCACTGGGATGTATTTCTGATGTGGACGTATCTGAGAAAGGACAGAGTCACACAACACAGACGTGATAAAATGAAGAGGACTGGCTTTCTCATTATTTTATTAACAATTTGGTGCTTAAAGCCACACCAGCGGTGGCTTTCGTCTCTAACCCTGGGCCCACGGCTTGCAAACAAGGCTGATAATTTGTGTCCTTGTACTCACGCTCTCAGGCGGCTTCCTGCACGGGACTTTGGGCAGAACTGCAGGTGGGAAGATAGCAAATGGGACTCGAGCAGAGACCTGAACAGAGCTGCACCTGCTTGGAATCCCCAAATGTCCATGAGAACGAGGCCAGGCGTGCCTGCTGGGGGACAAGAGCCGCGTGCCCAGCTGCCCACCACCCACTGGCCACGGCACATGGGACAGCCCAGTGGAGGCCACCACGTTAGTCAACCAGCTCTTGGACTTATAAGTTGAAGAAAACAAGGTGGTGGTTATTCCTCTGAACTCTGCAGCAAACACTAACTGTGCAGACCCCACATAAGAACAGCCTCCCTTCCCCACACACAATTCTGCTTCTCTACAAAGACGTGGCCAGAGGGTAGCAAGGCACAAAGCCAGCTTCAACTCAAATAGCCTTCCAGAGCCCAGGTGAGGGACGAAGAACCAGTGAGTGAGCACGCACAGGGGCCCTAGGGAGAAGAGGGTAGCAGGAGAAGAAGCCAGGGCCTCCCACAAGGACACCTGGCAAACACCGCTGC
Source organism: Nasua narica (assembly GCA_028533885.1). NCBI lineage: Eukaryota > Metazoa > Chordata > Mammalia > Carnivora > Procyonidae > Nasua > Nasua narica. The sequence continues at coordinate 2,464,149 of CM052813.1, forward strand.
TCCCCACGGGCCAGCGGTCCCTGGCGCCGGCACCTCCCAACCATGCAGAAAAGCTTCTAAGTAACCAGGTGCTCTGCTCAACGAAGTTCACTTGAAATACATTTCTGCGGATCTGCAAACAACGCCTCCACAAACAAATGGTCGCTTCCCTTAAGTCGCCTCCACTCAGGGTACCTGGGTGGCTCAGTCGGTTGGGCATCTGACTCCTGGTTATGATCTCCAGGTCGTGAGATCAGGCCCTGTGTCAGGCTCTGCCCTCAGTGCAGACTCGGCTTGAGTTTCTCTCTCCCTCTCCCTCTCCCCCTCTGGCTCGTGCTCTCTCAAATAAATAAATAAAAATCCTAAAAAAGAAAAAATCACCTGCATTCACTCTTAGGACCAGCCAAGAGTGGTACTATTTGCATTAACTGTCTGACGCTCCCCCATTCTGGATCTTGTTAGTTGGGTACTGACGGCGAGCCCAGTCCCGCGCCGGCCCCCTTCTCTCCTCTGCTCGTCACCTACACGTGTCCCCTCCCTGCCCCCGGGGCCTGAGGCCGGAAGCTCCTTCACGAGGACAAGGACCAGGCTGTGGCAGGCCAGGGAGACCCAGCATCAGATGTCCCAAGCAGCACGTTCAGAGGCCAGTGTTGGGACGCATCTCCATTACCCAGAGGACCGGGATGATGACGGCCGTACAGAGAAGCTACTGACCTATCTCAATGTGGGTCAACACAAGTGTCTTTCCAAGGATCCACGCAGTGGCGTGCGCCTGTGCGTCAGTCCCTCTGCGGTGAGTGACAGCGCGGCGTAAGCAGACCATGCTTCATGCATCTGTTTCTCAGTTGATGGCCTGTGGCATGTTTCCACTGTCTTCGAACATTCATGAATATTTATTTGTAAGTCATGAATATTCATGAATCGTGCCACAATGAGCACTTGTGCACGTGTTTTTCCGTGGACATTCGTTTTCGGTCCTCCTTAGTGTGTATGTACAAGTGCAATTTCTGGAACACGCGGTAGGTCTTTGTTAACATTTTAACTATCAAACGCTTTTCCAAAGAGGCTATGCCCTCTTGCCTCCCCTGCCCAGGTGAAAAGCCTCCTGCGGCTCCAGACCCCACACTTGTGACTCACCGTTACTCACCACCGCCACCTAGTGGCTGGGGAGCGGCAGCTCGCTGGAGTTCCATCTATTTCTCTCCAGACAAATCACGGGGAGCATCTCGTCTTTCCCTGTACCATCTACCATCTGCGTATCATCTTTGGAGCAATACCCATATGGATTTTTTGCTCTTTTAATTGTGGTAAAATACTCCGAACACAAATTTTCCCACCTTAATCGCTTGTAGGCTCAGTCTGTTCGCATCGTGGTGCAACCATCTGCAGAACTTTCTCACACCCGTTAGACAACCCTCCAGCCCGAGCCCCGCAGTCACCACCCCGAGGTCGCTTCTAGCAGAGTGCCGACCTGCTTGTGAGCACGCTAAGTCTCCCCTGTTGCATGGTCCCACTGCATTCTGGAAGTCTCGCGGGCACTGATCTCTCCGTGAGTGTGGCTCAGACGTTACCAGAGACATTGTGGGTATTTCAGACTCAAGATTACTGTATGACCTTCGGTCGTGACGCATTTCCAATCCCGGTCTGACAGCAAGCCAGTCAGTGCCCCTGGGATGAAAACTCTCCAGCCCAGAGTCCCAGTAGAAGCTGGGGGACGACGCTCACAGGCTTCCATCATGGGGCTCATCTACACCCCACATCAGGCTATGTACCATACAGAGGATTTGTCCACACCAGCGCTCCAGTGTCTAATCCACCCCGTTTGGAAGTAACAACCCATGAGGGCTCGGGCAGCCTTACTGGTTCCCGTCTACGCGTCCAGTTCATGCTGCCAGCAGGAGGGGTTCACCAGCCTCCTGTCTCACGATGCCCCTACCCGCACTCGGGGAAAAGCC
>CM052813.1:2466582-2548211 GCA_028533885.1 Nasua narica
CAGCAAGGCCTCCACTGGGAAGGCTTTGGACTCACCTCCTCGGCATCACCCACCCTGTGTGCTCAGGGGAGAGGGGTGGGCTGTTACTCCACACTGACAGCCCCCAGAGAAAAGAAGCGTGGCTCTGGAAAACACACCCAGAAACTCACTGCACATCTGTTTCAGGGATGCTGGGGTAACGCAGCTGTGAGGAGCAACGTACACCCAAGTCTGAAGGCTGTCACCACAGCACAGACCCCAAGGGACAGTCAGTGGCCTGCTCACTCCAGTCTGCCAGCCCTGCTGACATCCTCACCGTGCTCCCTCCTGCCTTCTCCCTCCCCCCACCTTATCTGTCCTTCCCTCCTTCCTCCTCCCTCCTCTCTTCTCAGTCTTCCCTCCTCCCTCCTACCTTCTCTGTCCTCCCACCTTCTGTCCTTCCCTCCTCCCTCCTACCTTCTCTGTCCTCCCACCTTCTGTCCTTCCCTCCTCCCTCCTCTCTTCTCAGTCTTCCCTCCTCCCTCCTACCTTCTCTGTCCTCCCTCCTCCCTCCCACCTCCTTCATCCCACTTCCTTCATTCCACCTCTCCTTCCTTCAACTTCCCTCCCACCTTCTCTCTTCTCCCCATCACATCCTCCCTCCTCCCCAGGTCCCTCCTCCTCACCCCCTCCCACCATCTCCCTCCTCTCCTTGGTGAATTTTCATGGCCTCTGTCGTTAACTCCGCTGGAGTCCAGAGCCCTGGTTCTTCCTGTAGTTCAGAAATTCCAGTCTAACTGCACACGGGCCAGCAAGAGGGGGTTCCTCCAGCCTTGGAGTCCCTGCCTCCCCCACACACACCACCCCTCCACCCCGCACCTCCGAGGCCTGCCACCCATAGCAGCGCACTCAGGGTCCCAGTTCTGACCAGAGCCTCCTGAGGCCCCCTCTCCTGCTTCCACACTCCTCCCCAATTGCCGAGCCTCTCTGAGGGGGGACTAGACTCTGGCAGCAGCCACAGCAGCCCAGCCTGTTGGAAACAGCAGACCCACCGTGGCAAGGTTTCCCAAGCCCAAGGGGAGGCAGCAGCCCCGCTGGAGCCACTGGGAGGCTGGAGCGGGGAGCACAAGGGACAAGAGAGAGGCCCACCAGGGGTCGGGGGACAAGCTCCCAGCGGCTGCCCAGTCCCGTCCCACTCACTGCCGGAAGGGGTCCTGGAAGGGCAGCGCTAGCCAGGCACCATGCTGCTCGCGCATGAAGTCCAGCATCTCCTGCTCGCTGCCGTCGGCGGACACGAACACCACCTCCAAGGGCGCAGGGGTCCGCGCCTCGGCCACCAGCTCGGCGTAGAAGCGGCAGAGCAGTGGTGAGAAGTCACGGCTGGACGCGCACCGGCCCGCGGCGAAGTACAGAGCCACCACCTTGTTCTGCAGCGCAGCCTCGGCCTCCACCCACGCGCCGTCGCGGGTCAGCAGGCGCCGGCCGCCCAGGATGTCCACCATGGCCGAGTTGGGGCGGGGCGGGAGGCGGGGCGGGGGGGGGGGGGTGGCCGCGGTGGTGAGCGTGAGCGCACCTGCGGGAGGCAGGGGGCGGTGGTGAGCGCGAGCACACAGACTCCTGCGTGGGGCGGACACCTGCACAGGACGGACACTAGCACAGGAGGGACACCTGCGGGGGGAGGACACCTGCGGGAGAAGGCACCTGCGGGGCGGCGGGGGATGCAGATAGATGGTCACCTGCAGACGGGCGGCAGTACCACACGGGGACCTGGCGCCCCACCTGCTCTTCGGCCCGGCCTCTCGCTGGGGCAGGGGCAGGCGCCCTGGGGGGAGGAGGGACACTCACAGACACCTGCGACCCAGAAGCAGCAGCGTCTGCAACAGCTCCTGCCTCTAGGAGGCCGACCTGCCCCCAGGAGGCTGACCTGCCCCGCCCGCTCCGGCGCCTCCGCCCTCCCCAGATCTCCGCCTGCTCTCCGCCCAGTCCCTCCTCACACAGCGCCTCCACCCGGCTCTGCAGTCGCCCCCCCTCCCGGAACCCGCCCCACCCACCCCGCCCATCTCTGCTCCCCTCCCCCACAGTCCCATTTGGCCCCGACAGCCCCACGCTCCCCTGCGCCCCCGGTCCCCGCTCCTTGTGCTCCTCCCACCCCGCGTTCCTGCCCCAAGCGTCCCGCCGACCCAAAAAGTGACAGCATTAATGTACCAGGCACGCTAGAGGCCCTGAGGATCCAGGCAGGAGCAAAGTAATTTCAGCATCTGTCTGGGCAGGTGCAGGAAAGCGGTGGATGAAGACACTCTGGCACGCCTCAAATTTAAGGGATTTAGCGCCAAAAAACTCAGTGATCAAGATAAGTCACATTTTACGGGAGTACTTTAAAACTTCAAAATCAATGCAAAAACTTAACGATGCACAAAACATCAAACACGTACATAAGGGCAGGATCCCAGCCCAATGGAGGTTCTATCAGACCCATGCCCCTCGAGCAACGCACCTGAGGGATTATAGGCAATCGGGGGGGAAACGTTGAGGGGGACCTTGCCACATGGAGGTCCGACTTTTGTCAAAACTCAGACAGAGCGGAATGCCCCTAAATTCTAAATGTCGAGACTATTTTGATCCGTTTGGCCCTTTTTCCTTTTATCTCAACAGTGAGCAAAATAAAGGGCATTTCTCGTAGTGACACCCTCCCATGGGGGAAACTTCCAGCTATTGGTATAAATACTGTGTCCTGCTGTGGGAGCCTTCCTGAGACCATAGTGAAGCCTGGGCATTCTTCCAGGGACGGGCGATCTGGGGGAACACCCCTCCTCCCCGGGGGACCCTCCTGTGGCTGTTCTGAGTATGTGTGTGTGTGCACGTGCCTATGTGTGCACATGTGTGTGTATGTGTGGAGGGGACCTGCCTTCAAGAGCAGTCCCGTCCAGCTCATTCACCAGCTCCACCACTCTTGAAGGGCCCTTCCTGTCACATGAGCCTGTGTCATTGGCCCACCACCCCATCGCACTGGCCATTCCTTAAGGTGCGAGGTGGCTACAGGGGCTATGAGAGACAGAAGGAGGCACAGCCCCCTCCCCGGCCTCTGCTGGAACCGAGAGTCCTACACACTGTCCCCCACCTAATGCAGGAACAGCCACACATGGAGTCCCAGAACCAGGATTTGAAACCCCTAATTCCAGCTGGGATGCTTCGGGTCAGTTCATACTGGACTTCCTTCCGGGCATCTGCTAATCAGCTTTACGTGCCCTAGATAATCACGGCCAACCCGGACAGCGCTCCCACTCCTGATGCTTGTGCAGCCGCATGAGGGCGTTCTTGGCTCGGCCCTTCCTCCTCGCCCTCCTCAGTGCCCTCCCCTGCCCTCTGCCACCACTCTGAACAGCCTGTGACCTCTCTTCTGCCCTATCATCCAGTCCTCACACAAACTGAAGTGGTCTTTTCTGCATGTCCTCCTGTCTAACGATCAGACTCCCCTGAGCCCTCCTCTCGTCTAGGGTGGGTCCCTGGACCCTGTCCCCTGCCTGCTAAGCCAGTCCTGCATCCTTGAACTGATAACCCTGGCTTACCTTCAGCAACAATCTTCTGCCCTTGGGGTCTCCTCTTGGTGGCTTTCCATCCCCTGGCCCCACCCCATCCTCTCCCTTGGCGGTAAACCCCACCTCCGCCTGTCTTCAGAGTTGAGCTCAGCTCCTTCCCCGCCGCAGCAGTACTGAATAAAATCTGCCCATAGCCTTCAACCGGTGTCCAGCTCTGCTTATCCCGAACACCACGGTTGGCTCACAGCCAGGGCACTGCCCGCAGAACGTTTCTGAGCTGACACTGGCTGGCTGGCACACGGGTCTTCCAAGCCTCCCCGGAGAGAACTACATCATGACCACAGCTCTGCCCTTCTGTGGTCAGCATGCAAGCTCCCCACACTTCGGAACAAGGCTGCTCCGCGTCATAGACAGTATTTTTCTGAGCGGGAGTATTTGGGAAGTGGAAGCCAGAGCGCCTCTTCTCCACCCTGCCTTTGGATGCCACACCGCAGAGGAGCACATGAAGAAAACAGGACCCCAGGCCACGTGACATGAAACAGACTTTTTCTTTTCACTACAAGATGCACACGTGATGATGATTCGTTTATTTCTACCCCTCCTTATGAATGCACAAATATTCTCACGGAAACATTCTGCTCTGGCCAGCACAGCAAACAAACCAGACATCCCTGTGTGCAAATATCACATTCTGAATTTCCTGGCTTTTGATATTCACGCTGGAGTTATTTATCTTCTCATATTTAAATATTTGTTCCTAGGGAATGATATCGTGAGGTCTTCATGACTCACTTTCAACATGGTGATTGGCACTTTGCAGGAAGATGATGCCCAAGTGAGGAAGAGAAGCCTGGCTTTCTCAGCAACTTGCTGGGTCCCCGGGCGAGTCACCGCCCCGCAGGTCTAGCTTCCCAGGGACACCTTCATGTTTAGACACAATCAACAGATGTGGCTTTGGGCTGAGGAAGTGCCCCCTGACCCCCACCAGTGGCTTCCCAGGGATGCTTCAGATGATTCTAGAAGCACCTGCATTGCCCCCGCTGATGGTCTGAAGCACAAAGAGAAGGTGGCAGCATGTGTGGTCCCCTCCGGCTGCCGGAATGAAGACACACAGACAGGGTGGCTACAATGGCAGAACTTGTATCTCACAACCCTGGAGGCTGCAAGTCTGATAGCAAGGTTCTGGGGAGCCCCCTCCTGGCTTGTGGGTCGCCACCTTCTCCCTATGTCCCCACATGGCAGAGAGAGCGCTCTTCACATAAAGCTGTGTCCTACCAGCTCAGGACCTTGTTCACGCATAATTACCTCCTAGAAACCCTATTTCCAGAGACAGTCCCCCTGAGAGTTAGGGCTTCAGCATGTGGATTTGGGGAACAAGGCTCAGCCCACACACAGTGCTCTGGGGGAAGGCACAGCATGACACATCCCTGACTCCAAATGTTTAAGAGTCTTGTGTGCAAAAGATCCTGGGCTCCAGGGCCCTCGGAACGAGGAGAAATAAGGTGTGTGGACAAAGAGCAGCCCTGTGGGCGTCCTGGCCAACAGTACAGCCCAAGATGGGGAGATGGTACCGGCGCAGGAGGCAGAGGGTCAACAAGTACAGAACAGCTTGTTTGCCAGGACTCAAAGGAACTTCGTCACATGAGACCAAAGCTCGACGCTACCCACGGTATAGTCTCACTTCCTCTCTTGAAGGTCCCCCCCCCCCATATCCTGTATCTCGCCAAACTGTCCTCAGAAATGCACCTGGTGAGCCGGGGGGCTTGCCAGGCTGGGGGTGCCCATGCCAAGGGCTCACACACCCGCCCCATCTCCGCAGGAGCAGCCTGGCCGACCCTGCACACAGGGTGTGAGGTCTGGCGGCTGGACCGCCCCTCCCCGGGGAGCGTCTGTGTCTTCATGAGGCCGCCTGCCCCGCTCCAAGCCACCAGAAGCGGCCTCAGGCTGCCGCTGACGGATCCGTGCATCATTTCCGCGTTGGGGCACCTCTCCGTGGCTCTCTGTGGCTCCCAAGCAGGGCCAGCCACAGCAACCCACAGGCTGTACGAAATGAAAACTCAGGGCAGGTGGAGATGCCACGGTACACAAGCTCTTCCCCTTTTTCCATAGCTCTCTCTTGCCTCGGCCTGTCGTGGCATCTTGTTGGCTGCTGAATGTCCCACTGTGTTGGGCAGAGGGTGAACGCCGACCTTCACCCCGACCGAGGGGTCCTACCCTGTGAGCTGGCTGATGAGCAGCCCCACCAGCTGCTGGGGTCCTGTCCCACCAGCTGCTCCCCTGCCACCGCGTCCACCCTGAGACACCGCCAGTCTCGCATGTCCCAAGGTGACCCTCTATGCCCAACACCCAGGGGCTGGGGACAGGAGGCCAGGTGGAGCTGGACACTAGGAACACCAAGAGGATGGAGCATTCTGGAACCCGTCCCCGGGAGGCAGCAGGCAGTGGGAGGTGGGAGCATGCATGAGCCAAGGGTCCCTCAGACTTCACATACCAAAGACAGGTTCAAAGATAAAATTATGAAGAATCTCAAAATGGTGACTGCAGAGCCCTGAGCCCAAGCTCAAGGTGGGGACCCCCAGATTGCAGGAGTCCACGACCATGAAACGGCCTTGCTCCCAACTTGGCAACAACCCTACTTCCAAATAATTCTCAGGTCCTGGGGGTCAGGATGCCAACATATCTTTGTTGGAGGAACACAATTCAACTCCAAATAGAAGTGCTGAAGGACAGTTACTGAAAAGCAAGACTTGAGGAAGGCTTCGTAGGAGGGTGGGCCCAGGAACAGGGTGGTGGGTGGTGGGCTGGGGTGGGGCAGGGAGAGGGGAGGGCAAGCATGCCCATCAGCTGCAGCGGCTGCGGGCAGGAGGGTAGATAGAGAGGGCGAGGGCAGGTGGGTTGTACCAGCTCTCAGGGGGCCAGGCAGCTGGTTATTCAGGGCTATGTCCCAGGCACCATGCTAAGTACTTTACCTGCAGGTAAAGATTCACAAGGTGTGGTAGAAACAAAATAGTGTATGTAGCTCGTCTCTTTGAAAAAAGAAGCTATGAAACCAGAGATGCGGGCTTTGGTTTTATTAAAACGACAGACAGTGAAGTTTGAAACCACTGGACTTGGTGAGATACTGTGACTTCCTATTGCTGACCCCATCCTCCCTGCCTGCCACCCTCCAGGTGTTGGGACAATCCAAACACTTCCTTCCCAACCTCCCTCCCCAGCATCTGCCCAGGGAGATGGAAGGCTCTCCTGGAATGGTATTCCCCTCCCTGACCTGAAGGGAATGAGAACCCTGGCCTGGTGCTACCCCTTTCCTTGACTCTGAATGCTAAGTGAGGGTGTGATGCCTGGAGCTGCTGCAGCTACTTTGAGGCTGTGAGGAATAGGCCAAGAAAATTTTAGGGACACCTGCCTCATTCTCTGACACTATGAGCCACTGAACCCACACCAGCATTACCATCCCCAGAAGGCTTACAAGAAAAATAACCTTGAATTTCAGCAGTGTTCAGAGTATGTTCTGCAGGATATTGGGAGACCTGAGATCATTTCAGATGGCTTACAGGGTTGAAACTGTTTTCTTGAGGACACTAAGATGCAATGTGTGTTGACATTCGCTCTGATGGGGCACAGGGGGCAGTGGGAAAAAGCCAGGACAACCTGAATCAAGCCAGTGGGGCCAAACTATCCGTCGTGCCCACCATATTCTTTACCTACATGAATTCCCCGTGAAAAAGCCAGTTTTACTTAATGTTCATGACAACACTGTAGAAGTTAGTAATTTTGCCCACTGTTCTTCAGAAAAACCTAACAGGGCCCTCGCAAGATGCTTCTCAGTGTAGCACAGGAAAAGGGTGATCCACGGACATGCAGCGCCCCCACCCCCGTTTCCTAATGAACACTGCACAACCAGCAGAGGTCACCTGGGGAACTGTGTCAGGAAATCACAGGAAGCCCCAGTCCCCGGTGAGAGTTTAGAACCCAGTCCTTAACTTAACAGACATGTGTTGGCGTTGGGAGAGGCAGTTATCAACCATGTGTTTCTGATGCTAGACATGAGGCCTTCCTGACCCAGAGAGATAGCCCCACCTCCCCAGGGGCTACCAACTGCCTAGAGAGGGGAGCACAGCCTGGGAGCAAACCGACCCACCAACATCTCCTGTTGTGCTTTTTTAAGGTTCCTGGTGGTTGTTGCGCAAGTCTTTTCGGGGATAGGACAGGAGGCGGAGTGACAGGTGTGCAGAGGGCAGGCCCAGGGCTGCACGGAGAACCGCATTCCAGCAGCTCGGCCACTCCGCTGGGGGACGTGCTGCCAGAACGAGACCCGCTGAGCTGACGGGGAGCCCAGCCCCCGACGGGCAAGAGGCCTGACAAGCTGGGTGGGAACCGGGGTTCCATCAGCACCAGGAGCTCACAGGTGCCATACTGATCGCAGTCCCCCACACGCACAGACCAACTTGGAGGCCTTACGGGAGAGCATCTGGCTAATGAGAAAAACCATGAAGTTCCTGGGGCTGCTCGTCTTCTTAGCGAGCCCTCCACACAGAGCAGATACTCCCGGAGGCCAGAGGGCCTCCTCCACCATTAAGGAAAATGTTTCCGAGTCTTCATGAAGAAGCTCAAAGACAAAGGCCAGCGTGTTTCATGGAACATCTTGGCCCAAAGTGTCTCGCGGCCCTGGAGCTGTGGGGCCACAGTGCCTGCGGATGTGCCGTTCCTACTTGTTTCTGTAGCTTACCCTTGGGTTTAAGCTTTCACTGTAAAATAAGAGATTCTGAAAACCACACAGAATGAACATGCAGCTCAATGAGCTCTCATAACATAAACACCCCTGCAGTCCCACCCAAGTGACCAAGCAACTCCAGCGTCCGCGGGTGCCCTCCAGCCTCAGGTCCTGACCACCAGCCAGCTCGGGACTGCTCGCAGGGGTGAGGCACTCCTCCTGGCCGTCCAGCGTCCTCACCCCTCTACCCAGGAGCCACACGAGAAGGGAGGGCACAGGTACCGTGGGAACAGATGTGATTTCAGAGCTCACGTGCCAGCATGCAGCCCTCAAGTTCTGCTGGGAACGAGGAGGCCCAGGCCCCTGGAAGGCGGATGGCCTCGCAACTATGGACACTGGCAGCTCGTACAGAGAGGTCCTACCTTACCGTAGCGGCCAGCCATCTGAAAGGCCACCTGCGGGCCGTCTCCAGGCTGGACCCAAGTCCCTACTCAGGTCTCCTGCCTGCTGCGTCCAGACCTGACCGTGGGAGACGCCCCACTGTCTCCTTCCAAGCCTCTCGATGCGGGGATCCACTTTGATGCTCCTGACTCCCAACTACAGCTGTGGAAAACCACGCATCTTTTTCCTCTCCAAAGACAAACCGCGTGCATCCACCTTGGTTTGCCGTGATGAGCCAGCAGGTGCTACAAGTGCCCGCTAGAGGCTGTGTTCCCATCATGCCGCAGGCGCTGCCGGTCACCGCCAGGGGCTGGGGCTGCAGGCCCCCAGCTGAGCAGGTCACAGGCTTGCTCATTTCAAAGTTGTGTCTAACCACAGTCAACAGGGGCTCCGGGGCAGCTGGAGAGGAGGTCACCCCTGCTGAGCAGTCCAGAGGGTCCACAATACATAGGAATGCAGGTCATGGGAAAACCCCATGTTCCCACCAGAAAGCACAGTGAGACCTTCCTCCTCCCGCTGGGTCTCTTGTGTCCCTTTTCGGACCGGCCCCCACATGAGCTCACAATGCACACTCACACGCACGTACGTGCACGTGAGGTCTCTCCTCTAAGAAAGGTGGTCAGCAGCTGCATCTGCATGGGGAGACAGGCTTCCCGTCAGGATAAAAAGCATGAAAAGGCAAGAATCACTGTCCTTGTGCTGCCACTGCCTTGTGAAATGGGGCCGTTGCACCATGCAAGTGACCGAGCAGTGGACATCCTTCCAAGCCCTGATGTGGGTTCTGGGTAAGCTGGCCCCCTGGCCGGTGTGGGGTCCCGGGAGGAGGGCCGGCTGCCGGGCTCACTGGAACACAGCTAAGAACATCAGGGGGTGGCAGAAGGAGGGCCATCCCAGCCCCGGGCAGCCAACAGCCTCAACCCACTTTAGTTCCTGCGAGACTAAAGACTTCCCTGGAAGGGGGAAGGCACCACTGGGGGACATTCTGGGATCACCAGCCCCGTCCTGCTGATTCCGCAGATACCCCCCCCAAGATGCCGTGATTGGGCCAGAACAGGGGCACCCCTGGCCCGGACCTCCTGTCACCGGAAAGAAGAGAGGTTCCTGAAGGTTCTGTGGTGCCTTTCCTGTCCCTCAAGTCAAACCCACGCTTCTCACCTGGTGGACCCCAACGAGGGGGTTACACTTGTCTGCCCCACGGGCGCTCTGCATCTGCCTCTCCTCCTCCATGAACAGGAGCACTTTCCAACCAGGCAGGGACACCTCAGTGTATGTCTCCAAACACACACGGCCTCTTAGCTACTCACAGCTGTGCCACCATCACACCCAGTAAAAATTCAGTCTTTGATAACACCAAATGACAAGCCACGTTCGAATTTTCCAAGTGTCCTCTTCTCATACTTGGTCTGCTCACATGAGGACCCACAGAGTAATGGTCCTTAAATAGACGGTTGGCAACTTAACTCTGTCTCAATCTATAAAAGCGCCACATTCTCCCCCACTTTTGTCCACACTATCTACTTACTGAAGCCACGTCAGATGCTTTCTCACGGTGAGTTTATTTTTCTGTCCCTAGTTTCCTAGAAAAGGTCGCTTTGAACCAGAGGGCCATTTTTTTCGGTGAGACTACTGCCTAGGAGATGCCACAGGGTTTCCTGCCTCAGTTCAGCGAATACTGATGGCTGGATCAGTGGTCCAGATGTGGACACGCTCGTCCCCAAGCAGAGTTCTCCACCAGACCTTCCCCAGTCAGTCTAAGCACCCACTGATGACTCTCCTCTCCATCCATCACTTCATCGTATTCTAAAACAGCAATTTCCTAATTCTATCCTCGACTTTGGCTCACACACCAGATTTTTCTGTAAAAAACAACAAAAACCCCCAAAAATAAACCATTCTTTCTCTCCAGTGGTTTCCTAAGATGTACCCCATGGAGAAAAATCTGGATGAACACCTGACTCTTTCCTCACTGGTTTTCACCATGAGCTGGTACCTGGCAACCTTGGAAGAAAACAGGTGCATTTCATCCAGTATTGTAATGGGCTGGTGGATTTTTATAAATTTGATGTGTTCCAGCCCACAGTAGTCATCTTTCTAGTGCTCAGATTGTCACATCTTTCACCAGTGGGACTCCATTCCGGTTGACCCCTGTGTCCTTTCAAAGTGACCCTTGTAGCCTTTGTTTTCAGGCACAAGTAGCCTCTCTTGTGCGCTTCTTGCCTGAGATGCAGAACCAGGCATTTTTCCAAAGAGCCCAGCTCCTGCTCAAGGGGCATTTACGGACTGTGCCGGTGGAGAGGGACTCGTGCTGGCAGGGACAGAGCTGAGAAGTATGTGTGCTGTGAAAAGAGAAAAACAAACCCCGATCCACGCCACCAGTTCTTTTTTTTTTTTCACGCCATTTCTAACTTTATACCTGTATCTGTTTCCTTTTGCCCAATGACACTTTAATCCAAATGACTCAAAATGACAGATAAATTCTACACTATAAATTTTATAGCTTCAAAGTAACAATAACAGTGCTACGAGCAGTCCCCACGTGAATACAGTTTAGGAACTCCTTGCAGATCTTTTGTCCTTAGGATCCTTCTGGCTGAGGATCAAAATTCTGCGTTCAAGAAATAAGACCTTTACAAATAGTTCACTTCTTAAAAGATGTTCCCACTCAACTCGAATGAAAACCTTAGAGTGCTTTTTACTCGCTTCTTCGGCTCCCCTCCACCTTCCTTCAACCATCAGGTGGCAGCCCCTCACTCAGTGAACAGGGATCCTGTGTTGTGCTCTCAAGATGGACGCAGGGCCCCTGCTGTTCCCTGTCCTCAAGGACAGTGGTAGGAACTACGCAGGATCCGCTCCCTGAGGGGCAGGTCGTCCACAGCTTCCCTTCTACACACAGATCGTTGGCCATGCGTTGTTTGTTCAGTGGTTAGATGTTTATTCAAATTTTCTATTTTACTCAGTGAGTTTGGGTTATTTTTCTAGAAAACTGTGTTGTCAGAAGCCTTCGTTTAGAAACAACCTGTTGTTCATAATGTTATCTTATAACTTTAAAAATATCAACTTTATCCATAATTGAGTCTTTTAAACAAAAACTGTCTGCGGCTCCTCCTTTCTTCTATCAGCCCTGTCCTTTCTGTCCTCATGGTGGCCACACTCCCTCCTCCGACTGTTCCTGTCTGCCCATATCCCTCTCGCCGCTTCCTTCAGGTTTTTTCTCTTGGCTTGTACATTGATCAGTTTCCAATTGTTATTCTGTCACAGATGGATTTAAGGCTACATGAACGTCCACCGAAATCAATCACTTTTTAAGACCGTCCCATAAATTTCGACAGGCAATTTTTGTTAGTCAAAACACGTAATTTTTATTACTGATTCTTCTTTCGCTTGTTTGATATTTAGAAAAATGGCTTTCTTAGGCCGTGTTGGACTTCTGGCACTGACTACTAATTCCATCTCGTTCTGCTCAGTGCTGGGGTCTGTGTGCTGTCAGCGGCGGCCTTCCTGGGGCTTGGTCCCATGTCTGACACCTAGCTGGTGTTTGTAACGGCACTGTGTGTGCTCGACAAACAGGGACACGCCCGCTGCCCCTCCTGGTGCAGGGGTCTAAGCTCACTACTCATATTACCTCAGGTTTTCTCTGCCCTACGACTTCCGTCCGACACAGCCCCCGGTTTCTCAGGGAAGCATGTGTCGTTTTCTTGCTATTTCTCAGCCTCCCGGGGATCCTGTGCACCTTCTCCTACCTGTTTTGAGGGTGCGTGCGGTGTCTGCACGGTAACATCATCACGCATTCTCTATAGAGTTCTTCTTCCGGTCACCAAGTCACAAAGTCATGACTGTTTTATTCTTGTTGGTGCTCTTTACCTTAAGGAATGCGATCTGTTGGATGTTCCCACAGCTACACTGTCTATTTCCGATGAGCTGTGGTCTGTTTTATTCTGTTATTTTAAATTCCTTTGCTTTTAACCTTTTTTGTGACGGTGTTTTGGGTGTTTGTGTCACAAACAGGAAGGAACCTGGATTTCTGACTCCAGCCTTAGAACATCCCACTTCGGAAGGACGAGGTTAATCTCCTGCATGCACTGTGACCACCACGAACCGAGATTTATTTCTGTCGTCTCCCTCGTGCCACATTCTGCTTGCCACTTACTGATAACACCGCTCAGCTGTTAGCCGGTGGTTTCAACAAGGGGCCTCCGTGTGACAAGTGCCCGTCCTTCTGCTCTTCTGAAAAAGTCCTCTCTTCTCCCTCCTTCAGGAACAGTCCGGGCAGGAGAACAGTCTGCTTTTCCTTGCTCTTTTAGTCTTCACCCGGCTGCTGGGTGGACGCTGGTTTATTGATCTGTTTATGGGGTCTGAGTCTGACTATGTCGATGGATCTAAGGCTCCACCCCTCACCCGCCCTAGAGAATTCTCAGCCACCAACCCTGAGGACCGCCCCACCCACGCTCTGTGTGCCCACCTTCCAGAACCATCCCCAGACGTGTACCCGTCTTCTTGCTCCGGCTCTCCCCGTGCACCTGGGGCGGCTGCTCACCCCTGCGTCCAGCTCACTATGTCTCTCCTGGGACGTCCGATCTGCTCTCAGCAAGTCCGTCGGGAGGTTTTATTGCAGGGATTGTGTCTTCCGCTTCTGGAGTCCCATTTTCTCAACTCAGAGCTGCCTGTTGCTTCATGGTCTTGCTCTGCTGTGTCACCTAAACACACTTTTCTACAAACTGCTCAGAGCAGCATCTGGCTCGTCTGGCCCCTCGTGAACATTAGCAACCCGCACGACCATGACACTCCAGCCCGTTCCACATCCTCTCCTTTTTGGCATGTGCCAATGCCCCTCCAGGGCAGAGCCCATCTTGGAAAGTTGGAGGGTGAGGCTGTTTTCTCTAGGGGGTCCTGGGGCCCCGTGTGTTATAGCTGGCACTCGACAGTCCCATGCCCAGTGCCAGCTTTCCATCCCCTCCTCACCCTGTGCTGCTGGCGGAAAGCTCGGGCAGGAGCTGACAGGTCACCCCTCGGCTGTCCTCGGTGCTCCGTACCGGGAAGGATGACCTAGAGACCAAGTCAGCTGCTATCCCCAAGAGCTCTCCACCAGGGCCCGTGGGCTCCACCCAGTGAGTAGGGCTGTGGCCTCTGTCCTCCCCAGCTCCACCGCAGACATTTTAAAAACGGAGATACAATACACATTCCATTAAATCCTCCCTTTAAAAGTGCACATCTGTGGGTTTTCAAAAGTATGTTCACATAGTTGTGCAAACATCACCACTGTGCGCTTCCGTGCATCCAAGGTCCCCTGGGAGCCCCAGACCTGCTAAACAGCTCCCCCAGCTCACCAGCCCTGAGACCTCTCACTGGCTTTCTGGCTCTACGGAAAGCTCCGGAAATGGGACCACAGGACACATGGCCTCCGGACGTGGCTTTCTCATGCCAACAGACGTTTCCAGGTTTGTCCTCGTGGAAGCCTGTACCTACCCAGGCCGCTGCTGTGGTTTGACTCCAGGAGGGCTCATCCATACAGCACTGGGAGGGGAGGAGGGGGGTGGTCCTGATGTCGCAGCAGTATGGACGCTCCCCACCCACTCTCCCAAGCCCCTCTGCCGCAGGGTTCTCACTCAACTGGCCCGACCACAGCTCTGGAGGCCGGCCACCTCCCACCACCTCCTGCTCCTCTGCTGGCCTCTCCTCTACACACCCGGCCACTCTCAGGGCAACAGCTGCCCAGACCGCTCCTTAGAAATGCAGGCTCTGGGGCCTCACGCCAGACCCCCTGAATCAGCACCTGCATGTCATGCCTCCACGGGAGACTGGGCACCACCCCGTAGTTTCCAACTAACACACGAATCCAGAGCCCCCCTGGGAGTACACCTACCTTTCAGCAGAGACCAGGTCGGGAACATTCTACTCTCTGGGTGCCAGGCCAGGTCTCTGTATCTCAGGCTGCACCCCACCTCCTCCTCACCAGCCCACCCACCAACTCCTGCACAGCCGCCCTACTCTTCCTCACCAGCCACGCTCCTCCTCACCCTCCCTGCGTGCTCTCATACCCCAGCCCTCAGGGACAGCCCCCTGCTGCACACTCACCCACGTGCTCACACACTCATGCATTCACCTGTCCGTGCACACACACTCTTACACATGGATACACGGACACACAGGTGTGCACATTTCAACACACGCCCACACACCTCTTGCGCACACTGCACACCCTGTCCCCAGTCCCTGGGACTGGCAGGGAACACAGAAAAATAAGATTGACGCCCCGGTGCACAGACGCTGTAAAACCTGGGGATAAAAGACACAATCTTCACTTCAGAGAAAGATCCAGACTTTTCAGCGCATCTGTTAAGCTTGTTTCGTCAGTCTGTACTGAAGACACAGTCGATGATGCCTGAACGAATGCAGGTCAGAGGCAGGGGTGGCAATGCCGGACGTGGACAGGCAGCCATGAGCACAAGTGTGGGACAGATGCACGAGACAGATGCACAGCCCCACAATGCCCCCCACAGGTAGGTATGCGCTGGGGCCTCTGCAAGGTGTGACCCCCACCCCCAGTGTTCTCTCTAAACCACGGCCCAGGACACACTCTCACACACTTGAGTGCTGTTGCTCCCTGTCCCTGGTCCTGGCACCCCTGTGCTCAGTGCCCCATGGCGGATTCTCCCTGAGGCCCGAGTCCCCGGGGCCAGGGCAGCTGCCCCCCTCCAGATCGACCACAGCGGCCAGCTCCCAAACACAGTCACCACAGTCCTGAAGGTGGACGTCCAGAACAAGCTGGTCCTGGGGGGCTTTCACAAGACTGCCACAGGTCAGCGCCGCAAAAACAGAGCCTTTTCAGACCCAAACACAGTGCAGTCGGGGGCCTGCCACCACACGTGGGACTTTGTTTCCTCTGGAACCTAGTCAGGGTTTGCGTTTGTGTTCAACCTGGGTCTGACACTGGGCTGATGGCACCGCTCCTGACAGCACCAAGGAGTCTCTCTGGGGAGTGGCCATGCAGGGACCCCAGCCCCCGACCCCAGTTGCCCTCTGCACGTGGACCAAGGGTGGTAAGGGGGTGACCATTCCTCACAGCAGGGCTGGGCCCTGGCAGCTTGGCCTCAGGGACTCTGGGGGCTCATGGTCCTCGGGGCTGCAGCCAGGAGGCAGGGTCAGACCTCCCCGGGGGACCCAGGGGTGGCCAGGAGCTGGCCCACTCCCCACGACCCTCTCTGCACAGGGTCCTGCGGACTCAGGCAGAAACAGGGGTCTCCCAGCTCTCACGAGAACCCTTCAAGCCTGAGCAAAGCCCCTGAAACGTCAGACTTACTCCCGGGAGAAACGGGAGGAAGGCTCCAGCCACTTCTTCAGGGCACAGCGTTGACCCCGCGTGCCAACGAGCGTGTACCACGCCCCGCACGGTCCCAGAGCAGTGAGGACACAGCTGAGGACACAGCTGACCAACCCTGTGAGGCCACGGCCAGCGCCCCGTCTGCCCTGGCCACGGAGCTGGCGACGGGCCTCACGCGGCCGGCAGTGCAGTTCCGACCCGGCGTCCCGTCCCTCCCCGCCCCCCGCCGGCGGCCTGACCCACTGGACGCCCAGACGGCCCCGGGGTCACCCGGGAGTGACGCCAACGGCGACCCTTCAGGAGGCCCCTGAAGGACTTGGTGTGTCTGGCACGGAAGGCACGGCGGCGCCGCTCGGCTGCGGTACCGGCGCCCACGGCCCGGGGCTCCGGGACGACGTGAGGCCGCCAGTCCCCGAGGAGGCTCCTCTCGCGGCGCACGGACAGCCAGCCATCTCCCGTGTCCCCGCGGGGACGACGGCGCGAGGGGCGCCCCCGGGGCCTCTTCTCCAAGGACGCCAACCCCTCGGGGCTCCAGCCCGGTGTGGCCATCACCCCGATGCCCCGCGCCTCACACTCCGCCCCGGCTCGGGAGCCGACTCCGCCGGGGCCCGCGCCTCGTCAGGGGCTCCGAAGACGCCTCGGCCGGCCTCGCGCCGCCAAACCGCTCCTAGTGACACACGCGCGCGTCCAGACACGCCGGTACGTCCCGGTTCTTAAAAGCGACCCCCGCATCCGCGTTTCCAGGGAGCTCAGGGCGGCCGCACCGAAGGCGGCTTCGCGGGTGTCAGACTTACCGCAGCCGCTGGGAGCGGGGCCGGCGCTCTGCGGGGCTCCGGCGGACACCGGCCCGCGGGCCTCTGCGCTGCTGCCGCGCTGACCTGAAGTCTCGGCTCCGCGGCTGATTCTCCTCAAAACGCGCTTCGGCAGAACTCCACAGAACCACGAACGCACACGAGCCCGGCCCTGCTCAGGCCCCTCGCGCCCACGGGCCGCCAGCCTCCAGGGCGCGTGTCCCGGCTCCGCGGCGGGGGGACTCGCGACGGCAGCGGGCGCAGTCCTGAAGGGACGTCAGAGGGGCTGCCCCGGGACGGCGGGAGGCCAGCGACCGGGCGGCTCCCAGGAGGCTCCGGGCCCACGCCACCCACGCCCAAGATGGCGGCGCCGGGCCGGCCGAGAATGGCGAGGCCCGGCTTCCCCTCCGAGCGAGAACATCCCACCTCTGCTACCAACTGCCGATAAAACGCGGACACGCAGGCCCGGGTCGGGCCCAGCCCTCGTCGCTCCCCCGAGCCCTCAGCTCTGGGCTCGGGAACGTTCACAGGAAGGCACACGGCGAAGCCCCGCGGATGCCAAGGGTTCTGGGCCCACCTCCCACTGGTCCCCACCCAGTGACCTGTTTAATTCCCGCTGAGCTAGCGTAGAGAGATTTCAGGTCCCAACTTCTGGGGAGTGAAAAGGTGCACGAGCGTGTCCTACTCAGCTGCTTCCATTTGTGTTTCCTTGTTTTCCGTATTCCAAGCTCCCTTTCTGGTTTTGCCTTCCTCCCCGGCCCATAGCCTCTTCCAGATTGAGCCTCTCTGGGCCCCTGCTGGAACCCCTCAACCCCACAAGGGCCCCAGGCAGAGGTGGCGGGCTCAGCACCGGTAGGTGCTCCCGCCACGGCCACCAGAGTGGTCTCCCGCAGGGCCCGCCGGCCTCTGCCGCCCGCCCTGGCCCACCAGCGACTGGGGCATCCTCCCCCTTTCCTGCCTCTCCCAGCCTCCAGCAGAAAGTTCCACTCATAAGGACCCCTCGGTACCCCTCCCGAGTTCCCACCAGTCATCGTCCTGAAATGGAAAAACCTTTCTCATGATTTTAGCCTCAACGCAGTTCCCCAGCCCTCATCCTGGGTGCAGACACACGACACTGGAGGTCACAGCCGCCCGCGGCCACCAGCCTCCTGGTCCAACCCACTGCCTGTGGGAAAGAGCTCCATCAGAGTGCTACCGGCGCAAATTCCCAGGCAGCCTTGACTTAGTTCAGAATTCAGGCCTCACTTGGCCATCTTACAACAGCTTCATGAAGGCACTGCCACACGCACCACAGAATAGCCTATCTTCAGTGAGCGTTCATTCAGTAGATTTATCCACAGTCCACCAACACTACAGTCCAATTGGGGACGCCTCCCATGTCCATTAGCAGATGGCCTGCCTCCCTCGGCCCCGCAGCCTGGAGTCCACTCTCCATCTCCTCCTCCCTCGTCAGGACGAGGCCCATACAAATGGGATCACACACTGGGCCAGCTCCACCTGCTCCCCGACGCTGGGTCTTGCCGGTCTTGCCGTCCCCCCGGGGATCTCACAGACAAGACTCCCACGACTGGCTCCCAAGTTCCCTGCAGACAAGGGCTCCCAGTTCTCACGAGTATCCCCCAGGAACCCAGCAGCGGATGCAAAGTCTGCGTTAACTTAGGCAACAGCGACACCATCCTCATCTTCTCCAACATCTGTCACTGCCTGTTGCACGCGGGACAACCATGCCAGCAGTGGGAAGTGGCAGCTCCACGTTCACCCACCTTCCCCTAGTGACTACGGACGCAGAGCAGCGCCCACATTTACTGGCTCCTGCAGATCTTCTCTAGGAGAGTGTCCACTCAGCTCTTTCCTTTTTTACTTAGGTTGTCCCGTTGCTGGCGTTCCTTCTAGATTCTGGACGCCAATCCTTTATCAACGTGCCCTGCAAACACGGCCCGCAGTCTGTAGCTTCCCTGGCTTTATCAGCAGGTGCTTATGACGCATACACTTTAACTCAGATGAACCCCTACCGAATAGTCCTACTGCCTTTTATGCACCGGGCTTCAGGGCCCCCACAGGAGTCTGTCGCCCCGGGGCCGTGAAGATTCTCACCTGGAACTTCCTTGGAATGTTAACAGCGTTGGCTCTTACCTTCAGGTTTATCCAGGCTCCATTCTGAGTTAGTATTTGTATATAGTTAAGGCTCTAAATTCACGTTTTTACGTATGGACATCAAATTCTTCCAGCCTCCTGTGCAGAAAGGACCACCTTCTCCCCAGTGAGCTGCCTCTGTGCCTCTGAGGAAAACCAACTGACCCTGTGTGCAGGCAGATTTCAGGATTCCCCACTGTCTCTGAGACAGATCCTGATACCAGCACCACGCTGTCTAGGTACGATTTTCTTGCACATTTGTAGTCATCTCTAAAAGGAAGTAGACCTTACCCCAATTTTCATTTTTCAACATTCTTTTGGCTATTATATATGTATTTACATGTATAAATATATATTTTTATTACTACATTTGGAGTCCTTTTGTATGACCATAAAAATATTAGGAGCAGCTTCCTAAGTTCTGCCACGAACCGGCCAGGATTCTGGGAGAGATCGCCGTAGTAGTGAGGACTCTTCCAATCCATGAATGTGAAATTTCTCATGGTTGCGGTCTTCAGTGTACAATCTCACTTCTTTTCAGTTTATTCCCAAGCATTGGACCTTCCTGATGCTGTTATGGATGGAATTAATTTCACTTCAGATAGATCACCACTGTGTTGTACATAGAGAAGGGGCTGACTTCTGTATATAGACCTATGGAGCCACCTTGCCGAATTCGTTAGTTCTCAAGTTTTGTGTGTGTATCCCTTGACATTTTTAACACAGAATCGTGTCATCTGCAAATAAAGACAAGTTTATTTCTTCCTCTTCTGTCCGGATGCATACTTTTTCCTCACTTGACTACAGCACTACAATGTTGAGTAGAAGGGACGAGAGTGGATGCCCTTGACATTCCCAATCCTATGAGAAGACGGTCATTCTTCCACTGTTAAATACAATCTCAGCTGCAAATTTCTTTTAAAAATTTTCATATTTTTCAGTAATCTACACACCCAACATGGGACTCAAGCTCACAACCCTGAGATCAAGAGTCGCCTGCTCTCCCAACTGAGCCAGCCAGGCACCCCAGCCATGGATTTCTTATGGAGGCCCTTCATCAGGTTGAGAAAATTCCTTCCTACGCCATGTTCTTGAGATTTTATTATGAATAAGTACCACACTTTGTCAAATGGCTTTTTTCCTACCTCTTGAGCTGACTTGGGCCTTTTGTCCTTCCACCTATTAATATGGTGGGATATATACATTGGTTTTCTGATATTAAATCTCACATGGCTGTGGACCTTACACCTTTATACAGACCTCATTATATACACTTCACAATTAAACTGTTTTCCTCTTAAATCAAAGGTTTCCGGCAACCCTGCACTGATCGAGTCGATCAGCATTTCCAACAGCATTTGCTCACGTCATATCTATGCATCACATTTTGGTAATTCTTGCTATATTTCAAATTTCTTCATTATCATTATACTTTTTACAGTGATCTGTGATCAGTGATTAGGACTCCCTGAAAACTCAGAAAATGTTCAGCATCTGTTACCTGTATTTTTTAATTAAGGTACATACAAGTATTTTTAGGCACAATGGACTGCATACTTAAGAGACTGAGCACAGTGTAGGCAGGCAGAACTTCTGCATGTACTGGGAAACCAGAAAATTCACCTGATTTGCTGTACTGTGATACTGCTTTATCAGGGAAAGAAACCCACAGAATGGCAGAGGTGTGCCTGTGTCACGGATTTGTTGCAAGATTCTGTCCTGTTACGCAGAACTCAGGAAGGATACTGGTCCAAAGCACTCTCCTGACGTTTCTGTCTGACTCAGAGCCCATAGATGGTGGCAGTCCTCCTTTTCTATTTTCCGAGGCTGTGAAACATAGACATTACTTCTGCAAACATTTGGGGGCATTCCCCAGCAAAGCCATCCAACCCTTGGCTTTATTTTGTTTCAGTTTCTTTACTTGTTTTAGGCCAACTGCAATTTTTCCCTTCTTCTTGACTGTCTCAGCTGTTTGTGCCTAAGACCTTCCCACCTCCCTTGAGTGGCCCAGTGTGCTGGCATGAAGCTGTGCACCTATTTCCTTACGACCCTAGTAACTTCTGTAAGGTTGGTGGTAATGGCCCCTCTTCCATTCCCGATAATGGCAATTCGTGTCTCTTTGCCCTTGGAGCTAAAAGTGCACCAAACTTGTGCATCTTTTCAAAGAACCAGCTATTTACTAGTTTCGTTGGTTCTCCGTTGTCTTTCCCTCCTATTTCACTGATTTCCATACTAATCTTTATTCTGTCCTTCTGTTTGCTTTGGATTTATTTTGCTCCTCTTTCTCTATAGTGTTTTTAAGGTAGACTATGGATTTGCAATCTCTTCCACAGTTACAGCTATAAATTTCCCTGTGAGCACAGTTCCGTTGCATCTCATAAATTCTGACACACTGTGTTGTGATTAACACTAGGAAATTCTATTCAATTTACGAACACCTCTTTAAGACCACTTATTACGGTTCTTGCTAAAATCAAACTTCCTTCCAGAAAAGTATCAGGGAATCCAATATAAGATCGACGTTATCAGTCAACTAATCCAAGCTCCGTACTGCGTGTACTAAGAAGTAACATTAAGCACATTACAATCTCTTTCTCTGCACACAGTCTCGGCATCCGGCTGATGTGAACAGTCTGGAGAGTCGATAGGGATGCGCTTGGTACTAAGCCACTGCACACATACCCTCCCAACGTCCCAACTGAGACAGTCTGTGGGAATTTTCCTGGACTACAGTTCCCTGAGCCCCGCATTCAGTGAAGCCCAGCACTCTGCATTTCTGCTACACCTCACCCAGACTGTCTCCCAGTGCAAACGGGAACACGGGTCCCAGGTGCGCGGGCATCTCATGCTTACGGCCCAGTCCCGCCGACCGTCCACTTGTGATGACGAACAGTATCTGTATGCAGTGAATTCCTCTCTCGGCTCTCGGACCCACCTGCCGCAGAGCCACATCCGACACCAAGGAGAAAGCACACAAAAGCCACCTTTTAGAGACAGGGGTAGCAACTGAGTTTTCCAGAAGGGCTTGTGATCACCATTTTCAGCAGCCTTTGTGAAGAGTGCGTTAAGTGCTGACAGTGCAAGGAAGACAAAGGTATGAAGACGGGGGCCACTTGTGCAAGGAAAACACTCCCATCCACGGGCAGGTTGCCGCCTCACATGGTGCTGCTCAGCCACCAGCTCCAACGTGCAGCCTGGGACCAGCCAGCCACGTTCTCTGCAAGCTCTGGTCAGCCAAGGGAGACCTGCACTGGCTCCCGGGCACCACACAGAAAGAAGCCCCATGTCACACGGTGGACATGCTCCCAGGTACCATGGCGAGCCCCACTGGCACACACCAGCGTGCGGCGGCCACAGGCCTGGACGGCCACGGCCCAAGGCGGTCAATCCAGCACGGCCACATGGGGCTGAGATTTGGTGCGTCTGTGACGTGCTTTCCTCACGGACCCCAACTGCCCACAGCAGGGCCATCACAGAGAGAATATCTACACGACATCTCTGGGCACAGGAAGCTGTTCCGTCATCCTCCTCCCTCCGCCAAGAGGCCTGAGGGGAACCCAGACGGCAGGGGCCGGGGCAGGTTGACATCCAGCCTCTTTCTCCGTGCCCCTGCTGACCACACAGCCATTGTCACCAGGGACTACACTTGCACTGGCCACCAGGCTGGGCCACAGACTTCACAGAGGCCGTGCCAGGGGACAGTACCAACCTGCAGGTGGCCTGGGACACCAGTCATGATGTCACGGAAATGCTGGCCGGCAGCCAGAGCCCCTGGAGGACAGGATGTCTGGGGTACTTCCCGACTCCTGGCTGAGCACTCCGCTTCGCAGGAATGCCCACGCTCAAGGCTGGTGGGGAGCCGACTGGAGCAGGGAGCACGGAAGATGGGATCTCGGGGGATCCCAGGCGCACCTGCTCTGGGTGTTCCTTCCAGTGCCCGCAGGCACTGCGCGAAAAGCGGTCCTTCTTCTGGCAAAGCGATTCCGCGTATGTCCCTTTGGAAGGGTTTTCTTCTCTCGTCACTCGAACCCAGGACTGTTTCAGAAGGATGCTCGAGACAGCACTTCACAGTGACCTAGTCTGAAAACATCCATGACACGAGATTCTTACAATCTTGCAAGATCATAAAGAACAAATAAATCAAGCACAAAATTATATTACTGTGATCCTTAAAAAGGATGTGTAACTAAAGGCATAATTTCACTATATAGATGTTATAGTTTTCACAAACTGCAAAAGAATTTATGTATGTTTAGTTACAAAAAAGGAACTTCATTTTCTCGGAAAAATTAACTAGTCTCAAACTAAAGCAGCTGATTAGAACGGCCTCTCAAATCAATTGTGAAAAATTTCCAACTTACCTTCAGTTCAGTGATGAATCAGCACGTAAATGACTTTGTAAAACCCAGCATTCTTTCCACAATAGAAGGAAAACATTAAAGTGCCTTGGTTTTCAAAAGTCCTATTTTAAGTTTCTTTCTTCAAAATATTTAAACTTTTTGGAATCCACCAAACTGAGCAATACCTCCATCTGAAAGGGAAAGCTGGTCTTTTTTCCAAGGGAGGCAGAGGTAACCATACAGAGGGAAATGCGGCAGCTGCCATCAGGACGGGCATGCGGCCGAAACCACATAGAGCCCTTCACCCCGCGGCCTGCATGGCGCTGGTAACTAGAATGTGAAAACACAAGACACGCGATTCCAGAATGTTTACAATAAGGGAAGACAGAAAAACTAGGACAAAAGTTTCGGGCCTTTCTGCTGGTAATGGGAAACGAGGTGACGGCTCTCTCCGGTATCCGCGCCGAAGCTGCCAGGGTGCACACACGCCTCGCCCGGCGGCCCCAGGGGACTCCACGGTCCCGACCCTCGGCAGCCGTTGGACCGCTGGGAAGGCCACCAACCGAGGACGGGCTGCCATCTGCGTTCTGTGGCATCCCACGTCGCTCTCTGGTTTTCCCAGAGAAGTAAGATGTCTATGTGGCAGTCGGCGGACAGGAGCTCCTCTGGGGAGGACGCCGGTCAGGAACTCGTGCCCGCGGCCCCGTGCTCACCAGCCAACGCCCAGGCGTAACGGGTGTGAGGCCACTCTCGGCAAGCACAGACAGCCTGACCGCTGTACACACACCACGGACGGCTGCTTACCGAGCCACTGTTGTAAACGCTCCTTATCTTTCCCAAGTGCTTTAAAGAAACAGGAAATCATGTTATTCTGGAAAAACAAATTAGAAGTTTGGAGAGCTTAAAACAAGTCCTGCAAGGAGACACACTGGGGTACAGAGACATTTCCAGACAAAGAATGGAGAGCAGACCCCAAACCCTGCCAGGCTGGTGTTCTTGGGTCTGGCGACCTGGCCCCACGG
This sequence comes from Nasua narica, assembly GCA_028533885.1. Lineage (NCBI taxonomy): Eukaryota > Metazoa > Chordata > Mammalia > Carnivora > Procyonidae > Nasua > Nasua narica. The sequence continues at coordinate 2,490,836 of CM052813.1, forward strand.
AGCCTGCCTGCCACACAGCACGCTTCCTGGAGCCCCCAGGTCACAGCCACCGCGTAACCAACCGGCCGGTGACCACGAAGTGGAGGAGAGGTTTGGGGGACCTGCTTCTTGGACATCAGCACTCTGAGGGGCCACATCGCGCGCCTGTGCGTCATCTAGAATCTTTCATGGCACCCCTGAAAAGCTCGCCCCTGAAGGATAGAGAATGTTGAAGGACAAATACCCCCGTTTTGTTCCAGGCGCCAGGGCACGTGTGATGGTAGTCACGGACGTCCACGGTTACAAACCAGACTGGAAGGAAGTGTACGTGTTCCGAACAGCACCTCCCCGTGTGGCAGCTGCACATTCTGAACCAAGACCTGCCTTTTAACTAACAACAGATCTGGATCGGGCCACCAGCAGACGCGGAGTCCTCCAGCACCACGTCTCGAAAGCAGTGAGGAGGCAGCGTGGCGCTCGGTCCTGTGACGACACGAAAACACACGCGAGACTCATGTGTGCACCTTTACACACGCTCCTCAGGATCAGACAGACTGCACAACAGCTTGCCAACACCCCCACGGTCTTCACAGTGACGACGTACGTGGACCCCCGTGCCCCGGGAGCACTGCCTCCGAGAGCCTCCCTGCCGATGTCCCGGGATGCAGGGCTCGGGCGCCGACGTCAAGCACGGGGAGCAGGACACAGCAAGGCCCACGGGACCACACAGCCCTGTGAGGCAGCCCTGTGCGTGGCAGCGGCTGGCCTCCGCATCAGGCTCAGGTGTACGCTGGACACAGGCGTGACCTCAGGCAGCTGGCAGGGCTCTCCCAGCGCACAGACAAGATAGCAAGGGGAAGGCGAGCTGATCTGCCCCCGCGGGGCGGGAGAAGTGGCAACCACACCTAGAACTCCGTGATTTCACGCTTTTCAGTGCATGAGATTTACCCACCCCTTATACCAAAATAGCACCTTAGTTTTCACTTTAAAAATACTCTGTCAAAAATAACGCCCTGCCAGTAAGATCTCTTTCCCAGTGTTCGGTTAACTGTAAGCGAGCCCAGCTAACTTTTAACATGGGCTGCGAGCTGCGGCATGTCCCCCAGCCTCCACCCCAGGACCTCAGAAAGGGACTGCATTCAGAGACACGGCCTTTGAGATTGGTAAGGTTAAATGAAATCGTACGGGAGGGACCTGACCCAATATGACTGTGACCTTAGAGGCAGAGAAGGTCAGGACACAAATATACACAGACGGATGACTGCGTGAGGACACGGGGAGCGCCGTCGTCTAGACGGAGAGGAGAGAGCCCTCAGGGAGGCCAGCCGTGCCCTGCCTGCAAACACGACCTCCAGCCTCCAGCCCCAGAAGACCAGCTGCTGTGTGAACGACCCCATCCCGTCGCGTGTTTGCTGCCGCCATAGCACGGCCTCACACGCGTGGCATGCAGAGTGCTCACACAAACACGCCCTCGGTGGAAAACTGTAACAACGAAGTAACACAGAGAGAAGGTCGGTGAGGACAGCTGAGACAGGTCCGTTTTGTGAACGTGTGTGAGTCCAGCAGAGGGACCTCTGGTATCAGGGGTCAGTCCCCCAAGTGCGGACGTGACTCTCGTCTCTGGCTGCAGGACGAGCGTTTCTCGGCGCCCGACCGCTCTCCCGAAAGGCTGTTCTGGGAAGGACGGGGCGAACACGACCAGACCTCAGCCGAAGCAACATTCTGCTAAAATAAGGTCCCCCGTGCGTACCACACACACACGCAAACGCACGCCCACGCAGTCCCCAGGAAAGACCCCCTTCTGGGATTGGAGCCCCGCTCACCTCCTCAGCGAGGCTGCCTGTATGGGTGTACACCCATACAGCACCGGGGCAGAAGCTGCCAGATCGCTTACACACCTGGAGGGACAAATTCAAGGCAAAGCTCTAAACCTATTTTTGCCATCCGCCCCCGAAGTCCACGCAGAATGTGGAATTTCAACCCAGAGTAGCTAGCTCTATGTCAGCGCCAAGGTTTGGACAAGGCCACGTCACGTCACCTGTCCTGCTCACGTCACATCTGCCGCGGCTGCTCCCGCGCCAAGACAGAGTTTCGAAGATACGTGCACGCAATCCTGGGGAGGGTTCCGGGTGGTTCCCCAAACACCTGAGGCCGGAGCACGGAGGGAAGACATGAGGGATGTGCCCACATAGCAGACGGCAGCCGACTCACCCGACGGGCAGAGCCAGCGCCGAAAAGACAGGCGAGCCAGGGCCCGCACGTCAGTGTCGCCGTCGCCCAGGCTGGCAGGACTCAACGCGCCGCGCCCCCTGGTCCAGCGTCCTCGGGAACAACTGATGCAAGAAGAATGCAGGGTCATTTTTAGGCACAATGGTGTGCCGACACAATAACCCTAAAACCGTCCGCCACGGAGTCACGGAACTGAAGGGTTTTACAGCCCATGCGAGTGCAGACAGAGACTACCCGAGAACGTCTGCAGAAGTAATTCAAAGACTCCCCTACTTCTCGGAGACTCGGCGGCCTGAGCACTTACAAACACCGAACACAAGACAACCCAACTGCTAGACATCGGGACGGGGACCGTGTGCTGGGGGCGTAAAAAGTCCAGGTTTTACGAGAATGTTAACATAAGCACAGGTTTAACAGTTCCCCCAGTCCTATAACGGAAATGCATATTTCTTCAGCATAACTGAACATAAGACAACACACATTTTGCCAGTGACGTGGGAAGGAAGGTGACGGAAGCACCCAGAGACGACTGGGCTGTGGGCTCTCCAGGCCTCCGCGCCGAGGCCACTGTCGTCCCGGACAACACACGCGCACGTCCCCACGCCCTCATGGGCGCCACGGATGGAAGCTGCGCCTCCCCCGACCAAGGGTCCCACGCGGCATCGGCCTCCCCGGACGCACCACCAGCACCGTGGCCACGCCGTGGCCGCTCGAACGGGCAGCCCCACCCACAGTTGTCCAAGCAGGGGCTGCTTCCAACAGACCCACTCGCCGGCCTATGGACAGAGGTCGGCGACCGCCAACCCTCCCACGAAACCTGCTGTCCGTCCTAGGGAACACGCTTCCCGAGCTGCACCAGTGGTGGCACGAGGGCTGGTGCATCGTCAGGGGACCACACGAGACCTGCCCGTGCGTCCACACAGCCCCAGTGTAACCATGGGATCTCCCGGCCCAACTCAACAAGGAAACATCAAAAAACAAATCTAAGGGCACATCGTGAATCTACTTTTTACCTGACTCGTTAAAATCACCCAGGAAGATAAGGCACAGAACACGCACCTGTCAGCGGCATGACCTTTGCTTCCTTGTCCCACCACTGGGGAACGGAGACCTTCCCCGTACATTCTTGCTGGCGGGTACTCAAGAACTAACAGCGTTACAGGTGGTATATAAAGTAGAAGTAGATGTGAAAGTAAAAAATACGCATCACTTAATTCTATTTAAAATAATCAAGTTTAAAATTTTATGATAAATTTTCTCTTTATATGGGACTCCACAAAGTTGAGTGTTTTGACCCCTGCTCACTGCCCCTCCCCTCGGGGACGACCCGAGTGTTATCACACGTGAGAAGTTCGACCTCTTTCCGTTTCCGCGCCCATTGGATGGCTTACATGTGGTGGAGAGGGGAAAAGGTTACTTAAAATCTTAAAGTCTAACTTTGAAAATGTTTCCAGAAGTGGGTTTAACACATCACATTTTCCTCATGAGCACAAAATTTACAGTCAGAAGTTGCACATAAAGGGTTTATTTTAAATGTTTTAAGGATAGGATAGAGTTACATCATAATTATAAAAATTACTTACAGAATTAACAGATTTATATTGTTTATACTTCTAAATGCAGAGAACAGGGAACTGTCTACACATCGTATAAAATAAAATTAAAATTAAAAATGAATTCAAGCCTGAAAGATGAGGTCATTTACCTAACTGTAAGATGCGAACACGAAGACCTCTGAACTATACACATCCCCTCACACCGCACTAACGGTGGAAATACAAAGAGCGCAGCATTTCCAAGGAACCACAGACATTTCGACCATAATTATTTTGTTATAATAATTGTTCCTGTTTTGTCTTTGGAGAACTTCCTTTTTTTTCTTTTTTTTTCCTTTTTTTAAGACAATCAGCTTGCGCATGTTTTCAGGCACTACAATTTGTGACAATCAGAAGTCTTCTAATGGATCCACAGGGTTCAGAGATTCGAGCCCAATGCACTTCGGGTTTGGCACGTAAAACAAGAATAGGAATGAACTCTGGCTGAGAGGTGACTGAGCGCTTCGAGAATGCACAGTCCCTTCAAATGCTGCACGACAGACAGAGCTGGGAAATCACCTTCCGCTGGCGCTGGCTCGCCAGTGCATTCTCATCCTACGACCACTACAACGGCACAGGAAGCAAATATACAGAAAACAGAAAACAAATCAAAACAAAGAGAGAAAACAAAAAACCTAAATATCTTTCACATGCAAGTTCAGTTAGTTACATTGAACATTCTACTTAGAATAGAGCATGCAAAAAAGGATGGTCTGCGTTTAAGGTTCTCCTCGGAAGCTTCACGTGGCAGCCGGACGTCACACGCACACGACACGGGAACACGAGAGCAGGTCAGTGAGGAAGGCTGGGACATTTTATACAGGTTCAGGGCTTGTGCGGTCACAAGTCCCATGATAATTTTGGAAACTCATGTTGGGCTCCTACCGCAAGGAACCAACATTCTGATACCAGGGAAAGGCAAGCAATGCATGCAGATCTGAAACGTGAGCCTAGAACGAAGCCTGAAGTACCGGGCGAGGGAGTGGAATCGGTCACCGCGCAAGTGTGGGTTAAGCCACCAAAAGAAAAGAGAATGGGGAAAAAAAGGAAAACAACAAAAACCCCTTCCCCTTCCTTCCGCCCTAAAGGCAACAAATGGAATAATGATGAAAACAACGGTGATCACGTGTCACGTTCGTCTGGAGAGTGGCAGACCATGTAGTATCAAAGGTGCTAAAGGTACTTGCAAGAAAACCACAATGCAAGTCATCAAGTGTCGCTGGGAAGATTGCCACTGACCCAACCCTCAGGATACTTCCAAAGAACACTGGTTTTCAGTCCAAAGCTACTGCACCACGTTCGCACAGGGCGCACACCCGACGCCCCACTCTCGGAGCACACATGTCCGCCTGCACCCGGGGAGTCGGACTCAGCCTGGAAACTGCCATGCAGGGACTCCTGACCACAGCCACCGGGAAAAAGGGGACAGTTGTGCAGCACGACCCCTGTTGAAGCAGGAGAAGCGTGAGACCAGGCAGGCACCACGGGGAGAGGCAGAGAGGCCGATGAGCTCCCCCAACAGCACGACAACAACGCACAGCCTTCCCGAAGGCAAAGTGGGCACCACACGCACCACACGTGGTGAGGCCACCAACGACACAACCTCCAACACTGAGAACAGCCACAACAGAGGCCGCATGGACTGCCGGTAGCGGGCTGACAGCATGTGCATTTAGCCTTCTGCCCGAAACTCAGGCAAGCTCCCCAATCTCCACAAGAGACTAGGTTCCGCACTGCCTCTCTCCTGGCTTTCAAACTGTCAGGACTCATCTAAAACAACGTGACAGATGGCCGTGTCACCGCCACCCAACCGCTTCTGTGGTTCTATCTCGGTCAAAACCACCTTGCCGGAACAAGCCACGAAAGGGCCGCGTGGCCAAGGGCCACAGTCGCACCCACAAGCTAGCGCAGTGACGGGAGAGTCCACATCAGCGGCGCACCGGGAGCCAAGACTGTTCAGCACCACAGAAGGTGTCAGGGGACGCAGGCCACCCGTGTCTACGTATTCTCTGTGGGGTAAAGCTGGGGGAAGCCTTCTGACCACAACCGTGTGTCGGTAAGAACAGTAATAAGAATAAAAGTGTCCCAGAGAACTTGTCAGAAGGCAGCCATCCTCAAACTCGTATTTCTAGGATCGAAGCCAGGAACTCACCACATACACACAAACCCCTGACGCACTGTCGTCTCTCCATCCACGTACTAGAATCCAGACCGATCGTACAAATTAATGACCAGCTGTGCCGTCCGAAGCACACCAGTATCACACCGTGTGGACCAAGTACCTGGGCTTTGCTTTAAAATAAAATAAAGTATTTATGATAAAAAATGTAAACAAAAATGTACAAAGCTTAGAAATTAAAGGCAGCTTTTTACCCAGATTTCTGTTTTGTTAAATTCTAATGTGGGTCCAGCAACTGTTCACAAATGATTCCTATTTGGACTCATGGTTTAAAGCCTCCAGACCGAAAAGGTGTCTGAACTTCTGACTTCCAAAACACGCTGAACGTCCCTATGTGTCTCCTGTGCCCACATTTACTTTTAAAATAAACAGCAGTAATATACGAAATCGGACTGACTTAGGACAAGCACTCCTGTTAAACTGGAGAATATTATTGAACCCCCGCCCCGATCCACAAAGGAAGGACTGCCAAGGAAGCGTGTGTGTTTGTGTGTGTGTGTGTGTGTGTGTGTGTGTGTGGCGCGCGTGTATGGACACACACAGATGTGGCCAGGGAGCGGTCCATACATGTCTCAACAAGGAAGGCAGTACCGACAGTACCAGACTATGCTTGCAGTGTGGCAGCAGACGGGGAGAACCACAGTGCCGGGAGCTGGGGGCGGTCCAGTCCGGTTTACACGTCCGCATCGCTATCTGAACTTCACCAAACTCGCCCGTAACTCCCCTCCAGACACAGACTTCTCGTAAGAGGAAGGAGTTCTTACACAAAATGCTCTGTGTTCACATCAATCTGTACTATTCAGAACAAACCAGTTCTGCTGGCAGAGATTGTGGGTTCGCAGGGACATTTAAGCTTTCATTAAACTGGAAAGCAATCAAGTCTTTATGTCTACAAATTATACATTTAATAGTTCCACAAATTTGGCCAAGTTCATGATGACATCTAAGATGTTTTCACCAAATCGTAGACATAAATATGGAAATCGTCATCAAACTTGATGAAATAGACCGACGGTTTGGCCTCCACTTGATGAATGACCATGCCAGTCCTTTTGGAGCCGTCCTCTTTGGCATACTCCACCTGTTTGCCCACCAGGCTGTCCACAACCTCTCCCGGTTCCCTTTCTGCCGGAGGAGAATCATCTGCATGAAAGAGGGCGAAAGAAAGAATTTGAACTCAATTTTCATATACGTACCAACTCACATGTCTATTTCAATAATAGTGTTTAAAAACATAACATCCGGATTCATCCTAATTAATGATCTAGAGCAAGCGTCGGCCCACTTTTTCTTCAAGGGCCAGAGCCTTGAAGAGATAGGGTCTCTGCAGCAACTGCTCGGCCCTGCCGGTCCCGTGAGAGCCGCCGCGAGGGGTGTAGGAATGAAAGGTGTGCCAATAAAACTTTATTTACAAAAACAGCGTGCCCCCCCCACCCAGGATGAAGGCGTGTCAAAGATTTTGAAAATCATAACCAGAAATCCCCATGGCTTGTGTTTAATTACAGCTGAGACCGTCTGAAGGGATGAGGCAAGAAAGGCCAGGGAAAAGCCTAGATGCAGAGAACTTCTCAAAAGTAAGCTGGAGTGACTCTGAGACAGGCCTTCAAAACAGACAATACCTCCTGGGACACAAAGTATGCCATTCTCTTCCAACACATCCCTGGTCTTTTTCCTGGAACTCCTGAAACCTTCTTTCTCCCATGTTCACTGCATCTCACATGGTCTTCCTATCCAAGCTTCCGGATAAGATTTCCCAGGCTCCAAAAACAGGTGCCAAGCCAACCCCTATCCAGACTAGTCACAATGGGACCTCCAGGATGGCAGTGGTCCCCAGCAGAGCCCACGTGCTGGAGAACCCTCCCCTGAGCCAGCAGGGGCTATGAGCTGTTTTCCGAGCACGAAACCAGAGCAAACCTCCAGCAGCAAAGACCCAACAGACGGGGGCTGGGGCTGGGAGGCTACCACCCTCTCACCCCTGCAGGTCCTGGGTGGGGCGAGCTCTTTTGCAAGGAGCACCAGAGGGCTTCCAGATGCCCTCAGGGGACGCTGGATCCCGAGATTACCCTTGGCTGCCTGTGCTCTCGCTGCTGGCTCAGCAACCCCCAGCCCCGCACACAGCCTACTGCGCCCGAGCACGTGTCTCTTACCCGCAGACACAGCCCTAACCCTGCTACTCCCACCGCTGGTGCTGACATCATGCACACCGGCCACACGCCTGAGTCCAGAGGTCATCAGTTCCTCTAAGCAGGGAAGCCATGCCCAACCCAAGGCTCACATTCTCTCTTCAAAACTGCTCTTTCCTCAGCAGTGGTGCCAGCCCCCCACGCTCTTGGGGTGCTGCACGCTTACAGAGCATTCCAAAGACGTGACAGCTGGGCATCTCACAGCGACTGAGCCCGGACGCCAGGGCCTCACACACAGGCCGCTGCAAGCGCCCGGCTCCAGGGCACCATCACTGGTCACGTGACAGACGCACTTCCACACTTGTAAAACCACTTGGCGGGCGGGAGAGAAGGCTGAGCGGGTAAGGTGGGGCTGAGGGGGGCCAGGAGGGGCTAAGGGGGGAGCCAAGGAGGGACTATGGGGCGTTGAGGGGGGTAAGTGTTGGCTATGGGGGGGCTAAGGGGGAGCCAAGGAGGGGCTGGGAGACTCCACGGATGGCCCGGACAGCCCAAACACCCCTAGGCTTTCTAACAGCAAGACGGCAGTTCTTACTGTGGATCTTCTCTACAAAAAAGTTAAAAATCAACTTCATACAGACTGGAGAAATGCTTTTAAAGAACCCTCTCCTGATAGCTAAATTTCTGCCCATATAAATACGTTCCTTTACAGATTTGTGACGAAAGTACACAGAACCAAAGACAAAGAAGGTGGACAGTCAGGGCCAGAGGGGCACCGTGAAAGCAGGTTCACAGACTTGTTCGAGGGGAACCCGAGACATGCGGTCACAGTGCTCAGTCGCTCCGTCCAGGCCCAGGGAACCCTGTGCTGGAGGAAAGGCTATGAAGTAAGAACAGGCTCAGCCAAAAACGCAACTAAGAAAGTAATTCCATTCGTAATAGCATTGAAAACAGCGAAGTATTTAGGAACAAACTTAACAAAAGAAGTATAAAACTAAAACTCTGAAAACTACAAGATACTGTTGACAGAACTCTTTAACTCTCAATAAATGGGAAAGTATCTCGTGCTCCTGGGTCAGAAGGCTTCACAGCGTCAAGATGATCAGAGATTCAACACAATTCCCACAGGAATCCCAGCTGACTTCTTTGCAGAAACTGAGAAACTGATTCCAAAACTCAAGAAACTGCCAGGGACCCAGAAGAGTCAAAACAATTCTGAGAGAGAACAAAGTAGGACTCGGCATGCACCTCCCAAGGTCAAAACTTACTTCCAAGCCGTGTGACCAAGTGTGGCATGTGCCCCCCAAGGCAGCGGCACAGCCATCCGTCTGCAGCCGGCTCCCTTCACCACGGGCGCCGCAACCACCCGGCTGGGAAAGAACAGTCTCTCCACAACATGGTGCTCAGACAACAGACACAAGAACAAAGGAGGACCCTTCCACCACATCATAAAAGCTAACTCAACACATATCGAAGATCTACATGTAAGAGCAATGCCTGTGAGACTCGCAGAAGAAAAACGAAAAGGTAAATCATCATGACCTTGGACACAACACCAAAAGCATGAGCTACAAAAGAAAAAACAAACTGGACTTTATCACAATTAAAAACTTCTGTCCTTCAAAGAGCACCACGAAGAAAGTGAAGAGAAAGCCACAGAATGAGAGAGTGTGCCTCCCAATCATACACGGGTCAGGAGACCTGCACTGCCCCAGACCCTGATGACGTAGCGACAGAGCAGTAGACGACAGCACCAACAGACTTCTCGCCAAAAAAGACACGGAAATGGGGACGGTGCCTGGTGGCTTAGTCGGGGAAGCGTCTGCCTCGGGTCGTGATCTCAGGGTTCTGGGGTCAAGACCCACATCAGGCTCCCTGCTCAGCGGGGAGCCTGCTTCTCCCTCTCCCTGTGTTCTTTCTCTCCCTCTCAAATAGATAAATAAAATCTTAAAAAAAAAAAAAAAAAGACACAGAAACGGCCAATAACACACAAAAGGATGGCTGACGTCTTTAGTGATCAGGGAAAGGCAATCCAAGCCCACGACAAGGCAACATTTCACAACCACAAGGACGCAGTGAAAACACCAGTTAACATGATGTGTTTGTGTCAGAACCCTCACACACAGTCGATGTGCGTGGAGAAGGGTGCATCGGTCCCCCAAACGATTCGACAGTGACCACAGACCCCTCAATCCCACTCCTCGGTCCACACCCAAGAAAACTGAAAACATCTGCTCAGAAACCCGCACACGAGGGCTGACCCCGCAGCCTCCTTCACCATCAGCAAGAGCTGGACAAGCCACACGCCCACCCTCGGACGGATGACAGATGACACGTGTGCACGGGGGGCCACTGTATGCGGCATGAAAGGAGATGAAGCACTGACACTCGTCACAACATGACGAGCCTTAAAAACGCTGGGCTGGGACGGAAGCCACACACGACGGGCCCACCATACTTGTCCACGTGCAAACCCACAGCCCGGAGCAGCACATGGACACGGAAAACACCTCACACTTGGCAAAAGATGCCAAGTTTCACCACGTAGGCTTGGTGCCTGATGAAAAGAATGATCGCTCAGCCCTAATAATCGAAATAAGACACATCTACAAAATAGTTCATCAAACATCTCATTCTAACCTTCCAGTTCCTCTGGAATTAACAGAAACAAAGGCTGTCAACGCACACTTACTAGAATCGGGCATAATGCGAAGGTCGCCTTCTTTATAATCGTCTAACAGCTGGTACATGTACAAGACGGGGTCCTTCTCGTAGGTGATATAGAACCACGTGTTCATGATGGGGGCGCGTGCCAGGACCATCCCCCTCCACTCGTCCTTGGAGCCGTCCTCTGTCTCAAACATGTGCTCTACCGCCTTGCCGATCATCGTGTCGGCCAGGTGCGCGTCGCTGATCCGAGAGGTCGCTGGGGACAAGAAGCAAACAACGGTTCACACAGGGTTTTACCGGACACGTACCATGAAGGCTGAGCTCATGCAAAGGGGGCGGCCTGAAGGGCTGACCGTGCACCACACCAGCAGCCCGAGGGTCAGCTGGCGGGCCTCGGGGGCCGGCGCCTCACCCCTGTGGGCCCCAGACCGCGGAATCCCACGGGCACTGCTCTGTCCCGAGTCAGCTCCTGAGAGAACGTGCTGTTCTTCTGCGTGCTTTCCTGATCTCCTCTGTCCTTGGTATCGTGTCTAACTTGGAACTTCGATGGTTTGTTGGAGGCACAGCGTGCGTTTCAGTATTAAGTTACTTTCTCTGTTGCAGTAAGGACAGCCCTTACTGCAGAAACGCAGAACAGGAGGCTTCCCACGCACCCTCACCCACCTTCCCTCTACTAACACCTACGTAACCACAGGCCAGGAACGAAAACTAAGAAATGCGCCCACGCCAGGCCTGAGGGGTTACCCTCGAGTCCACCGTGTTTTCGACAGCAACCGGACTGCACCTCGTGGTGGCCACACCAGCCTGGGCCTTGGCATGAAAAGCCCAGCGCTTCCGCTTAGTCATGTGAAAAACAAACTGCTTCCCTGGGCCTGCCGGCCTCCCCTCCTGGCCTGTCCCTGCCCCCACCCGGCTCCCCCATCTGCGGGACCACCAGCCACTGCCACCTCCTTGCGGCACCGTGAGGAAAGCAGGGCCCTTCCTGTCTGTTTCCCTGAGGTCACGGGGCGTCAACACCTGCCCTGCAGACTGACCCTCAGCCCTGCTCTGCGCTCTTTAAGAGGCAGGCGGAAAATCACCACCTTCCTTTTATTAATACGGGGAAAATTATGGAGGATCCTAATGATCTTAAGGTTTCTCTGGTCCTCACGTTTTAGACAACTGTCTTTAAAAACAATTAGCACTTCTATTTTACTCATTCACAAGTGCTTCCATCTCTGTTAAAATAAAATTCAAAGAAACACAGATTATAATTTCTTTTTAAAGATACTGTTACCCAATTTTATCAGAAAGACATTCTAAACACATATGGTGGTTCTCTCTACTTCCATATGCAGTAATTCTCCTAAATTACATAAAACTCCCCCCTGCACGCTAAAGCAAAGCCTACTAGTTTTGGAAGTTCTCAAATTTTTCAATCTCTGGACTCCTGTATGGAATACTTAAAAATCTGAGGATCTAAAATGTCCTTCTTTATATGAATAACTATCAGAATCTGCTATTTAAAGATTATAAACGACAATTCTACATAATGGATTTCTATTTTTTTTTTTTAGAGATTTTACTTATTTATTTGAGAGACAGAGAAAGTGAGAGAGAGCACGAGAGGAGAGAAAGTCAGAGGAAGAAGCAGACTCCCCGAGGAGCTGGGAGCCCGATGTAGAACTCGATCCCAGAACTCCAGGATCGTGACCTGAGCCGAAGGCAGTTGCTGAACCAACTGAGCCACCCAGGCGCCCCATAATGGATTTCTAATGAAAAATACACTTTCTAATAAAAGCCCAGCAGCAGGTGCGGTGGGGTTTTGCATCTCCGTAGGCCTCTCGCTGTCCAGCTTCAGAGGGACAGCCAGATTCGCCTGCCGCTTCCACATCCAACCCGTCACGTGCTCCTCTGGCAGACACACAAAACCCAGCCTCACGAACGCCTGCTGCTGCCAAGGGGTCTCCGGGAAACGCAGACACTCCCGTGTGACGCTACAGGACAATCCAACAAGCAGTGGCTCCTAACGGTGAAGTGCAGTGCAGAATCTGAAATCCTTACCAGCAAACCCGTGACACTGTCACGTTAAAACTCACTCTCTCCAAAACATGTAAAGAACAACTACAACTCAGCAGCAAAAAAAAAAAAAAAAAAAAATTAACCTGGCTAAAAAATGGGCAAAGCACCTAAAGAGGCATTTCTGCAAAGATGACAGACGAGTGGCTGAAAGCATATGAGAAGATGCCCGACATCACTAATCATCCGGGAAACGCAAATCCAAACGCACAGCGAAGGACAAGGGTTGGCACAGATGGTAGACAGACCAGAGTCCCATGCGCTGCGGCTGGAAACCAAAATGCCACCAACAGTGTGGAAAACAGAGCGGAGTCTCCTCAGAAAATCAAACACGGAATTCCACTTCTGGGACCATCCTCCAGGGAAAGGAAAGCAGGGGCCCAAAGAAGTACCTGATGGCCACGGCAGCACCACGAGGGGGCAGCCCAGGCGTCCATCCACGGGTTGGGGGGCGCCTAGAAGGGGGCACGCAAGGGCAATGCAGTGTAACGTGGCCTTGAAGGAAAGGAGGTTCTGCCGCCAGCGAGACGCGGCGAACCCCGAGCACGCCATGCTGAGGAGGAAGGCGGTCACGGAAGGACACACAGTGTGCAATCCCTCCAAGGAGATAGGGAACGTGACCGGCTTCGTGGAAGCAGAGGGGAGAGGCGTGGGAGGCGGGGGCCGGGAGCTGCTGTGTAACGGGGACCGCGCTAGAGACGGACAAGATGAAGAGATCTGGAGACCAGCTAGACAGCAGAGTGAACACACGTACACACTAACCCGAGCTGAAGCACAGACACTTAAAAATGGTCATAGCAGTAAATTTCAGATCACAAGATTTTTTTCACCAAAATAAACAATTGGTCAGTCTTCGAATGGATCCTTTACCAACACACGATCTGGTCCCCCACAGAAGATACTGCGCTTGCTGAGTTACGCAGAGCGTGAACACTGCTGCCTTCCTACGTGGAATGTGAGTGAAAGCCACACAACTTTCCAGACTGTGGTATCGCAGGGAATACAGTAATTAGCTATTAATTAAAGCCAGCACACAATACACTGCTGGTTTGCATAGAAGCCTTTGGATTTCCTTTTTAAAATACTCTGCTGTTTACAAAAGCAACCCTCTCCTGCTGGGAACTTCAAAGAAAAACATTAGGAAACTCTGAAGTCCACCACCAGAGATACTTAAAGATTTGGGGGTATTTTGGTTTGGTCAAACCATGTTTTCATGAAGATAAAAGGGCTCTTTCTGTCCTACGATGGCAGAAGAACTTGGGAGAATAGGCACAGGCCACATAGCAAAATGCAGTAAATCTCCCGTGGGCCAGCAGTCTGGCCCCAGAAGAGACGCAGACTAAACCTCTGGGTCAGAAGAACACAATAATTATTTCCTACAAACGATGGATACGAGGGTTTGGACATTTCTTAAGACCTGCAGGTAAGACTCTTCGATGTGCATTTCTCACGCTGGAAATGGGCGAATGTCAAGCTCAAGAGGAAACCGAGGCTGTGTGTCAGGAGGAAGAGAAGGCGCAGTGGCCCAGAGGACAGGAACGATGTGAAGCTGGCAGAGAAGCCACGCTGCCCGATGAGCTTCCTTCTATAAATGGGTAGAAAAGATGGAAAGCAAGCTTTCTGGAAGAACTGAGCTGCCCTTACACAGGATGAACACTGATGCAGCCCCACTACCTGAAGGGAGCACCAACGAAGGACCTGCCATTCTGGTAGAGCGTCAGCGTGGGGGGAAATGCCTGGGTCCCAAGAGCGCAGACACAGGGGACCGGCAGTCAGACCCCATGCTTCCACCCTGCAAGTCCACCTCTGCCAGGACCCCGTCTGTTAACACGGAGGCTGCGAAAGACCACCCCAAAGTATAAACCAGCGCTCGCACACGAGCGGCACCGCTGTCAGAAAACATTTCCAAGGGAACACGCTGAAAAAAGTAATGCATCCTACTGATTGTGACAGTAATGTTTTACTTTATTCTTAAAGATAAAATCAGTCATTATTAACTGGTACCTTATGCCTTAAAGAACTAGGTTATAAAGGTGAAGCACGTTTGTATGACACTTAAAAAAAAAAAAAAGGGCTGCTCACTTCCCCAGTCACTGTGCAAACAACCCTAAAGAATGTTTGATGGAGCCCACGGGTTCCGGTGGCCCGAATTATGGCTGAAAGTGCAATGATCACTTATGTAGTAACACACACTCTGAGATATATTTCACACAAGGATTCTAAAATAAAGGCATAAACTACTATAATCGGGTGAAATAAGTACACAGCACATTTGAGCTAATAAGAAAATATTCTTACCCATCAGAGTCCACATGAACAGTGAGCAAAATGTTGGAAATAACCATGTTAGAAATTATCAGATTGTCAGTTTCTTCAGCAATAACTCCATACATCTTTATATCCCTCACAGTTCCCTGAACTGGGGTTTTAGAGACTTAATAGTATATCGGGAGTGCCTGCACTCCAGTAAAAATAAACATACCAATAATGCAAAAGAATAATCAAAAAGCATCCATTTTGATAATCATTTTTAAAGCATACAACGCACAAATAGTAAAGAGAACTTACCAACTCTATCAGGGAGGACTTCGAGCGCAGAAACTCTTTCATCTTTATTAAGTTCTAGTCCATAAACACAGTCAAATCCATCGTACTTTATAAGATACAAAGAAGGATTTACAGGCACCTGGTCCAGAACGGTTCCTTTCCACTGGGTGACAGGGCCACTCCCCTCCTTCCACCCATGCTGAATCCTGCAGCCTACGATGTTCCGCCGGGGCTGGGACACGGGTTTGCTCGGCCCCACACTGCTCCGGTGTTTTCTGCATTCACACATATACACACGTAAGGGATCATCTCAGAAGTACGTACCCCTCGATCCAACGCTCCCGCTAACTAGCATGCTCTCCGACGGGTTCTCCCAGGCCTGCGCTAGCTGGTGGTGCCACACTCCCGGGGCAGGTGCCTCCAGGTGGGCCCTCGGGGTCAGCGTGCGTGCACACGGCGTGCTGGCCACAGGGCTCCCCACGCATCCACGGGGGACGGGCAGGAGAGCACGCTGCCTTAGGCAACCTCGGCCCTCATACTGAGCACGAGCATCGCCTTCTCAGCACTCGCATTCCCTCTGATGAGTCAACTCACAATGATCTCAGTTAATCAGAGAAAGAGAAGGGCTGAGCACATGAGGTATGTACACATGCACATGAACCCGTTCCTTGTCCAACGGAAATGGGCAAACGTTTAATTTCACCCATGCCAGGACCCACTCCACGAGCCCCCACCACCTTAATCAGTGAGTGAGAAGAAACGAGACATTTAGCTTCTCCTGGCCCCTCCCCCCAGCCAGGAGTCCAGGCCAGCTGGCATCCCCACATTGTACCATCAGTACTCTAGAAAACATAGAATCTTACACAGATACTTAATGTAATGTAAAAATTACTGCAGCAACACCAAACCACATTCTTCCCAGATCGTTAACAACTGAATCTCCACATGACGTTTACAAGCGGTACACGTAGGTCTCGGGATCAGGAAGGAATCCTGATTCCACCAGGAAGGCGCGAGTAAAGCTGAGGGCCAGGCCCGCCCGCGCTCCACTAGAGCCTCGGAGGGCAGAAAGCTCTCGGCTGCCTCACCACGAGCACAAGTGATGAGCGACTGGCGGACACACAAACTTTGAAAAGAAAAACAATTTATTGTAGGCTATGAGGTATACAGAGGCATGAGCTTCAGGCAGTCGATCTGGTGAGCCCACTGGTTCCGTGAGACCAACAGGCTCCGGCAAACCGCAGCTGCCCGACGAGGCCGGACCGGCTGCTGCAGGCCTTCACCTCAGCAAGAGGCGGCACCGCCCAGGAGGAAAATGTCCCACGTCGGACTGGAGAGGGGTGCCGAGGCTTTGTGCAGGGCTGTGAGGACGGCTGAAAATACGGGTCTGCGAGCCCGCCAGCAAACCCACCTCCCAGCGAGACGGCGCACGCCGTCCTCCCCAATAGCAGGGCACCGCAGGAGACAAAGGAGCTGGGCCTCAGAAGGGACAACAGGGACACCCCACAGAGGCCTCACGGACACAGAGGGGCTCAGAGCTCGGCAGGGAGGACAGCCATTGGGGGTGCCCCAGCCCTCCTCGCACACAGGGGCCTCACAAAGGGACTGGAGGGAAGTATGCCCAAAGACTATGCGCCCGCTGTCAGGCACATGACAGAGGCCAGGACAGGGAAGGAGAGACAGAAGAGCCCAGAAATGAGGAGTAAACCGGAGGAACCCGGCTAACACACCGTGGGGCACGCCTGGGACAGAGGACAAGGGGACAGCAGGGGCAAACAGCCATGAAGAGACAGGGACAGACATGAATTCCAGCTTCCATAAAACAGAAAGACACGAACACAACTCAAGAAAAACTCCCCAAAATAAAAGACAGATATGTGCACAGGGCTCCTTGGGCAAGTGGACCCCCAACCGTCGACACGGACATTCCAAACAAATGGATTCAGAAACGGAGCATCTCGTGGGCATTCGGGCAAAGGGCCACATCTCATACAAGGAAAACTGGGAACGTGACAGTGACGCTGGGGCCACCAGACAACAGAGTGCAGGGTTCAGGTTCTCAGCAGGGAAATGTGAGCCGAGGATTCTCCGCTGACGTCCGAGGCCCAGGAAGAAATGTCCTGGCCAGCGCCTCCGGAAGAAGTCACGGGAGTTCCCGCAGAAGCCGACCACAGGCCAGGAGCCCCTCCGATTGCCAACAAACGCAAGAAAAAGGGAAGGGACGTGCAGCTGTGGTCTGCAGGGACGAGAGTCAGAGCTACTTGCGGTGACGAGACAAAGCAAGACAGAGCTGGACAGAAGAGCATTTGAGACCAGCAGCCTTCATTCGATGGGGAGAGAAGGGAGAGCGAGAGCTGGACTCAGAGCTGCTCAGGGCAAAGAGCCCCCAGGAGCCCCCCAACTCCGCAGCATGCAGCTCGGTGTAGAGGGAAAGGTCAGTACCACGCACCGAGTCCGTGTCCTGCAGCTACGAACACCACTCAACCCCGATGACCAGAAACCTCGGGCCTCTTCACAATCCCTGGGAGCGCGCCGTGCGGGGAAAGAGCCGGAATCTTGCTAGCATGGCGTTTCTCTTCCATCGATCCATCACCTACTTCTTGGGACATTCAGGCACAAATCCCAGTGATGCACGGTGTGGTCAGGCTCTCCGCACAGCGCGGGCAGAGGCTGGCTCCCAGGCCCCGGCAAGGAAGGAATGCAGTCCCGTGCAGCTTCTCAGTGATTCACACAAACACTCCACCGTCACCACCAAAATTACAGGCTGGCACAGCATCTGCACAAGTGTCACCACGGCTGTCACTGTGGCTGTGCCACAGTACTCGGGTATGTGGTCAATCACTGCCCCAGGCGTCTTCTCTGAGGACACTCTTCTAGAGGACATGGAAATCAGCAGGTGGCCTCACACAACATGGGAGGGCCTCATCCAATCAGTTGAAGGACTTAAAAAAAAGTGTTCTCACAGAAAGGTGCCATTTTCCCTCTTCTCTGGGCTCTAATCTCTGTCCATGCATGTGCGTGCACACCTACACACACACACACACACTTGCACAATCACCACTGGTTCTCTCTCCTTGGAGAATACAGACCACAGCCTGAAAAGCTTCTATTCGAGATTCTGAAGCAGGACATCTTTTGTTACCATGATTCTCAACAAAACCACCCTAACTTGGCCAGTTTAGGGGCCCAAGGGGCAGCTGGAGACTCAGAGCAGCAGTGTCACGGCTCAGCCACGCGTCCCTTGTACACTCGCGAGCGGCACTGTGCTGCAGGCTGTAGCTACTCCTGAAGAGGGAGCGTGGCACCGTGTGCAGTCGTGTTTCCGCGCAGGAGGCCCTCGTCACGGCTGTGTCCAACAGCAAGGGGACTCCGAGCTGCCAACAGTCCTCTCCCAAGTGGCTCCTACACCCTCTACCCTGGAACATAGCGGTCCTTCCCTCTGCCTTCACTAAAGGAGCTGGAAGCACCAAGTCCTGCTGCCATCCACGGGATGCCGGGGAGGGTCCAGCATCTCCTCCTGTGTCTCTGTGTGACGTGGGTCTGCACCCCCCAGCCCTTCGTCTGTGTCTCCCTTCGTCTGTGCGGCTGGGATGACGGAGGCTCCTGTGCCCCACGTGGCTTAGCTTAGCTCCGGTCTTACAGAACCTACCTCTAACGTCTGAGCTGCTGCATTTATACCTAACGTTCTTCCATTAAAATTTACAATTAATCAAAACCTCTACTTTCTCTCCTAGCTCTAGTAGGACCAAAAACAAGCAAAAAATTCTTAGTAAAAGAAGGAAAATTTCTAAAAAACAAACGAACCAAAACCACCTTGGCACATAGTGACCCCACCTGACATTGCTCAAATCTGGGCTGCTGTTCTAAAATTTTTCTTCCACTCTTATCTAACTTCTTAAAAACATTACCTTATTTAGAAACAAACAAGGGAGGATTTTTGTTACTTCTTATAACATTCCCATCTCCTGGATGTTTTATCTTTCTAAACCCGGCCCGTGGTGACTCAGACGGGATTCACAGAGGCCAGTACACGCTCCCACAGAGCCTCCAAACGCTGTCCTGGTGCCCACATCCCCGAACCGCCTCGGGCCGCATGTCAGGTTCAAGGCCCTCCTCCCCTCAGTGCTTGTGTCAGGAAACGGTATTTTCACTGTCTCCCATCTTCCAAGTTACAGATATCAGATGCCAATCGATCCTTCTGCATTTTGACTGGTTTTTCTAAGTTACTTTTAGAATTTTCTTTGCTCCTGAGATCAGAAATGTCACCAGAACTTGTGTCTTGTGTTTCTAATCACCCCTCAACTAGCACTTGGTCAGTGTCGAGAGAGCTGTGCAGAACTGTCTCCCACATTTATTCCTGATCCTTCCCCCTCCATCCCTTCTGGAGCAGAGGGACACAGGGTTCCCAGGTCTGTCCTCCACAATTCACCCTCCCCAACGCTGCTCACCTTCCAAAAAGCCTCAGATCAAGTGTTCCTGAATCAGTAAAAGGTAAAATAGGATTGAATTTCAACCATCTACTGAATATCTTACACAATATCTTTAATTTCTAAATACTGATGATTTGATCTTCTCTTGAACAGTGTCTCTTCAGTCACTAAGTCTGTCAACATCGGGGGTAACATCCGCATCCTTCCCTGATTCCTCTATGAACTCTGCGGGTTGGCCTTGTCCATGCTGGGGATGCCGTGTGGATCCCCGGTTAGCTCTCCCATTGTGGGTCACAGTCTCTCCCGCCGTCAGCGCTCCCCAGGTGCCTGCCGGTTCCTGGGGCTCCCATGTTCCACGCAAGCCGGGGTCACGGCGTCTGTGGCGGGAAGCAGCTCCTCAGGCCCAGGCGAGCCCTGGCGTCTGGCAGGGTCTGATCCGCAGCTGTGACACTGGGGCTGCGGGGCGGCCCGCAGGTGAGCAAGTGGAGACCTCAGGAGGGCGGTTGGGACAGGCGAGCGTTTAGGCAAGCTGGTCTCTCCCCTTCGGCTGCAGCAGCCCCTGTGGTCTCCAGCCTGCGAGATTCCAGAGCCTACTCTGGCAGTCACTCTTCACATGGCCTCCTTTCCTCCTCAAAGTGGCGGAGAGCGCCTCTGTTCAGCTTAGTTTTTACGCAGATCTGTTCAACGCGCTTTAGGTCTCCCAGAAATTTCTAGCGTTCTGGCCTGCCAGTTGGATGAGGTAGGATGAACTTTCTAGCTCAGGAACAACAAAAACTGCCAATTTTGAGGAGTTATTTGAATGCAAATTATGGTGAGGTACAATCCTTCTCCGCTTCTGGTACAGATCCAGCCCTCCTAGCACACGACTCGGCAATCCACCGTCCCAGTGACTCCACGTCTGAGAATGTATCTGAAGGTGGTGGACAGAGACCCACCTGCTGTGCTCTGAGCCTCGTTCGTGACTGGAGACAAAGCACATCGGACCACGGGCCCCCCGATGCAGGAGCTCGTACTACACAGCTATTCAATCCAGGAGAAATGCAGAATATAGGACATGAAAAACTGAAGCACATAATTATCCACAGATAGGGAGAAAAAAGGCTTCTCAAACACGCAATACAGTGCCAGCAGCTGTGTGTAATCCTGGAGCGGCACTAGAAATATTTAGGTTGTCCTCTGGGTCTACCAGTGCTTTCAAATTTTCCTACAATGACTTAAAAGCAGTTCATTTTTATGGGCAGATGAAGCACAATTTTAATTTAAGTACTACTAGATTAATGCAATGAGTATCTTACTTCTGCAGGAAACTATATATAAAACCAGACCTATACGCTTTCATGTTACCAACTCCGAACTTCACTTCTCGTGCCTGCATTCACTCAGGGGTAATTCTACTTGTGGGGCATCACGTCCCTGGCTCCAAAGGAAGAAGGAAAGGTGACTCATCAGCGTCCGGCTGAAGAGGCAGAGGTGACAGAGATCATCTTTCCCACGGCAGCGCTGAAGGCAAACACAAGCACTTCAGGTGACACACTTGTGTTTCAAGTGGAAGTCAAGCTCCCCAACTATGAGAACGAGACTTTGCCCGAGGCTCTTGCAGCCAAGGCTTACAGAAGAGTCTAAAATGCCTTTATACGTGTTAAAATATCACGTTATTTCACATCAAGAGTGCATAAATATACGTCATTCGTAAGCAGATTGAAGTTCTTTCACCCAGCATCGACCAGGCGACGAGGCTGGGACTCCCCTGGTACAGTCGAGCGTCATACCAGCGTCTGTCACCAGGCAAAACGCTGATGATGGCGGAAGGTGGCTGACAGGGCTCAGGACTCACTGTCACTCTATTTTTGTGGACATTTTAAATTGCTCATAACCAGAAAGGTTAAAAATTATATCCTAAACAAGTTCTTAAATTTTAATTGCTAGTGGCTACTTCAGATAAAAATCAATAGGACTGTAATAGAAATTAAAGCTTATTTTCACGAGGCAAAACCGTACGTATGAAAGCTAACTAAGAGGAACGTGTCCGGCTCCTGGGGAAGGTCCAGCAGTAGACACGCCCTCGGGTCATCTCCAGGTGGTGCAAAGAGCAGCACACAGTTGGGATGTGATTCTAATTTAAAATGAGGGTTCCCTTAATGTAGTGATGCTGACTTAGGTCCTCCTAGATGCCTGTGTTTTTTAACCGCTCTCAATCTCCTGTATGTTCCTGGGAGCGAGTCTGCAGAGCTCCCAAAACCACTCACCAGGCTGACACACAGTGTGGCTGCAGACAGACGCCCAGACGCTTCGCTGGGGGGGGGGGGGGGGGGTTGCACAAGGACAAGGCCGCCCGAGTCATCATCCAAGTGATTCAAGGGTACAGAACAGACCCCTACGATCACTCTGCTCGCTCCTTCTCTCCAGAAGCCACCTCTGAAATGGCTGGTTTCCGGGGCCACTGTGAGCCGCTACCTGTCCTCCGGGGGAGCGGCCGGGGGCCGGCCCCTCGGCAACCACTCTCACCGCCGCCGAAGGACCCGCTCACCCCCGATGAGCCTCAGCAGAGCCGCAGGCAGGCCCACGCCGGCCCCCAAGACCCAAGTCCACAATCCCAGACCTTCCTAGCTAACGGGCTCCCGGGCTCTCCACCCCAGGCCCCGCACCTGGGACCACGATTCAGAACCAACACTGATTTCTGCGCATCCGTGTTCCCAGCAAGGTAAGCTGCGACAGCAGGGGGCATTTCTGTACCTTGCTCAACACGTTCAACACTTCAGGTAAGTTCCGATCCGACCACACTACTTGCTCTGTCATTCACAGAGGAAATTCCGTGTTGGAAGACTTTCCCCATCTACCCAGATTCCCTAAGGGCCCGAGACCCAGCCCCAGACTGCCTCCCAGGACTGGAAGATCTTATTGTGGTAGCCAACAGTTAGGGACCACACTTCTTCAAATTCCAACTACCGCAACTCTGCTCTGAACCAGTAAATGCCTGGCGCACTCTCCGTGCGTTGCTGTCTAAATCAGCTACTGACCCCCTTCCTTACTCTGTTTAGTGCTGTCCCAGCAGAGCAGGTCCCTTACTGTGTTCTAGCACATTTCTGCAGAAAACACAGATTAAATCAAAATGACTCTTTTTACAAGATGCCCGCCAGCAAGGAGAAAGAAAAAACTGCTCTTCTGGAACGTGTCGCTTAATCAAAGTCCTACAGCAGATATTGCCGCTGCCGGCTCCACAGGAGAAGAGAAAACCCCATGGCGTGTCTGGCTTCCACCCGAATCGCTCTGGGTTCTTCGGCTGCTCTGTCTACACACTAAGAGCTGTCCACGGGAGCCCTCCGGAGCCAAGGAGCTTCCAGAACGCTCCCAACAAGCCGACGCAGACGTCGTCTCAGGTTTGGTCAGCCAAAGGCGGGCTCCGCTGCTCCACTAGGCCTTGCGTTTACACCAGCCCCTCTGCGACGGGCCACGAGAACACGTTCCCCGCGGACACACGGTGTGGTCGCCGTGTGCTCTAGAGTCCTGCCGGCCCATCTGGGAGCCCCCGCTCGGTCACTCCTCCGTGGAGGGGCCCAGACTAGCTCAGGAGCCTCTGTGTGTAAAAGAGCTCAGGGTTCCTCCTTGACAGGGAGGCCACCCAGGGACGTGAGGAAGACAAGGAGGGGGCATCTCTGTCCTTGTCACCGTCAGTGACTTATGTCATAAATGGAAAAGCGCTCCCTGGAAATCTCTCTACTCAGTGCGTAATAACTACGGCCCATTCTCTAAATGTGCCTTAGTGGGAAATACGCCAAAACCCTGGAAACAGAAATGCACCCACTATTCAAACTAGGGAAGAAAAAGCAGCAGACTTCCATCTGGAAACTGAAACAAAGAACCACTACAGGTACTACAGGTAAACTGACCTCAGAGACTGCCCAACGATACCTTCCCTTCAAAAAGCACAGCTAACCCTTGAATAAAGCAGGGATCGGGGCACTGACCCCCACGCAGTCGAAAAGCTGGGTCTAACTTCTGGCTCCCTCAAAACTCAATAGCTTGGCCAGAAGCCTTACTGATAACTGAAAACAGTCAGTTAACCCCCATTCCATCCGGCATTCTTAAAATCCAGCGTACTGGAGAAGAGTGTTATGAACACATTCCTAAGACAAAATACACGCCCCCCGTGGTCCTGTGTTTACAGAAAGAAATGCAGGTGTGTGTGGACCCGTGCAGTTCCGGCCCAGGCTGTTCACCGCGATGCATTTCCCAAATCACCTCCGGTGAAGCCAGGAGATGACTGTCACCAACTTGTTCCTAAAATGCAGCGAGGGGCCCGGCTGCCAGGAGACATGGAAGCTTGTTCCATTTACCGTAAAAGCAGAAACAAGCCACGGCTACACAACTTCTGGGCACCACGGTGCTCCGACGCAGCAGACCCAAGTCCTCGCTGGCACGCATCTCCTGGGTGTCCCTGCAACTCCTTCCAGCAGGCAGAGGCGTCCGCACGTGGGGCTCCTGCTCAGCCCCCCTGGACTGAGGCGTAGGTCAGTCCTGCGTGCCCGACTCGCTTCCTTCCCGGAGGGCCACAGTGGAGGCAGGCAAGGGCAGAGCGAGGCTCCAGGTCTGCTTTTCCATGTGGTTTCCATAAACATGTCACTCGTGGAGAGGGCCCGTCCTGGTCCACATAGGGTTTTAGGCCCGATAAGCACAGTGTAAGACAGACGGAGGAACATGCCGTGGCGCCCAGCTGAGCCATCCAGCCTCCTGCTTCGCACCAGCTCCTGGGCAGAGGCTCCGCCAGAGGCAGCGAGCAGACGCCACTCAGTGACCAGTGCAGACCCGTGCATCGTCAGTCTTTGTGTCCAGCCTTCTTCAGATGTGTGCAGAGATGAGAAGACACGGGCGAACGGGAGCGGCAGCCTGCCCTTTTTTCCCAGCTCCCTCCGGCTACAGAGTAACTCGGTCACAGCCCTCTACAGTTTCAACGGAAACCGGCACTAGGTCAGGCTCCCTGCCCGGGCGAGCACAGGGCTCAGATGCCTTCAGCTGGTACACATATGAACAGCCAAGTTTTAAAAGTAGATGTTTATTCCTTGTGCTCTGGAAGGAGAACTAACCGGCACCACGGAGCCAGGAGTTAATAACGACAGTGCTTCAGATGAGGCTCGTGAAATCCTTGCACAAACCCCACAACGCCCGAAATTCTGATTAAAGGACCGTGTAGTCCTACCCGGCAATGTGTAAAAATGGATAAAACTGAATGCACGTTACATTCTTAAAGCCAATTATTTTTAACCGCCTGGCAAAATCTATTTTGCATGAACTGTTCCAGTCTTACAAAGTTAGCGTGTGCCTTGCCTCTCTTCCACTGCAGTTACGTTTCTATCATTACCTACTATTTAAGGCTTGTATCTGTTTGGTTACCTTCCCCTTGGGGGACAGCATGGTTTACCCCTGACGGTAATGCTACAGTAGGATAACGAGGGGACACAGTAACATGAACTACCAAGTCCCTGGACATGGCAGAGCATGAAGGTGAGGGGCAAATCCATGGAATCTGGGAAATACTTTCTCAAACCTCAGGGACACATATACTTACCTCAACGTCTCACCTTTCTATTCCATTTCTATTTCTTGGACTACACATTACAGATATTTATGTTACAAGTCTACGAACGGGAGTCTCATGCTCTTCAACCCCACAGGGTGGTGGCTGGGTGCTTACGAGCCTCTCAATACGAATAATTTGGAAAGAAAGGCTATAATGTGAGGCTCAGGAGGTGCTAGCTGGGGTCAAAGGGTCTCTTCTAGAGTTAACGGTCTACGATGAACACTCAATGAGAACTGGTTCGTTAGAGCGATTTCCCTGGTGCGGTAGCAGCAACCAGAACCTGGTGGGTACTTGTGAAATCTACTAAATGTAATTCAGTCTAAGCACAGTATTTAAGATAGTATCTCAGTTTTCTTTTTAAACGTAACTATATCATACACAAAGATTTAAGAGAGAAAAAGTGTCTTCTTTACTCTGGTACCTATGGAATTTAGGATTTATAATATACTGGTGACTTAAAATACATGGCTTTTAAATTATCTTTCAACATGCATATGCATTCCCTAAAGTACAAGCTTTTCCTTTCTTTGAAAGTGTTCTAAAGCGGTGAGCGAGCGCACCTGTCAGCATGCTAGCCAGACCCTCAAGCACGAGCAAAGGCCTCTGTCCACAAGGAGCCCCTTGTCCAGCAGACGGGAGACTGGGAAAAGAACTCACATGCCAAGAGCATACAGCCCTTCCGAGGAGAGGAGCAGGAGAGCTTCCCCAGGCACCTGCCACCCTCCATGGACACTTCCTGCCATCACTCCAGCCCCTCGGAGCTGGAGCGGAAATCATGGCCCAGAGGCTTTAAGAGGTGGAAGGACAGGCCGAGGCAGCCGTAGACCAGGCCAAGGACAAGGGAGGCAACATGCAGGGAGGCAAGACCTCCTCAACCCAGGGGAGAGGGTGTCACGCTGCGTCTCAGACCCTACATCACCCACGGCCACAACCTGCTATCTAAAAGCAAGTTTCAGAGGTGCTTACTTGTGGGACGTCCTCTTCTTCATCATACTTGCAGACACACCAGCATGGCCTAAAAGAGATGAGAATATAAGTCAATAAAAAACAGACAGAAAATACTTAGGAACTTGGAAAAAAGTAACTTGTGAAAAACTGCTGCATAAAGCATGAAATGAAAATAAACCATCAAAAAGCCAACATGTAGAAAGCCATCTGTTTTTTTAATTCTTAAAAAGGAGACAAAAGGAGTTCTGGGAAGATAAAATGACAGAGGCAACAGCTCATCTCCCCATATCAGCCATTAAAAAAACACCCAAAATCCCATAGACAAAAACCCCAGAAGTAAGCGGCGATCCCAGCCGTAAAGTACAACGTTACAGCAGCTGTGTTCCCGCTCCCAGCAGCCAGAATGCCCACTGATGCGACACCCCTGGACCCAGACGTCCGGACAATGGGAAGAGCAGGACTGTGGGGGACCCCCCGCACTGACCCACACTGTGTTTCAAGGGAAACCGGAAGAACCCAGTGGGTGGCGCCAGGCTAAGCCAGACCGGGGCTTGGGGGTTGGGGGGGAAGGGCCTCCAAACATCTGGGGGAGGAAAGGCATGAACGCTGCTCCAAGTCCAGAGAGCCACCTCTTTGAACCCGTGTGGTAAGAGCCACAGAGGTGGTCCCTCAGCAGGAGGCTGAAGGAGCCCCAGGAACCAAAGCTGCTACAGCCCAGCCAGGCATCTGCGGACAGGAACCAACTCCGAGGGCAGCGACTGGGTCACAGCACGCCACAGCTCGTCCCCAACACGGAGCGGCAGCTGGAGCCCACACCCCCGTGGGTTATAACCGGACAATGTAAGTAACAAAGATGTTAAAAGTGCTGTAATAAATATGCTCAGATATTTAAAGGAAGACACAAACAACAGTTTTAAAAAATGTGAAGAAAGGAAGGACTGGAAAGAAACTCGTGGAAAACACAGGGTCTGAAATAAAGACCAGCGGACGTGGTGAACCACGGACCAGACCCCATAGCCTCAAAGACCAGCTCCACAATGACAGGGAACAACGGGGACAGGAACCACACCCACATCGGAGAGGACGGCGGGGGAAAGAAGCAACAGCTCTGGAGGATGCTCAACAACAGGCCCTGAGAAGCGGTAAGTGTGCGACCACATGGCCAGCGAGCTCTCGACACCGAAGACAACCATGCCCGGCCACGTCCCCATCCCGTCTCTGAAAACCAGCAACCAATACTGAAAGACTCTTAGAACAGCCAGGCAGGGAAAGACGCGTGAAATGTAGGGCACGGAAGGCAATGCTGACTCCAGACTCCCGGCGAGAAACAGTGGCGCCCGGGCGGAGCCCGCGGACTCGGCGCACACTCCGCCCGAGCAGCCTCCAGCCAACGGCTCCTAGAGCCACAGCGAGCACACACTCTGCACACGCCGGCTCAGGGACAAGACGGAGAGGATGAAAGGACAGGACAGCAGCTAACACCACACAAGGGAACTTGAGGACAAAGTCACTGAGGGTCAAGACGACATTTCAAAATGGTAAGAGCCAAAGAACCAAAAAGCCCCAACATTTAACCCCAGGCCGAACGTGTGCGGACCCCATCCCAGAACACTGAAGGTCTCAGAGCAAAACCGGACGGTGCTGGCAGGAAGAATCACCCACAAACACTCGTACACATCTGACTCCTCTCTCAGTAACTGACGAAACATGTGGGCAGAAAATCGGTGAAGACACGGAACACCCGAACTCCACAAACAGCCAACACGTGCTTTTTCCCAAGTTCACATGAGACGTTCACCCCGACACACCATCTGCTCCTCGTAACACAAACCATGTACTTAAAACAGCATGAAATCCTAAGAAGTTGGTGCTCTGGCCACATCAGAATTAAACCAGAAATAAGTAATATCTGGAATTGCCTCTGTTTTTGAAAATTAATTAACAATCTTCTAAAAGTCCAGAGATCAAAGACCAAATCACCATGAAACTTCATCTTGAAGAAAAAATGGAAACACAATCCGTGGAATGCAGCAAACAGAGTACTTACTATAGTGATCAAATTTCACATTGAGCAGCAAAAATAAACAGGAAACAAAGAACCTCTGACCACAAGCTCGGTGGTTCGAGCTGGTGGTTCCCCGGGCTGGAGGCTGGGAGGTTATCCTCTCTCCTTGGCCTTACATGGAAGGGCAGGATTGAAATACACATTTCCTTCCTAGTATCACATTCACAACTGTCAAGTTAAGTGAGCAGGGAGAGAGACGGCCAACTGGTCTGTGCAGGATGATCTGTCACCATTGCAGGTGACGGCGCAGGGCATCCTCCTCCCACGCAGCCGGCTCCGGGATGACAGGACACAGCCTGGAGCGAGTGCCATGGAACACGGCGAGGCTCGGGATGGAAGGATGAAGGACTCGCTCAGGGTCTGCTGGGCCCGCCCGCCCCGGGCATCGACGCGCCCTCCCCTCCCACGCGGAAGACACCGGGACAGGGCAGCTGACTGAGCATCTGGGCTGCCCCGTCCCTGAACACCAGGCAAAGCTCCGGCCCACAAGTCACCACGTGTCCTCATGGAGCTCACTTCCCTAGCTGGCGGGGGACCCTGGCGGAAAGCGTCTGCTGGTGATCACTCAGGAAACCCCTCCGTAGGCGTGCCTCCGGACGAGCAGCACAGTTTATGAAATGATCCCAGAGCCGCACGGGTGAGGTAAAAGAGCGGGTGTCCTCAGGGAACCTGCAGGTATCACGGTCACCACACGGGAACAAGAGGCTACGAAGAGGGAAAGCACAGAGCTCCTGAAAACTGAACACCAGGAAGAGGAGAACGTGCTATTTCTGGTGCTGCGCCCCAACAAACAAAAAGCTGAACTCGAAGAATCAACCACTCTTCTTCGATGGGTCAGAGACGGGAAGTCCAGCAAACCGCCGCCCCCCGCACCAGAGGTTGACCCGGAGACACGGACCATGCCAGCTCAGCGGGCAGGAAAGCCTGAACAGCAACCGCCCGGCAGCCACCGATCGCGCCGAGGGACAAAGGGCACCAACGCGCTGGCACGTTTCACCTCCAAGAGTGCTGCCAGGTTCTCAGGGAAGAGGAGAGAAACCCCCCCCCCCCCACTGCTTCCAGTAGAGGGAGGGGAAAACTACCCATTTAGAAATACAATAAAACATTCAGTTCTCAACAAGGCCTTCCCTCAAGAGCTTAACCTCGGGTGTGTCTCAGGGCCCAGCCGGCCTGAGGGTAGGGGAATTCAAAGTGCAGCTACCCACTGTCCGGTCGCACAGGAGGAGGTGGCCCGCGGCTCGGGAGAGCACGTACTCACAGGCCGCCCGGCAGGGCACCGCCGGCCCACGGGGCTCCCTCGGCACACGTCTCACTCAAACACCATATGGCACATTAAAAAGCAAACAACATGGTTTGAAGAGACAGCAAGCATCCAAACCAGACTCAGGTATGACACAGACGTGGAATTATTAGACCAAGGTTTTAAGTAAGTATCAATAATAAGCCAGGGTCTCTAACAACAACAACAACAACAAAAAAGTAGGCAACATGTGAGAAAAGATGAGTAACATAAACAGAAAAACTAAAAAGACATGGCAGAGCTCAAAAGACTATAACGGAAGGGTCTGGGGGATTCATGATGGAGAAAGTAGAATCATGGAAAGTGCTTGATTAAAACCACAAAGGCAGGGAAAAGTGGAAGAAGAAAAAGGAAGAAAGCACAGGGCAAGGAACAGGAGCCAGTAAGATACCGGCCGACACTAATCCAGCAATCACCGGAGGCCGCTGAGGAAGACTCGCTGAGCTTCAGGACTTGCCAACAGAAACCTCCAAACCCGAAAAGCAAAGAGAAAAAGAAGACAAAACCAGGAAAAAACACATCAGAATATCCAAGGACCATGGGACAACTACAAAGAAGTAACATGTACAATGGGAATGCCAGGAAGGAGACAAAGGAACAGAAGTATTTGAAGCAATAATGACTGACGATTTCCCCAAATTGAAGCCAAACACTAAACCAGAGATCCAGGAAGTTCAGAGAATGCCAAGTAGGATAAATGCCCCCAAAACCACATATATGGAAAAGAAAAACTGACAGAGCGAGAGGAAAAACACCTTATGTACAGAGGAACAGGGCAAGAATTACACCCAACATCTCCTCAGAAAGCACACATGCAGAGAGCAGGCTGAGACACCTAAAGTGTTGGGAAAAAATAAATTTAAAACCTAGAATTTTGTATTTTCTTACCCTTCAAGAGTGAAGGAGAAGACATGCTCAAACAAGCAAAAGGTAAGAGAATCTGTTGCCAGGAGACCTGCACTATTAAGAAATGTGAAAAAAAAATTCTTCAGAGAGAAGAAAAATACAGCTGAGAAACTCAAATCTACAGAAAGATCATTAGAGACAGACTCAGTGAACGTAAGACAAAAACTTCTATTTTTATTATTCTTAATAGAACTGGTAACTGGGGCGCCTGGGTGGCTCAGTGGGTTAAAGCCTCTGTCTTCGGCTCAGGTCATGATCTCAGGGTCCTGAGATCGAGCCCCGCATAGGGAATCTCTGCTCAGCAGGGAGCCTGCTTCCTCCTCTCTCTGCCTGCCTCTCTGCCTACCTGTGATCTGTCAAATAAATAAATCGTTAAAAAAAAAAAAAAGAACTGGTAACATTTTTTCAGAATATTAACAACAACATATTAGATGATTATAGCTTGCTTATAAATGAACTGGATTAGTTATGAATGTATCCTGTAAACTCTAGGGCAGTTTCTTAAAAAAATAAAAGAACAAGGGCAATGAGTAGAAAACAGCAACAAATACAGCAGATATTAATCCCATAATCACCTTAATATCAACGGTCTGAGTCCACCAATTAAAATACCAAGACTGTCACAGTGGAACAAAAAACAAAAAACAAAACCATATTGTACACTGCCCACAAGAAATCCACCTTAAAGATATATTTAGATTAAAAGGGAAGGAAAAAGATATACCATGCTGATACTGATCAAAAGAAATGAGAGTAGAAAAGCAAAAAAAAAAAAAAAGAAATGAGAGTAGCTATATTAATTTCAGAGAGATTCTGGAGCAAGGAAAGTCACCAAAGAAAAAGAAATATATTATGATAAAGATAAATCCTTAGACATAACAATCCTTAACGTGTGTATTTAACAACAGAACATTAAACCAAGGAAGGCAAAACTGTTAGAACTACCAAGAGAAACTGATGAATCCACCACCACAGTCGGATACTTCAATAACCCTCTATCAGAAATGGACACACCCAGCCAGCAGAACATCAGTGAGGACACAGTCAAACCCAAAAACACCACTAATCAAACGATATAACTGACATCAATGGGCCACTTTATCCAACAATAGCAAAATACACATTCTTTTCAAGCTCCCGTGAAACATTCACCAAGACAACATTTTGACCATAAAATGCACCTTAATACATTTAAAAGAACAGAAATCCTGCAACAGCTCTCAAACCACAATAAAATCAAACTAATTTCATTAACAGAAAAATATCTGGAAAATCCCCAAATACTCGGGAGATTAAACAACACACTTCTAAATACATAGTTCAAAGACGAAATTGCAAGACATATTAAAAAATGTTTTAAACTAAATGAAAATGAAAATACAATCTACTAAATATGTGGGATGCAGGGAAAGCAGTGCATAGAAAGAAATTTATAGCACTGAATGCATGTATTGGAAAAGAGGAAAGATCTAAAATAAATCTAAGCTTCTATCTTAGGAAACTAAAAGAGGAAACAATATTAAATGCAAAGTAAGCAAAAGATGTTATAAAGATTGGGGCACCTGGGTGGCTCAGTCAGTGAAGTGTCTGCCTCTGGCTCAGGTCATGAACTCAGGGTCCTGGGACTGAGCCCTACATCGGGCTCCCGGCCCAGGGAATCAACTGTAAGAAAAGTACTGTCTGGTGGGGGCTACTGCTAGTATGGGAGGCCGAGGGGGAGAGCACCAGGAGTATATGAGAAGCGTACATTCTGCTAAATTTTGGTGTGAACTTAAAACTGCTTTAAGAAAAGTAAAGTTCCCCCCCCCCAAAAAAAGAAAAGTAAAGTCCTGGGGCACCTGGGTAGCTCAGAGGATTAAGCATCTTCCTTCAGATCAAGTCATGATCTCAGGGTCCTGAGATCGAGCTACACATGGGACTCCCAACTCGGAGGGGAGTCTGCTTCTCCCTCTTATTCTGCCTCTCCCCCTGCTTGTGTGCGTTCTGTCTGAAATGAATAAATTAAAAAAAAATCTTTAAGAAAAATGAAGTCCTTTTTAAAGTCCTTTAAAAAAAGGGGGGGGGGAGTACGAGACATATTCTTTCATCAACACTTGAGCTAGACAACCAGAAAGCAATGCCAGCAAAGTGGAGGTAAAAGGACTTTGAACCCAGACTTCCATACCCAGCTATATTACCAATTGAGGGTACAGACATTTACGTTCATATATGGGCTCAAAAATTATACCTCCCACAAATATTTGGAAGTTACTGGAGAATATTCTTCAGAAAACAAGTGAGAAAAGATTCATAAACAAACAGGATCCAAGACCACAGACACAAGCTAGCACTGCAGAGTCCAACATGACTTCTGAGACAGAGGCTGAGCCCCACATGGATGAAAACGAAAGGCCAGGGACTTAAGGGAAGTCCTCTCCCAGAAGCTGGCACCACACGGCAGCAAGTTTAAAAAATAACTCCTATCGCAAAGTAACTCTGACTTTAAAAGAGCTTCTAAAAGTAGAAGAAAATCAGGGGAGAAAAGAACAGAAAAAGGAAGGCCAAAGAGGCCTTACAGGACGTGATATTCACCCCACACATGAAACTACACTGAGACTCCCTCCTTGCCCATCTGAGGACATACTACAGCAGCAAGACTGCGGGACACACTACCCTATGCCGCTTGCTGGTAAGAGGGGAAAACGGTACGAAGCCCATGAATACCTCACAGAATTACATATGCATTTAAGATCTGATTCAGCTCTACTTCTAGAAATCCATCCCAATGACAATACACGGGCAGGACAAGCAGACAAGTGTATTCATTGCAGTCATCGTGTCTAATACAAAAGAGCAGAAACAACCTTAACGTCCAAGGAGCTGACCTATGAACAAATGAGTATGAATACCATTCGCTGTAAAGAGTGGAAGGGAGGCCCTCTACGGCCCGCTGAGGAAAGGTCACCCACACACCCTGTCCGTCCCATGGAAAAGCAACAGGAGTAGGTAGGTGTGTATATATTCACTGCACCCTAATGTCAGGTTGTCAGTGACAGTGGGGGCATCGCTCATCTGAGGACCACAGGCTTTCCAGCAGAAAACAGAACAACATCCTTTACTAGGTACCACGTCTATTTGTTGATTGGAATGTGAAAAGAAATAGAGCCGTAATTTATGAAATAAACTCTTCTATGACTCACGAAAGTTCTTTAGGCGGTACTAAACCGAGATGGCTGAGAAAGACTACATTCCCTCAAACTGTTTTAGCTCACTCGGAGACGCCGGTTCCAAAACACTCCGGCCTCCTTTCACTGAGCCTCGCTCCACCGAGCTTCGCAGATACTGCGCTTTTTACCAACTGAAGGTCTGTGACAACCCAGCATCGAGAAAGTCTATCAGCGTCATTTTTCCAACAGCGTTTGCTCACTTCATGTCTCTGTGTCACATTTTGGTGATTCTCACAACATTCCAAACCTTTTCATTATTGCAATATTTATTACAGTGTTCTGTCATCAGGGCTTCCGACTCACTAAAAGCTCAGATGATGGTTAGCATTTTTTAAGAATAAACTGTTTTTTTAATTAAGGCATGTACATTGTTTTTAGACATAACACTACTGGGGTGCCTGACTGGATTAGTCTGTACATCATGTAATTCAATCTCATTCAATCTCAGGGCTGTAAGTTCTAGCCCCACATCGGGCATGGAGCTTACTTTAGAAAAAGGGGGGGCCGCCTGGATGGCTCCGTCGGCTGAGCATCTGACTCACGGTGGTGGGATCAGGAGGGGGGTGAAGCGTTGGGCTCCACATGGGGAGTCTGCTGGAGCTTCTCCCCTCTCGCTCTGCCCCTCCTCCCATTCATGCACACACTCTCTCGGAAATGGATAAATACATCTTTTTAAAAAATAGACATAAACTGTTGCACGCAGTAGGCAGACTGCAGTAGAGTGTAAACAACTCACACACACTGCGAAACCGAGACATCCATTGGGCTCCTTCTACGGCAACATTCGCATTACTGTGGTGGTCTAGAATGGAATCGGTGACGGCTCCCAGACATGCCTTTGACCAGCTGTTAATTTTAAGGGGTGAGCTCAGCTTTTCCAAAGATAAAGAGCCTGTCTGTCCCAGTACCTCCTTTCGGTCAGGACTCCTCCCCCATCTCACCCACACTGAGCTCAGCGCCCCAGGCCCAACGGCTCACTCACGCCTCCCTGTGGCCAGCTCTGCCTCTTCAAGGGCACCCTGTCCCAGCAGCTGAGCACATCTGATAAGCCCAGTTTCGCGTGACCAGACGTGGCCTCTGGTGGCAAGGCTTCAATAGATATAAAGGCACAGGAATATAACTTTAAGCGAGAAATCAGGAATTCAGAGAGTTGATTAATATTCTCCTCCTACAGGTAGGAAATATGAAAACCCATCTCTAGAGAAAACACCCACAAACACAGACCCCTGGAGGCCCCAATACTGTAACTGAAGCCCACCAGGCCCTACTGACACACACAGCTTCCAACCAACTCTGCCTCGCTGGAGGGTCCACTGGGATCTCAGGAAATTTAAAGAAAACTTCCAGACAAAACAAACTAAAGAGCAAACAGAAACAGAGACACTCCTAACAGGCCAAGCTAATTCAAACAAGTCTTTTTAAAAATACAATTTATAGGGGCACCTGGGTGGCTCAGGTCATGATCCCAAGGTCCTGAGATAGAGCCCCACATCAGGCTCCCCACTCAGCAGGAAGCCTGCTTCTCCCTCTCCCACTCCCCCTGCTTGTGTTCCCTCTCTCACTGTCAAATAAATAAAATCTTTAAAAAAAAATCTTACTAAAAAAAATATATAATTTATAGCCTCAGAAGTGTAAGCTACTTGCACATATGAAGTAATAAGAAAACAAAAATAGGCTCATAGAAGAAACAAAATGCTCACTGAAATCTTTTTAAAAGATTGGAAAATAAAGTCAATAAACTTCCTAAGAATGAGAAAATGGAAATGAGTAATTGGAGAAGTTTAGGAAAAAAAAAAAAGCAGAAAGACCAGCCAAGAAGCAGACATCCCAACAGTGTGCATTCTAGGGAAAAGAGGAAATGAGCACCATCAAAGAAGGAACACAGAACTCCCCACGGTGGAAGAACAGGCCCGAGCACCAAGTAAAAATGACCCATTACAGACACTCACTGTCATGTTTCCCAGCACCTGAAAAGTCCAGCCCAGAAGTTTTCAGAGAGAGAAACCACTGGACACACAGCCAGGTGCAGAAACAGCATCCAACTTCCCCAAACAGCAACACTGGGGTCTCAAAGACAAGGAATGGAGCAATACCTGGAGAATTCTGAATGAAAAGTTATTTCCAACCAAGAACCTTTTGCCCCACTGAAGACTGAGCAGA
Source organism: Nasua narica (assembly GCA_028533885.1). Lineage (NCBI taxonomy): Eukaryota > Metazoa > Chordata > Mammalia > Carnivora > Procyonidae > Nasua > Nasua narica. The sequence goes on from CM052813.1 coordinate 2,526,803, forward strand.
ACAGAATGAAGAAAATACGGATGCAAGGTTTCAAAAAGAACCTCATCTAGGTGCACTTTTGGAAAACTGTATTAGAGACCTCAATTTCAAACGGGCAAAGAAGTAGAGAACACAACCGACCACATATTCCACTTGTCACTTTAAAGAGATATATATATTTATATTTGTACTTATTTGTTTGTTTGAAAGAAAGCCTGAGTGGCAGGGGCAGGGGTTGGGAGGGGACAGGGGCAGAGGCAGAGAGAGAAGCAGACCCCCCGATGAGCAGGGAGCCCGACGCGGAACTCAATTCCAGGACCCCAGGATCAAGACCCGAGCTGAAGGCAGACACTTAACTGACTGAGCCACCCAAGCATCCCTCCACTTGTCACTTTAACCATCACCTCACTCACTGCTCTGGAAGCTCCTTGATGCTGTACAAGTTTTTCCGAGGCGAGTACACAGCGAAACAGGGAGGGCGTGGCAACCAGAAACGAGGAGAACCCAGCTAGACAGGAAACAGGAGTTCAGAGGACGACAGCGTGGTCACGGGGCTATCGGACGTGGCTCTGAGCGGGGCTGACGGCGCTACAGGAATCCCCGGGGACCGCTCGCAGATGCGCTATATGGGTCAGCTACAGGCCGTACTACACCGACAGTTCTACAGAGCTGTGCGGACTGTTGAAGAGACTTCAAGTTGCAAAGAAATTTAAGCAAATAGGAAAAAAAATTAAGAAATCACTAAACTCCAGGAAAAACACATATACCAAAAAAAAAAAAAAGGCATCACATTGCCTTCCTTGGTTCAGCACACTCAGATTCGAAAGCAATTTGTCTACGGGTATGATTTACAAATGGTGAAGGTAAACATCAGAAAGGACAGAGTGCCTGTTTTTTTTTTCTAAGTCTTTGGCACTACCTGACATTTTCAACAATAAATTTTTATTAATCTGATAAAAATAAAATCAAGGTTTTAAAAATATTTGAATTAAATATAGCAAAAATAGTTGCTAAACCTTAGTGTTAGGCACATGGGTATGTATTACTACTATTCCCTGTACCTATCTGAAGCATGTCTTAAAAAGGGAAAAACTGCAAACTTGGATTTGCAGTAAAAACAGAGGAAAACCTTAGGTGAAAAAACACATGAAAAATGTTGTGCCATAGAATAGGACTTGCTGCCTGTCATTAGGTGTATATAAATTACTATTTTGGTAACCAATTTAATTCCAACATAGTTACACAGATAAACCTAAGTTATTTTAAAATAGAGATTCCTAATATGTGGAACTAGATATATAAAGAGCATGGAAGCATTCAATTTTCAAGTCTTCACTGATCACCCATACCCTATGTCAAACACAGAACCCAGTACACTAGGGGGGCGCCTGGGTGGCTCGGTGGGTTAAAGCCTCTGCCTTCGGCTCAGGTCATGATCTCAGGATCCTGGGATCGAGCCCCGCATCGGGCTCTCTGCTCAGCAGGGTGCCTCCTTCCCCCTCTCTCTCTGCCTACTTGTGATCTCTCTCTCTCTGTGTCTAATAAATAAATAAATAAATAAATCTTTAAAAAATAAAAAATAAAGAACCCAGTACTAGGGACTGCCTAGTGATCTATTTACCACTGTGGTACTTTTGAGGCAGGGCCTCCAATTCCTCACCCTCCTCCCATTGAGCTCAATACATGCTCCCTCCATTGAACCTGGGCTGGCTACGCAGCACAAGCTCCAGGCTCCGCCAGGGGAGCCTCGAAGCTGGGCCTGTTTCTCTGGGGACACTCGCTTGGCATGGGGGGATGGCATGTCTGTCCAGCTACCCAAAGGCCCAGAGAAGAGGAGAAAGGTCCCTGGGCTTTCTCTCCAGGCACAGCTAAGCCCTGCACCAACGCCAGAATGCCCACCTGGGGTCTTGCTGCATGAGAAAAAGAAACCCTTCTGGGTGAATTCGTAACTGACAGAGGGGTTTAAAGGCACCAGAGCCTTGTCTATGTTAACACGAAGAGTGATTTAAGACAATTTTATAAACAGTACTGATCAGCGGATCAGCAATCTTTCCAAAATGGGACCTATTATCACATAATAGCAGGAAGCAAGCGACTCCACAGTCTCATGTTCAAGTATCAAACAACGGCCGATGGGAACTTACAGAGTACCTGCTTTGTCTTCAGATCTATAGAAATGTTGAGGAAGAAGAAAATGGAAGATCAGAGGACTGGCTGGGATTAACAATCGCTCCCTTAAGAGCAACAGCATCTCTTAGTTTAGATCCTTTGGGCCCTCACACCACGTGACCCATTACTGTAATCTGTTCGCTCTTCCTGACAACAAGGACTCAGGACCAATGGAGAAACCAGGAGTGCTGAATTTGGAATGGTGTGCATAAGAACTCTGGAAAACGAATTACTATTTCAAATGACAAACATGGGAGGTTTCACAGATCAACAAAAAATTTGACAGCGGGGCGCCTGGGTGGCTCAGTCAAGTGTCTGCCTTGGGCCCAGGTCATGATCCCAGGGTCCTGGGATGGAGCCCCACATCGGGCTCCCGCTCATCGGAGAGTCTGCTTATCTCTCTCTCTCTCCCTCTGCCCCGCCCCACCACTCATTCTCTCCCTCAGTAAGTTCTTTAAAAAGAAAGAAAACTCCACAGCAACTTTTGCAATTAACAAAATGAAATTTAAAATATCTTACTGTAAATAGTATGATCAACAACAACAATCCTTTTTTGTAGAACAGCTATAATGTGCCTGGCACCTAGCTGAGCCACAACCCACAAGTTCATTTATTCCTCCTAATAATCTCTGCACACCCGTTTAGGTGATAAAAACCAAGGCTCGAGAAGATGGGCAGTGTGCCCGCTTGTGCGTGGCTGCGAGGGCCAGGATTTTAGAACACTCGCGGACGGCTCTTGCTTCAGTCTGTCGTCTCTGGTCTAAAGTAACCTTACTGACAATGGCTGAACAGTGAAATCAATTATTATCTTTACAAAAGAGGAGCTAAAATAAAAAAGATAAGGGTACTAGGGCGCCTGGGTGGCTCAGTGGTTTAAGCCTCTGCGTTCGGCTCAGGTCATGATCTCAGGGTCCTGGGATCAAGCCCCACGTCAGGCTCACTGCTCATCAGGGAGCCTGCTTCCCCCTCTCTCTGCCTGCCTCTCTGCCTACTTGTGATCTCTCTCTCCCTCTCTGTCAAATAAATAAATAAAATCTTTAAAAAAAAAAAAAAGATAAGGGTACTTAAAAATCTTAATTCCTGTGGCTCTTCTACAAAGGAATTCCAAATACTACCTTAATAAACGTTAAGAAACAGTTCTAAATCAAACAGCAACCGTTTCTGTAGAATTATTAGTTTTACCAGCATAACTCTCGGGTTCATTTATCAAAGAATCTTAAAATGTTATGACAGACTTTTTTCAACATTCAAACATATTTCTAAACGGAGAGGAACTTAAGTCCTAAAGAAAATACCACTTACGCATTTCACCGTGCAACCTGTAAGACTTTACCTTTGTTTCTGGGGCAGGTAAAAATCATGTGAAGTCTAACTTTCTATTCTAGTTGTATTAGCTGTGTGCCACAAAAGTAAGAATTAATTTCTATTAAATATTTGTTTCATTTCTATCCATTTCATTCCAATAAAGTTCTTTCAAATAAACATCCAAAAATCTTTTCTCCTTAAAAATCACTATAAATACCCTAAATCTCATACGCTCTAGTCAAATCACTTTCACTTTTTTCAAAAAGAAATGATAAATCCTTCATTTCTTATAATCCCATCAGGGAGGTGTTTACAATTCACTTGCTAAATTTAATGGACATCTGTAACTTGCTAGAAGGTGAAAGACCACAAAAAAAATATGAACATGGCCCCTGCCTTTCAAAAAAAAGGAAGCTGTTTCTCCCCCATGTACGTGTATGAAGCAGTGGAAAGCACACAGCTTCAGGAACAGCAAACCACTGGGAACCATGCGAAGGTATTCCTGGATTTCAGCAACGTGTCACACTCACTACCGAACGCCGGGACCGCATGGCCTACCTGTATCCGCTCTGGACCGCTGGCCAGGTGTCTTCCCGAATGGGGTCTTCATTCATCTGTATTTAAGTGAGCAGCACAGCTGCCGGACTAGGGTGAAAATGGAATACTCTCCGATTTCAAACTTTTCACAGAATCTGAATGTTCCTGTTAATCCATCATCCAAGTGCCTCTTTTACAAGTTCAGCAAAAACATGGGGAATCATAAGGACTCTGTAAGACAGTGAAGTAACAGTTCGTTACTAAAGCATCACAAGAGCAAAACTACCCGAGTAAGCCACCAACTAACATAAATTTTTAAACACTACGTCAGCTCTAAAGTGCTTTGTCCACAAGCAATTAGCTTTATTTCATTTCCCCAGACCTGGGCGCCCAGGGCAGCAGCGCCCCCCAGAGGTCGAGCAGAACACCACGCCTCATCCCCCACCTCCACCCAACCCTGGACCCACTCTGCTGCCGCCATCAATAAAGGGCCGACGCAGGGGTGTCTGTGAGGATGGACCCTGCCGTGGCCCATAGCCTTGACGGGACACGAGGATCCAGCCCACGGGGAGGAAGGGCACCAGCACGGGAACCAAGTTCAGGTCAGAACCACGACTGGGCGCCGGGTCAGCGGTCAGCAGCCAGGGCAAGAAAAAGGAGCACAGCCACTAAGACTGAGGGGCCCTGTCCGCCCCCAAGCTTCCAGAAACCAGAGGAAAAGATCAGCGAAGCTGTTTATCCTATCCAGCCAAACTGGATTCCAGTTTCAGTCCACACACACAGTAATACGCAGGTGTAGACACAGTCTCATAAAACACGAAAATGCTGCCAATCTCACTGAAGCCCAAGACTGCTCTGGGCTGGGTATATTCAGTCTTCACGCAACTGAGGTCGTGTGTTCAAAGGTGTAAGAAGTGAAGGCAGTGTTGAATTAATTTTCTCGAGACAAAAATGTAACAAAATAGAATGATTAAAAATCCTAATTAGTTGGGGAGAAAAGAATCCCTTTAACCAATAAAAATTCTTAACTATACAAAACATTATTATTCAAGGAAGATAGACTTACAAATGACCAAATCTTAGAATTCATGCATTCAGTGAGTATCCAGGGTGCCCCCCATCTGGGGTTCAGGAAGGAGGGGGACAGTGCACACCTCAGCCAGGGGCAGCACGTCTTCTGGACATGGCTCTTCCCCTGCGAGATTCCAGTGCTCTGCGGCCTCGCCGCCCATGGCCTCAGGAGCCCACGCCAAGGCGGCCCGACACACGGCTGCCACCCCTCTCCCGAGTCACTGGAGCCTCACTCCTCGACCCTGCTCAGCACCAGCCACGCCAGCTCCCCCAGCAACTCATCCACATGACTCCCTTGCCCTGCGGGGCCCTGCCTTCCGGGAGGCAGAACGCCACTGGGTCCCCCCACACACAGCTCCCCACCCTGCCGCCCACACAGCCACGCAGCCACAGCGTGGCCTCACATCCCGGCCTCCAGCCACCTAAGGACCCTGGGCCCACTCTCCTCCTCTGCATCACCAATCTCCCCAGATTCTCGGCAACAATGCCTCTGCAAGTTGCCCCTCAGGTCTTCGCACCCTCCTTTCCAGTCACCAGCCCCCCGCCCGCACCTCCAGGGCCACAGTCCGCATGTTCTCACCACCACGGACGACCACACATCCGGAATCCCTGTTCGAGTCCCCCTTCCCTGACCCGGCCACTCCCAGCCCACACTTCCCTGCTGTGACCATGACCTCCCTCTGCGGCCTCACCGCCGTGCCCTGTCCGTGGTCTTCCCCGGGGACCAGCTGCCCTCCTAACTGCTCTGACTCTCTGGACATCAACCACGACCGCTACTCCCCTGCTTTCCTTCATTTTCTTACCCTTCCTGTCCTGTGACCTTCGTGGCAAAACCCTGACCCAGCTCCCTGCCCATGGCGCCCACAGCTTATGCCATTAGGCACGGCCAACCAGTCCGGAGTCCCGCCTCAGGCGAGCACCGCGGGGGACAGCCCCGCACCAGGGAGGACGGCTCACCCTCCAGTCGCCTGCCCCTGACGGCGCCCTCCTTGCTCCCCAGCCTCCCCTACCGGATTCCCCCTCCCGCCCCAGCATTCTCGGCAGCGCTCAACTGCAGCGCACCCCACAAGTCCTGCTGCTCTGTACGCGTGACCTCGGAGACCGAGGAACAGTTTAACCTGCACAAACACCAACATGCCCGAGCCCCGTGAACTAAACACAGGAAATCCAGCTGCCTGACAGGCCCAAGCGTGCGGCCTTCTCCTGGTGCTGCTTCCCGCTGCACACCGGGTCACACCAGGTCACTGCGGGTCACACCGGGTCACACCAGGTCACTGCGGGTCACACCGGGTCACTGCAGGTCACACCGGGTCACATCGGGTCACTGCGGGTCACACCGGGTCACTGCAGGTCACACCGGGTCACATCGGGTCACTGCGGGTCACACCGGGTCACATCAGGTCACACCGGGTCACACCGGGTCACACCGGGTCACACCGGGTCACTGTGGGTCGCCAGGATGAATGGGTTGCACCTGTTCTTTGAAACAGTGCAAGGCCCAAGCTGAAGGAAGAACTGCAGTGGCGGAAGGCGGCACGCAGCTTTCTGAATAACCTAAGAATGCAGGATGTTCCATCAGAGTCCTTCCCCATTTCTGAGATACAGTTAAGACTCCAACTGCCTAACCTCACCCTGACCCTGTGAGTCCGGAGAGAAGGGGGAGCCTCAGTGCCGACACACGCCTGGCATTGCTGTTCCTGCGGCTGCCACAGAAAGCTTTGAAAAACTTCCCCAGAACAAACCTCACTCTTTTCACTGGTAAGAGGACAGTTTAATTTGTTCAAAACAAAACAAAAACAAAAAAAAAACCCTTTTTAAACAGACCTTTACCTTAAGTTACTCTATTAAGTGGCTAATTTCGTCAACAAGACAAAGCAAAGCTAAATTTTTTTTTTATTTTAAATGTTGACACTGTAAAATCTCCTTATTTCTACAAGAGTGGGAATTATACAAGAGTGGGAATCATACAAGTTTTTTTCAAGTATTACAGAAAATCCCGTCACAGGCCATAAAAGGGCAGTCCTAGGTTTGGAGAGGCCCCATGGACGAGACCGCCACAAGGTGAAGGGGTAACACATGCCAGCACCCCTCACAGCCCCTGGGGGCGCCGTCGCACACGGGGCATTGCTGGAAACGCTGCCCTCAAGCCTCTAGACCTCATCCCCAGTTGACGGTGAACACAGGTGACACAGGAGTGCGCGGTCTGGGGGGGAAGCTACAAGACATCAAGGATGAGTGGAGAAATTCAAAGGTACTGGGGCCTTCCCGCTGGCCCTGCACACACACTTGTGATGCTGGGGTGGCACACCCAAATACGGTCATTCTCAGGAAAGACATTTCTAGAGGCAGATTCCCAGAATGCCTGCAAGTGAATTTCAAATGGTTCAGGAAAGAAAATGAAATACACACACACAATAAAACAAAAACGGCAAACTACTAATTCTTAAATCTGAATGAGGGTCCTACTGATGTTACTCTTGGAACTCTTATTTCAATTTCAAGTTTTTTACAATAAAAAGTTGAGGAAGGAAAGATCCTGCAGGGCGCCTGGGTGGCTCAGCAGGTCAAAGCCTGCTTCTCCCTCTCCTACTCCCTCTGCTTGTGTTCCCTCTCTCGCTGTCTCTCCCTCTGCCTTCGGTTTGGGTTGTGATCTTGGGGTCCTGGGATCAAGCCCCACGTCTGGGCTCTCTGCTCAGCGGGGAGCCTGCTTTCCCCTCTCTCTCTGCCTGCCTCTCTGCCTACTTGTGATCTCTCTGTCAAATAAAGAAAAGCTTAAAAGAAAAAAGAGAAAAGAGAAAAGAGAAAAGGGAAGGGAAGGGAAGAGAAGGGAAGGGAAGGGATAAGATCCTGGATTTTCCTTTGCTAAATCCATCTTCACCAAACAAAGCCAACTATCCAGGCTTGCGATTCTGCTAAACAATCCTTAAACTGTATCATTAATTTAGTGTTCAAATCGACATTCTCCTTCCATAATAATCTTAAAGGGGACAAGATTCTCACAAACGGTGTCAGAGAAAAACAATGTCCCAAAGCACACGCCGTGGGTCACACGCTGCAGCCCGCGTATCTGCTCCGACGCCTCACAGCCACCAGGAGGCACAGATAGGGACCACGCCGCAGCATGGAAGCCACAGCGGCCCGCACAGGACAGGCAGACGGCAAGGAGCACTGCGGAGAGAATTTCCTACATTAACCATAAACCCAGGAGACTGTCCTCATAAAGGAAGAGTGAGCCACAAAACTCAATGTCACTATATCCTATCTCCAGAAAGCGTAAGAAATGAGTGCTTCCACATTTCAGATATAAATGGAGTAATAAACACAAAATAGAAATTACTTATCAAAGTATTTGCAGCCAGCTGTTATCATCAAACAGTGTGATTTATAAAAAGGAAATAAATCTCCAAAACTGTTTTAGCAAAAATGTCAAGTCCCAAAGAGGTCTCGATACCTGGACCGTACAGAAGAAGTATAGGGGACACTAATGGCCGAAACACGTCCAGTGTGAGCTCAAGTCTGGTGCCAGCAAGTCGTCTTAGAGCTGCTGTCACAGACGATTCAACATGGGAGGGAGGAACATGTATGAGCACAAACACGTGAAAAACGACACACAGCTAAAATCCGAACAGGACCTAAATACTAAATGACATTCTTAATTACAATATTATAGTTAGAAGGAAAAATGTCCCTATTGTGAAAAGTGTCATCCCACCGGCAATTTCCTGCAAGCTTTCAAATGGCTCAACAAAAAAATGTTAGCGCAGCAAAATATCAGTGAATGAAACTCAGTGGAGGGTATATGATATAACTCGGCTACAGTTTCAAGTCTTCTGTGTATAGAAAATTCCATTTTAAAAGTCTCAGGGAGGGGCGCCTGGGTGGCTCAGTGGGTTGAGCGTCGAACTCCGTTTCAGCTCAGGTCATGATGTCTGAGTCCTGAGTCAAGTCCCCGTCCGACTCTGAGCCGGGTGTGGAGCCTGCCTGGGATTCTCTCATCTTCCTCACCCCCCACCACCCCATCACCTGTGCACGTGCACATGCACACTCTAAAATGAATAAATAAAATCTCATTTAAAAAAATGTCTGGGGGGGGCGCCTGGGGGCTCCGTCGTTAAGCATATGCCTGTGGCTCAAGTCCTGATCCCAGGGTTCTGGGACAGAGCCCCACATCAGGCTCCCTGCTCAGCGGGAAGCCTGCTTCTCCCTCTCCTACTCCTTCTGCTTGTGTTCCCTCTCGCTGTCTCTTTCTCTGTCAAATAAATTAATTTTTTAAAACAATTAAAAAAAAAGTCTGGGGACAAAAACAGCAGAGGGAGGAGAAAAGGCAAGTCTGGACCTGGTGATGACAGGTTTACAATAGGTGCTCAAAGGTCTGTGACTTATTTTCTAAGATGTGATTTTTTAAAAAGGATTTAAAAAGACAGCAAATGGGGCACCTGGGTGGCTCAGTCAGTTAAAGGTCTGCCTTCGGCTCAGGTCACGATGCCAAAGTCCTGGGATCACGCCCCATGTTGAGCTCCCTGCTCAGTGGGAAGCCTGCTTCTCCCTCTGCCTGCCGCTCTCCCTGTTTGCGCTCTGTCAAATAAATAAATAAAATATTTTTAAAAATTAATAAAAAAAAATAGAGGCGCCTAGGTAGCTCAGTGGGTTAAAGCCTCTGCCTTTGGCTTGGGTCATGATCTCAGGGTCTGGGATCAAGCCCCGCATCGGGCTCTCTGCTCAGCGGGGAGCCTGCTTCTCCCTCTCCCTCTGCCTATCTCTCTGCCTACTTGTGATCTCTCTCTCTCTCTCTGTGTCAAATAAATATATAATCTAAAAATTAAAAATAAAATTAAAAAGCAAAATATTTGTAATTCCTAAATCTAGATGGGGAACACACAAATGTTCAACTGCCTATTTTTCAACTCTTCTATATGCTTGAAATTTTTCACAATAAAAAGTTAAGAGAAAAAAAGAACCAATAGTTTCACTTTGTAAATCTAGAAAGAAACCCACTGGAGTACAACTGAGAACCTTCCTAGGTTTACTGGAAATTTACTTCCTAGAATTTACTAAAAAGTCCAGTGGAGGGGCACCTGGGTGGCTCAGTCGGTTGGGCAGCTGGCTCTTGATTTCAGCTCAGATCATGAGATTGAGCCTCACAATGAGCTCCACACTCAGCAGAGTCCGCTTGAGGATTCTTTCTCTCCCTCCCTCTGCCCCTTCCGTCTGCTTGCTCACATTCTCTCTCTAAAATAAATAAATAAATCTTTAAGGGGAAAAAAAAGAAAAGAAAAGAAAAAAGAAAGTCCAACGGATGGCACCTAAAGACAACATTACAAAGGCCTCTGGTGCAGGCTGTCCCTTTGGCTCGAACCTCAAAATTAAAATGAAGGGCTCAGTATGAATAAAGTGTTGCTGATTACCCAGTGTTTGGCTATAATACTAAGAGGCTATCCGAAGGCCTCCAGAGCCCAAACTCTCATATATCAATAGAAGTAAAATGCATGAACAGCTGAAATCCCCACACATCTAAATACCATGGTCTAATACAGGAACTCTCAAGCATGGACAAAATGCACAGGTGCCACAAATCTGGACGGGGAAATATCTGTCTTCATTCTCCTAACCTTCATCCCAAAGATAGCACCTCCCTCCACCATGAATGTATGCAACAAACCACAATATTACTGGAACCCCTGACTTCCTCAGTAGGAAGGACTGACATCCCCCTGCATGTGTTGTAGATCTCAAAGTCACTTTTTAAGATCATCAACACTTATAAATGATGTCTCGTGGCCTGCCACAGACCAGACGGAACCAGAGCCGACTCAGCTATTGGGTCAGCAGTCCTCCAACTGTGAAAACATCATCAGAACCAGTGATGCTGTAAGACAAAGAGCTGGGCCAGCCCGGTCCAAATTCCAGGGAGAGTCCCTCTAAATCCCTGGAGCTTCTCGAGTGACAGGAGTCTCCATGATTCATGGTGGACCCTGGATGATTTGTGCTAACAAGATGTCTCAGAATGGGGCTGGTCACACCAGGAAGACCAATCATGGGACTGGAGAACTGAAGTTCTGAATCCCATGATGGCAGCCTAACGGCTAGGTGGTCAGTTCACCTGATGGCCAACGGTCCATCAACCCCGCTTACATGATGGACCCCCCAATAAAACTCTGGACACGGAGCTGAGGTAGGCTTCCTGGTTGGCAACGCTCCAACTCCACGTACGGCTACACAGCCGCAAGCAAGGTAGGCAATGGTCCTGACTACACCAAGAGCACTACAAGCTTCCATTTCAGACCCTCACAGACCTCGCCCTATGGGTTTGTTTCTTCTTACAGCAGGTCCTGATTTGGATCCTTTTCCGCAAGTAGACACACATCTTCGGTTCCAGACCACTGGAAGTCAAATGAACTTTTTGTTTTCCAGCGCATAAAAATGCTATGCTACCACTACAATGTAGTCCATTAAGTATAAAACAGGATTAAGTCTAAAAAACAGTACCTTAATTTGAAAAGTTTATCGCTAAGAAATGAACCATCTGACCTTTCAGCAAGTCATAATCCCTGATTAGATCACGTAACACATAATGAAAACATGTGCAATACTGCAAGAATCACCAAAGCATGATGCAGAGACACAAAGTGAGCAAGTCACTGTTGGGAAATGGCGCCGTGGGCCTGACGGAGTTGCCACAAACCCTCCATTTGTGAAGAACAGTGTCTCCAGAGCACAATGACGTGGGGCTCAGTAAGATGAGGGGTGCCTGCAGACTGCTTTTCTGGATTCTGCAAGATGTTCCAGTAAATCATCAAATCTGTGAGAGATCCATGGGAACCCCTGAACTTGGGCTGGGGTCTGCAGCGAGGACAGCTGTGCGAAGGGCACCTCAGCCCCTAATCCGACCTCACCCAGGAGGTCGGATTATCCGCTCTAGGCACACAGGTCTACATGGCTCCCTGGTGTTCCTGCTCCCTGATGATCTGTTGACCAGTATGTGAAGGAAGAAAAGTCAAAGACCCCCTCCATTTATTTTTGGATGAACATCAAAAGCCATCATTTAAGTATCTTAAAATATAAAATTTTAACATGTATATTACTATCAAGTTGCACTTAACATATTAATAAAAAAGCCAATGTACCGTTAAATTTATTTTCATAGTTTTACAACCATTTAAATATAACTGATTTCTACAGTGATCCCTTCCACTTTATTTACTATATTCATAAACACCACAAGACGGTGTGCACAGGTTTCAGCAGACTGCCAGGAGGACCACAACCACTGGCCATGAGCACCCCTGACCCCCTTCCAGGACACCTGCAGGCACCATGTAAAGAATGGACAACTCCTGGGAGGGAGGGACTCATCACTGAGAATACCCCCCGGAAAGCTAGAAAATCAAAATGAAATCTAAAAGAGTATCCCAACAAGAACCATCAGGAACCAAGGTTTCTTATAAAAATGGCTGCCTCCAGGTCAGATATAGGGCACACAGCAGGAGCCAGAAAGACATCCCCAGAGCGGTGTCAAAAAGATAGGGCTTCTCTTAACCATTTTCTTAAGTTCTGTACCTGACTGAAAACTTCCCTGACAAGATCTTGAACGCACACACTCAGAAGGCATCAAAGGATGTGACGGTAGCACTCACATGGGCAGGATCTAAGGGAGGTAAACCCCACATCACAAACAGCTTGGATCACGGAGAGCAAGGGGTGGCTGAAAGGCTGACAGCTCTGCAAGGAGCCGAGGACCAGAGCCTCAGGACTACTGGGGACCATCATGGCGAGGAGGGGGCTGTGAACCCAGGCTGCCGTACCCCTAACTCGGAGCTGCCCACTCCCTCAGATGCCTAGCAGAAGCAAGCGTAAATCTTCCCCAGGAATACGATCCCAGACTCCACATTATTTCAAACAATTTTTAAAATGTAATCTACCACACGTGCACACATGTGCACATACACAACCTGGCCCACGGGGAGACGAAAACTCACAGAAACAACAAATAAGAATGAAAACAGCAGGACACAGAGTTGCTAGGTATTCACAGTTGCAAAATCATACTCTAAAGTATGTTGGGGGAAGAAATATATGGAAATACAAATTATTAAATGAAAAAGAAAACAGCTGTCAGCATCATGCTCCAAAGGGTAAAACCTAACAGAGAAACTGGTAGAAAACGTTTGTTGACAGCTAAAAGCCTTGAAGCCTTGAAGTTTCCCTGAGCAGCCAGAACCCATGTAGTCATGCAGGCAAAACTTACCTTAGCTTATTGTCCAAGACTGACTTGTGCCTCTGAAAATCACAAGCAAAACTTGGACTGCTTCCCAAGGTCGGTATGGGGTAACCACTGACCAATTCCCTGTCACACTTAAGAATGTTCTAGCATCATGACCCATCCCAGAGAAGACGACGCAGTCACCGGCTTCTCCCCAGAGGAGCTGCGCTACGACCCTGCACCCCGAGCCTCACTCCCCGCTGTGGTTCCGGTGTTCCCAGTCTGCAAACACCGGTTTGTGTGCGTGATGCACTTTTGCTAACTGCTACTTCAGTGACCCACTGGTCCTACTCTGGCTATTTTGAGCCTTTGACAGTTCACGGTGTCAAGAGTGGGATGCAAACAAGATTCCCAGTGACTCTGAGGCCAGAGAAAACAGCTGCTGGTGCCCTCAGAGCCCACTGAACTCCCCGCTTTCTCCCCGAACCTGCAATTTTACGGTAAGTCTCTCCGGGTTCTCTGTTCTCCAACCTTCTTGTACATACCTGCTTTCGATCCCTACTCTGCTTTCTGGTTTCTATTTCCCTGTGTGGAAACTTCTGGTAAGTCACCCATCCTGTTCAAAGGGAGGAAACACATGATTCCCGGAGATCTGGAACAGCTGTCAGAAACTACGGCCCTCACAATTAAGGTGTTTTAGGGAATCCAAAGGCAAAGAGGTTCCGCCAGGTCCTTGGACCAGGCTCTTACGCCTTTCTGAAAAAACAGGTAAACTTTTGGATAACCTGGAACTGTAAAAGCTATTGTGGGGAACCTTTCTCTAGCTGAGTCCAGAAAGGAGGAGGGAAAGGAGGGTCCCAAACTTCTCAGAGACAACAACAGAATCCCTTGTTAGGCTGGCCTGCAGAAGCTTCTAAGACACAAAAATGACTTCAAAAACAGTACTAAAAGGGTCCTTACAGCGTGCAAATAAAGTCTTTGGTAAAATCTTTGGTCACCTTATCAGGCAACCTTAACTTAGTCCATCTGCTGAAAACACTATCAGGATCCAACTATCCTTTTGAGTTTTGTATGTGAGACAGGACTAAAATTTTTCAAAACAGAAGTTATAAGATCTCCGCGTCTATCTGCAGGTTTATGATGCCCACGTGTGTGTTGCAGATGTGAATATCCTCTAAATGCTATTGCCAGAATTAATTTTAAAGGCTCTACTCAACTGGCTTAAAGAAAATCAGACATTTATATAAATTAAGCACACTCTCAGAAACACAATACTAACCCAAACATTCTTCAAGTTCATTTGACCTGGGAAAATCTCTGATAAATAAAAGCTAGTTTAAGTTTCTTGGTTTAACAAAAACAGGCATGTCCTCAGAGTTACCAATAATGAACATAATGTAAACAGGAAACTCTCCTACCCAGGTTTACCTATCAAGCTCACAGTGTCTCTAGGTTACAGAATGTATCAACAAGAAAACACTTAAGATGATGGTTAATTACTTAAATGTCTAATCCAAGCCTAATTGTTAGAAACAGGCAATTTAAATAAACGTAAATAAGAACGTTTCTACTGTTAAACTAATGGGGGTTCACTGAATATTTAAATCATTTCTACATTAGATAAACATTAAATGCTAAACCTGTTTAATTCTGACTTTTTAATTTTTAGAGACAAAAAATTTGACTGTTAATGAACATGTTTTATGTCACACTGAAAAAATGTAAGATTTTATTTGATATTGAGAGAGAGAGAGAGAGAAAGCACGAACAGGGGGAGGGGCAGAGGGAGAAGCAGGTTCCTTGCTGAGCAGGGAGCCCCATGTGGGGCTTGATCCCAGGACCCTGAGACAGACAACCAACCGAGCCATCCAAACACCTCGAAAAACATTTATCACGAGGCAGAATACAGTAAAAATTTTAGAATGTCTGTATCAGTTTGCTAATCTACTAGAGGAGGCTAACATATGAGACTGCTCACAACAAGCCTCCTGCTTGTCGCTGGAAAGCAAAGTTAAGATCTGTTAAAAGCTGGAGAACGGTAGTGAAAAGTGCACCAGAGAAAGCACGAGAACACTAAGAGTAATGGCAGAGAGGGCCGGGCGGCAGCGAGGCTCCCTAGAGCTTCCTCCTGCTGCAGACTACTTTACTGCAACTTCCTGTTTCTCAAACTGCTTACAGACCCTTAGTGAGTTGGGATAAATATTTATTTAAATAGGAAATATAGGGGCACCTGGGTGGTTCAGTGGGTTAAAGCCTCTGCCTTCGGCTCAGGTCATGATCTCAGGGTCCTGGGATCAAGCCCCGCATCAGGCTCTCTCCTCAGCGGGGAGCCTGCTTCCCCCTCTCCCTCTGCCTGCCTCTCTGCCTACTTGTGATCTCTCTCTCTCTGTCACATAAATAAATAAAATATATTAAAAAAATAAAAATAAAAATAAATAAATAGAAAATATAGGGGCACCTGGGTGGCTCATTCAGTTGACCACCCAACTCTTGGTTTCACCTCAGGTCATGATCTCAAGGTCCTGGGATCAAGCCCCAGGTCCAATTCCACACTCACTGCTGAGTCTGCTTAAGATTCTTTCTCCCTCTCTCTCTCCTCGCCCCTCTGCCCCTCCCCACTCTCACATGCTCTCTAAAATCTTTTAAAAAATAAATAGGAAATATACATTTCCTATATATACATATACATAGAAAATGCACATTCCTAAATAGGAAATACTATATTATTTGTAGCTACCTCTATAAATAAATGGATAGCATATATTTTCAATTTATCTGTTAACTTATAAATGAATTTATTATAAATTTATCTATGGATTAATAAAAGAATTTCAAAAAGTGCCAAGAGTGCATGCATGGCATACACTGAAAAGAGGAAATACATGTCAGTTTATTAGGCTTTTATTTTTGTTACTTACAGGGTTATATATATGTTTGTATAGTATGTGCTGGGCCAAAATATACACTGTATTTTTTGCTGTGGAAATGATTCCACATGTTTGAAAGCCACTGCTTTGATACCACAGTACACTGAGCAACAAAAGGGTCTATGCAGCCAGCTGGAAAGACCAACACAAGAACCACCACTCTTTCTGTCCTGTGCACACACAGTGATAGCCCCCCAAGACAAAGACTAAGAGCAGGAGCTGGTTTCCCTGAGCATGGAGTACCTTTCCATTTCTTTTTCTTTTTTTTTTTTAATTATTTATTTGACAGACAGAGAAACATCAAGAGAGGGAATACAAGCAGGAAGGGTGGGAGCAGGAGAAGCAGGCTTCCCACTGGGCAAGGAGCCGGGCAGGGCAGGGAGCCGGACATGGGGCTCGATCCCAGGACTCCGGGATCATGACCCGAGCCGAAGGAAGACACTTAATGACTGAGCCACCCAGGTACCCCTCCGTTTCTTTTTCTGTGTCATCTTTAATTTCTTTCACCAATGTTTTATAGTTTTTGAGTAAAGATCTTTCATCTCTTAGATTAAGTCTATTCCCAGACATTTTATTGTTTTTGATGCAAATATAAATGGGATTGTTTTCTTAATTTCACTTCCCACTGCTTCATTATTGTCGTATAGAAATACAACAGCTTTCTGTGCATTGATTTTACAGCCTGTGACTTTACTGAATTCATTCATCAGTTCCAGTACTTTCAAGTGGAGTCTTACGGTGTCCTATAGACAGTATCATATATATACAACGACATATATATCATTTAGTCACCTGCAAATAGACTTTCACTTCTTCCTCACCAATTTGTATGTCTTTTATTTCTTTTCTCTGTATAACGGTTATGATTAGTACATCCAGTACTATGGTGAATATAAGTGTTGAGAGGAGACATCCTTGTCTTTTTCCTGACCTTAGGGGAAAGGCTCTCTGTTTTTCCCCATTAAGTATGATGTTCAATGTGGGCTTGTCTCATATGGCCTTTATTATGTTGAGGCATGTTCCCTTCTCTGCTTTGTGGAGGGCTTTTATCACGAATGGATGTTATACTTTGTCAAATGCTTTTTCTCCATCTTCTGAAAATATTTTTATTCTCTTACCAATGTGATATATCACAGACTGTTTTGCATATATTGAACAACCCTTGCATCCCAAGAATAAATCCCACTTGATTATAGTGAATAATTCTTTAACATATTGTTAGACACAGTTTGCTCCAGTTTATTTTTTAGATTTTATTTATTTTGAAAGAGAAGGGAAGGAAAGAGTAAGCATGAGCGGGGGAGGTGCAGAGGAAGAAGCAGATTCCATGCTGAGCAAGAAGCCCAACGAGGGCCTCAACCCCAAGACCCTGGGCTCACGACCTGAGTCAAAGGCAGACACTTAACCAACTGAGCTATCCGGGCACCCAGTTTGCTACTATTTATTTGAGAATTTCTGCGCCTTTATTCATGAGAGACATTGGCCTGTAGTTCTTTTTTTTTTCTGGTGTCTTTAACCAGTTCTGTTATCAGAACTGTGGCTGCACAGAATGAATTTGGAGGTTTTCCTTCCATTTCTATTTTTTGGAATAGTTTAAGAACAATAGGTATTAATTCTTCTTTACAAGTTTAGTAGAATTCACCTGTGAAACTGTCTGGTCCTGGACCTTTGTTTGTTGGGAGATTTTTGATTACCGACTCAGTCTCCTTGCTGGTAATCAGTCTGTTCAAATTTTCGATTTCCTCCTGTTTCAGTTTTCGTAAGTTACAGGTTTCTAGGAATTTCTACTCACCTCTTCTAAGCAGTCCAATTTGTTGGTATATAATTTTTCCTAATACTGTTATAATTGTTTGTATTTCTGTGGTGTTGATTGCTACACCTCCTCTTTCATTAGTGATTTTTACCTGGGTCCGCTCTTCTTTTTTTAATGAATCTTGCTAGAGGCTTATCGATTTTGCTGATCATTCCAAAGAACCAGCTCCTGGTTTCACTGATCTGTTCTACTGGGTTTTTTTAGTTTCTATTTGTCATTTATTTCTGTTCGAATCATTATTTCCTTCCATTTGCTAGGTTTGGGTTTTGTTCTTTTTCTAGTTCGTTTATGTGTAAGGTTAGGTTGTTAGAGATTTTTCTTGCTTCTTGAGGTAGGACTGTATTGCTATAAACTTTCCTTGTAGAACCACTTTTGCTACCTCTCAAAGATTTTGGAACATTTTATTTTCATGTTCATTTCTTTCCATGTAATTTTTTCTTTCTTTTTTGATTTCTTGGTTGACCCATTGTTTAGTAGCATGTTGTTCCACCTCGACGTATTTGTGTTCTTTCCATGTTTTTTCTAGTGGATGATTTCTGGTTTCATAGCACTGAGGTCAGAAAAGATGCATGATATGAATTCAATTTGAATTTGAGACTTGTTTTGTGGCAGAACGTGCAGTCTATTCTGAAGAATAGTCCATGTTGCTTGAAAAGAGTGTGTGTTCTGCTTTTTTAGGATGGAATGTTCTAAATATGTCCACTAAATCCATCTGGCCCAGTACGTCATTCAAAGCTACTGTTTTGTTGTTTGGATGATCTGTCCATCAATATAAGGAGGATGCTAAAGTCCCCTACTCTTATTGTATTACTATTAATTAGTTCCTTTACATGTTATTAGCTTTTATTTGGGTGCTTTCATGTTGGATGCATACTTACAGTTGTTACATCCTCTTGTTGAGTTGTCCTCTTTATTACTATATAGTGTCCCTCTTTGTCTATTACAGTCTTTATTTTAAAGGTTATTTTAGGGCGCCTGGGTGGCTCAGTTGGTTAAGCACCTGCCTTCGGCTCAGGTCATGGTCCCAGGGTCCCGGGATCGAGTTCTGCATCGGGCTTCCTGCTGAGCAGGGAGCCTGCTTCTTCCTCTCCTCTCCCTCTGCCTGCTACTCCGCCTGCTTGTGCTCTCTAGGTCAAATAAATACAATCTTTAAAAATAAATAGATAGATAAATAGTTTATTTTGTCAGAAAGTACTATTGCTACCTGGCTTTCTTTTGACATCCATCTGCATGATAAATGTTTTTCCATCTCCTAACTTTCAATCTGTAGGTATCTTTAGGTCTGAAACTAGTCTCTTGTAGGCAGCATTCTTTTTTTGAATCTACTGTCACCCTATGTCTTTTGATTGGAGTATTCAATCCATTTACATTCAGAGAAACTACTGATACATATTTATCGATTTTTTTTAACTTACTTTGTGGTTGTTTCTATAGATTTTCTCTGATCCTTTCTTCTCTTGCTTTATCTCATGGATTGTTGGCTTTCTTTAGTAATACACTTGGATTCTTTTTTTTTTTTTTAAAGATTTTATTTATTTATTTGACAGAGAGTGAGAGAGCACAAGTAGGCAGAGAGGCGGGGGGGGGGGGGGGGAGCAGGCTCCCCGCTGAGCAGAGAGCCCGATGTGGGGCTCGATCCCAGGATCCTGAGATCATGACCTGAGCTGAAGGCAGAGGCTTTAACCCACTGAGCCACCCAGGTGCCCTGATACACTTGGATTCTTACCTCTTTAATCTTCGCTTATCTATGACTGGCTTTAGATCTGTGGTTCCCAGTTTGTAAGTGACACTTGCATATAGCAGTCTATCTTAAATTGATGGTCACATAAGTTTAAATCCATTCTTGACTCCTGTCCCCCCACTTTAGATTATACATCCTTTTATTTTATGAATCCTTTTATTTTTACAGGAATACTCATTTTTACTGTTTTTGGTTTTTTCTTTTCATACACTCCCTCAGCTCTCCTTTCCACTCAGAGTCCCCTTTGATATGTCTTGCAGGGCTGGTTCAGTGGTCACAAACTCCTTTAGTTTTTGTTTGAGAAACTCTCTCTCTCTCCTACTCTGAATGATAGCCTTGCTGGACAGAATATTCTTGGCTGCAAATGTTCCTCTTTCAGCATGTTGACTATAACATGCCAATTCCCTTCTAGCTTGCAAACTTTTTTTTTTTAAAGATTTATTTAATTATTTGATAGAGACAGCGAGAAAGGGAACACAAGCGGGGGAGTAGGAGAGGGAGAAGCAGGCCTCCTGCCAAGCAGGGAGCGTGATGTGGGGGCTCGATCACAGGATCCAGGATCATGACCGGAGCCAAAGGCAGACGCTAAATGACTGAGCCACCCAGGTGTCCCACTTGCAAATTTTCTACTGAAAAACCTACTTTATGCCTTATACGGTTTCCTTGTATAGCTAGCTCCTTCTACTGCTTTTAAATGTTTAAAGGCAAACGTTACAGGGATTCATCCTCCTTATTTCTAGTCTCCCAGGTATGAAAGTCTGTTTACTGCCCTTCTCTTACCACCAGCTCCCTTCGCACCTCAAATGGCCATAGTCTGTTTTGCTCCCAGACCATATCTTCACCCTTCCTACCTTCTTTGATGGCGCATTTTCACCACTTTTAGTTGTGGAGTTTGTTGTGCAGTCTTCAGGCCACTTTCTCAGTTATTTAGGCTGGTGTGTTATCTAGTTGTATCCATGGGACAAGGGAGCTTAAGGTCCTCCTACTCTGCCATCTTGCCAGCAAACCACCAAAAAAGTGTTTTTTTACACACATTTGTACTACTAGAAATAATGATAAAAGAAAATGTATACAAGAAATAGGAGGTACGGTTTCTGTTAAAAAAAAAGACAGAGAGATGAGGAATGGAGATGCATTTCTGTTGAAACAAATAATTTTATCCTTAGTAAAATAATTATCCCAGAATAGAAAAAAAAAAAAAAACAACACCTATATAGATATAGAAAAAGTTGTAGGTTGGTGGAAAAAGGAATCTTAAGAAAGATATTTCGTGTGTGGTCAAGCTAAGATCAGGGATCAGGATGAACCTATTTAAGTTAAAAGAAAAAAAAAATTAACAATGTGATCTTTTGTGGGTGGACGGTCTTGCCTCAGTGTTGATGGCTGTTAATCCATCAGAGTGTTGGCAGCTGAAGGCTGGGTGACTGGCCATTTCTGAAAATAAGACAATCCTGAAGTTTGCCGCATGGATTGACTCTTCTTTCAGGAAAAATTTCTCTGTAGCATGCGATGCTGTTTGGTAGCATTTTACCCTCAGAACTTCTTTCAAAACTGGAGTCCATCCTCTCCAATTCTGCCGCTGCTTTACGACTCCGTTCGTGTGATATTCTAAATCCTTTGTTGTCATTTCAACAGTCTTCATGGCACCTTCACCAGGCGTAGATTCC
>CM052813.1:2548311-2577259 GCA_028533885.1 Nasua narica
TATAACCTTACAAAAGATATTTCTTTAATAATACTCAAAAGTCGAAATTACTCTTAATCCATGGGCTGCAGGATGGATGTTGCGTTACCAGCATGAAAACATTAATCTCACTGGACATCACCTTCAGAACTGGTGTGCAGTCAACAAGCAGTTGTATATATTTTGAAAGGAGACTGTTTTCCCCTGACAGTAGGTCTTAACAGTAGATTCAAAGTACTCCACAGACCATGTTGTACACAGACGAGCTATCCCCAGGCTTTGTTGTTCCATTTGTAGAGCACAAAAAGAGGAGGGTTAGCACACTTAAGACCCCTAAGATTTTCAGAATGGTACATTACTGGCTTCAACTTCCAGTCAGCAGCTGCACTGGCCCCTGGCAAGACAGTCAGTGTCCTCGGAAGCTTTGAGGCCATGTACTGACTTCTCTCCAGCTATGAAAGTCCCAGGCAACATCTTTTACTTCAAGGCTGGCTCACCTACACTAAAAACGTTGTTTAGTGGAGGCACCGTCACTAATTCTCTCTGCTAGACCTTCTGGATCACGTGCGGCAGCGTCTACATCAGTAGCTCCTGCTTCGCCTGCACTTGCACGTCCTAGCGAGAGCTTCCTTCCTGAGAACTCACGAACCAACCTCTGCTAGCTTCACACTTTTCTTCTGCAGCTTCCTTGCCCCGTTCAGCCTTCTTAGAATTGAAGAGTCAGGCCTTGCTCTGGGCGAAACTCTGGCTCAATGGAATGTTGTGGCTGGCTTGATCATCTATCCAAACCAAACTTCCTCCACATCAAGAGTAAGGCTGCTTCACTTTCGTATCATGTGTGTTCCCTGGAGTAGCACTCTAATTCCCTCCAAAAACTTCCTCCACAATCACAGCTTGAGTAACTCGTGCAAGAGGCCGAGATTTCAGCCCATCTTAGCTTTCAACATGCCTTCCTCACTAAGCTCAATCATTTCCAGCTTTAGATTGAAAGTGAGAGCCATGTGACTCTTCCCTTCAGTTGAACACGTAGAGATTATTATAGCGTTATTAGTTAGCCGGATTTCAATATTGTGTCTCAGGGGACACAGGAGATGGGGGGAACAGCCAGACAGTGGAGCAGTCAGAACATACAAAACATTTTATGGATAAGGTCGACTGCCTTATTTGGGCATGGCTTCTAGTGCCCCCAAACAATTACAATAGTAAAATCAAAGATCAATGGTCAAAGGTCACCACAACAAGTATCACATTAATGAAGATGTACAAAATATTGTGAGGATTATCAAAATGTGACCCAGAGACACAAAGTAAGCAAATACTGCTTTAAAAAATGGCACCAGGACACCTCACTGTCTCAATCAGAACATACAACTCCTGACCTTGGGATTGTGGGGTTGAGCCTCACAATGGGTACAGAAAATACTTTTAAAAATAAAATCTTTTAGGGGCGCCTGGGTGGCTCAGTGGGTTAAGCCTCTGCCTTCGGCTCAGGTCATGATCTCAGGGTCCTGGGATCGAGCCCCACATCGGGCTCTCTGCTCAGCAGGGAGCCTGCTTCCCCCTCTCTCTCTGCCTGCCTCTCTGCCTACTTGTGATCTCTCTCTCTGTCAAATAAATACATAAAATCTTTTTTAAAAAATAAATAAATAAAATTTTTTAAAAAATAAAATCTTTTAAACAAAGAAAAGAAAAAGAAAATGGCACCGAAAGACTCAACAAAGAGTGCCACAAACCTTCAATCTGTAAAAAAACCACAAAAACAATACCATATCTGCAAAGCACAATAAAGTGAAGTGCAATAAAACAGGTATGGTAAGCGTTATCAAACAAGAAGTAATAATGGGGCACCTGGGTGGCTCAGATGGTTAAGAGTCTGCCTTCCGCTTGGGTCATGATCTCAGGGTCCTGGGATCGAGCCCCGCATCAGGCTCTCTGCTCAGCAGGGAGCCTGCTTCCCCCTCTCTCTCTGCCTGCCTCTCTGCCTACTCTCTCTCTCTGATCTCTCTCAAATAAATAAATAAAAACTTAAAAAAAAAAAAAAAGCGTCTGCCTTCAGCTCAGGTCATGATCTCAGGGTCCTAGGATTGAGTCCTGTATCGGGCTCCCTGCTCTGCTCTGCAGGGGAGACTGCTTCTCCCTCTCCCCATCCCCCAGCTCATGCACACACTCTCTAAAATAAAATTCTTAAAAAAAAAAAAAAAAGAATCTGTTCTCCCTATAACAGGAAACAATTAGACAAGTGCTTGGCTTGGTTTTTTAGCCTAGAGACTTTTAAAGTTCAATCCGAGATTCCTTATGAAAAGTTCCAGCAAAGTAGATTTAAAAAGAGCCTTAATAGTCAAAACACTTCTTCTTGCACTTAAATAATCAAGACAAGTTCATGAAAACTAGACTTAATCTGCAAGATTAGTCTTATGTTCTCATTTTTAATAGAAATGGAAATGATATAAGGGGGAAAATTATGTCAAATAATACACCTTCACGGAGACCAGATTACAGTCTGTTGTTTTCTACCAATGAACTAGGCTGGTTCCAGAATTCTAGTTTCCTCTAATACTTGGCCAGGACTCTCTAACATTTCCAGTTTTCTCTCACCTTTTGGACACGGAATCACCATGAAACTATACCTGACTCTTTCTTAAAGCCACGTAAGCTAAAGCTGGACAACCTGACAGGAACTCCGGGGGAGCCACGCTGCTCCCATGCGGACAGCTGTCATGCCTGTTGCTATGGGGCTGCCCAGAAGGATCACCAGGGACGTTCCTGCGGCAAACCAGGAAAATCTGTCAGGTTGCCACGATCTGCCTTCACTGCATCTGAAGAGGCTCAGAACCCTACATTTAGAAACCTCAACTGGCTGCTCATCAAATTCTCAAAACAGAATTTATAATTTGCCGCAACAACTAACCTTTGTGTTTCTTTTGTTTCCATAGAAATGCCTCCCATTAAATTACCTGATCGATCTCAGTTTACAGAGGTCTAACTTAAATGGAAGCCCACCCACGCCACCGCGTTCTGAAATACAACATCCTCTCATTCATCTTGTCCTACATATTTTGAAGTGTTTTGAAGTGTTTGCTTATACATTATGTTGTGCTCTTCGTAACCATTTTAAAAAATGTAAACTGACTTAGGTAAAAACCTGAATCTGATTATAACCCATTTGATTTATCTGCCTGGTTAAATCTTAGCTCCTGGAAATCCTGGCTCTGCGAAATTTTTCAATCTTTGGCTATTGTTCTCCTCACAGTCATCATATTAACCCGTCTAGTGCACTGTAATCTCTCGAAGGTTTTAAATGCCTATCGACAGCCACTCATATGACAAATGTCATCCATCAGGATAAACAACTCAATGATATCAAGAATAACCACATGAATTCACAAAGACAGTGACTACACGGACCTCCAGCCTGATGACTAATGGAAACAGCAAACGTGTTTATTCTTCTGCCTGACTCCATCAGCGGTAGTAACCAGGAATAGCATTATAGTGGTTGGTCATACTCTCAGCCTGCTAAGTGAATGACCAAAATGGGGGAATCTGTTAAAATCAAAGAGAGGCAGAGATCAGCCTTGAACATTCCCTAAGCAGACAGAACCAGTTTTGTCATGCCGGCAAAACTTAAGTCAGCTTACCTGGCAAGGCTAACTTGATCTGAACCGTTCCTTTCTTGTGCCTCTACAAATCACAAGCAAAACTTGAACTGTTTCCCAAAGTTGCTATGAGGTAACTACTGATCAATTCCATTATCATTTAAGAAAATTCTAATATTGTATCCAATCACTCTGTAAATTAAACAGTCATTGCCTTCTCACTATATAAGCTTTTTGTAACAATATACCCCTAACCCTCATTCCATGTTCTGATTTCAGTGCTCCTAGTTTGCAAACTGCATGTGCACAACAAACTTTTACTAATTACTACTTCCCGTTATCCATTGGTTTATTCTGGCTATTTTGAACCTTTGACAATATCAAAGAACACGATTTTCCAGAAGTAAAAAAAGCACAATAAATTTAATGGATGACATTAACAGCAGGCTAATCTTGTTAAAAATTAGTCACCAAAGAGCGATTAGAATATTCAGAATGAAGCATGAAGAGGATAAGAAACTGAGAGGACCTAATATGCTTTCAATGGATTCTGAAAAGGGAGTGTTAGGCAGGCGGCAGAAATACTTCAAAAGACGGTGCCTACAAACTTTTCAAAAGAATGAAAACAACTTCAGTACAGATTTAATTACATCTACAAAAACAAAATATACATAAAAATATATACCTAGACACATCATAGTAAAGCTGTTGAAAACCAAAGAACAAAAAGAAAAAAACATAAAAGGGGGAGAAATCAGAGAGGGAGAGGAACCATGAGAGACTATGGACCCCAGGAAACCAACTGAGGGTTTCAGAGGGGAGGGGGTAAATGGGTGATGGGTATTAAGGATACGTGTTGTGAGGAGCAGTGGCTGTTATATGCAACTAACGAATCATCGACCACTACATCAAAAACTAATGATGTACTACAGTGGCTAACTGAATGTAATAAAAAATAAAAATAAGGGGCATCTGGGTGGCTCAGTGGGTTGAGCCTCTGCCTTCAGCTCAGGTCATGATCTCAGGGTCCTGGGATCGAGCCCCGCATCGGGCTCTCTGCTCAGCGAGGAGCCTGCTTCCCCCTCTCTCTGCCTGCCTCTCTGCCTACTTGTGATCTCTCTCTCTCTCTCTCTCAAATAAATAAATAAATCTTTTTTTAAAATAAAATTTAAATTTTAATAAAAGGCAAATTCCAAGCACCTGGGTGGCTCAGTCGGTTAAATGTCTGCCTTCAGTTCAGTTCAGGTCATGATCCCAGGGTCCTAGGTTTGAGTCCCACACCACGTTCCTTGCTTAGCAGGGAGCTTGCTTCTCCCTCTCCCTCTGCCTGCACCTGCGCCCCCTGCCTGTGCTCTCACTCACTGTCAAAGAAATAAAATCTTTAAAAAAAAAAAAAAGACAAATTCCACTCATGGGAGTGACAGCTTCCTTCTCATAGAATAGAAACCAAATATGTAATTCAGGAACTTCTTTGAACACCTTAGAAGAAATCCAACTAGTTAGACAATTCAATACACATCAAAATTATCCCTCAGAAAAAATCAATTTGTGAAATTTTTAGCTAACATAATCAGAATTCACTTTTAGCAGTCATACAACGGGGGAGAAAAACAGTGTTCTCCAGGGAGAAGGACAATGTTCAAAGATGGAGGACTAGAATTACAGCAATGAATGAAAAACAATGAAAAGGGTAAATCTAAATGGTTATTGATTATACAAATTAATAATGTCTTAAGATAAAACAGATACAGAATTAAAGAAGCACAACAGTGACATACAAGTGAAAATGAGATAAATGGAGTTTAAGTGTCCAGGAAGAGAGGGAAATAACCAAATATTACATTTTGAGAAATCAAAGGCAGGTGTTGTAAAAAACTTCTAAGTGAACAAATGGGAAATAAAAAAGGATCCAAAGAAAAACAAAAAAAGGAAAAAAAAAAGAGAGGGGAAAAAAAACACATCAAGCAGGTATAATAAAGAGAAAATGCTTAAAACTTAAACCCAACTATGTCAGTGGTTTTGTTAAGTGTCAACAGACCAAAGGTTCCAAATGTAAGCAATATTGTCATGCTAGGTTGTTTAAAAAAACTATACATTATTGACAACAGACTCATTCAAAATTTAAGTACACAGAAAGTATGAAAATAAAGGGTAAAAAAAGGCATACATTACATATATTAACCAGAAAACATAGCACAACTACATTAATATTCAGCTAAATTTTATCCTAATAATATTTTTGTCTTAAAGAGGGACACTTAGTAGTTTTTAAAAACTCAACTGATAAGGAAGACATACAACTCCAAATATGTATGCACCTAACAACATATCCTCAAAATATATAAAGCAAAAACTATCAAAACTAAGGAAGAACAGACAAATGCAAGATCACAGTATTGATACCTTTCTGTTGCTAAGGAATACAACCAGTAGACCAAAAGGAAAAAGTAATAAGGATGTTAAATTCAACATGACTAACCAAGTTGAACTAACATATAAACACTGCATCCAACAAATAGAGAAGCACATTCTTTCCAAGCACACACTGGACATTTACAAAAATTCATCACATATGCGGTATAAAGCAATCTTCAAAAATTTCATAAGCTTTTAAATAGTCTTCAGACCACAACAGAATTAAGATAGAAATCTATAAAGAGGAGCGTTTGGGTGGCTCAGTAGGTTAAGTGTCTGCCTTCAGCTCTTGTCATGATCCCAGAGTCCCAGGATCCAGCCCCCCATCAGGCTCCCTGCTCAGCAGGGAGTCTGCTTCTCTGCCCTTTACCACGCTCCCATGCGCTCTCCCTCTCCCTCCCTCATAAATAAATTAAATCTTAAAATATATAATATACATAGGCAGAGCAGAGAGAATTCTTAGAACAGTGAAACCACTGTGTAAGACACTATAATGGTGGATACACACCACGTACTTACCAAAACTCATACATAGATGAGTATATATATGTATCATATTATACAGAATACACACCATCAACAGTAAAGACTAACATAAAACTATGGACTTAGAATGGTGATGATGTGTCAACAAAGGTTCAGTGAATATAAGAAACGAATGTACAATCTGGTGCAGGATGTTGACAATGGGGGAGTCTGGGGAGGGTGGTCAGGGTGGTACTTTCTGCTCAATTTTGCCGTGAATTTAAAACTGCTCTTAAAAATAAAGTCTTTTTTAAAAAAAAGATTTACCTGTCAGATTATGTTAAGTATGCTTTGGTTACAAACCCCAGAAATCTTAGTTAAGAAAACTAACCCAAAATAATTCCCACTTCCCACCCCTGCCCTCCCACTCCTCCTCTTCTCTCCAACCCACCCCTCCTGTACCTCCCCCTGCTTTCTGCTCACTGGAGACAAGTAAAGGACCAGCACTGCAGGAAGCTCCATCTGGAAACACGATCACTGGCAGGAGGAAGGGGATGTGGCAAATCTCACCACTGCTCTTAAAGTTTATGTGACGAGTCTCTTCTGCTCACATTTCACTGACCAAGATAAATACAAGGCCACATCTAACTTAGGAAGCAGGAACCAGATACAACCACACAACCACTATAATGACTACAATTACAAAGACCAACAATACCAAATATTGGTGAGGATGTAGAGCCACAAGGATGTATTCACTGTGGTAAGAATAGACAGTGGTACATCCACTTTAGAAAAGTTTGGCATTATCTACTAATATTGAACCCAGACCTAATCTATGACCCAGCAATTCTACTCCGAAGTGTACTGAACACAAGCGTATGCAAGAAACGAGTACCTGAAAGTTCACAGCAAGTCCACTCATGTGGGCCCTGTGACAGCCATGAACATGAGCCCCTTGCACCTACCATGGGGAGCTGCTCTGCTCAGAACTCCCCAACACGCTCCACACCAGCGCCACTCTTCCCACAGGCTGTTTCTCGCCAATGACCAGCCACAAGCAGAATACTAAAGCAGGCTTATTCTTGCAGGACAAGCACAAGGGACTCCTGTGACTCCCAACACTGGCTGGAAGACTCCTCACTGGTCTCAGGGTCACAGGACCAAGCCCCATTATCGGGGAGCGGGGGGGAGTCTGCTGGAGAGTCTCTCTCCCTCTCCTCCCGCTTGCTTGCTCGCTTGCTCTGTCTATAAATAAACAGATCTTTAAAAAAAAAATACTAAATATGGGGCACCTGGGTGGTTAAGCATCTGCCTTCGGTCTGCTTCTTCTGCCCCCCTCACTCCTCATGCTCTCTCTTAAATTAAAAAATCTTAAAAAAATCATAAATGAAATACAATAAAACAAGACCATTCCACAGACATGCAGCCCCAGGAGCCAACTACCACCGCATTTATGGATCTCGCAGTTCCCACTGAGAAGTGACCGGAGCTCTCTAGGGTACTGGGGCACCTCTCACAACCGCAATAGAAGGCACAAGCTCTAAATCCTCCCAAGGTGGGTGAGCAGGTCCTTCACAACAAGGACACTCCAACACTCCGATCTACCTAAGCCTTCAGATGCCTTCTCCCTCCCTGGTATACCAAGACAGCTCCAGCACCTCAGCTTTGCTTAGACCACCTTTTGATTTGTTTCAGGCAACAGACCAGCACTCTAATCCCTTGAGCTACAAAACTGATCCAGAATGCCTGCTGATAAGCCCTTATCAACAAATTCAGTCTAAACCACTCTTTTGTCCCTTCCACCATTATCCCACACCCTTAAGATCCACTCCCACAAATAACCCCCGGGTCCTACCTATATAACGGCAAACCAGACAATCTTTTGGATCTCCTCATAAGTCACACTCTATATCTCCTACTTTGGAGCCTGCTGGGTGATCCTTGGGGGAGGGTAGGCAATTACAGGTTGGCCAGGCAAAGGGAGATTAAGTTCCTCACGCAAGGGTTGGAAAAGCTGCTTCTACTGGCAAAGGTAGCACAGCAGAATTTAGGTCTCCAGCTGAATCAGACTCTGACCACATGTTTCCTAATCCAATTTTTAGTATTTCACTTCGTATCAATCAGTGCTCTTGTTACGAATTTGGAATTCAATTTTCATTTTTTAGGGCAGTCGCAGAAACTTTCAGGTCCCCTACATGGAACCCAAGTTGGAATTTAAAACCCTGAGCTCAACGTTTTGCTCTTTAATGTTTTAACTTGACAAGATTGAACCACATTCCCCAGAACTTCCTTTCCCGTTTGTTTCTGGTTTGGGCCTCAAGAAAGCTGCTAGTACAGCGGGCGGGGGGGCACAAGCACATGTGGCAGCACATCTGAGGCCTGCGTCCGCCCGTCTTCTGGTTCCCCTCACTGAGGCCCCGGCAGGGCTGGCCTCACAAGGCTGCTGCAGTGGCTCCTTTTCCCCAGGTTCCCTGAGAGTCCCACATCCTGGGCCATGTGTGATCAGCGCCAAGACCAAAGTCAGAGGCAACAGAAGGGACACAACTTCCAACTTGTCCCATACAGCAGACCAGGCATAACTACACAGCACCCACCTCTTTCCTTAGACAACTGCCCAGGAGGTTTGAGCACTCAACAACCAAGGCACTGAGCTGAGAGCTAGAAAAGTAATTAGAGGTAAAAACAGGGACAGTCTCTGCTTCATGAAGCTGAACTTTCTAGAGAAAATGAAAATTCACTAAGTTACATTAATTTGCACGGTAATTTTGATAAGCAGCAGTAAGGACAGCATTGTCTCTAATAGGCGAACTTGACTATAGGGAAGTCAAGAAAAAAACTCAAGAACTTCAGAAAATTGATGGGTGTTGTAATGTGTGACAGATATAGAGTTCTTTAGACTGTTGTCTTTATCACGAAAATCTGAAAACTCACACAAGAAGAATCTCATGAAAAAAGTGATGCTTGAGAAAAACTCTAAAGGAAGACCAGGAAGAACTAAAACAGGACAAAAAAAACAAAACATTCTAGACAGAGGAAAAAGAACCAGTGCCACATGCCCTGTGGAAAAGGTGCTGGGGACAGAAGAATGAATGACAGGCATGGCGGAGCAAGGAAACCAAGGGGAGATGTGG
Source organism: Nasua narica (assembly GCA_028533885.1). Taxonomy (NCBI): domain Eukaryota; kingdom Metazoa; phylum Chordata; class Mammalia; order Carnivora; family Procyonidae; genus Nasua; species Nasua narica. The sequence continues at coordinate 2,557,901 of CM052813.1, forward strand.
TGTAGGGTGAGGCTGACGCACCAAAGGATAAAAAGTATGTACACTCCTGAGAGCACGCTACTAAGTTCAGTACTTAAAGCCAATGAGGGCTTTAAGTAAACAGGTGACATAATCAGATCCAACTTTTTAAACTCTAATTTTTTGACACTAAACAAATTTCAAATATATTTATCTTTTACCCAACAATCTCACTATCTTAAAGCTAATCATGTGCAAATACAAAAAACATATCCGCAAGGTTACTCCCTGCGGCAACAGAGTATCAACAATCCATGTTCATCATTAGGAAACTACAAGCACAAAAACACAGAAAAGAGCTTATATAAAGCAATCTCCAGAATATATTAAGTAAAAAAGAAAGAACAATGTTCAGTTCTACTGTCTGTTTAAAAACGAAAAGGAAATAAAAATATGTGTCCGTGATCCTATTTGCAAAAATGAAACACTGGAAGAATAAATCAGAAATAAAAAGGGGGCACAATGGGAATGGTGCAGGGGACAGCAGTGGAAGAACTATGAACACACCTTTCTAACACAGCTTTGATTTTTGAACTAAAATACATATTTTACATAATAAAATTTTTAAAAGTACATTAAACAAAAATTAATGCAATCCTTAAAATCTAAAGATTTCATACAAATAAACCAAAATAATAATTAAAATGGTAACATAATCAGAAAAAAATACTTTCAAATCATTTTATAATTCAGAACATCAACTGCACATCCTTATGTGGTCACATTCTAAGAATTTTTAAGAACAGAAGAACTTAAAAAAAAGGAACAGAAGAACTTTAATGAAATACAAACCAACACTTTATTATTGGTGTTTTCAAACATCATTTATATACTGCAGAACAAGACAAGTAATGTTGCAAAGAATCCAAATCTTCGACATTAAAGGATAAACTCAAAGTAAAAACCCTGCAATGTTAAAATAAATGGAAAATATCAATACAAAATCAAATTTTATGTATTTCCCAATCTGTCCAATGAAAGTAGAGGCATCCCAGTGGCAATACGGACACCCTGCACCAGATTTTGGTATCTAAGTTCCATTCCCCAAAAAAAGGAGCAAAAAGAACTGGCTGATCAGGAAAACACAAAGTCTTAGATGTCTAGTATCAGAAATCAAGAAATGGTTCAAAGATTAATGGGGTGGCAACCAAGGGAAGAGATCCAGCTTGAAGGGACTGCACCATGCCCAAGTGAGGACAAGCTGAGGAAAAAGAATTGAGGACTACTTGATTAAAACACACTAAATACACAAAAATCCATGGGTCCACAGTGGTTTGAAAAGAGAAAAAAGCAAAAGAAACTCAAAACAACCCAACCCTGTACCCAAAAGGAAATTCTGATCACTTGTCAGGACCTAGATTAATTAATATTAACTAAGATATATGACTAGTTAACATATAAACATACATTCACCTATAAATCTATAAACATAGATTATATATCCAGTACTACAGAGCCCATTTAAACACAGGCAAGTCCAAAAATTACACCTACACTGTAAGGATGTACAACTTATTATAAACAAATACAATCTAAGTTTTTTAAAAAAAAGTTGTCCCATCTTGTTTATATTTATTTATTCAAGCCATTTCTACACCCAACGTGGGGCTTGAACTCATAACTCCAAGATCAAGACCCACACGCTCTTCCAACTGAGCCAGTCGGGCATCCCTGCCCTTTTTTTTTTAAAGACATTACTACAGTCTAAAAATATCTACAATGGTATAAAAAATGCCTGACTAGTCTCTTTATTTACACTGTCAACACTTGGATAAAACAACATCCATGTCATGAATGGATCTTTCTCCCTCCGCCCCTTCCGCCCCCCCAAAACTCAACACATTTAACATTCTAGTGACTCCAGACAGATTCCCCTTGTCCCAAATGACTGTATCCACCACCTCCCACAGGCTGAACTAGAGGTCCTGCGCCAGCAGATTCCTTCAGTGCACCTTTCATGCTGGTTAATGCCTTCCAATGGTTTTCCCCACACCACCTGCCTTGATGGGGTATGCAGAATTATGTAAAATCTGGCCCCAAATTCATAGACACAGCGGCCATGCCAAACTACAGTTGGTGTCGGTAGTGGAATGTCATCACCATCACTGGTACCCACAGCGCACCTACTATGGAGCCAGAGAAGCTTACACTTGATGAAACAGATCCTGTTCAACAGATAAACACACACTCCTGTTCAACAGATAAACACACACTCATAGAAACAAGTGCTAACACGGGGCAATCTTTTTGGTTGGGATTCAAATCCAGGATGGTCTCAAACACCCTCCACATGCCTCTGCTGATGCTGTCCCTCCACCTTGACTTCTCTGCTCTCCTGCTCTACATTCTTGACCCTGCTGGAGCACTGCCTTTTCTTCTAGATGCCTCAGCATCGAATTCCCTCATTGCGTGCGTGCCTATCGTCCCTACCAAACTGTACGGTCTACAAGGGCACATCTTTATATATTATGCCCACACATGACTCGTTTTAATAAAAACCTTATGGCACTTTTAAGGCTACAAGCACCCAAAAAAGAATTAAAAATTACACTGAATACTAGAGCACAACTAAGTAAACTGTTCACCTCAACATTAACAACACCATGCTAGTAACTACAGCAAAATTCAAAAGCAGGAAGAGAAGGAAATGAACAATGACTGGCAATGGCAACTGCATTTCAGGACTGCACTGGGAACCCTACAAATCCACTTAATTCTCACAATAGCCTTGGGGGACACGTCTCCTCCCAGTTTACAGCCGAGAAATAGCAAGTCCACGAGGTGGGGGGGATCTTCTGTGTGGCTTCAGACCAGTCCCGAGTAGGGCTGGATTTCCACCCAGACTCTCCAGAACTGAAGGCATGCTATCTCCATGGCCAACTCCAGAGCCTATAGCCTTTCACAATACCATAATGTCTGCCAAATCCAACAAAATACTTGGGCAAAATAATTGACTCCCTCTTCCAAGTTCTTCTCATTCAAGGAACGGGGAAAGAAAACATTTAATTAGGTATCAATAAACATAAGTATTTATGTAGATATGTATTAACTGCTCTTTCTCAGCAAATCAAGATCCTGCTAACAACTAAACCAGAAGAAATACTCAACAGCATTATTTTTAATCTATAAATAACCCATGTGATTAATTCTTCAGATACAGTATCCTTGCCCCATATTTTTAATGTACCAGGAAAAAACGCTAACAATTAAGAAGTGCAGCAAGTCAAGCTATGAGTGTGTGGGCAATCAGGTGAAGTCACTGGGAAATGAAAACACTGTAATTAAATTTTTCCACTTACAACGTCAAATTAATAATTCTCCTATCTTAAGACTAAGAGCCACATTTGAGATACTGTCCATGAGATGCACAGGCACTCACAAACCACACCAACCTCCCAGTTCACAGTGAAGACACAGGTACATAAATTACCTAAGCTGCACCCTGAAGACAGCAATGACCAACATTTCATTGTTACCTGGATTTCATGAGTGCTGAAAGAAAACAAAACAAAGAGAGATTTGCAGCCAACTATGGAAACAGTACTACAGTATTTCTCAGAGCTCTTAATTTGAAGCAATGAACTCTAACCCTAAGGGAGGACACAACACAGCACTTTCCCAAACTGAGGTAATCAAGGAACCCTTTGTTTTTCCTACAGTATCTCTTAGAACTAGCATCATAAACACTACCTTAGGGGCACCTGGGTGGCTCAGTGGGTTAAAGCCTGTGCCTTTGGCTCAGGTCATGATCTCAGGGTCCTGGGATGGAGCCCCACAATAGGCTCCTTGCTCAGAGTAGAGGCTGCTTCCCCCTCTCTCTCTGCCTGCTGCTCCGCCTGCTTGTGGTCTCCCCCCACACCGTCAAATAAACAAACAACAACACACCACCTTAAGCAAAAGCACTTCAGATATTCCAAAACTAAGTAACTACTGTTACTGTATTGTGAATTGGGAAGTGAAGGTACTGTCACAGCAGTACAAGCGAAATTCCTGGGATCGGTCAAAGTCTCTGAAAAAAAATTCTAAGTCAAACATAAAGAACTAATTAGAAGGCATTTTCTTGCCTTACCCATTTCGCAGCATCTTAAAATCACTTCGCTACTCAAGATGAAAAACAAATTCTATTTTATATCTCACAAGAAACTAATACCCATTATCTATAATTTTGACATAAACAAATTGTGTGACCTTTACCTGCTATCATCAAGTCACAGAATGCACGTTCTGTAAATTCCTGGCGATTACAACTTGGGGGTGTTGCCCATCAACCAACGCTGGAGGAAGCCTCCCCCTTTCCTCTGACCCCGTCTGAAATGTCACCACCTCTGAAGGGCCTTCACAAACTCGGCCCGCCCTGGGAACACCCAAATGCAGCCTTTCCTAACAAAAGCTGTGCAGAAGGCAGTGACTGCCCTCTCCATCCACCCTTCCAGATTGCAGAGTTCCTTCCAGAAAATTCCAACAGAAGAAAGTTACAGGTGTTCGCGTCTGGGCAGGCCTATGGTCCCCGACTCCAGGCGCGTCACACGGCTGAGGGTGTCCTGCGCGGCCTCGCGACGGACTCGCCAACACAGCCCCGCAACCCGCGTGTGCCGCCCCAACGTGCACGCAAATTCCCCGTCCAGACCCGGGCCCGAACCACACGGCGCACACGCCAAACACGCCGCTGCACCAAGAGACGCGGGGCGCCCACCTCGCGGCTGTTTCCACCGCGGGCCCCCGCGATCGAGTCCGGGGAGGCGCGCGAGCCCACGCCGGGCACTGCGCAACCTTCCGCGCCGTGCGGCTCATCCCGGCGCCCCGGGCACAGCGCGCTCAAGGTCACCGGGGATGCAGGGGCGCGACGGCCAGACCCCGGCTGGGGCGGGGGGCGACCTGGGCCCGCCCGGAGGAAGGGAGGGTGGGAGGACGGAGGGCCGCCCCGCCCCGCCCCTCCCCCACCGCCCCGCCCCCGCCTGGGGGTCCCGTCCCCCGCCCCGCCCGGCGGGTTATGCAACGCTCCCGCGCCCCGCCCCCGCCGCCCCCCGCCCCCCGCCCGCCGGCGCCCAGGCCTGTGGAACAAAGCGCGCGGGGCCCGCGGCCGGGCGGGCCGGGCGGCCGCCATGTTGGCGGGGGCGGCGAACAAAGGCGCGCGGCCCGAGCCGGAGGCCCCCCGCCCCGCGGCCCGGCCGGCAGGGGGCGCTGTGCAGGCGCCGCCCGCGCCCGGACAATGCGCCGCGGCCCGGCCGCCGCTCCCCGGGCGCCGCAGCCCCGCAGCGCGCCCCGCCCGCGCCCCTTCCCCCTCGAGCGGCGCCCGCTACCCCGAGGCGCGTGGGTCTCACCTGCCGGCCGCCCAGGCCGCCGTCCGCAGCCTGCGGGCCCCGCCGTCCCGCGCCGCACTCCCGCCCCGGCCCGACCGAGCCAGACGGCGCCGCCCCGCCCCCGCTCCGCTCCGCGGCCGCCGCCGCCCGCCCCCGGCCGCACGGCGCACGCGCACTGCGCCCGCCGACTGCGCCGGCCGCGCCGCCCGGCCCCGGCCCGACGGGCCGCACTGCGCAGGCGCCAAAGGCAGCGGGTGGGGCCTGGAGGCAGGGCGGGGCCTGAAGGGCAGCGGGGCGCGGCCTGGAGCCTAGACTGGAAGCGGCGACGCTCACCTGGAAGCGGGGCGGGGGGGGGCCCGGCGTGGCAGTGGAAGAAGGCTCGGGAGCGGGGCTTGGCGCGACTCACCCGGCGACGAGGCAGGTGGGGCGGGACGGAGCGCGACAGGGTCTGGCGTCTGGGTGGGGCCTGGCGGGCGACGGGCGGGGCCTGAAGCTCCGCACCTGGCGGCAGGGAGGGCGGGGCGGGATGAAGCTGGACGGGGGTCGGCGGCGGGGCGGGACCTAGTGGGCGGCCGAGCGGGCAATGGCGCCACTCACCTGTGGCCGGGAGGACGGGAGGGGACGGCGTGGGACAGGGCCTGGCGGCGGGGCAGGGTTTGGAGCTGCTCACCTGGCGACGGGATTGGCGGTGACCAGGGCAGGGGGGCTTGGTGCCGCTCTCACCTGGCAGCGGGGCGGGCGGGGAGGAAGGGAGAGGGGCTGGGCCTGCTGGGCGCTGGGGCCTGGCGCCGCTCACCTGGCAGCTGGGCGTGCGGGACCGAGCAGGGCGGACCTGGCGCCGCTCTGACCAGGTGGCGGCGTGGGCGGCTGGGGCGGGGCCGCGGGCGGGGCCTGGAGCGCGTCTCACCTGCTGGCGCAGGGGGGGCGGCTGGGCGGGGCCCAAGGCCCGACCCCAGGTGCGCGCCGGGAAGGGGCGGTGTTCGGGGCGCCGAGCCCCCGAGCCTGGGGCGCCAGGCCTTGCGCCGGAAGTCAGGCATCCTGGGAAGTTTCGTTTTCGCTCGGTGGGAGGACTTTCACCGATTGACCGGCCCTCCTCATTCTGGGGTTTAAGCTGCAAGATGTCCTGCAGCGCGCGCGCCGCCGGGGTAGATGAGGCCGGGTACAGTGGTAGGGGCGTCGGTGGGCGAAGCCGTGGCCGTGTTGACGCAGCCCACACTCCGGGCAGGGCGCCAGTCCCTAGCGCTGGCCCGCTTCCCGCGCGCGGACCCGCCGCCGCACTGCGCCCGGGTCCGCGCGGACCCCGGCCTCGACCACCCACCTGCTCTGCGGCGCGGGGGACGGGATCTCAGCGGACCCGCTCCTCTGTCCGCGCGGACCCGGGCCTCGCCCACACATGGGTGACCTTGAGAGCCTGGTCCCCAGCACGCAGGAGAGAAGTCGACCAGCTCTCTTCCAAGATCGGGAGCCAGGCATTCCCACGGTCACTCGTGAACTCGTTTGACTCGTTTCACCCAAGATGCCCCTTGAGTGTTTTGTTGGTTGTTCGCGGGAGGAAGGGGAGAGAGGAAGGAATCGAGAACAGTTTGACTCCTGCTGAGTTGAGTGCAGGACCTGAAGGTTGAATCTTAAGCCCCAAGCCCCCGCACGCCAGCCGGGAGCTCTGCGCGCAGCCCCCACACCCCGGGGCAGGAGCTTTCCCGCTCCCCGCCCCCAGCAGCCCGGTGTCCTCCGGCTGGTCACGGAGCCGGCGTGGTTCCTCGAGTGCAGTCGCACAGCCCTGTCGTGGGAAAGCGCCTCACCCGGTGTTGTCAGGTCAGATGACAGGACTTTTGGAGAGCGCTCTAAGCTCTGGCCTGCCGCACAACTGGTAATTAGCAAGCTCTGCGGGATCTTACTGGCACCTTTTCGATTTCTCCCAAATAAGACTATGCGTGCCTGCGCTGGCAATTAAAGCTCGTCTCAGGTGACACACTTGGCGTGCGCGGGGACCTCACAGGCCAACTGGAGAGCCCATTTAGACACAGACATAGAAGTGTGTCCCTGTAGTCAGCAGTGAAGAAGCCCTGCGAAGTTGTTGCTTCCGTTTGTGTTTACCGTTTATGGCGTGGACTGTATGGAGCAGATGGGGGGGCCGATGGGCAGCAGGCAGGTGCCAAGGTCAGTGCCGTTCCCTCCGCGTCTCCACCTTGCCAATGTGACATTTGAGGCTGAGTGATTCTTTGTTAAGGGGGATGTTTGACAGCATCGTTGGCCTCTACCCACTTGATGTCTATAGCACGCATCTTCTCCGATATCATGACACTCAGAATGGTCTCCAGACAAAGCCAAATGCGTTTTCCCATCCCCTCCCTCCTGGAGAATCCCGGGTTTAAATTTTGCCTCTAGTGATGACCACTGGGAGCTGTCAACAATGCCCAGGCCAGGGAGGTGAGCCAAGCCCTTGTGGGAAAGGGCTGCCCTCCCAAGTAGGCAACCACCTGGCCTTCTACCAGAAGTATCTCCCCCGCCCTCCCCTCAGAAGACTTGCTCCTTAGCAGGCTGAATGCCAAAAATGGGCTTTTACATCACCCGTGTAAATCTGCCAAAGATTTTTAAAATGAATCTATTTACAGGGGGAAAACAGACAAATCCATTGAGAGACATTGTGCAAAAACAGCACCACTGGACTTTTCAAAAAGTATCAATAAAAAAATAGAAAAGCTAGAGAATCAGGGCCAGACAGAAGAGAACACAACCAAATCCATCACATGACCCTCGACCCTACACCACTTTGAAGGAAAGAAGCTGTGAAAGTGATTTAGGGGATAGTTGGAGGATTTTCTTATACAAAATATATTTCAGAGAGACTACACTGAATTATTAAATGTTTCAGTGTGATAACATCTATCACATTGCCCTTGTTCTTAGGAGATGTGTTCTAAATTATTTGAAGTGAAGAGTCTTGGTGGCTACAACTTATTTTCAAATGGTTCAGAAACAGATGTATTTTATCTTGAGATAAAGCAGATGTAACAAGACGTTAACAGTTGGTACATTTCAGTGATGGGTGTATGTACATTTCAGTGATGGATTCAACTTTTCTGGACAACTGAAATTTTTCAAAATAACGAGTTGGAAAGGTGAAACAAACCCCAGTTACCTCAAGAATCTCTAGGATGGGATGCTCAGTGAGCAGTCCCTGCCACCTTCCAACTTGCTAAACCAGCATTTCCAGAAACTTAAAGATACAGGTATTTTGTTCGTTGGTTGGCTTTTTTGTTTGTTTGTTTGTTTTTAACAGTTTCTCAACCACACTTGACTTCTGGACATTAGGTCAGATGAGCCTACATATATCTTTCTTCCTGCACTAACTTTGTTGCTGATAAAAATAAATTGGCATGTTAATAGTTCCAACCTCTACTAGGCCTATGTCTCTTTTTTTTTTTTTTTTAAGATTTTATATATTTACTTGGGAAAGAAAAATCTAGAGAGCATGGGGAGGGGCAAAGGGAGAGTGAGTGAGAGAATCTTAAGCAGGCTCCACACCCATCACAGAGCCCAACACAGGGCTCGATCCTGCAACACTGAGATAATGACCTGAACCAAAACCAAGAGCCAGACACTTAATCAACTGAGCCACTCAGGTGTCCCTAAGGCTATGTCTCTTAATGCTGGGTCCCTGGTCCTACTTGGGGAGAGAAAATTTCTGCCCCAGAGGTGAATACAGATGTGATATAGGAGCGGAGTGAGCTTAGATCGACAGCAAATCTTGGCAGATTGGTGTACTTATCCCACTGACCTTGTCGTGTTAGTTAGAAACCAACCTTCAGAAGCCTTTTCAAGTTCTATTTATTATAAAATGATCCAGTTGTTCAACACAGCAAAAAGTATTCAATATGCATCATATACACCATGCACAAGGATAATTCTTTGTATTAGTTTAGCCTCTAGGTGAATGAGTTTGATGAACTACCCCTCTTCTTGTAGATAGGGAGGCTCTCTCCCTATTGGCTACCTGCATCATCCTCCCATTGGTCCAGTAGAGAGCTATCCCCTACCCCCCCCCCCACCCCGGCAGTGGGGACAAAGGCTGTTGAACTGGGAACACTCGGGCTTCTTCTGTGTCTAACATGTTGGTCCTTATGATTGGAGCTCAGGCTGTCCCATGCACTCCCACCTGTGGCTCCAGATTTCTGGCTGTGCTAATGAGGCAGCCCTAGCATGCGAATCCCCCAGTAAGACGGTGGCCTTAACAGGGCAGAGGCATCTATTCTGCCTTGGTCCTGATAGGGCACTGGGGCTAGATCTCTGACTGGAAGCCACCTTAATACACACTATGCAGAAGGATGTGTGAGGTCCAGCACTGTCATCTGGTGCAGAGGTAACCAGAGCTTGCTTGCATGGTCGGCAGTGGGGCCAGAAATGGGGGGAGGGCTAAGGAGAGCTCAGGAAGGGGCAGGGTCACCTCTGCCTGGAACTTCTCCAGGTATGTACCCCACTCAGGGCTGGAGGCTGGATTCTTCAAGCCTCTTGTCACCCTTCTGTCACTTGATCTCTTGCAAGACCCTTTCTTTCCTTCTCTGCTGTATGTCCACTGCCTGGACTAGAGCAGAGTGAGCAAGGGGTTCACTGAGGATCCTGCACACCATTCGTGGCCTACAGATGGATTCCCAGGTTTGCTGCACAGTTTCAGGGCAGATGCTACTCTTGTAGAGGAAGTAATCCATCAGGAAAAAAAACTCAGGTTCTCCAGAAATGTTAATGCATGTTCTGGACCGCCACACAGTCCCAGGCCTAGACGCTGGCTGCTGACCCCTTTCCCCACCCCAAGGGCCCTCCAGGGTCCACCTCAACTGGGAGGATGTAAATCCCCTCACTTTCCACTCTGAATGGAGGAGCTTGGCCACCTTGCTTTCCAGGAAGCCTCAGACCAGGTAGATCCCTCAGGGAAGCTTCTTCCTCATAAAGCAGGAGGGAGCCGGCCTGTTACAATCCTCTGGCCCTGGAAGTCTGGCAGCAGTGGGACAAGAAGGGCCAGAGGCCCACTCCCCTCAGGAATCCTGTCTCCACGGGCATTGCTGGCTTCAAAACTTGCTCCTGGAACTTCAGGAAATCACAAATTCAAGCGCCCCGCCCCTTCCAGGCTTCTCTCAGACCATGGAAACTGTCAGCGCCCTGCCGAATGAAGAAGCGAGCCGGGAGAGCCTTTCTACCCACTGGCTCAACAAATGTCACACAGCCCAGCCACCGCATTAGCCTCTGAAGGGGACACTGCATCTACAGCCTCAAGAACATTTACCCTTTGTGGAGGGAGCATCACATGGTGCGAGGGAAGTGTTTGCAGGAAGAATGACTCCGAGAGAAACAGCAGGAGCAGAGTTCAGCCATCTGGTCAACCAGGTAGCTCCTTCCCCTGGATCCCCCCCCCCCCACCCCCGGGCCCCTCCAGGTCACTCTGCACAGCAGGCAAATAAACGTGCTCAAATGTCTCCTGAGAAGCCTGCCGCAACCACCTGCACAGGCTGATTGTTCTGTTCTCTGTGATATACTTCCTTATTTCTCTTCAGAGCACTGATTCTCCCTTGCAATCAGCGCAGTATTGATTTGTTTATGTGTGTATTGCCTGTTCCCCACCCTGTTGTAAAGTCCAGATGGCAGAGACAAGATCTGTTATCCTTATCAGTGTGCCTCCTGAAGGGCAGTAAGGACTCAGCAACTATTGATTACAGATGAACGTATGATTGTTTGGACCTTTCAGGACGTAGGGCTTGTGAAGGGGTTCAGATGCCAGGACATCGAGCAATTGAAATTCTCATTACCTACTCTTACAAGATTATGTCAGGAATCAAAATAAAATCTGTACGGCCCTGTACATGCAGATGGGAGTTTCACCATCCAGGAAGACACAGCTAAAGATGTTCGGTTGGGTTCGTGGGGCGGCTGTTGAATCAATCTGGTGCTATCTGGAGGAGAAATTAGAGAGAGAAGCATGCACGACAGGAGACTATGAAGAAGGCTATGGTAATCATGTTGCAGGACAACTTTGGGCTGAATGGAATGCTTGTGGAAAGGATAATATAACTTCCAAACAGCAAGCACACTGGACTCTTGATGGTAGGGGAATTTACTGTTTTATTGGATGGCACTATGGTCAGGTTGAGAGGGAGGAAATTCTCATCATTAAAAAAAAAAATTCCTGAGGATTTTGATTAAATGTTACGAGGGTAATAAGATTATGCTGATTTCTCTGAACAGATTAGTTTTTATATAAATGGGATGAAATAGTGACATGCCTGCCTGTCACACACCCCTGCAATGTTGTCTACACATCCCAGGGATACCGCGTGCGAACTGGAGGGCAACCGCTGTGGGACACATCCCTAGAAGTGGGACTGACAAATGAAGTGTATGTTACTAGATACCACAGCTACACAATGATAGAATTTTAGATTTCTGCCAATTTATTAGGTGAACAAAAACATATCCCATGATAGTTTGCATTTGCATTTCTCTCATAAAAGAATCTGGTCTTTTTTCATATGTTTGAAGTCATTTGGTCCTAAGGAATCCACTGAAAACTATTAAAAGTCATAAACGAATCGAGGAAGGTTGCAGAATATAAGATCAATATACAGAAATCAATTGTGGTTTTGAAATATAGTAGCAATGAGCAAACTAAAAGTGAGATTAAGGAAACCATTCCTACGACATGGATGGACCTAGAGAGTATTATAATAAGTCAAAGACAAATGCCATATGATTTCATTTATATGTGGGATCTAAGAAACGAAACAAAAAGCAGAAACAGACCGGTAAAGACGGACAGCAAACTGACAGTTGCAGGGAGGGAGGGGATGGGAGGTCCTGGCTTCCAGTGACAAGACAACTGAGTCTCGGGGCTACAAGGCACAGCCTGGGGAGGACAGTCTGTGGTACTGGGACCGTGTCGCACGGTGACTACACTTGTGGGGAGGACAGTCTGGTAGTGGGACCGTGTCGCACGGTGACTACACTTGTGGGGAGCGCAATGTAATGGGTAGACTCATGGAGTCACTGTGCCATCCGCCGGATACTAATGTAACATTGTGTGTCGACTACACATTACTTTAAAAAAATGAAAAAAATTTTTAATTAAAAAGAAATTCCTTCTGTAATAGATTTCAAAAGAATAAAACCGAAATGAATAAATAAAAGACGTGCAAAGTTCATACCCTGAAAACTGCAAAACAGTGTTGAAATGAAAGAACTGAGTCACAGACTAAAAGACTTCATATTTATAAGTGGCGATACCCCCCAGATAGCTCTACGGGCTCAGGGCAATCCCTCGGAATCCCAGCTGACTTTTTTTTTCTTTTTTTTTTTTTTTGCAAAAATTGACAAGCTGATCCTCAGATTTGTGTACAAATTTAAGGGATCCAGGATAGCCAAAGCAATATTGAAAAAAAAGAGTAAAGTGTGAGGAATCACACTTCTCAATTGTTGAACCTCCTGAGGTAACAAAGAGATCTTGGGACTGCCATAGGATTAGAGATATAGATGGATGGACTGAAACAGCCCAGAAGTAAACCCTCATATTTACAATCAATTGATTTTCCACAGGGGAACCAAGACAATGTAATAGGGTGCAGTCTTTTCAACAAAGGGTGCTTGGAGAAGTGTATATTCATATATTAAAAAACGAGGTTGAAACACCCTCTCCCACTTCACACTGTGTTAAGTATTAACTCAAAATGTGTCAAAGACTTACATGTAAGAACTATAGAGTGCTTAGGAGACAATACAGGTGTAAATCTTTGTGACCTTGGATTAGAACAGTGGTTTCTTAAATACAACACCGAGAGTACAAGCAGTAGATGGAAAAACAGGTAAACCATTGATCACCAAAATTAAAACTTGAGCTCCAAAGAACGCCATCAAAAATATGTAAAGGGGGAAAAAAAATGTAAAGGGGGCACCTGGGTGGCTCAGATGGTTGGGAATCTGCCTTCAGCTTCAGACCCAAATCATGGGGTCCTGGAATTGAGCTCCATGTCAGGCTTCGTGATCAGCTGGGAGTTTGCTTCTTTCTCTCCCTCACACCCCCCCCATCGTGCTCGCTCTCTCTCTCTCTCTCTCAAAGAAATGAATAAAACCTTTAAAAAAATATGTAAAGAAAATCCACAGAATGGAAGAAAATATCTGAAAATCACCTATTTGAAAAAGGACTTGTGTATAGAATACATAAAGCAACAAACGACTGAGAATGAACGGTGGGTCAGAATAGATAGTTGTCCCGAAACAATAAGCAGATGGCCAATAAGCCCCAGAAAAGACACTAGATGTCACCAGCTGTCAGAAGGGCCACAGAAGGTGTCATTCCATTTATACAAATGCGCAGAATAGGCAAATCCATGGAGGCAGAAAGTAGATGAGCAGGAACCCAGGACTGGACACAGGGGTAACCAAGTGTCCCAGGTTGGTTGTGGTGGTGGGGACACAGTTACGTGAATGCACCAGATGCCATGGAGCGGGACACTTTAAATGCGTGGACTGTCTACTAAGTGAATCCTCTCTCAAAACAAGCTGCTGTAGAGGAATAAAACGGAAGGACGTCATTGCACGGCTGTGGTCTTGCAGATCATCCCTGGCCTCAGTCTACTCTTCTACTTGGATTTTTGTTTTATTTTTCTCCTTTGTTTATAGGAACTCTTTACACATTGAAGAATATTAGTTTTTTATCACATGCTGGCCAAATTTTTACCTGATTTTTCGTCGGGCTTCTTATTTCATTTCTGTTGGTCGATTGTTTTTTCCCTCAAGGGTTTAAAAACATTATACAAGCGGAGTTGATGCTTTTACGTGGCCTCTTTGTTTTTTTTACTGTGTTTGGAAAGACCTTCCCTGTAATGAGATAATGCTCTTCTTCCTCTCACGTTCAGAAAATTTACTGTTTTGGGTTCTTTAGGACCTTAGAATGATACAATATAACTTTAAGTACTAGAAAAGATTAATTTTGACTTTATCTTTAAACATTTCCCCATGTTTTTAATGTGGCTTTCATCGTCAAATACTCAAAACCATTTACATTCATCCTCTATCGTGTTTAAATATTAGTCTGTATCATTCCGAGATGACTTCCCTAGAAATCCAACACACGCTTTCCTGAGGGTCACGTGTGTGTGTCCTTGTTCCTTAGGGGGCACACCTTGTTTACTAGGCTGGAGCACAGACCCCAGCACCTTCTTCCCTTGGCCCTATTCGCCTCCAAAGCTCACTTCTCGAATTTGAAAAATGGGGATAATTAGCGTACAATGGAAGAGAGTAAATCTGCGAAGCCCTAGTGCTTGCAAACAATGACCCTGGGCGACAAGTTACTTTCACAATGTGCCTTCAAGCCCAGCTACCAACTTCAGTTTGGGTGTGTGAGGTTAGTGCCCTCTGAAGGTGATGCTGGGCCTTGCCGCACCCCTTCCGGCTGTGCCGGTGACTCCGTCTGAGCCTCTGAGCGAAGTCCGGGCACACCGCGGTGAGGACGTGCATTCCAGCGGACAGCACAGGTCCAGGGTCGCCCCACCGTGCAGCCCATGGCCAGGACAAGACCAGGAGGTCCTAGACAGCCTAGGGCCACAGGGCTCCCACGCCGTGATCTGTGCCAAGCCCTGATTCCCAGGTCCTGTCCTGGCGTCAGCAGACTCTGGGCCTGGGAGGAGGAGAGCATCTTGATCTGGGGAGGGCGGAGGAGGGCTGACCTCATTTGCTCCCTCCACACCCCCAAATCCGCCTGTCTTTAAGGACCGGTGTTTGAGCCTCAAACCCCGCTCCTAGGTTTCCTGTTTCTGTCTCAAACCACAGCCTCTTCCCTGAGACCTCCGAAGCCTACTTTGCCCACCAAAAGGCCAGAATTTTGTTCTCAGGGCACCTGGGTGGCTCGGTGGGTTAAAGGCTCTGCCTTCAGCTCAGGTCATGGTCTCAGGGTTCTGGAATCAAGTGCGGCATCAGGTTCTCTGCTCAGCGGGGGGGCCTGCTTTCCCCCCCCTTCTGCCTCTGCCTGCCACGTCTCCTGCTTCTCTCTCTCTCCCTCTCTAACAAAGAAATAAATAAAATCTTTAAGGAAAAAAAAAGATAGAAGGAATGCCAGAGACGTGTGTACGAAGAGCTCTTCCCCACTGCTCAGGGACCACTCCTGCTAAGCTCCAAGTACTTGGAGTACTTCCCTGGGGGGAAAAGTTACTTTTCAAAGCAGTGTTGGATATCCTTAAGAGAGGCTCCCCATACACACTCAAGCTACTTTGTGGGCAAGCTTTGTTTTTTAAATCAATATTTACTTTACCAAAGAGATGAGTATAAAGTTATGAATTTTAAAAATGTAAAAACCTAGTTCTTCAACTTAAACTTATCATTCTTACTGCTCTCTATATCTAACATTTGCATCGCTTTTAGGGAGGGGCTTTGAGACAACGGAAGTTCCCTCAAGCATTTCGCAAAATACTGGATTTCCTCTTTAAGAGCTTTCGTTGTGTAATGAATGAACAAAATTTTCCCAAGTGGTCAGCAACCTTCACAAATTCATACATTGTAGGCTCTTTCACATGGTCTGATAATGTCTACAAAGAAAAAGATTTCCTTTTAAAATTAAAAAAAAATCCATTCAGTCATTTACATGCTTTATTTTTTCTTTGTCATTTTTTTAATTTAGTTTAATTTTATTTTATTCATTCATTTGACCCACAGAGAGAGAGAGAGAGAGAGCGGGAAGCAGGCTTCCTGCTGAGCAGAGAGCCTGATGCGGGACTTGATCCCAGGACTCTGAGATCATGACCTGAGCTGAAGCCAGAGGCTTTAACCCACTGAGCCACCCAGGTACCCCATTTTTTCTTTTTTAATTTAATTTTATTTTTTCAGTGTTCCAAGATTCATAGTTCATGCACCACACCCAGTGCTCCATGCAATACGTGCCCTCCTCAATACCCACCACCAGGCTCACCTAACCCCCCACCGCACTCCCCTCCAAAACCCTCAGTTTGTTTCTCAGAGTCCACAGTCTCTCATGGTTCATCTCCCCCTCCGACTTCTCCCAATTCACCCTTCCTTTCCTTTTCCCAATGTCCTCCATGTTTTTCCTTATGCACCACACATAAGTGAGACCATAAGATAATTTACTCTCTCTGCTTGACTTATTTCACTCAACATAATCTCTTCCAGTCCTGTCCATGTTGATACAAAAGTTGGGTATTCATCCTTTCTGATGGAGGCATAATATTCCATTATGTATATAGACCGTATCTTCTTTATCCATTCGTCTGTTGAAGGGCATCCTGGCTCTTTCCACAGTTTGGCTATAGTGGCCGTTTCTGCTATAAACATTGACGTACATGTGGCCCTTCTTTTTCTACATCTGTATCTTTGGGGTAAATACCCAGTAGTGCAATGGCAGGGTCATAGGATAGCTCTATTTTTTATTTCTTCAGGAATCTCCACACTGTTTTCCAAAGTGGCTGACCAACTTGCATTCCCACCAAGAGTGTAAAAAGGGCTCCCCTTCCTCCACATCCTCTCCAACATTTGTTGTTTACTGTCTTGTTGATTTTAGCCATTCTAACAGGTGTAAGGCGGTATTTCAGTGTGGTTTTGATTTGAATCTTCTTGATGGCTAATGATGAAAATTTTTCATGTGTCTGTTAGCCATTTGTATGTCTTCTTTGGAGAAGTGTCTGTTCATGTCTTCTGCCCATTTTTGATGTGATTATCTGTTTCATGACTGTTGAGTTTGAGGAGTTCTTTATAGATCTTAGATATCAGCCCTTTGTCTATAGTGTCATTTGCAAATACCTTCTCCCATTCTGTGGGTTGCCTGTTTGTTTTGTTGACTGTTTCCTTTGCTCTGCAGTAGCTTTTTATCTTGATGAAGTCCCAAAAGTTCATTTTTGCTTTTGCTTCCTTTGCGTTTGGAGACATGTCCTGAAAGAAGTTGCTGTGTCCAGTGTCATAGAGGTTACTGCCTATGTTCTCTAGGATTTTGATAGATTCCTGCCTCACGTTGAGGTCTTTTATCCATTTAGAGCTTATCTTTGTATTTACATGCTTTAAATTGAAATCACGAGACTGTTGTACCCCAAATCCTTAAACTTTTAAAAATACTTAAAATACCAAGTATGCACAAGAATATTAATACTGTGTTCACTTTATGCCCTCGGGTCCACACCCATGTTTAAATCTTCCTGGATTAAAGCACATTCACACAACATAGACCGGAGCGGGGTGAGAATGCCCTTCCCAAGCAGTGCCGATCCCTCAGCTCCAGAAAACCTCGTCTCAAAACAAGGGACACATTTCTGGGCCAAAGGGCCGCCCAGCCCATGTTCGCAGGACTCAAGTTACGCATTATCCATACTGATCTCCGACCTGCCCTGAAGACAGTGGCTGACCTCTTTGCATTTGGCATTTTTGCTTTTTGTTACTATAAGATATTTAAATAACATTTCTTGGGTTCTGTACTTCCCAAGGCCCTCACTCTGCACCCACAAATTCTAAGGTCTTTTGATGGAGTTCTGGACAGGCCACCCAGAAATATGCCTCTTTGGTATATTATTTTGAGGCAAGGCTCTTGAAAAGAGCAAATGACAGAGGAAGCTTTCTCTGAAGTCCCTTCGTCCACTGAAGACGGGGCCTCAGAGAGCAACTCAGCTCTGATAGGTCGGTCCTGAGGGTTCCGCGCCGGGGAAGACTGGCTCTTATCAGGGCAGAGGACACTAGAAGCTACCACCAATCACACCCAGATTTTGTCTGTCTGTATCAAACTGTTGATAAAAAACAAAAATGCAGCCTAGTAAGTTTGCAGATCTACTTGGCTTTCTCTATCAGCTGTTGACCAGGGCTGAAGCCCACCCAACAGGTAGAGGGGACTCTGAGGACCTCTGGGAATACAAGCATTTGTAGACAGAAGGAGCAGGACAATTAACAAAAGCCAGAAAGGGCTGTTCCAGGTGAGGTCACCTTCCTTGAGGGGGAAGGCAGGAGTCTTACAGTGCAGAACCCCTCACCTTCCCTCCGGGGGTGGCATCGGCCTGGGTAGCCAATCCCCTCACTGCTGCCCTGAAGAAGGTTCTCGACTGGCTGGTCAAGAGTGCATTTCCAGGGGGTAGAACCTGCAGTTGGTTGGGTGTTAAGCCATGGTGTAGGGACACTTTCTTCCAAGGGCCCAGTCATCCTTCCTTCTCCTAAGAGGCCCCTCCCCTGCCCCTCTCAGGACAAACAGAAGATACCGCCTTTGGGACGCTCACTTTTATCCCATGACACCCACTCACACGGCATTAAAATCTAACAAATCAGTATGTCTTTTGTTCTGTGCCCCGGCCGCCATCAGAGTGTTTCACAGACCCGGGCCTGGAGCCGGGCGCGGGTGAAGGTCTTGCCTCCCCCCCGCCCCCCATGCCTTCTGAGGGAACGCAGCTCCCCAGTCTGGTGAGAGGCACGTGCAGGGAGCCCAGAAGGCGCCACAGGGGTTCAGATGCACCTCGGCGGCCCCAAGCAAGACAGGCAAGCCTCCAGGCCCAGGGTCCCCCTCCTCCGCCACCCCGGGCACCCCACCATGTTGGCCTACCTGCCCCCAAGTGTCAGTGTTTTCCCAATGCTGGGAGATTTTCCCTCATCACTCGCTTTAAGCAATGTTATAATATGGCTTGGAGTCATTTTCTCTGTGTTCCTTCTGCTTGGGGTTGTGGAGTTCTGGTTTTTGTTCTTGCTTGAGCTCTGCGTTTATAGGATTCATCCAGTCCCCTCTCCCCATACCTCTGGGCTCACATCACATTCCTGGGCCGCTTTAGTGACCCGCAGCTCACTGGACTGTTTCGCTTGGTCCTCGCTGATTTTATTTATTTATTTGACAGAGAGAGAGAGATCACAAGTAGGCAGAGAGGCAGGCAGAGAGAGAGGGGGAAGCAGGCTCCCCGCTGAGCAGAGAGCCCGATGTGGGGCTCGATCCCAGAACCCTGAGATCATGACCTGAGCCAAAGGCAGAGGCTTTAACCCACTGAGCCACCCAGGCGCCCCTTGTGTTTTCATTTCTTTTTTTTTTTTTTTTTTT
>CM052813.1:2577759-2607371 GCA_028533885.1 Nasua narica
GTCCTTCTGCATCCGCCTCTACTGATGGATTTTTCTACTAATTGTGAGTTATAGTTTCCTGCTTCTTTGCATATGTGGTAATATTTTATTGCTTGATAGATGTGGTAAATATGTCCTTGCGTGCAGGATTTTTTTTTTTAGCCCTTTAAATAGTCTTAGCCTTTTCTGGGTTGCACCCTGAAGGTGGTGGAGAGGGTTTCACCCTTCTGAGACTTGTTTACTCTGGAGCCAGTCCCTCCCACCAAGACAAAATACCCTTTTGAGTGCCTTTCTCAGCACGTGGTTTCTTGGGGGTCTCTCCAGGCCGGCTGGTGGAATGCGAGTTAGCCCTGGCCGGTGCAAGCCTGGGACCGCGCCACATGGCTGATCTCTCCATCCCCTTCATCCCCCCAGGTGCTCACACTTTGCAGAACCCGGTCAGGTGTCTGCAGACACGTTCCCAGAGCTGTCTGGGACCTGTTCCTCTTAAATGTCTCTCCTGGTGCTCCATACGCCAGCTTGTGCTGCTCCGGGAAACGAACTTGAGAGCAATAAAACCCATACTCGAGTTTAAATAAAAGCCAGTGGAATTTGAGTTAAATAACAGCCTTATCCGTGGCAGGCACAGATGCAGGATTGTTGAGCTTGCCTTTGGTCTAGAACAATTCCTGCAAAATTCTCATTACTGTAGGATTCTTTTTTTTTTTTTTTTTAAAGATTTTTTATTTATTTATTAGAGACAGAGACTGAGAATGAGAGAAGGTCAGAGAGAGAAGCAGACTTCCCGCAGAGCCGGGAGTCTGATATGGGACTCGATCCCGGGACTCCGGGATCATGACCCGAGCCGAAGGCAGTCGCCCAACCAACTGAGCCACCCAGGCGCCCATTACTGTAGGATTCTTGATCCCGTATTCATTTTATCCCATTTGGCAAAAGTTCCTCCTCTTTGTTGGTCTTATTTTGGTTTTCATGCAAAATGATTTTTGCTAGTAAAGCTTTTTTTTTTAAGGTTTTTTATTTTAAGTCATCTCCGTACCCAGTGTGGGACTCGAACTCACAACCCGAGATCAAGAGTCGCCTGCTCCACTGACTGAGCCAGCCGGGCGCCCCTAGTAATGCTTGTTTAATCCTAGAGTGAGCCCAGCATTGCGCTGCAGGTGTCTCTTCATTTCGTCACAGTGGACAGTGACGGCGGCCACACAGCCGGCTTCCCACTTGGGTGCAGAAAACGTGTCACTCACTCATGTAGCATTTTAACTGAACCAGAGGGCAGCTCATTTGTGGTAGGAAATTGAAAACTGGGGCACCTGGGTGCCTCAGTCGGTAAAGCATCTGCCTTCGGCTCAGGTCATGATCTCAGGGTCCTGGAATTGAGCCCCACATCAGGCTCCTTGCTCTGCGGGAAGCCTGCTTCTCCCTCTGCCTCTGCCTGCTGCTCCCCTCCCCGTTCTCTCACTCTCTGTCAAATGAATAAATAAAACCTTTAAAAAAAAAAAGAAAAAGAAAATTGAAAAATTACCTGGCTTCTCGTCCCCCGCCGTCAAGCAAATGAAGGGATAAGGTAGGGTAGAAGATTCACCAGAACCCGTTCCCGCAGCAGGTGTGTTTTTTATGGAGGTAAGATCTTTCGAAGCATCTTGTCAGTAAGTTCAACATAATATCAAAACAAGATGAGTTCATAAATGTGGGGAAGCCACTGTGGATCCGTTTTAATCATTAATCCATTCGTGTCCTAAGTGCAGTGGTGCTTCTGATACAATCCAACTCATTCCAAAACATGACGCCCACACTGTAGTGTAACCCACCATCAAATGCCTCCGACCCCAGTCGCCCCGGCATGACAGGATTTCTGCGTATTCGTGGAGCATCTACACTGCGTTCAGTTGTGTCTCCTGCTGATCGCTGTGTGCCTTCCACCCCGGGACATTGGAGAGTCTGATGATGACCAGGTAACTTGGTGTCCATCCACCGACGAGAGAAAGCTCCCCAACGCAGGCGAGCTCCAGGTCTGGCAAAACGCTAAATAATGCACTCCAAGCTTTCACACTGTAGTGAGTGTGTTTCTTCACAAATTTCATAACGATAACTGTAAAAGGCTTGTTTGCAAAGCATTTTGAGTATTTTTGGTAATGCTACTGGTCAGCTCTTCTGTGTAACTGATGTATCTACGGTCCCTGTATCTGGGGATGGAGAACAGTGTCGTGCTCAGCTGAAGGAGACAATTATGACAACGTTTGGAGCTCTTCTGTGGGGCAAGCACCACTCTGGCAAACTTAAAGCCACCACAGCGTATAATAACAGCAAAATATTAACCACATTCCAAAAGAAGCTGTAAACAGTGTCATTCCTCTGGCATGGAGATCCTTAGGAGTGCTGCCTTTTGTGTGTGTGTGTGTGTGTGTGTGTGTGCGCTAATCTTTTATGCCAAAGGAATAGAAATAACAGAGTCTGCAATTTACTTCTATCAGGCTTCCCTCTGTGTCCTCCGCCCTTGTTCTGGGTGCCCTACTGAGTGTGTAGGCACGCTGTTAGGTGCTAAGGATATTGTGCTTAACGAGAGGCGAATAACGCCTAAAAACAGTGAAATGCAGCTACGACAAAAAGCACAAAGCTGGTTTGCACACATGAAATGTGTGACAGTTGTATCCGTGAGCACCTGAACGTCTCCTGAGTTGAGAGACTCGATGAGCCTCAGAGATGAGAAACCACACTCACCAAAGCGCAAGTCCCCAGAAATCACAAGTGCGTGTGGTACAGATTAATCTGGAGAAGTTTGGACGGGGTTCTCCTCTTTGTCTTCAAAGTACTTGCCCAGGTTTAGATAAACTTGGGTGAACACTTTTCTAAAAAGATCTCACTGTATTTTTAAGTTAGGAGGTCTGGCCTTTTGAACATGGAATAGGACAGGAGAAACGTCCAATAGAGCATACCTCAGAGAATGTGTTAAGACAGAATTCCCATAGCATACAGTTTACTCATTTAAAGTGTGCAATCCAGCAGTCCTGCCGTATTCACAGAGTTGTGCGACCATCACTACAATCCGTTTAACATGTATTTCTAGCATCAGTGGTGTCTCCCCGTTGCCTCCTCCCCCAGCCTGCGGCAACTGTCTCTTGGACTTCCTGTCTCTCTGGATTTACCTGTTCTGGACATTTCGCTTTAACAGAATCCTACAGTGTGTGTTTTTCTGCAGCTGGCTGCTTTTGCTCAGCCAGTGTCTTCAAGGCTCGTCCACGTGGTAGCAAGTGTTAGTGTTTCCCTCATAGAAGAGCAGTTCAGCGTATAGACCATGTTCTGTCTATTCATTCATCAGTGGATGGACATTTGGGTTACTCTGTTAGGGGGACTATGACAAAAAATGCGGCTCAGGGCATTTGTGTATGAGTTTCTGTGTCGTCCCACACTTGTGTTTCTCCCGGTTGGTGCCTGGGAGTGAAGCTGCCAGGTCTGGTGGTGACGCTGTGTTCATCACACTGAGGAACCGCAGAAATGCCTCGCTCCATTCCCACTCCCTCCGGCAGATTTATCATTATTGGGCGTCAAATTTTGTCAGAAGCTTTTTCCGCATCGCTTGACATGACCCTCTTTTTGGTAATTTTGTCCCTCTTTGTGCCGTTGGTTTAGCGGATCACACCGACTGCTTTTCAAACGTTGAAGGAGTCTTGCATCCCTAGGACCAACTCCACAGGTCGTGGTGTGGAACTTTAAATACACTGTAGAATTCTATTTGCTAATATTTTAAGGCTTTTTGGACCTCTACTCATGAGGGATATTAGTCTGTGGTTTTTGGTTTGTTTGCTCGTTTGTGTTTTCTTTGTCTGGTTTTAGTATCAAGGTATTTCTAACTTCATAAAATGATTTGGGAGGTGTTGCCACCTCTGCTAGTTTCTGGAATAGATTATGTACAATTGGGGTTAATTCTCTAAACATTGGGTAGAAGTCTCCAATGGAACTGTCTGGCCCTAAATAATTCTTTTTAGGGAGTTTTAAATTATGGCCTCCGTTTCTTTAGTAGTTACGTGGCTATTCCAATGCTGCACTTCACGATGGGTGAGTCATGGTGGTTTCCCTGCCCTCCTGCTAAATACAACCCAAACCACTGGATGTTGAACATGAGACAGACATGACAAGACTCTGAAAGGGGCAGAGAAGAAGGCCGCCGTCGAGGGACCAAAGGACCCAAGGAGTGACTCCGTAGGGAGTCCCCTGCGTTTAGTTTTGCCTTGTAATCAACTATCTATAGTCTAAATTTACTTCGTTCTCTTTTCTTTTTCTTTCTTTTCTTTTCTTTCTTTTTTTTGGGGGGGGGTGGGCTATTATTTATTTATTATTTTATTTCAAAGAAATGTATGTCTTTGTGTCTAGTTACATTACATTTGAGAAACTACCCGCGGGCCAGGCACCATGCAGGGTGTTGACACTATACAAGGGTCTCTCCCCACAAATAGTTGACATTTGATCATAGCGATAGTTATGTAATGTTTTAAGACCTAGTGTATTAAAGAACATTTGGGATATTTGTTTTTAAAGATTTTTTATTTATATATTTGACAGAGAGAGAGAGAGCAAGAGAGGGAAGACAAGCAGAGGGAGTGGGAGAGGGAGAAGCAGGCTCTCTGCTGAGCAGGGAGCCTGATTCAGCGCTCGATCCTGGGACCCTGGGACCTGAGCCAAAGGCAGGCACTTAACAACTGAGCCACCCAGGTGCCCCTGAACATTAAAACCAACCTATCAGGGATTCTGGCTAAACTGGCCCGACATGACCATGACAGGTGGCTGCACATCCCAGCGTCTTTGCTGCACTCAGTGCCCGCATCCAACAATCTGGACACCGATCCCCACTGTCCTATTTCAACAAGTGTCAGAATAATTTTTCTTTAACAGGTCCTAAAGAAAACCATGTTGTTACAATATTTCTTTAACATGGTCTTAAGCAGGTTGGATTGGATTTTCTAAGCTGTGAAAGGTTAGGAAAAAATCTAACTCATGGTTAGACTTTTCATTATAAAGCTCAGACTAATGACTCCTTCTCATGGGACTGCAGGCGTCTTGGCACCTTGGCATACTGAATGTTTTAAGCTGAAGGGATCTGAGAAATGACAGGTGCTGGAAGAGTTCTCCGGCCCCCTCCCCCTGAAGCCGGGCATCAGCCCCTCACACAAGAGGTGCCCTCCCTGCACCTGGAGGAGGGATGCTGAGAGGACTCTGAACGAACAGCCCTAGATTTTGCCCTGGTTGACCACACGGACCTCACTCTCCCGTCCCGGCCTGTTGCCCACACTCCTCATCAAACCTCGCACAAAAATACTCATGCTTAAGCATTCCCATGGGTCTTCGTGTCCTCGTGCAGGCTCCCGTGCCCGGTGAAACGTACCGTAAATCCATGTGTCTGCTCTTCCCCCGCCCATCTGTGTCATCTGTCTTTGTTAGCTTACTTTTCAGACCCAGCCAGGGACCCTGAGAAGGTCATGGGCAGCTTCCTTCATCCCTCACGCTCTCTTAGGAGAGCTATATTGGGTTTTTCACGGTGAGCTAACTTAAGTGAAATTAAATTAATGGCAACTTATTATTCCCCAAATAGAAGGCAGCCTAGAGACCCCGCGCCTTTATGGCTGCAGGTTCCAATTCCTGCTAGAGTCGGGTTTGTTTGTCTCCCTGAGTGGAAACCTCAGCAGTGCCTGCGCGCTGGAGTCTCCCGGGAAGTCAAAAACAAAACATGTTGCTATCCCAGCCCTAGGCGAGAAATTCCGATTGCTGATGATTGGCCTGGGCTCCCACTGGAGCAGCCCTGTCCCTGAGGAGAGGGGCGAGGCGGGGGAGAGTCTGTAGGTGCCCTGGGGCACGTGCTCTGGGACTTGTCTGGGGCCAGGGCTGGGGAGATGCCGTTGCACACAAAATCCTCTGGCGCTGCAGAGAATCGTTGCACACAAAATCCTCTGGCGCTGCAGAGAATCGCTCCCTAACGCTGGAAGGCAAAGAAAACCATGTTGTTACAATGTTGTTATCAGATGAGCATTAAACCCAGACTTGAGGCCCATCAGGCAGCCGGGAACTGCCGCAGAGACAGGGGAACGGCAGACCGGCCTTGCTTTGGGTAGATTTGCCGTCTGGGGTCAGGTGACTAGTCCGGCCCATCCCCTCCCAGGACTTCTCTGGCTATTAAAGACTTTTGTGTATTTAGAAAGGATAAGGACGTTCTGAAAGAAAAGGGGAAGCAGGATGTCTCTTCCCGTATTTCTCAGGACCGCGAAGCCTCTTCTGTGGGATCTGTGCCGGCCCCCGCCAGGCTGGGTGCTTTGCGCAGCGGAGCTCGCACACAGGCCGGCGCCGCCCGTCCCTCCTGCATCTGCGGCCACGCCGGCATCCTCCAACACGGCAGCCGTGCCCAGCTGGCAGGACAGCGTCCTGTCCCAGAGGGATGAGCTCAGCCTCCATCCTAAGGTTTGGCACGGGAGGGCCTGTGGCCAGCGGTGGCAGGCGGCCCAGGACGGCACTCCCTGCAACCAGAGTCCTGCCGGGCCAGCCTGGTGTGCTGGTGAGAGCATGTGAAAAGGACGGCAGGCTCCTGCGGCTGGACCCCCAATGCTGAATGCGTCGGCGTCCCCCCGAGCGTCGTCCGCGTGGCTGCGGTGGCACCGGTGG
Source organism: Nasua narica (assembly GCA_028533885.1). Classification (NCBI taxonomy): domain Eukaryota; kingdom Metazoa; phylum Chordata; class Mammalia; order Carnivora; family Procyonidae; genus Nasua; species Nasua narica. Next base: position 2,584,381 of record CM052813.1, read on the forward strand.
GTGGGGATGTTTCCCACAGCTCGCAGTGCTCCGGAGGCCTTTCTAGGAGGTGGTGAGCAGTCTGAACAACAGGCTGGCATCGTCCTCGGGGAGGAGGTCATGGTCAGTGGCAGTAGTCAGGCCAGCCACTGACCATGGTTAGGATTAATAAGAAAGAAGCCCCTCGTGCCACCATGGACAGTGGTCCCATCCTTAAAAAATGTCTCTTCACCCAAGCTAAGTGGCACCACTGACCTCCTTCAGCCATTCCCTGATGCCGGGTCTGCGCTCCGCTACAGAGAAATCTGGAACAGCCTACCCAGGGGAGCGGGAAACCCCAGGGGAGGATTCAGCATGCTCGTCTTCTCCACCTCCTCTCCCCGTCATCGGTGACCAGACTCGTGTGTCCTTACGGTGGGTGCCCACGTGGGCCCCCCAACCCTGGCCCGACTCCCTGACCGGCTGAGGACGATGAAACCAGTGCCTCGGGCGGGTGATGGAGAGCCAGGGGGGCCCTGCAGGTGTCCCGCACAGGACACTTCTCTTAGATTTTCTTTGAAACACCGCCCTCTGCTCGTCCGTGTCCTGTTCTGTCAGGGGTGCTGCCTACAAGAGCCTCTGTGTCCATTGATCCTCCTTGCGCGATTTTTGGATCTTCCTTTTGTTTTATCTATTTTTCCAGTTTTGTTGAGAGATCACTGACATACCTCACTGCACACGTGTAAGGCACGCAGCGGAACGGCCCGATTCACATATTCCCTGAAATGATGACGGTGGGCGCAGGTGACCCGTCCTCCCACAGAGACATGGTACCACACCGCCCCACAGAGGAAGAGGGGTTCCCCCTCCCCACGCGCGTCCTGGCGGCGCCATCGCCCCCACCAGCATTTGTCAAAATGCCGTCTGACTGAATGTTTCCTTTTAAAGAAGCAACTGTATGAGGACGGCGAGCCACTCTCTTTGCTGCCGCGTGCATCCTTCCACGTCTCCAGCGTATCCCGTGGAAGCAGATGTGGTTGGTTTGACAGCAGTTGTAGATGCACAACAAAATTAAGAGTTAGGTACAGAGGGGCGCCTGGGTGGCTCAGCGGGTTGAAGCCTCTGCCTTCAGCTAGGGTCATGATCTCGGGGTCCTGGGATGGAGCCCCGCATCGGGGCTCTCTGTTCAGCAGGAAGCCTGCTTCCCCCTCTCTCTCTCTGCCTGCTTGTGATCTCTCTCCTCTCTGTCAAATGAGTAAATAATCTTTAAAAAAAAAAAGAGAGAGAGAGAGTTAGGTACAGAGATTTCCACAAACTGCCCAGCGCAGCTTCCCCCACGGGGTGATCCTCTTAGCACCGAGAAACGCTCCATTCTCTGAAACACTAGCTTCTTCCAGACTCTCTCCCTCGAGCCCTCACGCTGCAGGGGAGGGGCGAGCGGAGAAGGTAGGCTCGGGGCAGGGGAGGGCCACTGAAGGGCAGGGCTGTGTGCTCTGCTTCCTTCTAGTTCCCAAGGTGCTCAGAACCCCAGTGGGCAGATGGTGATTTATGGGGCGCCCCTGAGAGAGGCCATCACCTGCTCTCCAGAGAGCATCAACCTAATCAGCAACTGGGCAGATGAAACAAGTTGTATCAATGTTTCCAAAATTCTTTTCTCTCTCCTCACCCTTCCTTCCCACTTCTGCTTGTGTGATGCTTTGGCCCTGGGGCTAGCCCGGGGCTTTCTGTCTGGGACTAACTGAAGTTGGTTGCTTCTGTCCGCGGCATTGAAGCTTCCTCACCCACATAGAATCCGCTAAAGGAGACACTCAGCCCAGAGTTCACGGGGTTCCTGTGGCCCAGGATTATTGCTGAAGTCTCATAGCTGAGCGACGGACGCGGGCATTTATGGAGTGCTTACTGTGTGCGGTGATGTGCTAAGGATCTCACATGTGCTAACTCAGCTTATTTTCACAGGGGCCTCAGGGGCTCACATAGTTACCCGCTCTGTTGAGTACTGTGTGAATGGGGAGATTTCCGAATTTGTGCGCAGCTCTTAGGCCGGAAACTCTGCCCTCCCCACGTCTGGCCGAGTGCTTGGCTACCATTCAAAATTTGGGATGCTTAAGGGCTGTAGGGAATCAGAATACACCACCCTGAAAGAGGCCACTAGGCATAAGGATTTTTTTGAGCTAAAGACAATTGAGAAACAAAGCTCTCTGCCCTCTGGGTCAGCCTAAAAGCCGGAGGCAAATCTCCCTTTGGGAAGGTGTCTCCGGAGCCAGCAGGAGGAGAGTCCGCATGACAAAGTCTTCCAAACAGCGCCCAGCGGAAGCCAGCACACCTGTTCCGGAGCCTCCGGCCTTCCCAGCAGGTGGACTGCTGTTTGTTAGGCTGCCCCTTGGCCCCGCGGTGGCCACCGCTTTGAGCGCCAGCGTCTGCGTGCCACACCGGATACCTGTGTGATTTCCTCCTGTGGGGGTGACTTGCGGGCCCAGCGGGAGAGCCCGCGCGGGGGCGGGAGGCGGGAACCGGGAAGCGTCTACTCTGCCCCAGCGCTAACACCTTGCTCCGAGGGGGCTGGGCACCCTCAGCAGTGTCCTGGGGCCCTGGGGGGTGACTATGGGAGAGCAGCAGCTGAGAGGGGGCGGCCGAAGCCCGCAGGGACACAGCGGGGGCCTCCGGTTACGTCCCGACGGCAGGAAGCCCTGGTTCAGTCACCGAACCCAACTCCCGTGATCGGGCGGCCGGCATCAGGCTCGGCCACATGCAGGGAGCTACGGGGGAGGCACGAGCCGACTTATCCTGTGGTCTGGAAGGAGGAGGGAGGTCAGCGAGGCGGGGACGCTTCTCGGACGGTTCCTCCTCCTCCGTTGCCCCACCCGCTTTCCCGCAGCCCAGCCCCCTCGCCCCCCGCAGCTGCCGGCTCCCCCAGGGACGACCGGCAGGCTCAGAGCAGGGGCTCCGGACGTGCTCGAGGGCCCAGGGCCGTCCTAGGGGCTCAGCGTGCAGACCCCACGGGACCCTGCGCGGCGTCTGCGGTGGGAACGAGAGAAGTTTGTGCGGCCCACCGCCCCCCACTCCTGTCTCGCTTCCTGAGTTTCTCCGGCCGCTTTGTCCCTGCAGCAGGTAGTGGAGCGCTTCCAAACAACCGAGGAGCAAGTCTCTGCTGTTTCCCATCGCTGGACGGAGAGGCGGGGACGCCCGCGCGAGCGGCAGGGGCCGTGCCCCGCCTCTCCCACTTACATGCCGACGGGCACGCACTAGCGGCCGCGTACAAACCTGCTGCTTTACAAAGGCTCCTCTTGCCCAAACTTCAGACAGGCTGCGGGCTTCATGACCCTCGTAGCCAAGAATCCTGCTGAGTCAGTGTGGCCAGATTCCCGCCCCCCATAGGGGATCACACTCCTCCTCCCGCCATCCTGAGGACTGATGGCCCTCCGGGCCTGCAGCCTGCAGCCCCCCACCTGCACTGCGCCCCTGGGTGGTTTCCCATCCTCCTGCCCCCACCCGTCGTGGCCGCAAACCCCAGTGCCCGTGCTGCCCGCAGATGGGCTCAACGTCTCTCCCAGATCTCCTCACCGCCTGACCAACTACTGGGTTTCCTTTAGCTTGAGGAAGAGAAGGAGCCACATTGTTTCTTGTTTTGTTCCTAAGATGACCAGACTGCCCCAGCGTGACACTGGGGAGAGTGGTTGGGTTCTATGTTGGGTGGGAAGAGGGGCTGCACCGCCATATTGCTTCCTTTTTGCTCCCTGAGCACAGGAGACCAAGGTGCGGGCCAGGCCGCCCTCCGAGGCAGACACCATGGTCAGCGGGAAGGGGTTGCTTCTTCCTCAGTGGGAGTGGCCTTGCCAGGCCTGTCCACCGGCCTGTGGTGTTGGGGGCATGTCTCTGGAGCTCGGCCGTGGGCCTCCCTCCACCTCGGCCCGCATTCTTGGTTAAGACCTGGGGTGCTCATCTGCTCCCCCTTTATTTACTTATTTTCTTTAATTTAACATTTTCTGCAAAGAGACAAGGAAATAGGAGACAGATTGATTCACAAACACAAATTGGGTAGAAATATGTCACTACTATAGAAATGTTGGGGTTCAGGGCAAATGATCAAAAAAGAATTCTTGAGACATCTTTGGTGCAAAAAGGTGGTTTTATCAAATCATAGGGATTTGATCAATGGCAGAAAGAGCTGTGCTAGGGTTGGGAGGAGGGGCCCAGTATATACTTTCAAGTTGGGAGGGGTTTAGGGAGGAGGGGCCCATTATATACTTTCAAGATGGGAGGGGTTTGGGGAGAGCGTAAGTCTCTAAGAAATTTGGAAGCAAGGTTTCCAGGACCTTGAGGGGGCTAGCTGTTGTTGGGAGAATGTCGTTTATTATCACCAAATGAAACCTTATTCATGAGACCCTTCAGAGGTATATTGGTGGCCGTATGCTTGGGAGGTGATTGCCAACACATATCTTGGGGGGTTTAGAGATAAAGGAAATTTCTAGGCGAATTTTTATATGTTAAAGTACACTTACAGGATCCTGGGGGTGGAGGAGGGGGCGTGGGCTAAGACTGCCTCTTGCCCTTAGCAAAGTGTCAACTCCATGCAGCTGAGTCCCTAGAGGAATGTCTCTCTGCCTGTTTCAAGGAGTTGACAATGGGCTGTAGGGAGTAAGGACATTTAATTATATATATATTTTTGCCTTTGTTCCCACATCAGCTATCACTTGTAGGCTTCACCATCAGAAATGTCACACCATTAAGGAAACACGTCAGTTAGGGAGGAGGCCATGTTGTGCCACTGAAGCAGGTACTGAACTTGGCTTTCACCTCGAAAGTACAGAGACGACACACGGGCTACACAGGGACAGAGCCCCTGGAAGCGCCCGGAAAACAGGAAGGGCCTGTGGGTCATTCTTCCCAAAAGATTCATGGCCCCTGCTCACCGCGCTGACTCACCTCTCCCCGCGAGAGCCGCTGGTCTTGCTACCCAGTTGGCTTCACTTCTGAAGGAAGCACCAAGTTAGGCTCGAGGGCCCATGTGGAGGGAACATGTGATCTCTACAGCTAAACACGCCTGGATGTCAAGTACAATTTATAGGAGAAGGGAATCCGCACATTACTACAATCCGGTGTCACCGACAGGGACACCCGTGAGTCCGCTCCTTGCTGAGTCACAGATGGGAACCACAGCAAGTGAGCTGTCGCACAGAGGACACTATTAGCTGCAAATGAGGGGATCCCGGGGAATGACCTCCCCCTGCCGCAACCCCTGAGCACGGCTGGATGGGCTCCTTTAACTTAGGATGAGGATGAATATTTATTTATTTTTTAAAGATTTTATTTATTTATTTGAGAGAGAGAGACAGCACAAGCAGGGGGAGCAGCAGAGGTCAGGTCCTGGGGTCTGGCTGGTGACACCGACACAGTGTCCATTATGGCTTAAAAAGTTCTCTGTAAGACCCGCGGTAGAAAGCTATAAAATCATAAACTAACATTTTAGATCATCTTTCTAGAGTGTGATTTCTTCTCGGCCTGGGGCTTAGAGGCAAGGGCACAGCTGTCCAGAAAAACCAAGAGAAAAGGGACATAGTGGCGTGGGGGAGGGGAGGGAGAGGCAGGAGAGGCCTTAAGACCACACCCTTTGTTCACTGGGGAAACAGAACTATAAATACCAGGTTGGTTAAATGCCCCCCCTCAAAAAACTACAGTTGTTAAAAAGAACTACAGGCCCAGCAAAAGCCTCCCATCAGCAAGCCAGGACTTAATATGTAACCTGGAGTCAGTTTCAATTTACATTTCTCTGATACCTACTAAGGGGGAGCATTTTTATTAATCATTTGTATTTTTCATTATGTAAACCATCCACTGATACCCCTTGGCCCACCCCAACACACACTGGGTGGGTGTACTTCTTACGTTACAAAAATTTTTATGCATTATTTGCTTGATTGTTTTATGGTGTCTTGCTGTATAAAAGTTTAAAATTTAATACAGCCAAATCCCTCCATTTCTTTTCTTTCTTTTTTAAAAAAAAGACTTTATTTTTAAGTAATCTCTACACCCAGCGTGGGGCTTGAACTCCCGACCCCAAATCAAGAGTTGCATGCTCTACCGACAAAGCCAGCCTGGCACTCCATCCATTTATGTTCTTTGTGCCTTCTGTATTTCATATCCTGATTGTAAATACTTTCTCTTAGTTGGCTCCTGCTGTTATAACAAAATACCACTGATGGGGGTGCTTATAAACAGCACACATTTATTCCATCTGGTTGTGGGGGCTGGAAGTCCAAGATCAAGGCTCCCACAGGTGGGGTGTCTGGAGAGAGCCCACTCCTGGGTCCTAGGGGGCTGTCTTCTCAGGTGTCCTCTCACGTGGCTGATGGGGCAGGGGGCTCTTGGGGGTCCTTTTATAAGGGCACTGATCCCATTCCTGGGGCTCTGCCTTCAGGACCCACTCACCTGCCAAAGATCCCACCTGCAGACGCCATCACACTAGGGGCTCAGTTTCTATGTACGAATTTGGGGGGACACTCAGTTTCCAGTGGTACTTCCCCACTCGACAGTCCTAATAGTCTCCCCTCGTTTCTTCTAGGACTTTGTAATGCTCCTTTTTTGCCTGTAGGTTCTTAATCAATAAAAAATTTTTTAAAGAATACGGGATTGTTGACCTGGGAAGGATCCCCATTTCTCTGTGGAGACAGCTGTCTCAAACCATTTACAGAATAACCATTTTTTCTCTCTGTTTCTGGACCTTGACCTTGGTCACATGCAAAACTCCCACGGTCAGGCCGTGCCCAGGGGGGCCAGAGCCACACTGACTGTCTCCACCGCAAAGCAGACGTGAGGACAGTGTCCTCTCACGCCTCCTCTCCTGCAAAATTGTGTCGGTGAATTTTATGTATTTTCTCTTTAGAAGAATTTTAGGATTCACTTTTGAAGTTCCATTAGGCTGAGGAGGGTTGCCTTTACTGATCACATTTCTTTTTTTTTTTTTTTTTTTTTACTGATCACATTTCTTAAGCTTTTCATATTTTTGGTTGGGACAGTTTTACATGACATTTTCTAACAGAGTGTCCCTCATGTACAGAAAAGCTAGCGGTTATGATCTGCTGGAACCATATCTTCTTGCCCAATGCCCTGTTTCTTCCACCTGGTTTCCCGTTGATCACTTAAAATTCTGTATGTAAGACAATCACCACCTCGCTATTCGGGCTTCCTGGCTCCCCCACTCTGCCTTGTCTTATTACATTAGTGAGGACCTCAGGCATGATGTCCTCTCATTTCATTAGAAAATTCTACCTTCTAAGTTAAAGTAGGCAATCTTATTTTTATAAAATCTTCAAAATAAAATCTGTGGTTTTGAATTCTGAAATAGTCACTACAAAAAGAAAAAGAAAGGAGAGAAAGGAGGAAGAAAACATGAGTAATGACATTACGTGCTCCAACACAGACCATCATGAAATTCTTCATCGGCTATTAAAGGCCTCCAAACACCGCTGCCCACCTGCCCCGCCGTCCACATTCTCAATTCTGAAACAAAATCTGCAGCATCCCAGGGACAGAAAAACTTCCACAAGGTACAAAGATCAGTCACCATATCGGCATAGAAGATATTGTTTTGCATGAAACCTTGTGGCGACACAGAAGCAGGTGAATGCGGGGTCTTCGTACTCGCAGAGAGAGGCCGCTCCCGTGGGGGGTGTGCGCCCACATGAGAGAAGCAGATTTCTCCTTTCCATCTGACTTCGCAGGTGGCTCCACTCCTGGGCTCCCTGCACCCGGAATGTTCCTTCGCTCCGTTGCTTGGGTCGGGCAGTGGTGAGTGTGCCCATCGCTTCCTCGAGGTGGCTCTTCTTGCCGCCTGGGCTGTGTCCCCTCCGAGGGTGCCCACTGGTCTCCACTTCCCATTCCAGCGGCCACTCAAGAGGGTGGGGCTTCTGCCAGATGGCAGCTCCAGGGGGTGTGGACCATGTGGGCCCCCACCCCCTGGGTCCGAATCTGTCCAGACTCATGGAGCGAATGCATCCTGCTCTATGATTTATTCACGTGTATTCACCCCCCTCAGTTACTCTCTGCAGGAGGCCTTGTCCTCCCAAACGACCTGGGCTTCGACTTTGGACTCTGGCCCGCAGGTCAGGGGAGAAGACGCAAGTGGTGGAGGCTCACGTCCCTGGTGGCGGATTGGGGCCCTGCCTCGCGTCACAGCCACAACACTGTCTCAAGCTTTAAAAACATGGTAGTAAACCGCAGTCCAAAATACTTGTTTTTATCCATACAATCCGCTGTGGATTTTTTACGTTTACAGGATTGGCATCACAGATGTTGTGGGAATGGTCTGCGACTGGTTTCTTGCTCGGCTCACTGTTTCCAGACTTCATCCGGCGTGGTCTGTGTGGTCCTGCGTGTGTTTCCACTTTGTTCGTGGCCTGGGCAAGGCACTGTATCCGATCCATCTCCCCGTCTGTACAGGGCCCCCCACCCCCACCGGGGGCTGCCCGGGGTCTGTGAGCATCCCGCGGCCTCCCCGCCTCCCCTCTTGTCCTCACCGCCCAGCGGCTGTGCAGCCGGGGGTCCAGACCGTGGCCTGCTGCCCTGCCCGCGGGCCCGGCCACCTGAGGAAGAGGCTCAGTGTGGGCAGGTCGGCCGTCGGACTCAGGTCTGGAAGCTCGGCCCTGAGAGCAGACCTCAGAAGGAAACCGCAGGGCGTGTGGACAGCAGCCCCGAGCGGCTCCTCATAGCTCACGGGCCCGGCCAGGCTGAGCAGTGCTGCTGGCGAGGACCACCCTTCACTCCGGCGCTGGCCCCTAAGCGGGCGCATCCCTCTGCCCCGAGCGGGGATCCTGACTGTTCTGAACAGGGATCAGCAGACAGCCCTTGGTTCGCAGCCCGGAGCTGTGGGGCCAGGCCGGGATCCTGCAGGCAGAGCGTCCCTTGCCCAGCTCCCCGCCCAGCTCCTGCTCCAGCACTCGATTCCTCTGTGCTGTGGCTTCCTTTGCTGATCCCCTCCCCCTATCGACGTTCTCCCATCTGCACCAACGTTCCAGAAGTGGGCTGCGATCTGCACCCTTGGCCACCAGCATCACTCACCCTGTTAGCGTTTGCTGTTGGGTGTTTATTTACACCGGCCCTCTCCCCCCGTCGCTCTGTCCAGTGCCCAGAGGTGACCCCCAGCCTGCACCAAAGCAGGCATGAGGGTCCAAGGACACCAGCGAGCCTGGGGAGAAGGAGGAAGGCCCCATGCAGGTGCTGGCTCCAGACGCACATGTCCCGCTGTCGGTGGAAGGGGGGTGTGCAGGTGAGGCAAGAAGACAGGGGTTCTGGTCTGACCGCCGGGTGAACGGCATGGCTGGAGGAGAGGGACGGCAGCGAGAAAGGGGGCAGACCCGGGGCTGGTCCTCTCGATATGCTGCATTTGAGAAACCTCTAATCTTTGTTGGGGTTCAGAATCTGTGACCCCGAAATGTGTCACCTGCGCATATCGGTTATCATGAATTAAAGATACTTGAGAGACAGCCCACACAAGGAGGACGCTCTGACCCCCTCCCCGCCGCCCTCCTGCAGGCAGGAGGTCTGTCTCTGCTGTGACCGGTGCCCTCCCTGCACCGGGGGTGCAGCCCTATCGCCAGAGACGGGATATTTAGGGCCGAGGAGGCTGTGATTTTCCACCCCAGCCCAAACTTCTTTGTCTTGTCAAATGCTGGCAAATTTACTGTCCCTTGGTCTAAAAGGTATAAAAGCTGCTTGCGTTGGCACCGGTTTGAGTCTTACGTCTTTGTGGAGCTCCCGCACATTCGTATTTATGTACGAAACTGACCAGTTTTGCCCTGTGAGTCCCACGTCGATTTAATTGTGAGACCGGCGGCGGGGAGGACCAGCGTCCCAGCACAGTTGCAGGGAGTCCCTGCACGCCGGCTCCTGTCCCTCGGCGCCCAGCGGGCATCCCAGAACGGCAACTACTCCAGGCCGTTGGAGTGCCCTCTGCCTGGAGACACGGCTTCAGATGCCCTGGGTCCTTGGGGGGAGAAGAGAACTGGAAACTGAAGGACACAAGGAACGAAGGTGGGCAGGGACGCCATGGGGGTCATTGACCCGCTATCGTAATTGGGGGAGAGGGCCTTGCTTTATTTCTTTTTTTTTTTTTTTTTAAGATTTTATTTATTTGACACGGAGAGAGGAGAGATCACAAGTAGGCAGAGAGGCAGGCAGAGAGAGAGAGGGAGAAGCAGGCTCCCTGCCGATCAGAGAGCTGATGTGGGGCTCGATCCCAGGACCCTGAGATCATGACCTGAGCCGAAGGCAGAGGCTTTAACCCACTGAACCACCCAGGCGTCCCCCTTGCTTTATTTCTGAGTTTACACTGACCTTTCCAATTTGAATTTAGATACGTTTTTCTCCACGACACACTTAGACCCTCAGGCAAAACGATAATTGTAGCTACATGTCTTACCTGCTTTTACTGGGTGGTCAAATTATTGAAAATTGTAATAGATTAAACACTTCCTGAAAAGCACATTATTTAAGAAAAAATGCAATCTAGATCCTTTATTTCTCTTCCTATATTAAAACCATTTTTAAGGTCCTGCATGTCAGGCAGCAGCGGGGCAGGTGGCTGGGACCTGGGCTAGACGGACAAAGGACAGATACAGCAGAGGGCGACGGGCAGAGGGTCGTGCCCCAGGGGCACCCGGGGATGAGCCACTCAGAGACGTTCTGGGCTTACACGGCGCGTGCACAAAACAACAGTAGATCTTGGGGAAGAGACAGGACTCGGCGGGATGGGGCTTCCGGGGTGGCAAACTGTGGGGAGCCATGTGCCCGGGGAAATTCACGGACGGGAGAGCCAGATGCAGAGTCCACTCCCGGGCTGGGTCTCGGGGCTGCGGGGGCAGGGCCGTCGGGGGCTTCACCTCTGTCCTTCCCGTGGACAGGGGAGTGGGGCTGCCTCCACGGATTTATGTCCTGCTTTTAGGCAAATGCGGGGAAGAGCAGAGCTGTTTCTTGCACCTGCTGCTTCTCGGCGGCCTTCAGTGCAGGGTAATCCCGGCGCCCTCGTGGCTGTGTGGCCTGTGTGGGTGGTGTGTGCTGCTCCCATACAGCTCATCCGTTTGAAGTTCCTGACTCGCATTTTTAGTTACGTCCATAGAGTGGCACGACTACCACCATTACCTTCGTTTAGAATATTTCTGTCCCCTTCCCCGCAAAAGCAGTTCGACACCGACCAGCATTTCATCCCCGTCCCCCCGCCGACCGCCAGCCCAGCCCCAGGCACTATGTTCCATTGCTACTTGCCATGCAGGAGGCTCCCCTTTCTCCACATCCTCCTTCACTGGTTCTACTGCTGTCTGGACTCGATCCCTTCCAGCCAGTGTGAGTGAGGTGCTATCTCACTGGGGTTTGGGTTTGCCTTTCCCTGGTGATGTTGAGCATCTCTTCGTGAGCTTGCTGACCGATCTGTAGACAGTGGTCCCCCCTCGGCCATGATTACAGTCACCCATGGCCGGCCATGGTCCTGAAGCTCATGACCCTCTTCCTGACAAGGTCATCACAAGGTCAGTAGTAATGACAAGTAGGGCACAGGGAACAGAGTCAGTAACACCGTAATATACCTAGCGTGCGAAGCATTTCTTAGGGCATAAGCTGCATCTGAAACTATCTTTGTTTTTTTAAGTTTATTTGTTTAAGTCGTCTCTACACCCAACATGGGGCTCAAACTCATGACCCCAAGATCAAAAGTCGCACGCTCCACCAACTGAGCCACCCAGGCACCCCATGAAAGTAATTTAAAATTACATTATCAATTTTATTTCAATTACAGACTTTAAAAAGGTCAGTAGTAGCCAAAGACTACTACATGTGAGACATGCCTGTGTCACTCCTCTCACTTCATCTCACACGGCATTCAGTCACCTCACATCCTCACGGGAAGAAGCGTGAGTGAGGCACAGTCAGATATTTTTGAGACAGAGAGAATACAGTCACATAATTTTTTTAAAAGATTTTTTATTTATTTAGTTGACAGAAAGAGAGCATGCAAGAAGGCAGAGCGGCAGGCAGAGGGAGAGGAAGAAGCAGGCTCCCTGCTGAGAAGGGAGCCCAATTCGGGGCTCGATCCCAGGACCCTGGGATCATGACCTGAGCCGAAGGTAGTCGCTTAACTGACTGAGCCACCCCGGCCCTATATTCACATAACTTTTTTTTTTTAATATTTAATTAATTTATTTATTTGACAGAGAGAGAGAGAGATCACAAGTAGGCAGAGAGGGAAGCAGGCTCCCTGCTGAGAAAGAGAGCCCGATGCGGGGCTTGATCCCAGGACCCTGAGATCATGGCCTGAGCTGAAGGCAGAGGCTTTAACCCACTGAGCCACCCAGGTGCCCCCAAACTTTTATCATAATGTACTACTACAGTTGTTCTAGTTTATTATGAGTTGTTACTCTCCGACTGTGTCTAAACTTATATCTTAAACTTCATCACAGGCTAGCAGGTATAGGAAAGAGTGCGCATCGGGGTTGGGTGCTCGTGGTCTTGGGCATCCGCCGAGGGGCTTGGAGCCTGAGCCGTGCCGAGAAAGAGGGACCGCGGCATGCTTGGAGAAATGTCTCTTCAAATCCTGTGCCCCTTTTTAGGTCGGGTTATTTGTCTTTTTCCTGTCGGGCTGCAGGTGTTTGCTATCTGATTCACGTCTGCTTTCCCGTGTACAGTTTGCTGATGTTTTGCCCCCAACTCTGAGCTGTCTCTGCACCTGCTTGATGACCTCGTTCACGGCAAAAAATGGTCTTCGCCTATTTTTCTCCTGCTGCTTGTGTTTTGGTGTCGTACCTAAGAACCGCCGCCTGAGACGAGGCGTGAAGACTCCTGCTCTGTGTTCTGGGGTGCAGTGGTTCTAGCACTTATGGTCAGGTCTGTGAATCATTTTAAGTTAATTTTCGTACACGATGTTAGGGAAGTATCCAACTTCATTGTACTTCACGGGGGGCTCTAGTCGTCAGAGCACCATTTGTCAGAATAACTGTTCTTGCCCCACTGCACGCTCTTGGGACCCTTGTGAGCAACAGGAGTCTCTTTCCAGTCTGGGTTCCTTCGAATTGCGGGAGCCGGGCCTTTCCATCCCGTCCACGCAGACCCGGAGCTCCGAGTCTGAGACCCATTCTGGTCCTCCCCGGGGGTCGGCGGGCGCCTTCCCTCCACAAGGCTGAACTTGGGTGTGCTGGTGTCTCTGACCTCAGCTCAGACCTGCTCTAGGAGCCGGCCTCTGCAGCTAGGGCCCCAGCGTGCAATCTCCTGTCTGCCTTCTCTGCTGGGACAGCTTCGAGGCCCCTGTGGGGCGTGGGCCCGGCAGAGGGAATGTTACCGTTGTGACCCAGCCGCTCATGCGTCACCTCCCGCCATCTGTGCTGGGATGCCCCCGACACTGTTCATCGTCAGGCTATGTAGAGTTGCTCGACCGTTTCGCTGGATGACAAACTACCCAGAGATTGGATGACTTAAGATGGCAATCGTCATTTTATTTGTGCAAAATTTCATAGGTCAGGAGCTGGAGCTCTGTTCGGCCGGGAACTTCTGCTCCATGTGGCATCAGGTGGAAATCGGCTGGGGTCTGAAACCGTCGGGGGCCAGCACTCATAAACCTGACCCCACCTGGCGGCTGAAGCCTGGGAGCCGGCTGGACCTCTCTCCTCACGCGGCTCTTTATAAGGAGCTCAGGGTTGCAGCAGGGGGGGGGGAGCCCAGCCATTCCTCAGCCCCCGTGGGTCCTGGCAGCCACCCTCCCCTTGCACTTTTGTGGTCAGAGCCTGTCCACGCCAGCCCAGATGCAAAGGGAGGGAGCTGGTCTCACTTTGGAGGAGTACAGGGGATGCAAATGCTCCATGGCCTTCTTTGGAGACCCCGCCTATCCCCCTGGCCCCACATGGACTTCCTCTGGTGGCCCCAGGACTGGAGGGCTTGCTGATTCCCGCTGTTGAGTCCGGGGAGGGAGGCACGAGGCCACACCTTACCCACACGGAGACCGAACAGACGTGCCTTTGGAATCACAGATAAACGTCTGCACAGGAGTGTCCTTATCTAGCTTTTTCTACTTTTCCTGGAGAAAAACAATCATTGCAAAGGTTTTGTCCTGGTAAGCATATTTATCTAGGCTTGTGCTCCCGAATTCACCGCCAGTTCTACCACTGTTTACTTCTCCGTAGCAGGAGTTCAGGGGGATCCCCCTGGAGCACCTTCAAACATTACATGAGATGGAAAGTGCAGCGAGGCATTTCCTCCCCCACACTGGGGGCTTTAGGGCACTTTCAGGAAGAAAGACAAGGCACAGGAGAAATAAAGTTGTTTGTTACAGCCACAAATGTACCTCCTCCGCCCCCAAATTGCTCAAAGTCATACAGAAATAAATCCTCTTATCTTCTATGTAAAGCCATTTAAGGCAAGCATGACAGCTGGGCTAGCCAGCTGGGTGGACTGGGGAGGGGTCTGTCCCTCGGGACGGGGCACTGGACAGACAGACACCCACATCCCTGTCCACTGCCCCGGCTGTGGATACAGTACAGATTTCTCTATCACGGAGGGAACACAACAGACAGAAAACCCTTCAGTGAATGCTTTAGATGGTTTCCTACAAAGGATTCTCTTGCGATGTCTGTCCAAGTAAACGATCTGAAGAGCGGTCAGCATTGGGGAACATTTTGGCCCAATAGGGAAGGCGCGAAGCTGACTTACAACTTACAGCTGGATATATTTCTTCTTGTGTGGGTGAATTAGCTACAGTAATGACGGACCCACGCATGGCAGAAACGCCTCCACATCCTGGATTCTGTGGTGCTCTGGGGAGGGTCGCTGGCAGGCTGGGATCGCCCAGAGATTTGGGTGCCCACCCGATCCCCTGGGGTTCAGAGAGAGTCGGGCGCCAGGCAGGGCGTGTCAGGTCTGCCAGAGGAGACTGGCCCCAAGGCTGCCCGTCATTCTCCCTGGACGAGAAGGGGGCACTCAGTGCTCTGAGTATCAGCTTTGGTGGGGTCCCCAGGTCAGTGGCCTCTGCCCCCGGCAAACACCCGGGACTCTGCGTGATGAACGCCCCAACGCATTGTCACTCAACACCAGCCATCATAAAAAAAATCCCTACATAGAAATTGAACAAAAATTAAAAATTAGGTTGAATTTCCGTCTCTGTAAGAGCTCTACCTTCTAGTGAAGAAATAATTGTCTGCATAAAAATTTGCATTCTGATTGCAATACGGCCATTTTCAGGGGCTCTCCCTCTGGACCCTACTGTCTGTGTCGACTCCGTTCCATGAAAATGGGCCACCGAGGTGTGTTCATGGGGCAGGAGAGCAGAGGAGAACCTGAAGGGGAAGCATCTTTCTGAGGGTCCCTCCTCAGGGCCCTGGCTCCCTCCGTGGGGCAGCCTCAGGGCCCATGGGCATCAGGGAGGCCAACACGAGAGCCGGGGAAGACCAGGGTCCACTGCACAGTCAGGAATCAAGGCTCAGACTTGTTCACTGGGAGGATCTGGTTCTAGTCTTATGACCTCGTCCTCTCTCCCTCCTCCACGTTGTCCAGTGCGTGACTTATTCATCCGAAGCTGGAGAAGTCCCTCCTGGACACAGATGGAAAGCCGCTGGCCTCGTGCATAGGCTCCAGCTTCCCTGGCTGGACACAGAATGGACACTCAGAGTTAACCCTTTTCAGTAAGAGATACAGGGAGGGACATAGTCCCTCGCAGGAATACCAAAATGCATCAAGACCCCAGAACAATCCCCATTGGGGGGGTTGCCAACAGGGGCAGAGACACCTCCCAGCAGCAACGCGAACCCCCGGTGAGGCAGAATACCCGGGCTGAGAGTCTGTGCACAGGACATAACCCACAGCTGGAGGAAAAAATCTCAAAGTCTCTCTCAAAACCTCCACGCGGGGTTTTGAAAAATTGACATAGAAAACAAAAATCTGTAAAAAAAATTAAAAAGCCATAAAATTCCGTGGCTTTTAATTTTCAACCTCTTCCTCTCTTAATAAAATTTCTTATAGGTCATTTTAGTTTCGAAGGGCTGATTTAACAAAGACCACTGAACAGATGTCATAAAACCACAGAAATTTATCCTGTCTTGGTTCTGAGGCCAGAAGTCTGAGAGTCAGGTGGGGCGGGGCCAGTGAGAGCCAGGCGGGGCGGGGCCACTGAGATCCAGGAGGGGCGGGGCCACTGAGATCCAGGTGGGGCGGGGCCACTGAGATCCAGGCGGGGCGGGGCCACTGAGAGCCAGGAGGGGCGGGGCCACTGAGAGCCAGGTGGGGCGGGGCCACTGAGATCTAGGCGGGGCAGGGCCGGCCGAGCTCCCTCCCAGGCTCCAGTGCAGGGTCCTTCCTGCCTCTTTCAGCCCCCGGGACTCCAGGTCTCCCTAGCTAGTAACCCCATCCCTCCCATCTCTGCTGTTTCCTCATGGCTTCTCCTCTGTGTCTGTCTCTTCTAAGGACACCAGTCATTGAACTTAGGGCCACCCTCATCCAGGATGATCTTATTTTGAGATCCTTAATTATATCTGAAAATATCCTAAATGAGTCACATTCATAGATGGGGAGAAGGGGTAAAATCTAGGCATATCTTTTGGGGCACCACCATTGAACCCATGACACAGATACATAAAATATACCGTAACTTTGGCCAGATTAAATACAATGTGAATTTGAGAAACTCTTAAAATACAGGTAGGGGTGTGTGTGTGTGTGTGTGTGTGTGTGTGTGTGTGTGTGTGCCTGCGTGTCTGTGTATTAAAGATTTTATTTGTAAGTAATCTCCGCAACCAACGTGGGGCTCGAACTCACCATCCTGAGATCAAGGGCCGCTCGCTCCACTGACTGAGCCAGCCTGGTGCCCCCAGAGAAATCTATTTTAAGAATAATTTCCAAATAGCTACTACTTGGCTATTTTGAGCGTAAACTTTTCTGGTCTGTTTGGTTTAAACAAAGGCTGAGGCCTACAGTCACACTTGCGGCTCAGGGCGCAGAGTGTGGGGGCGGTGCTGGGTGAGTGCCCAAGTCAGAAGGGGTGTCCATCCCCCTTACCCTTGTCAGCACATCCCTGAAAGCCTGCAAAACCTGCCTGGGCCACCCCGTCTTGTATGCAAATCCCTCCTCTCCAACCTCCAGAAATGGCAAGTCCTGGCTGGCCTCCTCCACTGGGCCAACCAGCCGTCCCTGTTGTGCTCAAGATCGCACACATGGAACCCTCCAGAACTCAACCACCAGCCCTCCCCACGCCGGCCGGCACTGACGCACTGAGGCGCACCCTGACAGGAGCAAACTTGGGGACTGTGACCTCTTTAGAAATCAAAGGCCCCGTTCTCTTGGAGATGTCACTTCTCTTCCCAAGTAACCGCACCATGAAATGCTCAGTTCACTGTTCTCCCAGATCGCGTCCTTAGAGCGCTTCTTGTTAGTGGCTTGTTAAGGTTGTATTTCTTGATCAAGCCGACCCATTATCTCATGTTTTACCACCGTCGTGATCGATGACCTACATCTCCCCAGCCGCCTCCTGACGCGGGGGCGCGACAAGCCGTTGGCTCTTTACAGAAAGAAGCTCCACCGGCGAGGATACCTGGTGGGCCCAGGGCAACACTTGGCTTAGTTTTCCCTTTCAAAGTCTGAGCCTTTCAACAGAAATAAACCTCACCGCCTGCATGCCTGCTGTTTGGAGTAGAAAAAAATTGGTTTATCTCTGCCTTTTAAACTCGGATCCTGTGAACGACTTCTTGATCTCCACCTTTTACTAAAGACATACATGGTGCCCGGCGTTGCGCCCCACATACGATGCTGCATGTGACTGCGGAGAGGAGGCAGGTAATGAAGGCTGCCCCGTGGATGCACGGAAGGCGCAGCAGGGGGCCGTGAGGGCACTGGGTGGTCTGCAGCAGACCCCAAGGTCAGCCAGCCTGGGCTGCAGCTGGGTGGTGAGGGAGCAGGCCCAAAGAGAGCACAGACACCTGGGGGAGTGGACGGTGGCCACATGGACACTTCTGTCATTTTACTTTCTCTGAGTGCAGGGACCTTATGGGATCAATCAATCAGCCGATGTTCATTGGCGACCAGAGCACAGGACAAAGGGACATTTGCTTTAATGAGCTTAGAGTGTTGCTGGCTGACGGCACCCCCAGGAGCTAGCGCACCCTTAGGAAGGATTTAGCAAAGGCTGAGTGCATGGGGTCCGTCGGAGCAGCCGTGGGTCTGGGGAGGGACCAAGGAGCTGAGAGGAAGAAGGAGGTGGGAGGGAGCTGGAGGTCATGAGGCTGCAGGCCCCCATGCTCCTTGAATCCTGAGAATGCCATCCTGAGACACGCCCTGAGCAAGGGGAAAAAGAAAGAAAAAGATCTGGGTCTACAACGTAAGCATGCAGAGTCACAAGGACTTCCAACGTCAAGACCTGGGGTTCATGAGACCCGTGGAATCCGAAGACTCCATAACAGTAAGTTCAAATGGAAAGCTGAAATCATTTGCAGCTGTAAATCAGATGCTGGCTCTGCAGAGGTGTGCAGCTTGAAACGAGGATGAAGGACAGAGGCACGAGGACCCTGAACCGTGACCCAGGGACCCCAGCGCCATCACGCGGCCGAAGAGGGGTGCCGGGTGTCTGCTCCCCGTGGCTGCCTGGCCACCACCAGGGTAGTCACGATGTCTCAGTAACGTGTGTGTCACAAGAGCCCTGGGCTCCCTGGCCAAGGCTCAGGGCGCTGGGCAGAGGGACGGCCGCGGCTCACTTGCCTGTCGTCCATCTGTGCGTGCAGAGGCTCCGTGCATCCTGGCAGGAACCTCTTCTCCGTGTCCTGGTAGCCCAATAGGACGGCAGCCGCACTGCTGTCCCCCAGGGCGACCCAGAGTCGCGGCCCAAAGGTCAGGCTGTACCGGGGTGCAGGAACAACAGGGTTTGAAGGGCTCTGGGCCACTGACCCGACGAATACAGTAGAGAACTGTATGTGGTCTCTCTTCCTGATGGTTTTCTTAATGACATTCTGTTCTCTGGCTGGTTTTATTGTAGGAAAACGGTGTGATAATACGACACACAGAGTATGTGTTAGTCGACTATTATGTGATGGGTAAGGCTTCCGGTCCACAGCAGCTAGGAGTCATTAAGTACTCGGGGTGTGGGGAGCTACGTGTGGCTTTTCAGCTGTGCGGGGTCGGCGCCCCTATCCCCCGCACTGTGCAAGGGTCAGCTGTATTGGAGGTCGACTTATTTCACCAATATTTTTCTGCCAGATGCTGCCCTGGGTGCTTGCGTCTCAGAACCTCTGCTTCCGGCATACAGACTTTCCACAAGCCATTGTGAACATTTCCAAATGGATGTTCTCCAGTTATCCAAGCAACCTACTGTTTCCGATATTTCTGGGTATCTCGGGTGTCCCCACGGGGATGGCTGCGTTATCATTACGACAGGCTTCAGACGTGCTGTCTGATCTCAGCAAGTGCCGGTGTCCGCAGACTGAGCAGCCTGCCGGCGTCCGTCGCAATTAGGCCCCTCGAGTTTGGAAAAGAGAGCAAACAGTAAGAATAACTAAATCGGATTCTAAATGCTGTGCGTTTCAGTGTGAATAACATTTTCTTAGCTCACCACTGAAGTCATCACACGTGATGCTAAAAGCGGATCCAAAAGTCGGGAAGTGTGGAAACCATGGCGTTGAGAGCTGACATGAGCATCACAGGAGGACTGCATGGAGGTGGCCCCGCACAGCCGAGCCGCCAGCCGATGGGCTCAGTCTGGAACGTGGGAACAGAGCACGTGCGTGAGAGTTAGCGTGTTCCTTGTCTCGATCCATGGATCATGGCGGCCGTCTGCCCGGGGAACCGCCGCAGTGGCAAGTGGAGGTTAATGAGCAGGGAGCTCCCGCTATGTTACCTTGGCACATGCTCTCTCTGGGCCTCAGTTTACTCCTCTGTACATTGAAGGGAGTCCCCAGTTTATAAGCCTAAGAACACTCAGCACGCAGAGAATCTCCTTGTTCGTGGGAAATCTTTTCTTAAAAGACAAATCACTAAAAGGGACGAAAGCGATTCTGGCTGCAGGGTGGTGGGCTAGGGTGGGGGGCAGGCGTTTCCTTTCCGCCGCCCATCCGTGTGGCCCTGAGTGCCGAAGAAGCACTGGCCCCCGAGAAAGCAAATCCTGAAACCCCCGGATGATGTAAGGAGAGTCGGCTTCCCCTGATGCCCCGAACGGTGCACTGCTCCAAGGTGAGGGCCTCGGGCAGGGCCATCAGGGACACTCACGGGTGCCATGGGGTGGGGATCGGGCTGGGCCTGGCACGGCTCTTCTTGGACCTCGCGTGGCCTCAGTGGGGGTTACTCAGGGGTTCACGGCCCGCAGGCTGGCTGGTCTGGAGGATCCAGATCTCTCCTTGCGTGCATGGGTGCCTCGGCAGGGACGGCTGGAGGCTGGGATCAGGCAGCGTCGTCCCCTCCTGTGCACAAGCCCCTCCAGCCCGGTGATCCTGGACATCTTACATGGCAGCTGACTTGTACCCGAGACATTTTACTCTGTGGAGGTGACTGTGCGACGACACGGAGAGGCCAATGCTGTTCAAAGAAGAACTTACTGTGAACGTTTCCGGAGAGGAGGGAGCAGGCCACGCCGAGGCCGCTGCCTGGGGCCACAGAGGGAGCACGGGGGTTGGGGAGCAGGCAGGAGCCGGCGTGAGGGGAGCACGTCGGCCCTGGCACTTGCCCCGGTTTCCACAGACAGGCAAGGCAGGGCAGCCGAGAGCTGCCTTGGGAGCGGCCCTTGGGACAATTCTGGCTCTGGGCTATAAGGCTGGTCCTGGGGTGACCTAGGGCCGGGGGTATCGCTTGGTGTGCGGGCATCAGGTGAGGGGTGGTTGGGGGCACAGAGGCGGGTTCGGCTGGTTTGCCTTCAAACGGCGTGCTGTCTCAGAATTGGCTGGCTCTGGGCAAGGCTGCCTCTCCGGCCAGCAAGCTGTTTAAGATGTCAAAGTTCCGTAAGATACAGACAATAAAAAGCTTGATTAATCCCCAGGAGAACCTGGATGAAGCACCGTGTCCTTTTATGGCCCAGCCATAGGACTGGCTCAAAGGGCTCGCGGCCCCTGTCAGCATGCTCCACCGGCTGAGGTGGTCCCAGAGTCACCGGGGATTCCTGGCTGGGTGACCAGCCATCCCGCCGGCCCAGGCCATTTGCTAGGAGCCCCAGCACTGCTCCTGGCAAAGCGGGTGGTGGGGAGGGCCGCGGGCAGAGCCCGCTGTCCAGTGGGGAACAGCCAGGCCACGCTGGAAGCTGTGTGGGCTGGGGCACTGCAGCCCTCCTGGAGCCAGGAGGAGACAGCCTCGCACGAGGATCAGGACCCGGGTCTTGCCCCGTTAGCAGCAGGGACAGAGAAGGGTGCCAGAGCTCGGCCCAGACCAGAGCTGAGCAAAAAAGCATCGAAACGACTGGGTCATTATCGCCCTCCTGAAGGAGGCACACACACAGGTGATCGAAGTGAGTCTCCGTGACACACACAGCCCTGACCCCTGGGCGACCCCTCCGGTCGGCTGGAGGCTTCCGAGACGTCACCAACATGCTGTGCAGCTTGCTGGTGGCACCATGAATGAGTCATCGCATTGGCTTGTCTCAGGGATGGGTCCTGGGGCTGTATTTGGAAAAGTTTCTCAAGGCAAAAAAAAAAAAAAAAAAAAGGCCACTTCAGATATTCCCCCAGAAATGGGATTTTGGAACCCCTAAATATGGGTTTGCCTTTTCAGGCCTGCGGGGGGTTGGTTCTGAGCCAGGGTCGGCCCGGGTCCCCGCCATCTGGTGCGGCCACCGAGTCTCGCAGGAGGCAGACCTGCAGGGCCCATGGGGGGGGGGGGTGCGCAGCAGCTAGTCCCCGAGGGGCCCCCCTACTCTGCTGCTGCCAACGGCCTCAGACATGAAAGCCGTAGCGGAAGCCGGCAGCCAGCCGCCGAGCAGCAGAAAGAGGTAGCTCGGTGTGCACGGGGGCGGGGGGGGGGGGAAGGGTGTAGGCACGTCTGGAGATGTGCCACACAGACGTGTAGACAGCGCGGGACCCGCCGATGGAAAGGCATTTCCCGCCCGGCCTCAGGACAGAAACGTCCCTCACCCTGAGTCAGTTGACAAGCTTCACGGACCCCTGTGAGGACAGGGTAGAGTCAGGCCCCGTGTCCCTGGTGGGGCCCGGCTCTTGCTCATGGCAGTGCCACTGGTGGGCACGATTTCCATGGCTTCGTGCCACGTAGATGGACCCCCTGCGGGAGCTGGACAGGAGGCAGTCAGGTGACGCCCCCGTGTCCCGCAGACTCTGTCAATCGCAGCCGCCTTGGGCTGGTCGGCCATCTAAAGCTTCACCGAGGAGACGCGCACAGGGCGGGTGGGGAGGCCGCTGGGGCCCAGCCAGAAACCCGACTGGGTCTGGGCCCGCGCGCCGTCACACGCACTGCAGGTGGGAGGCTTCGCCCGATGCCTCCTCAGGCCGCGGCTTCTGTCCCTCGAGCAGGCTGGGAAGGTCACCTGAGTGGAGGGATTTTTCCAGCGAGGATGCTGAAAGCATCGGTGTCGAGGGTGAGTCCAAAGGGAGGCGGAGGCCCTGGAGGCGGCAGAGGGGACCCGGCGAGGGGGTGGCATCGGTCACAACGCAGGATTCCCAGGGGAGCCGAGAGCGTCCTAGCAGAGGTGACAGTGGATGGAAGGGCATGCCCGCATGGAGGGGGGATGTCTCGCGGACGTGGCTTCAAGGTTTGGGACACTGTCAAGGACAACCCAGCTCCATCATGGGAGTTGAGGGGATGGGAACATGCCACCCACATGTGCCGTGTGGCAGAAGGATGGTTTGGAGCTGGGGCCAGCTGAGGATGGGCAGGTGCAGAAGGATGCCTTCCCTGAGCTCCCCCATCCGACCGTCAGCACCGCTTCTGAGGAATGACTGCCGTGGGTCCCCTCGGCAGGAAAGCCTGAGGGCTGTGACCACGGCAAGCCAGACCCGGGACGGGGCGCATGCATGCTGGGATCCACCAGTGCCCCGTGCACGTACCCCTGTGGTTCCCGCTCCTCTTTCCTGACCCTGATGCTCCCCTGCAGA
>CM052813.1:2607871-2653920 GCA_028533885.1 Nasua narica
CCTGATGCTCCCCTGCAGACCCCACTGCTTCTGCTGAGACTCTCACTGAGCCTGATGCTCCCCTGCAGACCCCCCTACTTCTGCTGAGACTCACCCTGAACCCCAGGTCGCAAGTGCCCCTTTGAGGGTGCAGCTGCACACCATCAGGAACTGTTTGCTTCTCTTTGCTCAGCATGATTTACAGGACCCCAGTTCAGAAACCTGAGGGGTAGCAGAAACAACTCTTCCCTTCCCATCCAGACGATGGGGATGTGTTCATTCATCAGTAGATCAGAGGGGAGAATAAAGAGGGCACTGGAAGGAGTGCCGTCTACGTGCCTGGTTGTTCAGCAGGGGGATTTCCTGCTCCTGCGTCAGGAGTCAAGGGACTCTTATTAAATGTCTGCCTTTGAATCAGTCATGATCCCAAGGTCCTGGGATGAGCCCTGCATCGGGCTCCTTGTTGAGCGGGAAGCCTGCTTCTCCCTCTCCCACTCCCCCTGCTTGTGTTCCCTCTCTCGCTGTGTGTGTGTCTCTCTCTGTCAAATAAATAAAATCTAAAAAAGAAAAAAAAAAGAGTCAAGGAGCCTGGAATCATGGAGGGAGGGGGTCTGTGTCCTGACCCGTGTTGAGGCACCGGTGGTGTTCCCCTCCGTTGGTGAAAACAGGAACACTTCGCAAAAGGTGAAGGATGGCTTACTGTGGACATAGTTTCGAGCTCACGGACCTCTTGAGCTGGTCTCAGTGCTCCCAGGTGTTCAGAGGGCATTCTGAGCACAGCCATGCACACCTTGCACACACACGTGCATATTTACACAAATGCTGTACTTTGTACATTGCTCCTCCCTCTCCCCTCCCCCGACCTCTCTCTCTCTCATGACTGACTTCTTTCGTTTACCATGTTTTCCAAGCTCACCCATGTTACAGTATTTATCACGACTTCATTCCTTTTTATCGCCAAATAATTTTCCATTGTGCATTAGAGTATTTTACTCATCCCTTCGTCAGCTGATGGATATTCGGTTTATTTTTACCTTTTGGGGGTTGTGAATATTGCCCTCTGAACATTTGTGTGCCGGTCTTGTGTGGACACATACACATACACAGCCGGGAGCGGAATGACTGGGTTACGTGAACTCCATGTTTAATCTTGGTGGATCAAAGCCATCGCACCATCTTCTCCTTCTCCTTCTCAGCGCAGCGTGAGAATTTCTCTGCTTTTTGGCCATTTTTATATCTTCTTTGGAGAAACGTCTACTAGGTTTTTTTTAATTATTGAGTTCTAGGAATTCTTTTTCGATTCTACATACAAGACCTTTCCCAGAGGTATAACGTGCAGATTTTTCCCTCTTTCCCTGAGTTGTGCTTTCACTTCCTTGATGGCGTCCTTGGAAGCTCAAGCATTTTTCATATTGGTAAAGTCCCATTTCTCTATTTTCTTTTTGCCTATGCTTTCACATCTGAAGAAACTGCTTCCTGAACCAGGGGCATGAAGATTGACCTCTTGTGTTTTTTTCTGTGAGTTTTACAGTTTTAGGACTAACGTTTTGATCTTTGATCTATTTTGAGTTGGTTTTTGTACAAGGTATTGGATGAGGGTCCAGCTTTATTCTTTGCATGTGGCTGTCCAGCTGTCCCAGCATCATTTGTTAAGAAGACTGTTCTTTCCCTGCTGAATTATCTTGACACCTGTATGGAAATTCTATTGACCGTAATCACGAGGATTTATTTCTGGTTTCCCAGTTCTGTTCCATCAATAGAATATTGATCTGTATCTTTCCTTATTCAAGCACGACACAAGTCTTGATCACTCTAGGTTTGTAGTAAGTTTGAAATGGTGAAGCATGAGTCTTCCAATGTTGCTCTGCTTTTTCAAGATGGTTTTGGCTATTTTGGGTCCCTTGAATTTCCATGCAAGATTTAT
The DNA here is from genome assembly GCA_028533885.1 of Nasua narica. Lineage (NCBI taxonomy): Eukaryota > Metazoa > Chordata > Mammalia > Carnivora > Procyonidae > Nasua > Nasua narica. The sequence continues at coordinate 2,609,775 of CM052813.1, forward strand.
TTATTTATTTGAGAGAGTGAGAGAGCCGCGTGGAGGGGCAGAGGGGGAGAGAGAGAGAGAGAGAGAAAGAGTCTTTTTTTTTTTAAAGATTTTATTTATTTATTTGACAGAGAAAGAGATGACAAGTAGGCAGAGAGGCAGGCAGAGAGAGAGGAGGAAGCAGGCTCCCTGCAAAGCAAAGAGCCCAATGTGGGGCTCGATCCCAGGACCCTGAGATCATGACCTGAGCCAAAGACAGAGGCTTTAGCCCACTGAGCCACCCAGGCGCCCCGAGAGAGAAAGAGTCTTAAGCAGAATTGGAACTCAGCACAGAGCGCAGTGCGGTGCTTAATCTCATGACCTTGAGATCACAACCTGAGCCAAAACCAAGAGTCAGAAGCTTAAATGACTTTACCACTCAGGTGCCCCTTCATGCAAATTTTAGTATCAGTTTGTTAATTTCTGCGAAGAAGTCAGCAGTGATTCCTATAGGAATCGTCTTGAATCTGCAGATGAATGGGGCAGGGAGCTGGACCCCATGGGGCAGAGGACCAGGCGAAAGGCAGGGAGGCCTTCCTGCTGGTTCAGGGACCTCTCTGGGGGAGCAGAGGAGCTCATGCCTAGGCCTGTGAGGCTCAAAGATGTCAAGGAAGCATTTGAAATTTTAGGCCCAACAACAAGGATGTGCTCCTGGCCTAAGGCAAGGCCCTGGGGGTCTCACGTGGCAGACAGACCAGGATGCCTCTTCCAGAAACCAGGGTGGACGCGCAGCGGGAATACGTCCTCTTCGGATCCGCCTGTCAAAACTAGCAGCAGATGTGCTACCGTGCGCTCCGGGAGTCCGTCCCGACTTGCTCTCTTTTCTGAGCTGTGTTATCAAACAGAGGAAGTCACTCCGAGAGAGAGAACACCCGACGTCTTAGATGTTTTAAATAATGCCCGGGATTCTTAGTATGTGTGAAACCCTTTTTATATGTATGTTTATAAGCCGTTTGTTCGACCGTCCATAAACTTGGTCTAATTACACTGGGTTGTTTGTCTATTTTTAAAAATCGACTTACAGGTGTTGAAGTAAATATATACTCTGAATATAAATCCTTTGTGGACACAGTGCATGTGCTCTCTCATCCTTTTTCTTGGTTTGCAGTCTTTCGTTGTGTGAAGTCTTACATTTTTGATGCAGCCAGAGTCACCACGGTCCTATCATGTCTGTGCTTTGTTTCTTTCTTCAGAAGGTCTTCTGTACCCCAGTTTTGTAAATTGTGCTTCTATGCACAATTCAGAGTATTTTTTCCTGTTTCTTGTACAACGTGAGATAAGATCTGACTTTCTGCTGTAACCGTTCCAGGAATCTCTATTTTGTTCCATGGTTTCATGCGTCAACTCCGTGCCAACCTTTCAGTTGCTAGGATGTGTGTACTGTATCATGTAAAATATATATACATACGGTTATTCGTGCTTTTCTATCTGGCAGGAACGTTTTCTCCTTTGTCTCTTCTTTCAAAAACTTTCTTGGCTACTCCCTTACATTTTCTTTTCCTAATTAAATTTAGAATAATCTTGTCCAGTTTCTTAAAAAAATTCTCATGATGTTGTATTAAATTTATAAATTAAGTTACAGAGATTTGAAATCATTCATGAACAAGTCACCAGGAAGAAAGATGTAGATGTACTTTCCCTAATTCTCCAGATAATTTAGTGTTTGTATGTTGGTAGAGTTGTAAGTCAGTGGGTAGGTCATGATAACATAGGAGAACAAATTCAATATTTTACAATGAACATTCTTTCTAGATTTCAGCAAATAAATATAATTTATATTTGTATGTAACAAACATCCTAACATTTCAGCAAATATAGTTTATAAATCATCCTTGAGTTTATAGGTTAGCAACCTATTTGGTTATAAATTGAATATTACAGGGGCATTCTACTCTTACTTATTAAACATTTAAGAAGAAAGGTGATTATGTATAAGTTTAAAATGAAGAATCTTGTTTCTTTTTTTAAAAAAAGTTTTTATTATTTGACAGAGAGAGAGAGAGAGAGAGATCACAGGTAGAGAGGCAGAGAGGCAGGCAGAGAGAGAGGGGGAAGCAAGCTCTCTGCTGAGCGGAGAGCCCAATGTGGGGCTCGATCCCAGGACTCTGAGATCATGACCTGAGCCAAAGACAGAGGCTTAACCCACCAAGCCACCCAGGCACCCCAAGAATCTTGTTTCTTTGCTCTACAATTATTTGTCAATTTTTCAGGACCACAGGATGAAGACGTTCCTAGGCTTCTCTATCTTAGTTATTAGCTAAATATCCTAAATATTGGCCTTTAAGTCAAATACAGAGTGAGCTGATTCTTTCTCTTAAGGTTTCTTACTAAATAACTTCACACACAGGTGACCACACATGACTTAGAGTTTTAATTATCATTTTAAACAAAATGAATTTACATTTGGGGAGTTTTCTGTTTCTACAACACCAAGTCTTACTGTGTGGGTCATTTACTCATTTATATAGGCTGTAGGAACCAAGGACAGGCAGCCCCAAAATGCACCACTTTGGCCTATTGATGATTTTCAATAAATGTTAGTAAGAGACAGTTTGTGGAAGAAGACACAGACCCTTCCCTGAAATTAGGAAATAAATTAGGAAATAAATATTCCATGCGAAAGGTGCCCTCTCTGCTCCAAGAGGGAAGGAGACATCCTTGTCACCAGAGGGGGGACATCTGGAGCCCAGAAGGCTTATATAAACAACCTTGTTACTTTTACTAATTTACTATCCCAGCCCAAATGCTGCTTAGAATCCTTACTTCTTGAAGCTCCCAAAGTTAGGTGTTTTTTGTACTGTCAATTCTTCACAGAGCTATTATCTCTTTGCCTAAAAAATATAAAATATTCTCTTTTATATTTTATAAAATATAAAATATCTCTTTGCCTGTCATGGTCACTTCTGTAAGCCTCAATTTCATTACTGGGCCTCCGTGTGCGCATGGTAAAACTGGGCTATTTCTCTTGTTAATCTCACTCTTGTCATTTTGATTCTTAGTCCAGCCAGAGGGGCTGTGAGAAGTAGGGGAAGGTTTTTTCCTTCTCGTCAAGGCCTTTTGTATTTTGAGTAAGCTATAATTTTTCATATGAATCTTGCATATTTTTTATGAGGCTCCTAGGATTTTGTAACTTTTGTCATTGTGAATGGATCCCTTTTATTCTGAGATACTACCTTACACCAGTTAGAATGGCCAAAATCAACAAGACAGTAAACAACAAATGTTGGAGAGGATGTGAAGAAAGGGGAAGCCTCCTCCACTGTTGGTGGGAATGCAAGTTGGTGCAGCCACTTTGGAAACACTGTGGAAATTCCTCAAGAAATTAAAAATAGAGCTACCCTATGACCCTGCCATTGCACTACTGGGTATTTACCCCAAAGATACAGATGTAGTGAAAAGAAGGGCCACATGTACCCCAATGTTCATAGCAGCAATGGCCACAATAGCCAAACTGTGGAAAGAGCCAAGATGCCCTTCAACAGATGAATGGATAAAGAAAATGTGGTCCATATATATAATGGAATATTATGTTTCCATCAGAAAGGATGAATACCCAACTTTTGTATCAACATGGACGGGACTGGAAGAGATTATGCGGAGTGAATTAAGTCAAGTGGAGAGAGTCCATTATCTTATGGTCTCACTTACGTATGGAGCATAAGGAAAAACATGGAGGACATTGTGAGAAGGAAGGGAAGGGTGAATGGGGGAAATCGGAGGGGGAGATGAACCAGGAGAGACTGTGGACTCTGAGCAACAAACTGATGATTTTGGAGGGGCGTGGGGTGGGGGGTTGGGGGAGCCTGGTGTTGAGTATTGAGGAGGGCACATATTGCATGGAGCACTGGGTGTGGTATATGAACAATGAATCTTGGAACACTGGGAAAAAAAATAAAATTAATTGAAAAAAAGAAAAAGGAAAAAAATGTATATAAAGATACTAATTTTTAGACATGTTATTTCGATCACCTTGTTGAGTCATGTTACTACCTATAAAGGTTTTTCGATGAGTCCCTGTGATTTTCTAGCTGGATGATCACAGACAGTAAACAGGTGACTCCCTTCCTCTTTGTTGACAACGTGGATGTCATTTCTCTGGCGAGGACCTCAAATATCCTGTGGAACAGCGGCAATGACAGTGACCATCCTCGTGTTTCAGAATTTAATAAGAATTCTGGTATTTCTACTTAAGTGTTCAGAGGTTTCTGCCAGATGCATTTGTATCAAGTTAAGGGTTTTTCTAATCTAAGTTTATTAAGAGTCTTCCCCCCACCAAATTTCAGATATGTGTTTAATTTTGGTTTTGTATTATCAGTTAAGATGGTCATTTCCTCTCTTTTCATCTGCTGGTTTATTACCTTCACAGATAACATCCTTGAAGTCTTGGGATACGGTCTGCTTGGCCTCGATGTATTATTTTAGTACGTGCAGGTTTGGTCTGATAGTGCAGTGAGGCCACGGAATAGAGTGTGGGCGGTGAAGACTCACAACCATCACTTGTCACATGCACTGGCCACAACTGGCCTATGGCCACACTCACTCACACAGGAGAGCAGAGGTGCAGGGGCCGGGTATGGATGACCATTAGGGATGTCTGTCCTTCAGGTGACCTTACCATTTTTCAGCCCAGTTGGGAGGAAGAGGGGGAGCTATTCATAATTATGCCCAGATGACAGGTGTGTTGGGCTTTTAATATACATCTTTATTAATTTTAGCCAAGGGTGAGTAATTAGCGCCCAATTCAGGTCCACCTGGAAACTGCGGCGGTCGCGTTGGCTGGAGATGGGGTCTCTGCCGACAGATGAGGCCAGAACGAGGTGCGCTGGACTAGCGGCCGGTGCCCTGGCGAGCAGAGAGGAGTTTGCCCATGGACACGCGCAGCAGGGAGACCACCCGTGACGGCCGCTCGTGCAGTCGCTCTGCCTGAGCTCAGGGGCGCCAGCGGGGCCGGAAGGTGACAGAGGAGAGAGGGTCCTCCCCTGGAGCCCCTGGGGGCTGCGTGGCTGCCAGGCCCCGACAAAACCCTGATCTCACACTCTGGCCTCCAGAGACACGCAACAGAACATTGCTGTCACCTTGAGCCACTTGCTACAAGGAACGGAAGCCTAGGGCAGTGCATACAAGGTTCTCCAGGCCAGAGACAGGCCCCTCCGGAGAGGCTCGCGGGGCACTAGCACACGCGAGGCAAGCTGCTGGGAGTTCTTCTGACGTCAGCACGGGACACTGCGCAGGAGGGACGAGGAACAATGATTTGTTTTTCTTGCTTAGAAAGGGAGCGAGGCACCCATTCCTGCCCCCTCTGAGAGGGTCTCCTTGGAAACACAATGGGCCTGAGTCCTTAATTCAACACTTTGATGTGTAAATAAAATTTTCAGGAGCCAGATAGCCATGTGGGGTGTGTGTGTGTGTGTGTGTGTGTGTGTGATGTATGTGTGATGTGTGCTTGTGTGTATGTGTGTGCATGCGGGGGTTTTGGTGTGTGTGATGTGTGCATGTTTGTGTGTGATGCGTACGAGTGTGTGATGTGTGCGCACATATGCATGTATGTATGATAATATGTAGGGGGTGTTTGTGTGTGTGGTGTGATGTGTGTGTGTGTATTGTGTGTGTGTGCACATGTGCATATGTATGTGTGTGTGGTGTGTGTCTCAGCTTTTAGACTTGGAGTTCCCTCAATGGTGAGGCTCACTCTTCCTAGAAATGTCCCCACCTGGGGAGATGGCTTCTCCTCTTTTTGCCCTCTGGGGGGTTTTGTGTAGGAACCTAGGCTGAGCTGTAACATTTGGCTTTTTGGGGGGAAGACAAGGGAAGTTGTATTATCCTCCGGATCAAAGAAATTACTAGACAGGAGGCTAGCGCTGCAATCCTCGTGGCACGTGAGGAATCCAGGAAGCAGGACTCTGCAGCAGTGCCCAGGAGTCCAGGCGAGGTTTACTCCCCCACGAAGTGTAACGGGGCCACGGTCGCCCTCCCATCACAGTGCACATAAAGCTGGAAATGAACTACACACACACACACACACACACACACACACGTGTGCATGCTTGCTGAAGATTCGGGAATTTATGAAACACTCAGGAGAAGAATGTCAAAGAGGAAAGTAAGCTGATGTAGAAACCTTTGCACCATAACCTGGGAAACAACAGTAACAGCCTCCAAGTATTTTATTACGGGCAGTAATAGTAACCGAGAAAGATCCAGGCAAACTACTTTAAAAAACACTGTCGACAAGCACGGCACCCTTATGAATACAAGAAAACCAGGTAGTAGTTAGGAGAGAAGATGTTGGCCCCCAACCACACAAAACAATGTGTTTGCAGCTTGCAAGAGATGAGGAGAACTAAAGTCATCAACATTAGAAATGCAAACGGAGTTATAAAACCAGATTAAGAAGAGAACATTATGTGCACATCCAGGCTAATAAATTTGAAAACTTAATAAAATGAATAATTTTCCAGGAAAAAAAACTGACTCAGAAAGAAATGTCTGAATAGACTAAAAACAATTTAAAAATTGAAATAGTTAACAGAGTTCTTTTAAAAAACAAAAGCTTCCATTCCTAAATGATTTTGCAAGAGCAAACTTGAAAGTTTGAAGGAATAAATAATTTCAACGTAGAAAGATATTTTAAAAACCTCCCTAACTCATCAATGATGAATAATGTATGTACCAAAAGTTAAATCCTCTAGTTCCGCCAACTCCAAAACTATAGATCAATTTTAGTTAAGACTATGGTAATGTTTATTGCTGTGTAACAAATTAGCCCCAAATTTGGTGGCTCAACACACTTGCTATCCGAGGGTCTCTGCAGGTCGGGAGTCCAGGGTGGCTGGCAGGGTCCTTCCTAGGCAAGACCGCAGTCAGGGTACTGGCGGGGCTGGGGTCGTGTCAGGGCTCGAGGGGAGAGGGTCTCCTTCACCTCATTCATGCGGCCGCCACCCTCAGATTTCGGCCGGCAGGCAGCTCCGGGTGGCCTCTCCAAAGGGCATGTCTCTCAAGCACGGCTGTGGGCTTCGGCAGAGGAGGGAGGGCGGAAGGAGGGTGCCCCCAAGGGAAGCCAGAGTCTCTTTGGAACCTGAGGCGGATGGCACCATCGCCCCTGCCTATCTGTTCCCTAGGATCACGAGTCCGGGGTCTGGTCCCTCGGAGTGGAGGGAATTACACGACCGTCCAGATACCGAGGGTGGGAGTCCCTGGGCCGTCTCAGAGGCTGCCTTCCACAAATTAGCTAATTTCTGCCTCCAAGATGACTGCATCAAACTCACGCAACAGGAAAAGAATAAGCCACCATAGCAAACAGGACTGGAGCCAGAAATGACACAATATGAAGACCCTCTTCACGCAGCACATCGCTTCCTTCCCTCAACTCAAACACACGTGCTGAGATTCAGCCCTCATCGTAGCTGCTGAAAACCTCCGCTGAGAGGTGACCCCGTCAGGCCGACCCCTGTCTGGTGAGGGGCTGGATAGAGCAAGCCGGTGACCCGCGGGGTCCTCGGGTCATTGCCGTCTCACAGAGAGGCCACTCCGAATGTGACAGGTGTCCTAGGGGGATGCTTTCCCTGCTGCAGGGCTTTCCCCCTGTGGGGCAAGTGTGAAATGGGACATCTGCGTGACAGGTGTCCGCGGGTGTTGCTTGGAGTCGACAGTGAGAAAGAAAAATACGCGGACTCTGCACAAAGGTGGTGTTGAGTTGAGTTCCCGGGTGGACAGGGGAAAAAAAACCCAAGTGAGGGACCCGCCCCTGGCGGACGCGCCCCGAGGAACTGTCAGAGAATCACGGAGACACGGGCAGGTTAGAGCAGCGACCGTTTACCAGCACACGTGTGTTTGTTGGCGTGAACCACGGAACGAGCACCACAGACGGATGGTGTACACGGCACCGTCCCTTCTCCTCCTGGAGGCCGGAAGTCCGGGATCCACGCGTGGGCGGGGCTGGTCTCCCCGGAGGCCTCTCTCCTGGGCTTGTGTAGATGCCGTCTTCCCCCCGGGTCCCCGCTGGTCGTCCCTGTGTATGTCTGTGTCCTCATCCTCTCTTCTTCCAAGGACCCCTGTCAGAATGGATTAGGACCCACCATAATTACCCATTCGAACTTAATCCCTTCTCTGCAGACCCGACCTGCAAACAGAGTCCGTGCTGAGCTCCTGGGGGTTCAGGCTTCACCATACAGATTTTAGGGGGAGACCCACGATTCAGCCCATACGGCCCAGGAGGCAGCTTCTGGGAAGACCTGCTTCCGGATCAATACAACCCAAGGTCAGGACAGATCCTTCCTGGGCATGACAGAATGCTCCCCCGGCTCAGGCCCCCTCAGGCCCCGGCGGCTGGGAGCTCAGGACTGTGGCAGGAATGCTGCAGCTGCTCAGGGAGCTGGTCTGCAGGGTGGTTGGTGTTGGGGGAAGGGGAGCCCTGGCGGCCCTGCCGTTCGGGCTGAAGTGGGGTTCCACCCTGGACTCCTCCCGACATGGAGGGGTGGAGGCCCGGGGAGCAGGGCCAGGAGACACCCCTGGAGGGTGGCGTCTAAGTGATTGTGCACGGTCCTGCCCGCAGACCCTCTATGAGCGGGCACCCTTGGCATTGTGCAGCAGGGGAAACTGAGGCTGGGAGAGCTGCCTGGGGCCGCACACGCTCAGTCACCGTGGCCTCCGTGCCCCATCATTGGGAGGTTCTTCTGGGAAAGTGGCAAAATAGCTCCAGTTTCATCTTGGAGAAGGAACAAGTGAGCCACCGGCCGGGGAGCATCTTCTCAGAGCTGTGTCTAGGTGAGCATGTAATTGGAATATACGTAGAACAAAATGACTGGCAAAACCCCCTTGCAGTAGGCTTAAACCAGCACAAACGCCAGGAATAACAAGGCGGCGCATTCCTCTACCCATTGTTCCGATTTTATTCTTGGATTTCTTAAGCGAAGCTGCCCATGATACGATGCCTCTGTGGTCAGGACAGCCTGACCGAGAGACGGTGAGCCCACGCTGCCCTGGGGAGGCCGTCCAGCCGCCTGGTCCCGCCTACGAAGGGCCCCCCCAAACCTCGGCCCCGACAGTCTGAAATTCCAAAGGGCCCTTCCAGGCCTCCCGTGTCCTCCTTAGAGCTGCCAACCCCTAATTCCTGGTGTCCTTCCCCACGGGAGCCATCTACCCATCATAGGAGAGTTTATTCCATTTCCTAAAGGGGTAACCTCTCCCAGGGCTTAGGTACTGCTTTGGAGAGAACAAATGTTTTTACATATTTCCTTTTGTGGTGACAGAAGGAATAATCAAGGGAAAAAAATTGGACAAAAATAGAACTAAAATTAGTAACATTTCCCGGAAAATATGGGAAAAATCTCAACTTCCCTTGAAAATAAAATAATATAAATGTAAAAGAATGTAAAGAAAAATAAATTTAAAAGTACATAAAGGTACTATTCCACATTGTTTCAATTAGCTTATTGTTTGTAAAGAATAATATCCCGTGTTGAACGTTGATGTGGTTAACTTGATAAAAATATGTATTGCTTTTGGATAACCACTTTGCAAAGCAATCTGATATTTGTAATATAACACCTGGGTATAAAAATAGCAGGTAATAATAATAAAAAAAAGCAGGTAATAATCACCGAGTGCTTTTCCGAGATCAGCATTTTTACTCTATCATTTCACTAAATTTTTACAGGGATGCTGAGATGAGTACCTTTGTCCGTGTGATTTGACAGGTGAAGTTCAGGGAGGTTATGCTGGGAGCCCGAGGCCGTCCCGCTGGGAGAGGGGAGCCGGGATTGAGCCCCGGCAGGAGGACTTCAGCTCTACTAATTACGTGTCGCTCTATCTTCTGAACCACTAAATAGTAAAATAGATAAACAGAAGAATTGGGGAAAAAAAAAGAATTGAAGTGGTTTGACCATCGAGGCCATTATTTTTTAATGCTTTATTTATTTATTTGACAGAGAGAGAGAGAGAGAGAGAGAGGGAACAGCAGGGGAAGAGAGAGAAGCAGGCTCCCCATTGAGCAGGGAGCCCGACGTGGGGCTCGATCCCAGGACCGGGGATCATGACCTGAGCTGCAGGCAGACACTTAACCCACTGAGCCACCCAGGCACCCCCAACCATTCAGCCCAGTTATTGGCATATGAGAGGGATGGAGAAAAGAAAGTTTAAACCATTTAATTCCACTTGGAAATATAAATGGGACAGGAAGACAAGAATGCAGAATAAAAGACACGTTTCATCAGGCCGTGGGACTGTTTGGAGAGGGCTCTTCACAGAGGTGAAGTTAAAATGAGGCTGTCAGAGTTGGGCCTGACCCAGCAGGACTGGGGTCCTGGTAGGCAGAGGGCATCAGGACACAGGGACAGAGGGACGACCACGTGGGGACATACAGGGAAGACAGCCATCTACACGCCCAGGAGCGAGGCCTCAGGGGAACCGAGCCCTGCCCACACCGGACCCCAGACTTCCTGCCTCCAGGCCTGGGAGGTGATGAACTCCGGCTGCTGAAGGCGCCCGGGCTCTGGAGCTGCCCGATGCCAGCTGGCCACCGTGTATCCTGGTGACAGCCAGAGCACCCGAGGGCGGTCTGTCTAGTATCCTCGTTCTCTCTGCAGGCCTCTCCCCATCCTCCATCCCCCACCTTCCAGAACCCTGCACTTGCGCAGGTGGGGAAACCGGCGGACCAGCACGCCCGCCCCCCATCTGCAGCATCTCTAAATTGATGTCCTGCTGCCAGGAAACACATGAAACCTGCTTAGCCATCAATCAGGTAATTCAAGATGGGTCACCAAACAGGGTGCCTGTCTCGTTTCCACCAGGAAGAACCATCCATGGTTGGTTAATGGGCATCGAGGGGCCTCCGCCTCAGAGCGCAGCACCGCTGCGTGGACGGCATTCAGACGAGCCCGTTGTGGATGGTGGGGTCACTGGACGGGCTGGGAGGTGGGGGGAAGCAGCCGGCCCCGGCTCGGGCCCTCCCGTCCTCCTTGTGGTGCTCTGAGCCGTGCCGTTGGAGAAAGCACGCGATGCCGGCCCCCGTGGAAACCTTGGGAAAGCAAGCGATAGTGAGGTCTTCTGTTTACGTGCTCCAGCTTCGGGATCCGAATAAAGACCAAGAACACGCTTTATATCCCCGCCCTTGACGGGGCTGGTGCCATGGCCGAGGCCCGCGCCGTTCCCCAGGCCCCCCGCCCCGCTCACGGTGTCTTGCTATGGCCGTATTGAAATTCTTAATAATTTTGAAAAAGGGGCCCTGCTCGTTAACCAGAGATGGAAACAGCCTCCAAAAAGCAGTGCCTCGATTCCTAAGGGAAAGAAGCCGTGTGAGGAGGCTTTGTGCTCCGCGCCCCGGCCGCGCGACTCTCCCGGAGACGCGGACATCAGTAGAGGGGCAGGTGGGTGCCGCAGGGAGCATTGTCGGGGCAGCGAAACTGTCACGGTGGGTACGTGTCTTTTTATTTATTTTTTTTTAAGTATTCTCTACAGCCAACGCGGGGCTCGAACTTTCAACCCCAAGATCAAGAGTCGCATGCTCCCCCGACTAAGCCAGCCAGGCGCCCCATGGATGCAGAAGAGCGACCCTAATACAAACCATGGACTCCGGGGGACGATGTGTCGGTGTGGGGTCGTCCGCTGTAGCAACTGCACCGTCAGGTGGGATGCCGATGGTTGGGGGGTGCTGGGGAAGCCAGGGGCGTCTACGGGAAATCTCTGTACTTCCCCTCAATGGGCTGGGGTCCCAACGCTGCTCTAAGGAATGGAATCCGTTAAAACACAGAGCAACGCACCAGGGAGGGTCTGCATTTGGGCATCTGAAGGTCGCGGGGACCACCGCATAGAGGCTCCGGCTCCTCCCTGGTCTGATGAGGGGGCACCGCAGGGTCCTGGGCCCTCGCCCCAGCTCTGCAGCTGCGGGACGGTGGCACCGTCCCCTTTGACGAGGGAACCTGCAGTCCCCAGGCCTCATGAGCGCCGTCCAGCCTCCTGGAGTTGGGGGTTGTGGAGGTGGGGGTGGCACCAGCCCTGAGCCCGTCCTGGGGTCTGAGACGCACCGTCCCGAGCAGAAGGCTGAGCAGTCCCGGAGGTGTTTCTCTTTTTAATACAGTTTTGACAGAGATCAACGCCGCCGAGGGTTTCATTTACTTTTTTTCTGTCTTGTGGTTACTGTTCAGAGAATGGATTTGCTCTGTCGTCTGTGCTGGTGTTTTCAGGTACTCTCGTTTCTCGAGCAAAACTTACGTTTTCAGGTTTGAAACAAATCCAGACAGGCTGCCATTGGAACTTACCAGTCTTTCAAAACGCGTGATTCGTTTGATTGATTCATTTAATGTTGTTGATTAAAACTTAGCTTCCAGAATGTTTTCTCGTGAGGCACACATCTGGTCTCCGTTTCTGGAAGGCTGCGCGTCTGCACCGCCAGCCCGTGTGCGATGACCTCAGCCTGTCATCTTCCCCGGGAGAGAACGCAGACTCCGGGCCAAGGGCTCAGTGTGGCCGGCTTGGCTTTCAGTGGGATGCTCAAAGCGGGGGGAGAGAGAGCTCAGCTTTGGCAGGAAATGCAGAATCAGCGCTAAGAAAGCAAATGTTTCCCCGAATCCCAACCAAAGAGTGAGTTTCAAATGGATGGAGTAATGCAGTAGCCTTTGGGAAGAAAGCAAGCAAGCTTGCTTCGGAAAGTAGCCGAAAGCTCTTTTTCCCGTCCGGGCGGTCTGTGTGGCCAACGTAGAGAGGATAGAAGGCGATTCTGGTAAATTAGGGGCATACGTAGGTGACCCGAGACGTGCAGAGGCCCCCTGAGCACCTCGATGGCAAGATATGGATGCTTGAGGCAAACACAGTCTAACGGTGACTTCTCATTATGGGGCTCTTACCTGGCACACGGCAATAAATCCCACGCACATGGCAACGGGGGCCCGGGGTGCGGAAGCTCGCACAAGAGTCACTGTCTGGTGCTGGGGATGGGGGGACTGCCCTCACCATCACACTCCTCCCTGCTGGGGAGACCCGCTGCGGGTCAGGGGTCCTGCACCCCCACGTCTCTCCCTGGCCCTGGCACCCCCTCCTGGCGGGCACCGTTTCTGCTGGGATGTGCTGGAAGCCCCGGTGACAGAGGAGAAAGCCCCCGGCCCTGGGCTCACACTGCGCCCCCCAACCCCCCCCCCCCCCCCCCCGGCGAGAAAGTGGTGCCTGCAGGTGCTCTCCTGATTCTCTAGGACATTAGAGGCTTCCGAGCCTTCAGGTCAGCAGCTCGGTGGCTCCTGGAGAGCCCACAGGGGGGTTCTAGCTGGGCTGAGGCCTCCACGCCCCCACGGACGGGGAATCTCCCCTGCTCATCCTGTTCGTTCCACTCCCCAGCCCGCACTGCTCCTAGTGCTCCAAGGAAAATCTCAAGCCTTTCCAGATCGAGCGCGGCATCGAGTGACAATAATTCGAGATGGACAAGCTGGCAGGATCTCACTAAACGCAGGAGGGGCTGGGAGGCACCGGGGACAGAGTTCACATCTGAAGTGCAGGGAAATTCAACTCCAAAGCAAATCATCTTCTTGACCTCCCGCAAGGTACCGTTTCTTTGTCATTTCCCTTTCCTGCAAAGCAGTAACCCTGCAAAGGCCACCGTGGGGATTGATGGCCATGGGCTCTCACACTCCACAGTGGGGGGGGGGGGGGGCAGAGGTCCCCTCCCCCACTGCGCGCTAATGGCGATTACAGCCTGGTCATAACAGAAGCGATCAGCCCGTCATTTTTTAAGATTGCGTGACCGCCACACAGTAAAGAGCACAGATCTTGAGCACAGAGCTCAGGGAATGTCTGCTTGTGTCCCCGTCTCCTTAACCAGCGCCCAGATCCGGATGTAGAACATTACCTTCACCACTGCCTTCTTTCTATCCTCCTTAGGTTCTGGTACCAAGGCATGCAAATTAAGGTAGCAAAAGACAGATGAACTGGAAAGAGAAAAAAACAGAACTTATTTACAAGTGCAACATGTGTACTTCTCCCTCTGCAAAGCTGGGGATCCAGCATGAACTTGGGGGTCCTCTCTCAGTTGGGGTACATGCAACCAACATTGACAATGTTTCCCTTTCATGTCACCTCCCCTGGGTACCTCCTGTGATGGGCTGAGTTGTGTCCCCCAAAACTCTATGTTGGAGCCCTAATCCCCAGGACCTCGGAATGTTACTATGTTTGGAGGCAGGTTTAACGAAGTGATTAAGGTAAACTGAGGTCACTAGGGTAGCTTCTGATCCAGTCTGCCTGTTGTCCTATAGAAGAGGAGGTCAGGACACAGACACGCACAGAGGGAGGACCCCATGAGGACACGGTGAGGAGATGGCTCTGCACACTAAGGACCAAGGCCTCCGAGGAAACCAGCCCTCCCCGCACCTGAATCAAGGGCTTCTAGACTCCAGAACTGTGAGGGGTGATTTCAGCTGGCAAAGCCCCCCAGCCTGTGTGGTTTTGTTATGCAGCGCAAGCTGACCGATATACTTAGGAGGTCTCTGTCTCCCCGTTCCTGGCTACTGCCATGCTCCCCAACACTGCCGTCCTATGCCCGTTGTTGAAATGATCACGCAGGGTCCCCCCCACTCACGGCGACTATGTAGTCCCTCCAGAATTGTACCTACCTCCTCGAGCAGAATAGTTTGTCCACAGAAGCTTATTTGACCGAGCGCCGAATATAACACTGAAGAACAAATACTGCATCCTTCGGGACCGTCTCACACGTTTTGTCATAAAAATCTTCTCTCCCTGTTCTGGAAGCAGACCCGCCCTCGTTCTGCAAGCCTACCTCATCCTTGATGGCCCGCTGCCCCATTCAGCTCTGCGGGCGCCCACAGGAGCCAACGGCCCAGCACGTTTCACAGCATAAAATCAGGACCTTACCAATAAACTTGGCCCAAGGGATGTAAGGCGACCCATGGGCCAACTGTCCAGACAGAGGTTTCCAGGCCGTTCTAGGCACAATGCAGGCAACACGACCGCGCCTACAGGTCAGGTCATTTCTCTGCATCTGTAGGACGAGCGTATCCAGGGGATCTGAGTGCACGCCCATGTCCCCGGGCCAACCTGCCCGCTCTGCCAGGGTCGCTCCCCGCCTCACACACACGGGCCTGGCTGTGTCCGCTCCTGTGGCTGCTCTGCCCCCGCCCCCACTCTCCTCGTCTACACCTGCAGCCCGAGCCTCGGGTCCTCCCGCCAGGGCTGCCTCCTTGCCGCAGACCCCAGGGCTTCTCTCCACCACCGCTCCGGCCAGGGTGCTGGGATTTCAGAATTCACGCTCTCCCCACCCCACCCCCACCCAGACTCAGATGGGGCGCAGCCTGCGGTGCCTCCTGTTGCTCTCCTGGGACCCCCGGGGACCTCGCAGCCCCTCCCTCCTGAAGTCCTCCCTCGTCATCTCTCCCCCACCAGCAGCTCTCCTCAACCCCTTCTCCTTGTTTTGAAAGGGCCACAAAACAATTCCCATGGACGGTCTCTCCCGAACTCGCTGTGCCAGACTCCGCCCCCGCAGCCCTCGAGGATGGGCTCCTCCACGCTGCTCAAGCCGCCGACCCCGCCGCAGTCCTGGTCCTTCTGGACCATCTTGCACTGGACAGGTGTCTCCTCCTCTGCCTCCAGTACTTTCTCCCCACAGCCCCGGAAACCCTCCTGCTTGGCCCCCTCGGCTTGTCACCTGCCTGTCCGTCTGTGCTGGGCCCTCTGGGACTCAGGGTCCCCCTCCCTGGGAGCCCCTCCTGCCCCGGTGGGCTCGTCCCAGGCCACCTCCTGGCGAACTCCCACACTGTCACAGCCGGGTGGCACAATGGGGGGCACTTCCGTCGGATGTCCAACGCATGCCCCAGACTTGGCGGGCCAAGAAACCAGCTCACGTGTTTGCATCCCAGCAGCCTCACCGTGACCCCGAACCTGTTCAGCAAACTTAGCAGGTGTTGGCTCTGTCTTTCCGGGGCTGGGGCCGCAGACACTGGGGTCATCTCCTTCCCGTCTCTTCTCCAGAGCTCTTGCCCGCCGCATCAGAGGCCCCCCCCCCCCCCATGGCTGCCAGCTGCGGTCTGTGCACCTCACTCCCACATGCCCCGTGCCTAGCAGTGGCTGTGCCCAGTGGTCCTTACCTCCCAGCTCCGAGGCCTCCAGTCTCCAGAATGAAGTGGCTCCTTATTGCGCCTCATCAGACCCTCCCTGGTCTGATCCCTGACCTCCCTTGACCTAGCCCTTGTCTGTCTTCCCCACAGAGGGCAGCCCCCCAGAGCTGCGGTCCTCACCTGTTTGGGGGCTCCCCGTGCTCAGAGCCACATTCAGCATGTGACTTATTCCTTTAAATGAAGGAATTCCTTTAAATGAAATTCCTTTAAATGAAGAACTGAATCCTGCCTCCCCTTCTAGGTCTGGGACCCTGGGACTCTCTGGTGGCAGGTGTGGTCCCAAACCACGTATTTACCACCTGACCCTTTAGAGACAGAGCGCCACCCTCTGGATACCCTGTCCCCTGCACGACTGCTGGCTTCTACGCCTGGGACGGTCCCTTCATGTTCTTGTTTGACAGCTGGTGAGCTGGCTTGCTCTTTCTTTCTTTCCCTCTTCCTTCCCCTTTTCCTTCCTTCCTTCCTTCCTTCCTTCCTTCCTTCCTTCCTTCCTCCCTCCCTCCCTCCCTCCCTCCCTCCCTCCCTCCCTTCCTTTTTTCTGATTAATTTTCCTCCCTCTCTTCCTCTTACGTCTTGGGGGGGGGGGGTTGGATTCTGTCCAGAGCTCTCCACGCCCACCTTAATGCATGGCTTCTGGTTTTGGTGGTACGTTTAGTCATGTATGAAATGTCATCAGGCGAGGCAAACCGCATGAAAGTATTTAACAAACAGTGGCGTTTTCTGGAACTGTGGAAGGGTGTGGTTTCCGTCAATGGTTCCCGCTCAGTTTCTTCTAACACAGCTGCTTTCTGATCCGTCCACACTTGGCCATGTGAGAGGATCCACGGAAGCCTCTTCGGGAACTGGTCAGCGCACGGGTCCTCAGCTCAGTGGTGCTGCAGCAAATCTGGGCCTTGGGAACACGGCAGACATTCCATCAGCTGCCTCCAGGCCCCGCTATAACATTCAGGTCGTGTAGGATCGCCTTCAAGAGTCTCCATGCGGGCTCCAGCTGTGTTTCCTGCCATACTCAGTACTGTGGCTCTTCGACCACATGTCCCACGTTCCGTGACACTCGTCCCACTGAGAGATGGGATCCGCGCCCCACCCCTGAGCCCGTCAGGCTCCTAGAGCGTGAGGGATGTGGGCCACCCACTGCGACACAGGGCACAGCGGCCCGGGGCTCGGGTCAGCCCGACATCGCGGAGCCCGCTGCGCTGGGAAGGTAACTTGGGGGCGTTCCCGTCAGCCGTCAGCCCCGTGACTGCTCTGCTGCACACACGACTGATCAGGGCTCCAGCCCCCACGGGGCAGCTGCACCCCCGGGGGCCTTCCCTGAGCCCCCGGCCGCCGAATCAGGAACGAAAGAGGACGGTGGTAAGTGCAGCAAATACGGACCAATCTCAGGGACACACGAGCTCACCGTTCTTAGGAAGCCCCGCAAAACGTCTGAATGGAATAGGAACAAAATGGAAAGAGGAAACTTCAAATTAATGACATTAGCTTTGTTCCGGGTGGCACCATGTCGGCTGGGACCCAAGAGGGGCCGGGTCCACACGGCCTTGGCGGGTGCCCTCCCAGCCTGCACACCCGAGCCCGGTGGCCACGCGCTCGCCACACTGCATGTTCATTGTTACTCATTTCCGTGAATGACCCCAACCTCGCTGCCATGTGCCTTGGCCTACTCTCGGCCCGCGTGCGCGGCCTGCACGTCCTCCCTGTCTCAGTTCTTGGGGTGTTTTCAGCGCTAGGGTCCCATGGAAGCTCCCTGTAAACACGTGTGTCAATGTGGCACCGACTGTCCTGATGGAACCCAGTTCCCTGGGTCCGTGAGTGACTCAATGCTCGTGGCTGATATGCCTTTTCCAGACATTATCACTGACATGAGGACATAAATCTCAAACGTTCTTCTGGAGAGCCTGGACCCTCTGAGCTGATGTCCTCCCTACTCCGGCCAGAGAAAAGGCGATTTTAGGCTAGTGACAAGGAAGAGGGGGGCTTCTGGCTTGGGGACCCCCTCTGTGACCTGGTGTGGCCTCCACACTAAGTCTGGGTTTGCTCAGAATTGAATTTTGAGACAAGCACTTAAAGACGGGTGGCTAACTTGGGGGGGCAGGGAGCACCCTGAGGTGGGGGAGCGAGATGGGGAAGGAGTGCTGTGAAACCCGCAGGGGAGACCGGGGAGATTCCTGGGGAAACCCACCCTTTTCAGAATAATGCTTAAAACAAAAACACTTAGGATTACAAAGAAAATCCTATGATTCAAAATCAGGGTGGGAGGATAAAGAACAAATGTGCGATGCAGTAATATAGACGCTATGGCGGCAACGAGCGCCAGCGGTGGCCTAACGAGCGCCGGTACGTTATAGCGTGACCAGCTGGAACAGTGTTTCGGGCTGAGTTTGCTGTCTTGGGCCAAGCGCGCAGGGGCCCGACCCTGTGGGGCGTTTCACCCACGCTCACAGTGCAAGGAAGCCCGAACGACAGTGACAAGTCAGTGAAAACACTAACATAACCTTGCCGGTGCATGACCTTGGGCGGCTGAATTCCGCGCACGGAGCTCAGGGCAGAGCCTCCGGCCCACGCAGAAGAGACCACGAGGCCCGGTTCGGCCTCGCCTCCCCCCGCACAGCAGCACCCCGCTGCAGACGGCCTCCTGGGGTCCCACCGGCCTCTCCCCACTGGCCTCTCCCCACCGAGAAGGTCTAGACTCGGCTCGTCTGCTTTCCTCTGGAGCCCCAGCCTCGCAGAAACACAGGCGGCGGGAGACAGCTGGCGGGAACCGTGTGACAAGCACTAGGGCACCGCGCCAAGCGGACGCGCGCAGATGCGTGCGCAATCAAGAATTCCAGAGCGGTGGGAATCACGGTCTTCCCAGGGAGTGGCAGAGGCCCCCGTGCGGCCCGCGCGGGGGCTGGCGAGGGTTGTGTGGCCAGGACTGTGCGGCAGGAGGCGCCCCGCGGATCAAATCTGAAGATGGGCCGAAGGACGCCCTGACTGCTGGCTCAAGGCGGGCCTCCCTTTTCCAGCAAAGTCTGCAGCAGCAGTGCAGCAGTAATGGAGACCAGATGGAAAATCCGGGGAGACGCCGGGAGCGCCAGGGGTCGGAGTTCAGGAGCATTTCTGGAAAGAGAATAAAGGGTGTGTTTTTTGGGTCTGATTTTCACATGCCTGAGCTATGTAATCAGACAAATATTTGTGGATGTCCTCCAGCGCTGCACAGCCGCCAGGAAGAGCCCGCAGCGGAATGTTCCCGCATACCAGTCTCCCTGCTGGCCCCAGACTGCCCTGCAGTTGACCCTAGCCATCGGGAACTGCACATTTTCCCCGGGAACCCGCGGTGTCACCCACACCGGCTGTGCCCTGGGCCGCACTGTTTG
Source organism: Nasua narica (assembly GCA_028533885.1). Classification (NCBI taxonomy): domain Eukaryota; kingdom Metazoa; phylum Chordata; class Mammalia; order Carnivora; family Procyonidae; genus Nasua; species Nasua narica. The sequence goes on from CM052813.1 coordinate 2,629,261, forward strand.
CACCCGACCCCTCTGTGTCCTCGTCTGTGCTCCGGGGCTTCCTGGGGTGGGGGCGTGGGGTGTAGACACTGGCTAAGCGCCCCGTGGACCCCTGGGGGGCATGGTGGGCGTGCCACTCTCCTTGGGGTGCAAGCGGCGTCACAGGGGGGCCTGGGAGGGGTCCCAGCCTGACGCTTGCGCACTCCCTTCAGCGGCGTCTGCAGCTGTGTAAACCTGGAAACTCGGGAACTTGCCGCCCTGACTTGGGCCCTGAGGGTGGAGCCTGATGTGCCGCATTCCTGAACGCTTGGGTCCTCCGGGTCCCTGCAGCCGCGTCTGGCTGGTTGCCGGCGAGGAGCCGCATCGCGCGTTCTGAGATGCACGGTTATTCCCAACCGGAAACCAGCCAGCAGGTGAACTGCGATGTCACCGCACCAGCAAAACCTCTGTCAGTGCATTGGTGGTGACACCAGTGGGTGACGTTTAAGCCCCATTTGGGTGTCTCTGATTTTACCAGAGTCCTATCTCCTTGCAACATTGAAAGGAGAAGGTATTTTTGGCGCTTCCGCCTGCCTGCCTGTCTAGGCAGCCCGGGGCGGGGGGGTGGAGCGGAAGGCAGAGGGCAGCCTTCCACCTCACCCGGCTGTCGCCCAGCTTGGAGATACCCCATGTGGAGACCTGCGGGTGACCTCCAGCAGCAGCGGCTCCGCTAGAAAGATAACAAGGCTTTGGACTCAATGAAACAGGAACTACTGGGAAGCTGCCTTATTCTTGTGGCTTCAGAATATGCTGTGAGACCTCATGGTGGCAAAGAGGTCAAGGGCTGGCGTAGATGGGGACCCGTGTCACATGACCCCAGGCAGGCTGCCAATGCGGACAGCAACCAGGGCCTTCCCAGGGAAGTCACCTTGAAGACGCGTGAGTCCGACTGCCAGGACTTTGAGGCCTGGAGAGGGCTTGGCACGTAGTAGGTGCTCAGTAAACATCCGTGAGCACCTGAAGGTCTGGTGAAGAGGAAAAGAACTGAAGTATCTGAGTTTTGTGCATTTGGTGCCAATCTGTTGTTTTTGACTGGCATCATCTTCCCCTGTTTTAAAGTGTTTTATCTTTCCTGCCTCGGTGCTGCCCCTTGCCTCGGGGCCCTGTGCTCCGTGGGGCTTGGGTGGGCCATCCCCCACATGGCTGGGGATTCGACACAAGTAGGCCCCCTCAGTGCTCCCTCCCGAGGAGGAGCGACTCTGGCCACATGCACAACGATCTTGCACTCCGAGGGCCCCTGGGCCCCCTGCCTGCCCCCTGCCCGCCCCACGCCTGGACTTCAACCCTCCCCACTGGTTCTATGGGATATCCGGGTTCCTAGGATGAGAAACCCATTCTCATCCTGTTTAAGCAGAGTTGGTTTCCACTGCCCCATCCAGCTGAAAAATACGAGTTGACAAAACAATGTGCATTCAATGTGGATTATATCTTTCTCCCAAATAGCCCTTATGAGGGTGGTGATGCTCGTGACGTGCTAGAAGCAGGGAAACATCCCAGTGCTGGACGCACGCTGGGCTCGGAACCCGCACCACATGTGAGGTTTGTCCAGCAGCTTCCTGGTGGTTCCTGCTCTGCTCGCTCCCGGAGACCCTCCCTCCCTTCTGCGGGGAGCATGGTGCGAGCCCCTGGGCCCCTCACTCCAGCTTGCATGCCCGCCGCGGGTCTGCGCGGTTCCCAGTCAGGGCCCGCATCCTCACTCCCGGGGCCCCCAGACCCTCCGAAGTTGTAGGCACAATTGCATTTGTGAGCACCGCGTTGAGTAGTGTGGCCACGGTTTTGTTCAGATCCTCGAAGGTTTGTTCCCTGGCCCGCAAACGAGGCCCTTGTCGACAGAAGAGCATCTGTAGTCCGCCACGTGCGTACGAGCCCTCCTGTGACTTCTGCTGCCTTGGATTTATGGAATACCTCGTATTCTACAAATCCCACAACTGCGAAGCCCTTTCAACTCTTAGAATGTGCTGGGGGTTTTATGATTCATATTACTGTACCTGCGGCCCCTTCCGGAATGTTCTCCCTAGACAGCTTGTTTGCCCCTTTCCAAATGGCACCCTCTCCCTCATCCTTCAGGGCTCCATCCAGCAATGACGCCTTCCGCAGAGGCAACCCCTAGAAAGGACCGTCTCTCCTGGACATGACTTCATTACTGTCCACGTGGGTGTGACGCTGCCCACGTCCCATCCCCGATTCCTCTGTATCTAGATCCCCCTTGCCACACCCTGTATTTTCTCGGTGCCCCAGCACACTGCTGGCCACATGGCAGGTCTCAACAAACACAAGAAATACAAAAGTATTAATACCTTTTCCTCTGGAATTCCCAGATTACTTTATCTTGGCTTCACCAGGCCTGTGTGATGGGTAATGGTGGGTGGTCTTTGCTGGCCTCTGCAGAGTGGAGGTCATCTAAGGGGGGTGCACTGTGACTGATGTCTGATTTACGAAAGAGGAGAGAAATTTCATTTCCTTTAACAGGAGCCCGTGTCCTGTACCAACCCCTGCTTATCTGTGGGTTTCCACGGTGCTGTGGTCGCCAACTTCCACAATGGCCCCAATAAACCCCATCTCCTATTTTCATGTCCTTGTGGAGTCCCCTCCAACATGGGGACAGATGGGTCCATGGGACCATTGACATAGGGTACAAGTGATGGCACGTCACTTAAGTGATTAGGTCAGAGGAGGGACTAACTTCTGACAGGTGCCCCCCCCCCCCCATCGCTTGCACTGGGGAAGCTGGCAGTCACTTCGTGAGCAGCTTGGCAGGGTGGCCTACATGGGGAGGAACTGATACATCAGGCCAGCAGTCAGTGGGGGCCTATGTCTGGCGACAACAGTGTAGACTGAACTCCTCTGGCCCCATGCAGGCCTTCAGATGAGACTGTAGCCCCAGCCGTTGCCCAAGCCAGGAACCCCCAGGCCAGCCGCCCCCTGGTTCTCACCCCGGAGACTGTGGGTCTTGGAGTTATATAGCCGTGACTAACTAAGGCAGTCTATATGAAAAGTTACAGAGGTTTGCATTATGATTGGCATTTACGAAGTATTCAAACCACCATGAGATGATTATCATGACCCTTTCCAGAGAATGAAAATTAGGTGATTTGGGAGACTGACCTACGACTAGAAATCAGAGCTTCAGGGTTCAGCACCTGGTGAATTTCTGGTCTTTCTTTTGGTTTGGAATGAACGAGAACAAATCCTTCAAATTTGCTGGCGGTCCAGGTGTGTGTGGCGGCTGCTTTTGCTCATTGAACTCTATTCTGCATCCTTAGAAGGCAGACACTCGGATGAGGGGGAAGCAGGCACGGAGCAGGGAGCATCTGGGACGTGGGGGCGGAGGAGTGTGGGTCCCTGGGACTGGGGCTGACCATCAGCACCGATGCCCACCGCAGCATCCCACATCCGCCCGAAGCGTCCCTCATCCAGGGCTGTGGTTTGTTGGCCTTGGCCATGCACAGCCGTGGTCCTCCTGTAGCAAGAAGACCTGCAGCCACAGCCGTCCAGAGTGCGTCTGGTACATCTGTGCTCGTGGGCTCGTCCTGAGATGGGAAACTCGTTCCAGCTGAAACTCATAAAACTTAGCTTGGGAATGAAATTTAAAACAGAACAAAAGAGCTACAGGCCTTCCCCCCTTCCCTCACCCAGCAGGACTATATATTTTCAGAGAGACTTGATCTCTGACTTGAATTACATGAAAAGACATAACGGAGATTTTGAGTATACGGGAAATGTGGACCGTTGTCCCAAAGGGGTGTTTCCCTTTGATTTGGTTCCCATAGTTCTGAAGGTGGAATGATCCCGAAAGGCGACGGCTGGGGATAGAAAGCAGTGGTTCTGCCATTTGATGCTAAAAAGACAATATAACTGAGTGTTCACCTTGGACATGCTGTGTGTATTTTCTACATGTGAAGCTACTCCCAACAGTCTCATGTAGAACGAACAGGGGGCCAGGGGGCCAACTGCAAAATACTAGTGAGGAAAGTAACAAGTAACAAATGTCGGCATCCATTAAGAACATACCAGGCATTATTCTAAACACAGACAACTCTTTATCCATTCGATTTGCATAACCACCCTACGAAATGGCTACTCATACTACCCATGTTCATGTATACAAAAGCTGAGGCCCAGAGAGGTCTAACATCCCACCCAAGATCACACAGGAAGAAATTCCTTTCTGAGCTGAGATTTGAACCTAGGTAATGTAGCTGGAAAGTTTGTGTTCTTAGCCATTGTATTTTCACTGAAATGGAAATTCATGTCCTCTTCTTGGATGTGAAGCCTAAGTATTGTTTTGTACATTTGGAAATTTAAAAAAAAAAAAAATTCAAATCAAAGTTTATCTCAGGTACGTTGACAAAAAGTCCTAAAGCTCATTCAGAAGGAATGTAGAAAAATAGCTTGACAATTCAAAAAAAGAAAAACAATGAGGATGACGTTTCCTAGCAAATTTTTCACATATATGGTAAAAACGTTAGTAGATTAGTTTGATGCTGCTGTTTGGGCTGGCAAATCAGTGGAGCAAATAGGGAAGTCCAGAATTACACAGAAATACACCAGACTCTATTAATTTTTCTTAAACAGCCACAGAGACTTTCCCGTTAACGGTAAGGAGCCACCCAACTGTGACTGTTACAATCAGCCAAGCACTAGGGGAAAAAAGTTAGATCCTTCTTGCACAACCTGCATCAAAATGAACCTGAGGTGGTTTACATACTAAGCAACAACAACACACATGAAACTATGAGCACAGTGTGAAAGCCAACGTCCACAGGCTCGGGGTGTAGGAGAACCCGGAGCCTGAAGGTGCGGGTGAGAACCACAAACGGAAGGACCCCCAGGTTCGTCCCCCAGAGGTGCGCACCCAGTGGTATCATAGTGAGCAGAGGTTAAAGACAGGGACACATTTGCAACGTAAGTGGCAGGCAAAGGATTAAAAACCTGAATATATAAGTAAAGTTTATACATTTATCAGAAAAGTAGAAACAACCCAAGGAGATGGCGGGATAAGCCGGGAACACTGAAGCCAGGAAGGAAGAGCAAGAAGGTAGCAACCGGCTCCAGAAACTACCAGCCTCAAGTGGCATCGAAGTCACGAATTCCTTCTCTGTCTCGCTCTCCTGCTGTTTCTGCCCCTCTGTCTCTGTTGGTCTCTTTCTGCCTCTCCTCTCTCCCTGTTTGTCTCTCCTTTTGTGTATGTCTCTCTCTTTATCTCTCTCTCTGTCTCTGTCTCTCTCTGTGTCTCTCTTTGTTTCTGGATCTCTCTGTGTGTGTGTCTCTCTCTGTGTCTCTCCTTCTCTCTGTGTGTCTCTCTGTGTGTGTCTCTCTCTGTCTCTCTCGGTTGATCAGGTGACAAAGCTTAAAGAGAATGGTAACACTCAGTTTTGGGATGTCAGGTAGGAAAGATCCTTAGTGTCTTTTCTGAGGATAAAAGTGATATTCACTTACTATGAAACTCAAGGAAACATTGAAAACTGTACGAAAGAGAATGGATGTTCCTTGACATCTCCCATCCAGAGCCGGTCTTGTCGCCGTGGCGCTCTGTGTCCTGGCTGGCTGTCCCAGGCAGCATCGTCATCGAGCCCATCTTGCACACGGCCCAGAGTGTCCTAGGAGGAGGGCCTCGCACACAGGTGGTGGCCCTCGGCAGCAGGAGACACACTGTAGTCGTCACGCTGTTCCCGGCCCCATGCAGGTCAGGCATCCTGCGCATGTTTGTGGAGAGAAGCATGAGGCCCACGCTGTGTCGATCTTTGTAAATCTTTTGATTTGTTATGCAGCAACAGGAGACTCCTATGCCAAAGCCAAAGCCCAAGGAGATTGGAGATGACTCCTAATGAGCAGAGAAAGGTGGAGAAATGTCCAGTATGGTTCCTCAGGGGACACCACCCTGCCCAAGACAGCACTGGCTACCTCCTTCCCAAAGATGAAAAACTAGGGAAGTCTGGCAGATTCTATGGGAGTTTGGTCCTGGCTGAGTCCTGTGGGCAGTGGAGGGCAGCCTCTGAGTCTCAGCCCCTACCTGCCAAGGCCTTCAGGCCTGACGACCCTCCTGATATTCTGGCATGTTCCTCCCAGCCCTGTGGATGAAGACTGAGCAACTGTGCAGTCTAATCCCGCAACAGTGAAGGCTTCGGGCACTGTGCCCCAGGGAGGGCTGCCCCAGGGGACTCCACAGCTCCCCTGACTTCTCCTCCCCGGGGTTAGGGCTGGTCACAAGCCTCAGCCCACTGCAGGGACGCAGCCCTGCGTGAGTTATAAGCCAGTAGTGGGTAAACCCCAGGTCTGAGCAGCTGGAGCAAACAAGGGCTTTCACCTGCTCACACAGCTGGGACGTCCAGGAAGGATGGGGCTCAGGGCAACAGCCTCAGAGCCGAGGAGGTCTCTCCCGTCTCTGCTCGGCTCTTCCTGGTCTCACTTCCTGGCCCTGGACAGTGGTAGTTACAAGCGCATCCAGTGTCCTCTCCTCCTCACTCTGAGAGGTGCATGCACAGAACAGCTGCACTGCCTTTCACGGGGCTACGCTCTGGCCCCTGGGACTTGCACCAAGCCGATGGGGTTCTGGCCCCTCCTCCCACTTCATGCCGCAGGATTCCTGCTGCCTCTGACTGCCCAGCCCCTGAGCCCCACCCCGAGGGCCCACAAGTACCAGGTGCTCACACCCTCAGGGGCCCCACCTCAGGGCCACCTCCCTCCCTCCCTGTGTCTGTCACAGCCCCTGGGGCTCCCGCTCTTCCCGCAGCTCATCCCACCGGCTCCCTGGCCCTGATGATGTGCCACGAGGCCAGGAGATATGTAGATTCATTTAAAGCGTTTCAGTTCTAAGTGGAGTTACTTAGAAATAAAACACCACCAGAGCCCGACATCCTCTTGTGGGCCTGGATAGCTGGGGTGAATGGGAATCTGAGAAACACTTCCCAGCAAAATCCCCTCAAGAGCAGAAACCCAGCAAAGCTGCTGATGCACAACACGGTTTAAATAATGAACCGCATCTATCTACAGACACTCTGCTTGGCTCTGTCAGCAACAAGTGTTTTCAAGTACCATTTATGCCAAAGCTTTGTGGCTCCAATACAAGAAAGACAAACTCTGGCTCACTTGGGCTTTGCTGGCCTCCTGGATGGCTCCCAGCCGGAAGGCCAGTGTCCAGTGTGAGGACCAGCTAGGTCAGGGCCAGGGCCTTGCCCTGCACTTCCCAGGGCTCTATGAAGAACACGTGAAGAGCATGCATGCTGGTCTCCCCGGGCTGCTGGAGTAGATGCCCAGTCAGGACCTGGACACCCAGATCAGGTCCCTTAGAGGCTTGTTCCCTCCGACTCCTCTGTTCTCCACAGTGGACACAGCCTGTGGGCTGATGTTTGGGAACCACCCTCTGGAACATGGCTCAGCCCACTGAGGCCTTGCTACCGAAATGGTTCAGGGTAATAGCAATACATAAAAACAGAAAAAAGTCTGCTAAGAGTGAAGAGAAAGGGGGGTGGGGGAGCCACTAATGGTTGATCTGGAAATTTCCCTGTATTTTTGGAAGCTGAAAGTAGGCCAGTAGCATTGTTGGAGGAGGACCTGGCAGCTCCAGGCTGAATGCGAGTCCAGGGCCTGCATGGGACTTGCCTCGCTGAACCCCAAGTCTGCAGGGCAGAGGGCGGGGGCACTGAGGGCAGGGAGCCAGGCGGACATCTGGCAGGCTTCCGCAGCAGCAGTGTCCCTCCTCCCACGCCACCCACAGCTCCGCCTCTGTGCACCGGGGGCCTATGGAGAGGTGACCTGGAGGGTCCTTGTCTGGGATTTGGGAAGTGAGCGGGGAGCTGGGTCAGGGCAGACGAGTCCAATATTTCATCGCTGGAGGCCAGTAGCTACTGTTTAAATGCTTTAGATCAACAGAGGTGAACCAAGCTTAGCAAGAGAAGGAAGAACCGGGTGAAGAGCGGCCTGGCGGACCGCGCTCTGCACTCGGCGCTTCGGGTCGCCCGGGGCCTTCCGGTCAACGGCTTCCGGTCGGGGGCTTCCGGTCAGAGCCTACCGGGCGGCGGCTCCTGGGTGGCGGGTCTCAGTCAGCGGCTCAGGGGAGGCCTGAGCTTCTGCCCCGGTGTCATGCCCCAGGGACCACTTTTTGAGTAGCAAGCTCGGGGGAGCTCGGCCCCCGGCGTGGGGACAGACGTGGGAGAGGACCGTCCCCACTCGCTGCCTGTGAGGGCGTTTGGCTGGGTTTTCTGGCCCTGGGCGCACGTGCGTTGGTCACGGTGCGCGGGGCCGCAGCAGCAGAGATGCCGAAATTCAGCCTCCCGGAAGCAAGAACTGTGCTCCTCCTCGTCATGTGAATTCAGGGGCGGCCGGCAGGGGAGCGGTTCTCTGGACGAGACAAGTCGCCTCTGTCTGTCCTGCCAAAGGCCAGGCCCCGACTTCAGCGCGAGTTCCCTGGCTGGACCAGCCACGTGGCCACGCGGACCAGGCCAGGGCGGGGGCGAGGTAGCCACCTGTCCTCAGCAGAAAGAGGGAACACACGGGCAAGAGCTCCATGCTGCTGCTGCCCAGAAAACTAGAAAACAGCCTGCAGTCAGGACAGCGCTGCAATGATACTGCACAGAGAGCAGGGCGACCGCGTGTGTGAGGCAGGAGCCTGACGCTCAAGGGCAGCTGGCTTGTCCCCACGGGGCTCGCGCATCGGTAAACGGCCATCCCTCTGGGTCCTGGTCATCTATCGCACAGCAAAGGACAGGTGGAGAAAGGTAAGGTAAACAGCAAAACGGTATGACGTCTAGAAAATAGGTAAACCTGAGTGTCAGCAACCTTTTTAAACCCAAACTAAAACCCGGAAACTCTGCAGAGGCATAGTTGACTTCACAAAAAAAATTATTTTAAGTAAACTCCATGTCCAAAGTAGGGTTTGAACTCAGGACGGTAAGATGGAGAGTCACTCGCTCCACCGACTGAGCCAGCCAGGTGCCCCAACTTCATAAACAAATTCTAAGTGTATAAAATACATATTTTAAAATACATACACTTTAAAAATATTTATATATAAAATATATGTTTTATATGTACAATATATACTTGATATATTTATAAAACATTTACCAGTATATAAACACACGCATACACAATATACACATGTAAATAACAAAAGATACCAAATAAGTCAAAAGACCAATGTTAGACTGAAAATATATTTGCACTGCATAGGAAAGATAAATTATTAATGCTGTAATCTATAAACAACACTTGAGCAATAAGAAAAAGAAAACTAAAAAGATGGCCAAAGTCAGAGCTACTAAAAAGAAACAAATAATCGCCAAGGATATGCTAAAATTTGCATATGCAGATTTACAAAAATTACCAAACACGATAATCTCTGTTGCTGGTAGAAATGTGTAGAAAAGCATCTTCCTCATTCATCGCTGGTGGAGCTCTTAGTTGCGGTGGCCCTTGGTGAATAATCTGGCAATATGGATGAAAAAAATAGAGTCAGCCCACATTTGAGGATCCAGGCAATAGAAAACCCCGATATATATGTAAATGTAAGAATATTTATTGAAGCATTTTTCTACAAATACTGCGTGGTAAAACCCCTTAAAACAAACTGCCGATCAATTATGCAAGGCAATACTTGCATAGATTGTGGGACTCACATTCCATGAAATATTATGCAGTCTTTGGAAGGAATGTGTGAGGTCTGTACCATGTGGTGTTGAGGTATTTCAAAACTATCAGAAAAGCAAGATACAGGAAAGTAGGCAAAATATTAATCCTTTCTGGAAAAAATTTTAAAAATAGGAACACTTGACAATGTTTACATAAAAAATGTTTAAATATTTTACCATACAATTACATGGATATATATATATAGAGAGAGAAATGGGCTTACTTGGTGAGGAGTGGGGTGATAATGAGTTTAGAGGGGGGAACCCCAAGAAGGGGCAATTAAAGGTGTGAGGATGACGGAGTGACTAGGATATGATCCCATTTTTGTGCGAGTCATACAGAGATCTATATGCATGGCTGGAAACCAACACGCTTACGTGGTGATTTCAGTTTGGTGGGATTTGGGTGTTTTTCTTATGCTTTAAAAAAATTGAAAATGCTGAATGGGCGTACATTAGTTGTGTAATCAGAAAAAGCCCTGAGCTGACCTGTGTAAACTGCACCACGCTGCTGGGAAGGCCGCGTGGGGCTGGGGACGAGGGTCCCGCCGATCCTCGCCATCCCGTGCCTGTGTGAAGGGGGCCTGTCCACTCCCTCTGGGCCTGCCTGTCTCGCAGCTGGACTCCCACCGCGTGGGCCATCCAGCCGCGGGGCGGATTGCACTGCTGAGCCCTGCCCCTGAGCCTGACCCCCAAGCCACGCTGAGATAAACCCACAGGTGTTCCAGGTCAGTTTTTTGCCCCGAGCACCCGCGTGAGGTGGGCGCCTGCGGCTGCAGGCACTTCCCTAGGCTGCAAAGGGTGCCCTCTGGTCCCCACCCACTCACCATATCACCATCCCAGCCCCACGCTCTTCCCAGCCCTCTCTCAAGGTCCCCGGGTACCCCTGACACCGTGCAACCTTCCACCAAATGGGTTGGGCATCTGTGGCGCTTGTGGTGGCTTTAACCTTTCAAACATGTCTGCCAATTCTTTGACATGCCTCCCCAAAATTTTAGAAATGTTGTATTTCGAAATAAGTATAGATTCACAGGATATTGCAGAAATCACACAGAGAGGCGCAGGCACCCTTTACCTGGTTTCCCCCGATGGTGACATTTGGTAAATATGGTACACTATGAAAATGAGGAAGCTGACTTTGGTGGAACGCATGTGTGTGGTTCCGGGTCATCTTGCCACATGCAGCTTCCTGTAGCCCCACCAGCAAGACACCAATTGCATCATCCCACGAAGACCCCCCCCCCCACACACACACACATGGCCCTTTGTGCTGCCCCAGCCCCCTCTCCCCACCAGCCCTCACCTGCACCACTAATGTGTTTGCCAGCTCTAAGATTTGTTGTTTGGGAATGTTCTGTAGCGGGATCGTATGTATGTGACCTTTCGAGATTGGCTTTTCCACTCAGTATAGGATCCCGGGGATCCACCCATCCAAGCAGTGGGTCGCACCAACAGTGGATTCCTCGTGTGGCTGAGCCACGTTGCATGGTCTGTGTGAGTTGCAGTGGGCTGAACGGCTCACCCACCGAGGGCCATTCCTGTTTTCTCATTTCAGGCTATCGCAAGGGAAGCTAGTGGGACAGTCATGTGCAGGTTTTTGAATAGACATAAATTTTCATTTTTCTGTGAGAAATGCTCAGGAATGCGACGGCTGGGTGGCATGGTGGGTGAGTGTTGAGCGTTTTCAGAGAGTGCTGTAGTGTTTTTGAGATCGGCGAGATCAGTATGTTTTTCATCAGCCATGTGCGAGGGTCTTTCCTCATCCTCTCCAGCCTGAGGTCCTGGAAGTATTTTTTATTTTAGCTGTTCAGACAGGTGTCTGTCACTGTCAAGCGATAGCCATGTGTGGTTTTAATTTCCCTGATGGCTAGTGATGCTGAACCACTTTTCATGTGCATAATTTGTCACCCACCCATCCTCTCCAGTGAGGTGTCTCTTCACACCTTTTGCCCATTTTCTAATTAGATCCTTTATATTTTTACTGTTGACTTTGAGAGTTCTTTTGTGTATTCTAGATAGGAGTCCTTTGTCACTAATATGTTTTGCAAATACAGTTGATCGTCATTATTCATGGATTCTGTACTTACGATTCACCTACTCACTAAAATTTATTTGTAACCCCAAAACAATGCACACAGTGCTTTCGTGGTCATTTGCAAGCATTCCCTGAGTGGTGAAAATTTTCAGTTGCTGAATGCCCACGCTCCCAGCTGATGTTGAACAAAGCAATGCTCTGCCTTCTTGTAAACAGAGGTGTCTTTCACATTCCATGCAGTGCCCCACTGTCCACATTCCTGTGCTATTCATTGGTGGTTTTGCTGTTTAAAACAGTCCCAGGCGTAGTGTTGACATACTGTCTTGTGTTTCTCACACAAGAAGGGGGTGATGTGCCTGCCTCAGGAGGAAGTATATGTATGAGACGAGCTCTGTTGAGGCACGGATGTGGTGCTACTGGCCACGAGTTCAATGTCAGTGAATCAGCAATACAGGATATCCTGGAACAGGATGAGGAAATTCCCCACACTGTTCATGAGGCTGCTCTGGAAGGTGCTAACGTAACACCTCTACTGAGTGAAGAGACCCTGCAAAAGGTGGAAAAGCAGCTAAATTTGTGGATTCATGAGATGACCACCAATAACTCGAGATGGACAGCATGGTTGTGAAGAAAGCCAAAGCAACTGACAGTCACGTTACCCAGGGTCTGGAACATGTTAAACCCTTCTCAGCAGAGCTGGCTCACACATTTTAAAAAGTGATAAAAATGTTAAAAATAAAAATGTTAGACTTGCAGGTGGACAAGTTGTGCTTATCAGGATGCTGGGGAAGATGTTTAAAAACACCCGCTAAGTGTTAAGAAAAGGGTTCTTTTATTAAAAAGTTCATTAAACATTTGTTTGATGAAAACACTGTGAGCAAAGGCTCACAGGAACCTGACCCTGCATTCCCCCTAGGAGAAACGGTGCTGTGTGTGCAAACTCAGTGTTCATGGCAGCTTTAGAGAACACAACTCCTGCAAATACGAGTCTCCATTCCATCTGCCTTTCATTTCCTTTCCTGCCTTGTGTTCTGGCTACAACTTCCAGAACTGTGTAGAATACTAGTGTTGAGTGTGGGCACCCTGGTCTCATGCCCAGTTGTAGGGGAAGACATTCCATCTTTACCATCGATCTACATAGATGTTAGCTGTGGGCTTTTTGCAGGTTGGTTCTTTATCAAGTTGAAGGATTTCCTCCCCATTCCTAGTTTTCTGGAGAACATTTTTTTTATCATGAATCGATACTGAAATTTTCAAATGCTTTTTTGCATTGATCGATATGATCATGTGAAATTTCTTCTTTAGCCTGTTGATATGGTGGATTACATTGACTGACTTTCGAATATTGAACTAATTTGCATCCCGGGCATAAACCTTGTTCTGTTCAGTCATGGTGTGTAATTATTTTTACATATTGCTGAATCCTCTTTGCTAATACTGTCAGGGGATTTTTACATCTCTGTTCAGGAGGGATATTGGTCTGCAGTTTCACTTTTTTGTACTATTTTGGTTTTGGTGTCAGTGTAAGACTGGTCTCATAAAATGAAATGGGAAAATGCTCTCTCGTGTTTTCTGGAAGAGATTGTGCATTATTGGCACGGATTCTTTAAACATTGGGTAGAATTCTTCAGTGAAACCATCTGTCCTGGAGACTTCTTTTTCAAAGAAAAACTTAATTTTTTTTAAGTGAAAGTATATCTGCACATACTTTACAAAGATTGTTACACAGAATAACAGATCGCCCATTTTCTGCTCTCACAAAGCCACTCTGACAACTCTCTTAACTAATTCTTTTGATACCCACCTCCATAGCTCAAACATGTGTATGTTGCTACTTCTTTATATTTTAGGGTTTTTTTTTAAGATTATATTTATTTATTTGACAGAGAGCACAAGTAGGCAGAGCAGCAGCCAGAGGGAGAAGCAGGCTCCCCGGTGAGCAGGGAGCCCCATGCTCCCCGTGACCCCAGGACCCTGGGATCACGACCTGAGCCGAAGGCAGCCGCTTAACCGACTGAGCCACTCAGGCACCGTATATTTTAGTTTTAAGAAGTATCTAAGACTTCCCCAAGTGGGAGATGGTGGTTTTCTTCTTCCCCTTCCCTGACCCCACTGCCATATCTGTCTTCTCTTTCTCTCAATCTCTTTCTCTCAATCTAGTTGAATAGAAGTTTTTTTTTTAAAAAAGATTCTATTTATTTGACAGAGAGAGAGAAATCACAGGTAGGCAGAGAGGCAGGCAGAGAGAGTGGGGGAAGCAGGCTTTCTGCTGAGCAGAGAGCCCGATGCGGGGCTCGATCCCAGGACCCTGAGATCATGACCTGAGCTGAAGGCAGAGGCTTTAACCCACTGAGCCACCCAGGCGCCCCTGAATAGAAGTTTTTTAAAATCTCAGCATTCAGTGCTTCTATTCCCATCGCACTGTTCACAACTGAGCCACCAGCTTTACCATGATGATTACAGTGGTGCTGGTGGTAACAGTGGTGATCGTTACCACCCACGCAGTGCTTTCTCTGAGCTGGACAGACTTCTGAGGCTGTTAGCTTTCACGAATCTCTTCCAAGACTGTTATAACCACCCTCACTTTACACAGGGAGACCAAGTGACTTGCTCAAAGTAAGTTAGCCTTTATATGGCAGAATTTGAACCCCAAACGTTCTGGATCTATATTCTGCATTCTCGACCACTACCCCACAAACCCTAACAACTTTGTGGCTTTTTTTTCTGAGTTACCAACAGTATCTTATTGTTTATTTTAAAAATATATTTACCACTTTTTAGTTTCAAGTTCTCTACTTGTGAAGAGCTTCTCTTGATGTGTTCAAATACATCAGCACAATATCATCCTCCTGAATATATGTCCTGAGCTCTGATCTCTTGTTGGGGTGGTCGTTCTGCAGATGTGCTTCTGGTTGGAATCCTGCAACCTCCCTCTGTGTCATCCTGGGGCTTTCTTCACCTCCCTCTTATTAGGAACCTGCTGTTTCCATAATGTTAGATCATATTCTTTCTTGTTTTATTTCCCCATTTGGATCAAGAACATCCTGTCAGCTTCCTGAGACAAGGGAATGGGAAGTAAAATTTTTGAGCCCCTTATATCTAAATATGTCTTTATCCATCTCCATATTTGATACTTTGGCTGGGTATAAAAGAATAGGATGGCATTGAATCTGAATACCTGAACGTCTGGATATAGAAGACATTCCTCCATTGTCTTTTAGCTTCCACTGTTGCTGTTGAGAATTTCAAAGCTATTCTGATTCCCACTCTTTGTATTCGACCTACTTTTTCTCTGTGGAAACTTATAAAATCATCTTTCTGTTCCCAGGGTTCTGAAAATCAGTAATGATGTGCTTTGATGGGGGATTATTATCATTTAATGTGGTCCAAACTTGGTGCATCTTTTCAATTTGGCAACTCAAATCTTCAGTTATGAGATATTTTCTTGAAATATTTCTTTAATTCCTACCCCCACCATCATTTCTCACTCTCTCAGTGAATTTCATTTGAAGTTGGCCCTTCTGAAGTTGGTGCTGTAGGTTCTTTGTTTTTTATCTTTCCTCCCATTTTCAATTATGGTCATTGTTTCATACTTCCTGAGAGCATGCCATACCTTCATCTTCCACTTTTCTAGTATGTTTTTATAAAGTAACTTTCTATTAAATATAACAAAATGCACAAATCAAAAGTGTTCAACTCTGTGAATTTTCACAAAGCGAAAGCACTTATGTAGCCAGCACTCAGGTTTAGAAGGAGAACATTACCAGATGTCACTGCGCCTTCCTAAGGCACTACAATGCCTGTGGGAAACAACTATCCCTTTTTCTAACATTATAAATTATCTTTACTTGGTTTTAGACTTCATACACATGGAATCACAGAATTATATTTCTTTGTGTCTGGCTTTTTTCACTCAACATTATGGTTATGAAATTCATTTATCTTGTGTACGTTCTCATACTGTATGGTATTTTATTGTATGAGTATATCACAATTTATTTGTCCATTCTGCTGTTGATAGATAAATGTGATCATTCTTGCAGGTGTTTTTTGGTAAACATGTGTGTGTATTTCAGTTGGGTATATGCCTAGGAGTAGAATTATTGAGTATATTCAACATTAGTAGATGTTGCCAAATGGTTTTCCAAAGCAGTTTTGGCAACTGACACTCCCTGCAGCAGCATGTAAGCATTCTGATCTCTTTACATTCCCACCAATACTTGGGATGTTAGTATGTTTTTGTTTGGTTGGTTTTGTATTTTTGATTTTATTTATTTGACAGAGAGAGAGAGAGAGAGAGCTCACAAGTTGGCAGAGAGGCAGGCAGAGAGGGAAGCAGGCACACTGCTGAGCAGAGAGCACAATGTGGGGCTTGATCCCAGGACTTCGAGATAATGACCTGAGCCAAAGGCAGAGGCTTTCACCCACTGAGCCACCCAGGTGCCCCTGGATGTTAGTATGTTTGTTTCTCACTTTAGCTGCTCTGATAGGTAGTATATCATGGTGGTCTTAAGTGGCTTCTTCCTGAGCTTGAGCACCTTTTCATACCCATTTGAATATTCTCTTTTATAAAGTGACTGTTCAGGCCTTTTGCCCATTTTTTTAATTGGGTTTTTATCTTTTTTTCTTATTTATAGATGTTCTCTGTATGTTCTGGTTAAAAGTATTTCATTGGAGATAAGATTGAAAATATTTTCTGCTATTCTATGGCTTGCCTTTTGCTCCTGTGATGATGTGCTGTTGTGAACACAAGTCCCTAATGTTAGCATTGTCAAATACATCCATCCTGTGTGACTTTTCTGATACCCCGTTTTAAATTTATGGTTCTCCAGCTATTCTTTAGTATAAGTATAATAGTATAATATTTCCTTTCAGCCCTCTGAGGATATTAATGACTTTTTAGTTTTCTGTTCATGCATAGCCTCTAAACCTTCCAGGTGCCCCTTCCTGTCCGCTCCCGTCCCTGTCAGTCACCTGGTGGGTTTGTTTCAGTGTCCGTGACTGTCAGCTGTCTGCTCTGTGTGAGTACAGTGGGTTTCACTGTGCCGAGATGGGGGGTGAGCTGTCGGGTGGGGAAGTCCCTGTTTCTAATGTATTAAGGCCCTTTCTCTTGGCTTGGTTCAAATTCACCAAAGACACACTTCCAGATTTATTCCTGGAGACAGGGTCCTGAGGCCACATTGGCGAAGAAGAACAAGAGTCCTGAATCAACTAATTGGGGTCCCCCTACATGGACATGTTTTGCTTGGCCTCTCCAGGGAAGAAATCTCCAGCTTTCCGTTAGGGTGAGGAGGAGTCCCCATCTCAGGGACAGTGGATAGGATGAGTGTCCACTGCTTCTTAAACAGATTTTAAACCATCTTCTAATTCCTAGCCCACTCTCCTTTCCTTCTGAGGGCCAGGATCCTCCCAATTTCTGAGCCTTTGGGGATCTTGCACTGTCTTTTCTCTTGGACTTTCCCACTGCTAGCTTATGATTTGGCTTTCCATGTTCTGCTAGGTTAGTTTCTACTCATCACTGCTTTCTAGCATCTGAAAGTGTGTTGTTGTCTCTTTTTCTCTTCTCTTTGTAGGTTGTGTCTTCAAAAATCCCTTCACATGGTTTTACTGAGGTTGGTGGAAAGAATATGTGTAAATGGAGGTGCTTCACTCACTATCTTTAACTGGGAGTCACTACATTTAGTTTCCTAATTTATTCAGAATTTGTGTGTGTGTGTGTGTGTGTGTGTGGTGTGTACTAGGAATATAAGATTATATATATTTTCTGAAGAGATATTCATTTGTTCCAAAACCACTTATTGGATTGCTCATTCTCTCTGCACTGATCTGAAACATTACTTCATTATAGTTGGGCAATTTTCCTACTTCGTCAAATGTGCCAAGTGGGGTCCCACATGGGGCTACACCACAGCTGGTCCCACGCCTAGAGTGCTCTGTTCCCAAATGTCTGCCCAGTGTACCCTCTCTCTTTCTTAAAGACGTTGTGCAGTGTCTCCTGACTAAGGAATGCTATGCACACCACCCTTCAGTCTTGGTATTTGGAAATCTCATCATAAAGTGGCTAACCCTCTCATCAATTTGTGAGCATCTCTGAGAGAGGTAATAATTCAAACTAGTTTTGGTCCCTGATACTCCAGGATGAATAAAGTAGTTAATGAGACTCGACTAAGCATCTCAGCCTAAGGCAATCTATGAAATGGGAAGCTGGCCAAGGACATAGACTCTTGCAAAAACATTATCCTGTGATCATGGGAATTTCTCTTAAGCAAGCAAAATATATTGTGTTCACATGTACACTTCCAAGCCAGTTCCAGAGTTGAATCTTAAAGAAAACCAGTGGTGGCTGTGTGAGATATAAGTTCCAGGTGACAGGGCAGGACGACAGGCCTGAGCTGAGAGGCACTCCGTCATGGTTATGGTCATGCTTTCTCTGAAAGAAGAAAGCATTTTGTCTTTCAGATACCACAGCTTATTATTATTCCCAAATTGAAAGAAACCCACATTTGCTCCAGGGAACATTAGACTTCCTCCCGAAATTGGCTTTCAGTTTTCTCATTTCAAATAAAAAATTTGATTCTTTAAAGTAACAATAAAACCTCAGGTTTTAAATTTTTATTCTTATTGTAACCAGATGGGAGTTACAGATCTCTCTTGTACACATCAGAGACTGAAGAAAGTGTATCTGGTTAATCTCTTAGGTAGATGTCATAAATCCCCTGGCTTTTCCCTTGAGTGAAGAAAGTAATGAAATAGATTAGACCCGGTTATATGCTGTAATGTAAGAACTTTTACCTTAAGCTCTAAAATTTATGGGTGTTTTTAATAGACAAAATTCATGTCTTCAGAAATTGAACCTTCAGGATCAGAAAACTACTAGATAAAAACATAAACAAAAAACCCTCTATGTGTCTTTGGCAAGTGATTTTGCCTTGATTTACTTCTCTGAGGGATCAACTGTAGTCACAAAGATGAGCTGTATGCAGCCCCCACTGATCCAGTGACATTTAGTGGCCAGTGACATGGCCGCCATATTGGGAAAACTTGCCTTCGGTGATATTGACTAGAATTTATTGACCAAGTTTAAATGCCATAAAATTACTTCTTCAAAAATTCATTATATAGGAGCGGAAACGTTTCAGAATAATTCCAATTATTGTTAATAGGGGTTGGGGTTACGGAGTACTGTAACATGATTCATTTAATTCTTTTTTTTTTTCATTGCTTGTATTGAAGTGCTCTCACAATACCCTCTAAGCAGATCATGATGGAAGGAGGGTTTTCACACGGCTTGCATGGCTTTGTAAGAAAAGTACCAAATTTGCCACAGTTTTTCCAAAGTGATTGGCAATACAGAGTTCTGATTATGTGAAAGTCAATGTTTTTCCAAAAAAAAAAAATTGTTAGCATCCAGACTGTCTCTGAAATCACTATGTCAAAATACCAGAATATTTATTTTTTAGGAACTTTCCAAATGGCAGGGACACCGAGCTAAGAAGCAAGCCTAAATCCTGGAGCAAGCACACCAGGAGCCCAAGTGGGTGTCTTGAGGGACTTCTAGCTTCCTTCCTCTGGCCACAGAGTGTGGAGGTGACCTCAGGGCTGCTACATCCTCCTTCCCCATGGCTAGCGCTACTATGTCCTCTACCAGGCCTTGAGGCACGACTGACCATTTGTCTTTGTTTCAAGTACCTTAATAATGTCATACCTGGTTTTAGATAAGAAGTCATTAAATATTTATCTAACAAGAAAGCAAAGTTAATGACTATCATATCAACTTTAGTCGCCACTTTTTTGTTCCAGAAGAAGAAACGGGGGCCCAGAGGGCTTCAGGGGCTTCCCACCAGAGCCTCTTTTCTAAGATGAAGCCCATCTTGTCGTCATAAGTGGATCAGTGCTGACCTCATCCCTTGGTCCTGGAATCACTGGTACTTTCTCCTGCCTGAATCAAAGGGATCTCTAATGAGTTTATCACAACATCCTGTTTTCCTGTATTTCTAACTCCCTAAACATCACTGAAAAGCCTTACTGTAAATTGTACAAGCTGTCGCTTCTTGGCCTTTTGGCTAAGGTCAAATGTAGCATCTGTTCTTAACAGTTTAAATCTGATTTTTCTTTTCCTCTCGCTTTATGGGGTGTGGTGATGTATGCATTAAAGGAGAGATGGCACTAAGAAGAAGATCCTTAGAATTGCATTTTGAAAAAAAAATTGCATTTTGAATTTTTAAAAAAAGATAACATCTTTTTTGTAATGTTTCATTTCCATGTATAAGAGTGCGGATTGCTATGTAGTGGATGATTTTCCCTCTCAAATCTGCACAAGTCAGTCTTGGTTTCACAATGACAAGTCCTTCCACTCAAGTAGATATTTCTGGGTTTTTGATCATAAAGACCGTATTAGAACAATTACTAGCTTGCCCACACTTGAGATGCTGTGATCCTATGGCTAAAAATAACCTAGCTCTTCACACCTGTCAGAATGGCCAAAATCCAGAACATGGACGACACCGAACACTGGAGAGGACGTGGAGCAACAGGAACTCTGATTCGCTGCTGGTGGGAGTGCAGGCCTGTGCACTGTGTTGGAAGTGAGTTTGTTTCTTATGAAACTAAACTTCTACTTACCATAGGATCCAGCAGTCATGCTCCTTGGTAGGTAGTCAACAGAGCTGAAAATTTACATCCACACAAAAGCCTGCACATGAGTGTTTATAGCAGCTTGTTCACAGTTGCCAAGGTTTGGAAGCGACCAAGACGTTCTTCAGTAGGTGGATGGGTAAATGAACCGTGGTGCCTCCAGACAAGGGACTGTTAGCACTATGAAGAAATGAGCTGTCAAGCGGCGAGAAGACATAAGGACACTTTAATGCGTGTCCCTAAGTGAAAGAAGCCAGTCTGAAAAGGACGTGTACCGTATGGTTTTAGCTGCAAGACACTCTGGGAAAGGCAGAACTGTGGAGACCGAAAGATCAGAGACTGGGCAGGGGAGAGGGGAGGGGTGGAGCACAGAGGATTTTTTGGGAGTGAAACTACTGTAACACTGGCGTGGTGGATACGCGTCATGACGCTTTTGTCCAAGCACACGGAATGTACACCACCACGCGTGACCCTGACGTGAACCATGGGCCTGGGTGATAGGACACGTCCCTGCAGATCCGTCCAGCGTGACAAGCGCACCATCTGCTGGCGATGGTGGTCGGGGTTGGGGGGAGCGGAGCGGGGTATAGGGGAGACCTCTGTACTTTCTGCTGTGAATCCAAACATAAATCTCCAAAAAATAAAAGTCTTTTAAAAAATACTGTTTGTTACTCCAACTGTTGCTATTTCAGCTTCACAATACATGAAGTCTGTTTCCTTAAAAACATTTATGCTTCCCTCTGATTGTTTTTCTCCTTTCTCCTCCACTCTGGTCTTTTCCTTCAAGTAAAACCGGCAGAAGAAAGGAGGCACGTTAAACATTAAGTTTGATAAGTAAGAAAAAGAAAAAAAGAATGATAAGGAAGAAGCAGACAAGCAGTAGAAGCTCTCTGAGGACTGCGGGATAAGATTTTCTGTGTAGAAATGTCTGCCAGAATTGGCCCAGTGACCGCTCTCTAGCCCGCAAGTCCACAGGGGGCTCCCCCAGTTAGCGCCTGTGCCCTTGAGGGCCGCACCACGCGCCCCTGGTCCACACGCCCCTGCACCCATGGCCGCCCCTGCAGGCTTTCTCCAGACCTAGCCTCCCCTTCCCTGTTTACTGTCACCCTCTCTTCCCACCAACCCCATCCTTTCTGGACCGGGAGCTTCCCTTCTGAGGGGCCCCCGTTCCCTTCTGGTCTTCAGACCACAGTCCCAGTGGTCCTTCCAATGCCTGAATCGGAGGATTTGTTCCCCATGCCTCCCTCGCTCCTACAGCCTCAAGGTCCCCACAATCTGGCCACCCCTTCCTGGCAGGGGACCCATGCAGGGCTGGGACTAGAAATCCATAAGACCTTCTGCAGGTCTGAGACTAGCCAGTGTAAGCAAACTGAGTCACAGGCTTGAGGGTGGAGAGCCCTGGGTTGGTCTAGACATCCTCTGAGGGATGTTCTGAGCGCAGAGAGCTGAGGTTGGTGTAGACATCCTCTGAGGGATGGTCTGAGGGCAGAGAGCCGAGGTTGGTGTAGACATCCTCTGAGGGATGGTCTGAGGGCAGAGAGCCAAGGTTGGTATAGACATCCTCTGAGGGATGGTCTGAGGGCAGAGAGTCTGACATTGGTGTAGACATCCTCTGAGGGATGGTTTGAGGGCAGAGAGCCAAGGTTGGTGTAGATATCCTCTGAGGGATGTTCTGAGGGTGGAGGGCCGAGATTGGTGTAGATATCCTCTGAGGGATGGTCTGAGGGCAGACAGCCGAGGTTGGTGTAGACATCCTCTGAGGGATGGTCTGAGGGTGGAGGGCCAAGATCGGTGTAGATATCCTTTGAGGGATGGTCTGAGGGCAGAGAGCCGAGGTTCGTGTAGACATCCTCTGAGGGATGGTCTGAGGGCGGAGGGCCGAGATTGGTGTAGATATCCTCTGAGGGATGGTCTGAGGGCAGAGAGCCGAGGTTGGTGTAGACATCCTCTGAGGGATGGTCTGAGGGCGGAGGGCCAAGATTGGTGTAGATATCCTCTGAGGGATGGTCTGAGGGCAGAGAGCCGAGGTTGGTGTAGACATTCTCTGAGGGATGGTCTGAGGGTGGAGGGCTGAGATTGGTGTAGATATCCTTTGAGGGATGGTCTGAGGGCAGAGAGCCGAGGTTGGTGTAGACATCCTCTGAGGGATGGTCTGAGAGTGGAGGCCTTGAGGTTGGTGGTATAGACGTCATTAGAGGGACTGACAACTCTGTTGACTGCTATGCCGATGGCATCACAGACAGGGCTAGTTTGGTTTGGTTTGTCCACATTGCCTTCATCCTTCTCAATGTCCTGGATCCTGGTTTCCATTTGGGGAATTCCTCTCCTCCTCTGGGTGTGTCCTGGTGGGACTGTACATCTAAATGCTCTGCTCTCCCATGTGCGAAGCCATTGGGTCCTTGCAGCAGAATGATCAGCAGTAGGCATGTGCCGTGACAGGGACCAGTCTGACCCACCCCCTAGGATTCTGCGCCCAGGGGACTAGTGCAAAAGGAGGAAGAGGATTGGGGTCCACCCGTTCCAGAGGCATGTGGTTCTTGGTGCCCTTGCTCCCACGACGTTTCTGCTCCCAGTTCCCTGGTCTTCCATGGAGTGTCTCACATGCTCCAGTGGTTCCCCTATTCCCAGCTCAGCTGACGGGGGTCCTGTGCTGTAAAGAGGGACAGTGGCACAGTCTGTGCTCCCGGGCTGCAGGCCACATACCATGTGGACACTCTCTCCCTCATGGATCCAGGAGCCTATTTCAGCGCAGTGTGGTCCAGGGACCTCATCTCGTGTCCACTCACTACAAACATGGGAAAGTCAAAAGAGAAACCAAACTAGTTGTTTTCATGCGTCGTGATTAATGAAACCTGATGAACTTTCCCTTATTACAATAGCAGATGTTTTGCCAGAGACACCTTGTGGTCTCGCATAGGTCACAGACTATAGTGCGTTCCTTTCTGCTTGAAATCCTCATTAGCAAGCTGTGGCTGTCACCATGTGGAGTGGAGACCACGGACTGTGCCTCACAGGCCTCTATGGACTGCTGCCCGAGTCCCACCTCACGCCAACCCCTCTGGATGTTCTCTGTCCGCACACGGAGTGCACCTCCAGGGCCTCACGGAGCTGCTGCCTTCCATCTGCCGGCATGGTCCACGCTCGGACCATGTCCCAGCTAAGGCATCGGGGAAACAGCCCCAGAAGAGAATGACTTGCAGGAAGCAGATATTATTATTATTATTTTCTTTTTTTACTGTTCCATGATTCATTATTTGCGTATAACACGCAGTGCTCCATGCAACATGTGCCCTCCTTAATACCCATCACCGGGCTCACCACCCCCCATCCCCTTCCCCTCTAAAACCCTCAGTTTATTTCCCAGAGTCCACATTCTCTCATGGTTCATCCCCTCCACTGATTCCCTCCCTTCATTTTTCTTTCCTTCTCCTAATGTCTTCCATGTTATTCCTTATGTTCCACAAATAAGTGAAACCATATGATAATTGACTCTCTCTGCTTGGCTTATTTCACTCAGCATAATCTCCTCCAGTTCCATCCATGTTGATGCAAACGTTCGGTAGTCATCCTCTCTGATGACTGAGTAATATTCCGTTGTATATATGGATCACATTTTCTCTATCTATTCATCTGTTGAAGGGCATCTGTACTCTCTGTACATTTTGGCTATTGTGGACATTGCTGCTATGAACATTGGGGTGTATGTGGCCCTTCTTTTCACTACATCTGTATCTTTGGGATAAATACCCAGTAGTGCAATTGCTATATCATAGGGTAGCTCTATTTTTAACTTTCTGAGGAACCTCCACACTGTTTTCCAAAGTGGCTGTGCCAGCTTGCATTCCTACCAACAGTGTAAGAGGCTTCCCCTTTCTCCACATCCTCTCCAACATCTATTGTTTCTTGCCTGGTCAATTCTTGCCATTCTAACCATTCTAACTGGTGTAAGGTGGTATCTCAATATGGTTTTTTTTTTCTCCCCAAATAAGTTTATTTTATTTTTTCAGTGTTACAAGATTGATTGTTCATGCACCACACCCAGTGCTCCATGCAATACGTACCCTTCTCAATACCCACCACCAGGCTCACCCCCCCACCCCCTCCCCTCCAAAACCCTCAGTTTGTTGCTCAGAGTCCACAGTCTCTCCTGGTTCATCACCCCCTCCGATTTCCCCCCATTCACCCTTCCCTTCCTTCTCACAATGCCCTCCATGATTTTCCTTATACTCCACACATAAGTGAGACCATAAGATAATTGACTCTCTCCTCTTGACTTATTTCACTCCGCATAATCTCTTCTAGTCCTGTCCATGTTGATACAAAAGTTGGATATTCATCCTTTCT
>CM052813.1:2654420-2737212 GCA_028533885.1 Nasua narica
GCTTTGTAGTAAAGCTCAAAATCAGGCAATGTGATGCCCCCAGCTTTGTTTTTCTTTTTCAACATTTCCTTAGCAATTTGGGGTCTTTTCTGGTTCCATACAAATTTTAGGATTGTTTGTTCCAGCTCTTTGAAAAAAACTTGTGGAATTTTGATTGGGATGGCATTGAAAGTATAGATTGCTCTGGGCAGTATAGACATTTTAACAATGTTTATTCTTCTGATCCATGAGCATGGAATGCTTTTCCACCTTTTTGTGTCTTCAGTTTCTTTCATGAGCGTTCTGTAGTTCCTCAAGTACAAATCCTTTACCTCTTTGGTTAGGTTTATTCCCAGATATCTTATGGTTCTTGGTGCCACAGTAAATGGAATCGATTCTCTAATTTCCCTTTCCATATTTCCATTGTTAGTGTATAGGAAAGCAATTGATTTTTGTGCATTGATTTTGTATCGTGACACATTAGTGAATTGCTGTATGAGTTCTAGTAATTTAGAGGTGGAGTCTTTTGGGTTTTCCACACAAATTGTCATGTCATCTGCAAAGAGAGTTTGACTTCTTCATTGCCAACTCAAATACCTTTTATTTCTTTTTGTTGTCTGATTGGTGTTCCTAGGACTTCCAGTACTTTGTTGAATAATAGTGGCAAGAGTGAGCATCCTTGTCGTGTTCCTGATCTTAAGGGAAATGCTGTCGGCTTTTCCCCATTGAGAATGATATTTGCTGTGGGCTTCTCACAGACAGTTTTTATGAAATTGAGGAATGTTACCTCTATCCCTACATTCTGAAGAGTTTAATCAGGAACAGATGCTATATTTTGTCAAATGCTTTTTCTGTATCAATTGAGAGAACCATATGGTTCTTTTCTCTCCTCTTATTAATGTGTTCTACCTCATTGATTGATTGTGAATGTTGAACCACCCTTGCATCCCAGGGATAAATCCCACCTGGTCGTGATGGATAATCCTTTTCATGTACTATGATCCTATTAGCTAGGATATTATTGAGAATTTTGGCATCCATGTTCATCAGGGATATTGGTCTGAAATTCTCCTTTTTGATGGGGTCTTTGCCTGGTTTTGGGATCAAGGTAATGCTGTCCTCATAAAATGAGTCTGGAAGTTTTCCTTTTCTTTCTATTTTTTGAAATATCTTCAGGAGAATAGATATTATTACTTCTTTGAAAGTTTGGTAGAATTCCCCAGGGAATCCTTCAGGCCCTGGACTCTTGTTTTTTGGGAGGTTTTTGATCATTGCTTCACTCTCATTACTGGGTATTAGTCTATTCAGATTGTCAATTTATTCCTGTTTCAGTCTTGGTAGTTTATAGGTTTCCAGGAAGGCATCCATTTCTTCCAGGTTGCTTAATTTATTGGCATATAGCTGTTGATAATAATTTCTGATGATTATTTCTATTTCCTTGGCGTTAGTCATGATCTCTCCCTTTTCATTCTTAATTTTATTAAGTTGGTTCTTTCTCTTTTTTTTTGGGTAAGTCTGGACAGTGGTTTATCAATCCTACTAATTCTTTCAAAGAACCAAGCTTCTAGTTTCATTGATCTGCTCTACTGTATTTCTGGTTTCTAATTCATTGATCTCTGCTCTGATCTTAATTATTTCTCTTCTCCTGCATGACTTTGGCTTCATTTGTTGTTTTTTCTCTGGTTAAGGTATAAAGTTAGTTGGTGAATTCGGGATTTTTCTATTTTTGCGGGTGAGGCTTGGATGGCTATGTATTTCCCCCTTAGGATTGCCTTTGCAGTATCCCATAGATTTTGGACCAATGTGTTTTCACTCTCATTGGTTTCCATGAATTGTTTAAAGTCTTCTTTGATTTCCTGGTTGACCCAAACATTCTTTAGCAGGATGATTTTAGCTTCCAAGTGTTTGAATTTCTTCCAGATTTTTTCTTGTGATTGAATTCCAGTTTCACAGCATTGTGGTCTGAGAGTATGCAGGGAATAATCTCAGTCTCTTGGTATCGGTTGAGTCCTGATTTGTGACCCAGGGAAGCAGACTTTCTTCTCAGCTCTGTCCTGGGAGCTACTTGGCAAAGTTGGTCTGCGTCTCAGCTGGCTGCTATCAGTCAAAGCCCGTCTGTGACCGTTGGGAGAGTATTTGGGTTCACGACTGTGTCTGGCTCAGGGCCCTGTCTCGTCGCTGTGCCCCGCCGCCGCCCCCACCGACACTCCTCCATTGCCAGCTCTGGCCTCCTGCTGCTGGCTTGGGAACAAACCCATGTGACTTCAGCTCTGGGCAGGACCCAGCACGAACCAGGAGGGCCCCCAAGGGGGAGGGCTGATGCCCCTGGAGGGAGCCTGTGCAGCCCTCAGGCCTGGGGTCACCACGGCCAGCCCTGTGCAGGACGGGGCTGGGGCAGCTCCTTGACTTGTAAATCATCTCCCCTCCTCAGACCTGAGCTTCTTACCCGTGCAATGAGGAAACGGACTTCCAGTCCTACTGAGGAGCAGGCTGGCTAGGGTGGACCGGCCCCCCTGTTTCCTTGGTACGGATCAACCATGTTCAGCCCACCCACCGTGGCGATACCCGACGTGGAACAAGGCAGCTGGGCTCATGGACAATTTCTCCTAGAGTAGCTCCCTCCTCCCAGGTTCTGTGAGCGTCTCTTAGCAGGCAGAGTGAGGGCAAGGGGCCATGCCTAATCCTCCAACTCTGAACGCCTCCGCTCCATCAGGGGCCCTTCCCTGAAGGGCATGGCTGGTCCCCGAGGAGCTGAGTTGATGCCGGGGCACAGCACGCGATGGGCAGGAACAAACGGGCTCTCGGAAAGGAACAGACTCATTTTCTAAACCAGACAGACCGGCAGTTAGGAGATTTTGTGCAGTAGACGTATGGATCCCAGACAGGGTGGGACAGGGATTAAGTACTCAGTTACTGGCTGGGAGCTTCGGCTCCAGACTGGCCCCTTCCCTGGAAGGGCGGGAAGCCAGGGGGGGAAAGGCTCTGGGCCCCACCCTGGGGCGGAGAGGTGGGTGAGAAGTGCCTTCAGCTCCAGCGAAAACAGAAGACATCATCCTGTAAACATTTGCGAACGTTCAGCCGGGTTCTGTCGGGTCTTTGCTCACCTCCGCTGTCATGGCAGCACCTCGGGCTGAGCTTGTACGGCTAGTCCCAGGTGTGCGCACGTTTGCTCTTCCTCCGTCTGTGATTCAGGCACCAAGTACATCTTTCAAATCCTTGGTTTTCGTGTTTAAAGACATTTCCATAGCTTTCAGCATGCTTAAGTATTACTCCCATTTCACTAAGTCGAGTTTTCTGTGATGGTGTTCTAAACCAGTTGCCAGGAATGGCATTTCTTTGTTATCATGTAATAGTAACTTTAAAGAAACGTCACCTCCAGTTGCCACATCTCTTGGAGAGCTTTGGAGGACACGGGAAATATTTCTGTCTACAGCGTGCACTACAGTGGTGAATCTGTAGGAAAACACAATTTTAAGAAAACCACCCCTTTCTACCCAGATCGACACTTTGGGATCGGCTGGCCATCAACGTTTGGGAAGAGATATCGATCGCTGATTTTAACTCACGTCAGCCAACATCGTCCTGTTATCAGGCACTCAAGATGCTCAAGATGCATCAGATTTTTAAATTTCTTAAATCTTAAATTTCCGGGGGCGCCTGGGTGGCTCAGTGGGTTAAAGCCTCTGCCTTCGGCTCAGGTCATGATCTCAGGGTTCTGGGATCAAGCCCCGCATCAGGCTCTCTCCTCAGCGGGGAGCCTGCTTCCCCCTCTCTCTGCCTGCCTCTCTGCCTACTTGTGATCTCTCTCTC
This sequence comes from Nasua narica, assembly GCA_028533885.1. Lineage (NCBI taxonomy): Eukaryota > Metazoa > Chordata > Mammalia > Carnivora > Procyonidae > Nasua > Nasua narica. Next base: position 2,658,210 of record CM052813.1, read on the forward strand.
TCTGTCACATAAATAAATAAAATCTTTAAAAAAAATTTTTTTTTAATTTCCGGTGGACCCCGTTGGGGTCTGTAGTTCTGTTATAGGTAAGCGCCACCCCGATCAGGACACAGAACCTCGTTCTATAATTTTTGTCCCATACGTGAATAAAAGGCTCATCTGGTATGCGACCTCGAGAGATGGGCTTCTTTCACCAGGCAAAACACCTCAGAAATTCCTTGGTGTCTTTACGGGGACTGAAGCTCATTCTTATCTAATGCTGAGTCACGTTCCATCTTGTGGGTCCTTTCTGGTTTATCCGTTCGCCTGTTGAAGGACGTTTGGGTCGTTTCCAGTTCTTGGTGGTAATAAAAAGGGCTCCTACGATGGTGTGTGTAAAAGACTTTGTGTGAACACACGTTTTCATCTCTCCCGAGTAATTTCCTAGGACTGGGGTTGATGGTAACCGTCTTTACCTTTCTAAGACACACCGTAGGAGTGGCTGCGCCATCCACCGTTCCTCCCTGCGGGCTGCTTTGCATTTTCCCTTCTCTCTTCCCCAGGCGACAAAGGATCTGCTTTCATTTCATTGTGGTTTTTCTCCCCTCCGGGGACCTTTGAAGATTCTCCTCTGCATTCTGTTACTGGAGTTTGGAGTTTGAGTGTGATGGGTCTGGTTGGGAACTTACTTCTACCCTCATTACTCATCTAGCCGTAGGTGTCAGGTGTCGTTTCTAAATCTTTGGACTCATGACCTTCAGTCTTGGAAAATCCCAGCTTTCATTTCTTCCATTAGGTCCTCTTCAGCATTCACTTTTGTGATGTTAAGTCCGTGTATCCGTGTGACCCGTGGGGCTGGGGAGCCTGGCTGGCGCCCCGGGGGTGTTGCTGGTTGTGTTTGTGGGGGTGCAGTGGACAGCAGGAGAAACGCTCGAATCAGCGGACTGACGGAAGGGCTTGCCCTCCCCGGTGGGCCTCATCCAAACTGTTGAAGGCTTGACGAGAAGAGGTGGAGGAGAAGGAATTTGCCTGTTTTCTCTGCCTCACTGCTTGAGCTGGGATGCCGTCTTCTCCTGCCCCCACTCTGGGATTTACACCATCAGCTCCCCTGCTTCTCAGGCCTTCGGACCCTGACTTGCAGCACCGCTGCCCTGGGTTTGCAGCGCAGATGGCGGACATGGGACTTCCTGGCCCCATCATTGTGTGGACCAGCTCCCCATGACAAAGCTCCTTTACGTCTCATCTGTCTGCCTGTCTATCTATCCATCCATCCATCTCCCAATAGTTCTATTTCTCTGGAGAACTCTAATACAATCCTTCAGACATTTCTTTAAATATATATCATAGCTCTCTTTTTTTTCCCGATTTTTTTCTTTTCATCTCTGTTCTGGGAGATTTTCTCAGTTTTGTTTTGTTTTGTTTTGTTTTTTCCTAATACTAAATCTCTCTGTTGCTGGATATATTCTTTATTTAGTCCATGTTCGGAGACCTTTAGTTATCAAGATGTCTGATTTTTTCCGTACTCATCAACTCTTTTGCCCGTGTTTTTTGGGGTTTTTTTGTTTGTTTTTTAAGATTTTATTTATCTATTTGACGGAGAGAGAACACAAGCAGGGGGAGCAGCAGACAGAGGGAGAAGCAGGCTCCCCACTGAGCAAGGAGCCCTATGCAAGACCTGACCCCAGGACCCTGGGATCACGACTCAAGCCAAAGGCCGCTGCCCAACCGACCAACCGCCACCCAGGTGCCCCAACTCTTTTGCCTGTGTTTTTATTTTGAATGTTCTCGTCCATGGATGCCATGTTCTCTACTATCACTGTGATGATTTAGTATCTTTCTCGGGTGGCTTTAGATTCCTACATAAGTTTCTATGTCCTGACTGTGGTCGATGGAAATGCCACACAACCTGTGAGCTGTATGCACCAGACCCGGGTCATCTGACTGTTTTCACCACACTGGACTTTCTGATATGTTTTGTAGTTCCTGTGTGTGAGTTTATCTCCTGTGGGACTTTTTATTTCTTGGTTGCCCTAAGTCGTGGTTGTCTCCCTGGGAAGCAATTTCACCTGGACCCACAGGTATGCGACTCCCGTCCAGACCATGGAGTAATGCCCTGGCTCTGGGCTCTTGTGCACGATGCCGGGTCAGCCGTGCTCATGTGTGGCCTGCGCCACCCCTGGTGCCGAGAGAGTCCACTTGGCCTGCCCTGAGCCTGTTTTGGGTCCTGAATATATGACTCTCCCAGCCGCAGTTGCTGTTTCTGTGTGATGCTGGGCCCTACCCCTTCTCTTGCTTCAATCTCCAAAGGGGAATTTTTTTTTTCTAAGAGTTTATTTATTTATTTGACAGAGAGAGAGATCACAAGTAGGCAGAGAGGCAGGCAGAGAGGGGGGGAAGCAGGCTCCCCACTGCTGGGAAGCCTGGGAAGCACTGCTCCCCACTGCTCCTCACTCCCCACTCCCCCCAGCAGAGAGCCCAATGCGGGTCTTGATCCCAGGACCCTGGGACCATGACCTGAGCCGAAGGCAGAGGCTTTAACCCATTGAGCCACCCAGGCGCCCCATAAAGGGGAATTTTTTTAAGGGTATAGAAAAAATGGGGGAGAAATGAACCCATAGATTTCAGTCCTGTGTTCGCTAAAGATATCCTCTTTTTGAAAATGTACGTCCTGAGACGCCTGGGTGGCTCAGTCAGTTAAGTGTCTGCCTTCAGCTTGGGTCATGAACCTGGGGTCCTGGGATCGAGCCCCGTGTTGAGCTCCCTACTCAATGGGGAGTCTGCTGTTCCTTCTCCCTCTGCCCCTGCTCATGCATGGGCTCTCGCTCTCACTTTCAAAAATAAATAAGTAAAATCTTTTTAGAAAAATAAATTTTGAATTAATATCTTGTCAGAGGGGCCCCTGGGTGGCGCAGTTGGTTGAGCGACTGTCTTCAGCTCGGGTCATGATCCCGGAGTCCCGGGATCGAATCCCACATCGGGCTCCCAGCTCCATGGGGAGTCCGCATCTCACTCTGACCTTCTCCCTTCTCATGCTCTCTCTCACTCTCTCTCTTTCCTAATAAATAAATAAATAAAATCTTTAAAAAAAAATATCTTGTCAGAGGAGTTGGCAATGCTTAAGATGAGGTTCTCATCATTGTATTATAAAGTAACACACTTAGTAAAATATATCATTTGCAACCTAATTGTGAAACAAGTCGAGGGTTGTTCAATCGAAAGGTGACTGGGTTTGGGGTCATGAAGTCCCCGTCCCCCCACATGAGACCCAGGCACACGGTGAACAGCATCCCCACGAGATCAAACATCAGTGGGCAGGAAGGGAAATACACAGCATTTTCCAGAGAGTTTCTAAGAAGCAAGAGGACAAATGGCCTGACTTTTTGCCATGCTGCTTAGGATGATGATCTCTCCAGATAAGTCACATTGAGTTTGAGAAGCTCAAAAAAAAAGCAAGGGAAATTGGAAAAACTCCACTACCTTTCCACTCCTCTTCCTCATGCCGTCCTTTGGTTCAAGCCCACAGGAACGCACCAGGGACCTACAAGAAGCCGTTAGAATCCAGAGGCTTGAACAAACCATAGGTAAAACCCCTTGAAGGTTACGGCTGCCGAAAAGTCCGTCCATCCCTTCCTACTCCCACCCTGACGCCTGCGGTGGTCTACTCTGGAGTGTCCTCCTCGACAACACCCCTCAGACAGCATGTTTCAGACCTCCCATTTCAGAGCCGTCTCACAGCATGCAAATTCTCTTTAAACTCCTTCCTCTTGATTTTGTCACCGGGTTGGAACTCTTGCCCGATACCTCTTTATGCACCGCAGGTGGCAAATTTTCATTGATCATAGGTTCTTACTTTTATTACTAAGACTGATGCTGTTATCTGAACCATCTACGGGGGAAGAGACAGGGAGATCAGATAAATGATTACATAAAATTCCATAGGAATCAAGATTTTCAACCTGAAGGAAAGGAGAATAGCTTTATAATCCGACTTAAGTAAAAGCCCTAAAAATTTACATTTGTTTTGGAAAAGTGAGGATAAGCTCATACCATGACCTTTTAGAAAAAAACCACACACAGAGAAGGAGCCTAGAATCAAGGACAAAGTGGTCATGATGAGCACATACCCCACTCCCCACTTCCAGTCCCCAGACTACTGTCTCCAAAAGCTACTTTTTACTGAAAGGAACTGGGGCTCTTGGAGGGGCAGGCACGGTACCAGATGGTCCTGAGACATCAGTGTTGTGGCCAAAAATAGAGACATTGCCAAGACCAAGGGGCTGTGTCTAGGAGTCACGGAGGAGCCCTCCTGGGGAGGAGTCCCATGAGGAGGACGGAGGATGGATGCACTGCTGACGATAAACAGCTGTATTTGGAACAAAGCAGGTGCACAAAGCCCTGTGTGTGGAATGACAGTAAAACAGAAGAACGTCATACTGGTCTCCTTGTATGTTCCCAATTACTCTGAAAATTTATAAAGAGAAGGCATCAAGTGTATTTCACATTTACAACTTTCAGATATACTTTCCTCAACAAACTATATTTCAGGTTAGTAAATAGTTACACAGAGGAATTCTAGCTCATCAATGCAGAACAATAAAAATAGAAAGCCACCATTTGCAGCCACTGACGAAGACATGAGTGTTGGCAGTAAATGGACGTCAAAGCCAAGAGACTGATGGGGAATTCTGATGGGTGGGCCGGGCTGAGCACCCCTCACCCGCCTCCGGTCATTGTCAGATCCACGAGCCTTGTGGTGAGCAGACATTAGGGTGTGGGAGGCGCTGCCAGCACTGCTTATAGAACATTCCTGCTGCAAAGTTCAAACCCAAGTCTAACCAAGCCTCTAGATCCAAACACCAGTTTATAGGAACTTGGGGATCAAAGGAATGTGTTAGTTACACTGTTAAAATCAAACACAAATGGCAACCAGACATGAAGTTTTCCTGAGCAGACAAAACCAGTTTAGTCATACAAGCCAAACTTAATTTAGCTAATTTTGCAGGATAAGTGAGGCTCACTTGCCCAGGTCTCTTCTTGCTGATGCCCCTGAAATTCGTAAACAGAACTTAAGTTGTCCCCCAAACTGATATGAAGTAACTGATGACCAATCTCCTTTCATTCAAGAACATGCTAGCATTATAACCAGTTGCTGGGGAGAATGCAGAGTCACTGCCTTCTCACTCTGTGAGCCGTTTAATGACCACGCACCCCTGAGCCTCCGGTCATGCTTGGTCTGGTGCTCCCGGTTTGCAGGCTGCCTTTTGGGTGTGTGCACGATAAACGTTCACTAATTGTCACTTTGGTGATTCACTGGTTTTACTTCTATTCTTTCTGAATGTTTGACAACTGGGAGGATGCAGTTCGGCAAGATGTAGACTGTGGGACATTGAGCTGGCCAGACATCTGGCATGGGGACAGAAATGTCACACGTTGAAAGAGCTTCAGAGACTGTCAGCCAGATGCGCCGTGGCGACCTTGAGTGGAGCCTGTCTGAACAAAACAACTGTAAAAAAGGTATTTTTTGAGAAATTTTAAACAAACTATGTATTAGGTGATATCGAGGGATTATTGTTAACTTGGAGAAGTATGATAATGTATTTTGGATAGGGTTTTTAAAAGTGCTTATTTTTTAGAGAGACAAAAATGCCACATTTAAGAGTGAAATTCTGGGATTTGCTTTAAATGCTCCAGGAAAACATGGATGGCAGCGGGAATGGGAGTGGGGAACAGAGAAAACAAAACTGGCTCAAGGCCTCGCCCGAGGCTGGTGATAGAGCCTTGCAGATTCGTTGCATGCTTGCCGTGCTCTTTGTGTGTGTTTGGAAAGTCTGAAGAAAGAACACACCATTGAATTGGACCCTCTCAGCCGAAAAGAAAGATAGGAAGAAAGAAAAGAAGCAAAGAAAGGGAAAGAGGAGAGAGTGCCTGAGTGTGCCCAAGGTGACGCCAGAGGGCCAGCCTCTCCCGCGGGCAGAGTCTGCCGAGCCGACACCGCCAGACGCCAGATGGGAGAGGCAGCAGGAAGGCCAGCAGTCTGACCTTTGGCCCCCTTTGGCCACCTGTGTCCCGTTGCCCTATCCGTAACTCGGGACTGGGTCCTTGCCTCTGGCTGTGTGATTGAAGTGTGTTTCTCATGGCGCAAGTCCCGCTGGACAAACAGCATCTTTGAGGGATTTGTACACTTTAGGAACCCTCACTACTGGGCGGCTCCCTCTGCAAAGACTTACAGTAAATTCCAGGGTTCCTGGGGAAAACAAGGACCTGTTGCAAGAGGCAGCACGTAGAGAGTTTGCCTGCTGTTTGTGGCTCTCCTTCGGCTGATCGTGTTCGGCTACCCTAGCCGCCAGGCTGATGCTTCAGGGCCTACCTGTGCATTCTCACGGGTTCTGAGGAGGTCTGCAACAGGAAGTCACTTCCATTCCAGAGCACAGCATCCCACAGCATGACTGATGAAGCTGAGGAAGGCCTGAGTTTGCCTTGCGTGCTCTCACTTCCTCTCCTTTCCTGGAAATGCAGGATATTTTGGGGGGGAGGGAATGGGGCTGGGAACGTACAGATACGGGAGCTGGACAGCCTGCAGCGTCCATCTGCACAGGGTCCTGTGACCCTGGGGACCTCTGGGACCCACGGGACTCTTGGAGAGCCTTTTGTCCCCAGCCGTGGCCCCAGGAGCTCTCCTGTTCTAAATTTCAGGGGCAAATGTGGCCTCCAAAGGCATATACTAACCCAAGAAAATTCTCCACTGGTTTACTTTTATTACTATTTTTTATGAGAACTTTTAAGATCTACTCTCTTGGCACCTTTCAAATATATACTGTGCTGTACATTATTAGCTCAGGATTTATTTATGAAGTTTGTACATGTGACCTCTTCCTGCTTTCCACCCCCCCCCATTTCTGTGTCCACAGATTTGGTTTTTTGTTTTGTCGTTGCTGATGTTTTAGGTTCTGCATGTGAGTGAGAGCATACGGTACTCGTCTTTCTCTGTCTGGCTTATGTCACTTAGCGTGATGCCCTCAAGGTCCCTCCATGTTGTCACAAATAACAAGATTTCTTTCTTTTTAATGGGTGAATAATATTCTGCTGGATGTATCTAACACAGATCCTATATCCCTTTAACCACCAAGGTCATTAAGATAGTTTCCACATCTTGGTTATTGTAAATAACGCGCAAAAGAACAACAAACTAAACCCAAGTCAAGCACAAGAAAAGAAATGATAAACACTGGAAGCAGAAATAAATGAAATAGGAATAGAAAAACAATAGAAAAAAGGAAACTGAAATTGGTTCTTTGAAAAGTTTAACAAAGTTGATTATGACTTACAAAGAAAAAAAGAGTAGATGTAACTTACTAAAATCAGGAAAGAATGAGAGGACATTACTAGTGATGTGTACAGAAATAAAAAGGATTACAAAGGACTCATATGAACATCTTATGCCAGTTAACGGCAAGAACAATGGCTCCCTCTCTCCCCAGAGATGTCTATCCTCAGTCCTCAGAATCTATGAATATGTGACCATCTATGGCAAAAGTGAATTTTCACATGTGATTATGGGTAAGGGGAAATTATTCTGGATGATGCCAGTGCACCAATCTAATCATATATGTCTTTAAAGGTGTAAAATCTTTCCAGGCTATGGTCAAAGGACCAGGTAAGACACAATGAGAAGGACCTGACCCATTATTGGCTTTGAAGATGAAAGAAGGGGAATTCGAGTCAAGAAATGCAGGAGACCTCTGGAAGCTAGGAAAGGAAGCTAGAAGCTTCCCAGAGCTCCCTAAAAGGAACAGCCCTGCCAACACCTTGATTTTAGCTCTGGGAGTTCTGTCAGACTTCTAACCTACAAAACTATAAGATGATATATTTAATATATTTCTATTGTTTAAAGTCACAAATTAGTGGTAATTTGTTTTGGCAACAATAGCAAACTAACACACTAACAAATTGGATAACCTGGATGAGATGGACAAATTTCAGAAAGACACCAACTACCAAAACTCAAGAAGAAACAGAAAATTTGAATAGACCCATAATAAGTAAAGAGATTGAACTAGTAGTCAAAGCTTTCCCACAAAAATGTAAAGCCCAGGCCCAGAGGGCTTCTCTCATGAATTCTATAAAAATCTTCTAGAGGACTTAGTACTACTCCTTCATAAGCTCTTCAAAACACAGCAGGTTAGGCAGGGGCACCTGGGTGGCTCAGTGGGTTAAAGCCTCTGCCTTCGGCTCAGGTCATGATCTCAGGATTCTGGGGTCAAGCCCCACGTCAGGCTCTCTGTTTAGTGGGGGGCCTGCTTCCCCCTCTCTCTCTGCCTGCTTCTCTGTCTACTTGTGATCTCTCATTCTCTGTCAAATAAATAAATAAACTTAAAAAAAAAAAAACAACAAAACATGTTGGGGGAACACTTCCCAATTCATTCTATGGCCCAGTAGTACTCTGGTCCCAAAGCTAGAGAGAGACGTCACAAGGAAAGGTAATTATATCTTATGTATGTCCTTTTTTTTTTTTATCCCGATGTCACTTATGAAGACAGGTGCAAAAAGCCTCAGTGAAATACTAGCAACCTGAACCCAGCAATATTTAAAAGGGAGTCTCTGCCATCATCAAATGGGATTTATCCCAGGAATGTATGGTTGGTCCAACACGCAAAAATCAAACAGATGTAAAGGAAAAGACCCAGAATAGCCAACACTATGCCGAAGAAAGAAATAGTCAAAGGACTGACTTTACCCAACTCCACGAGCAATTCCTCTCTTAGGTAAACACCCAAGAGAATTGAAAATATATGTCCACACAAAAACTTCCACACGAATGTTGAAAACAGGATTACTCATAGTAGTCATGAAAGTGGTAACAATCCAAATGTTCAAGAAGTGATGAACGGATGAACGAAATGTGATATAACCATACAGTGGAATATCATTGATTCTTTTTTCTTTTTAAAAGATTTTTTTTATTTATTTATTAGAGAGAGAGAGAGAGAGACTGAGAATGAGAGGGGAGAAGGTCAGAGGGAGAAGCAGACTTCCCGCAGAGCCGGGAGTCCGATATGGGACTCGATCCCGGGATTCCGGGATCATGACCTGAGCTGAAGGCAGTCGCTCAACCAACTGAGCCACCCAGGCACCCAATATCATTGATTCTTAAAAAGCAATGACATACTGGTACATGATACTAAATGGATGAATCCTGAAAACATGCTAAGTTAAGAACCCAGACACAAAGGGTACATGTTGTATGATTATATTGGCATAGAACGTCCAAAAAGGGCAAATCCATAAAGACAAAAAAGCCCATAGTGGATTCCAGGGTTCAGGGTGTAGTTGTATGAGGAGTAAGTGCTTGTGGGTATGGGGTTTCTTTCTGGATTGATAAAAATATTCTGAAATTATATTGTGATGATGGCTGAACAACTTTATGAATATACTAAAACCACTGAATTGTATCCTTTAAAAGGGTAAGTTGTATGATCTGGGACTTATATCTCAATTTTAAAAAACAAATGAGACCCAGGAGGAATAAAATTGTCTCCAAGTGTTAACACAAGTGATAAGTGGTAGACACATCCCAGATGTCTAGGACTCCAAAGTCTGCACATTTTCCATACGTACCAGCCAGTGATTCACACTACAATGCTGTGTAAAAATCATCCTTAGTCGTAATGGTTTACAGATGCAAGTATTTTTTTTTCTAAAGATTTTATTTCTTTATTGGACAGAGAGACAGCGAGAGAGGGAACACAATCCAGGGGAGAGGGAGAAGCAGGCTCCCCGCTGAACAGGGAACCCGATGGGATGCGGGGATCGATCCTAGGACCCTGAGGTCATGACCTGAGCCGAAGGCAGACACTTAACGACGGAGCCACCCAAGCACCCCAAGTATTTTTGTTTCTTGATTATTATTTTATGATTCTATGGGTTGGCTCTTCTTCCAGCTTCAGGGTCAGTTGGTCTTGACTTCAGTTGGCTTCAGTTCTCCCCCATGTGTCTTTAGCTCCCTTCGTTCAGTAGCTATCTGGGGCATATTTTTGTCCTGGAAGATCACTGGAGCACAACCAAATTGCATAAGAACATTGAAGACCTCTGCATGCATTGCCTCTGCTGGTATTCATTCCATTCGCCAAAGCAAGTCCCCTGGCAAAGCCTGGTATCAGTAGGGACACCTCAAGGTTGCATTGCAGAGGGAGGGATTAAAGAATCGAGAACTGGGGGGCACCTGGGCAGCTCAGTCAGTTAAGCGTCTGCCATTGGCTCAGGTCATGATCCTGGAGTCTAGGGATCGAGCCCCACATCAGGCTCCCTGCTCAGCAGGGAGTCTGCTTCTCTCTGTTCCCCCCCCCCTCCACCCATGTTCTCTCGCTCACTCTCTCTCAAATAAATAAATAAAATATTAAAAAAAAAAAAAAGAATCAAGAACTGGAATCCAGTCTACTGCCTCACCCCGCCATAGATGCAGGTTTCCCAGCTCTCACAGATGAGTTTACCATGGAAGGCCTCTGTGATAGGAGGAGAAGATGCAGCTTCGGTTAGTTTTGAGAAAATGACCCCCAACCTTGTATGTTTGTTTATTTGTATGTATGTGTTTGTTTTTTGTTTGGGTCTTTTTATAGATAAATGAGGGGAAACACACTAATGTTGTTCTGTGTAGAGGCTCTGTGCTGCCCAAGTGTTTTGTTTTCTTGGGTGACCCTTCGGACAGTTTGCTGCTCACTTAATTCCCACAGTCCCGGCGCATCAGACCTTACTGGGGGATTCCTCCGTCTACTTTTAGGTGGAATATTTGGGCCCTCGTGTGTCGTCCATCTGTGTCTGCTCTATCTTCAGGAATTTTCATCAGGCAATTCTTCAGACTCTCAATACTGGCAGACTGTATAATGGGTCCGCTGGGTCTTTACTCATCAGTCTCCCTTTTCTACCGACCTTCTGCTATGAGAGACGAGGACTCAGGTCTCCAACCATCCCCTGCTCTCCCCCACCCCCATCTCCCAGGAGGATAAATACCTTTTTCGTGCTTTCTGAATTATAGCCATATAAATACTATTTTCCATGAGTCAAGTTATGGACTGTGCATTCATTCTCTTTATTATATACATTTTTGTTATATACATTTTGTAGTTAATAATTGCCATATCCTTTTCATTTTCTAGCTTTTCTTAATCTGTATCTCTATCTTACCCCTGGGGCAACCTCTTCAGGGCAATCGTCTACTCTGCCCGGTTACCAGATTACACTGGGCTCCACTGTTTCCTCTCTCCCCTCGTGCTCCAACTTCCTGGAATGTGCATCTGCTGTCCTTGCAGCTGCTGGCCAGCTGTGGTCCTGGGACCTTCTTAGCACCATCTTGGGGCTGCTCTCCACCTCCCCCTGGGTGGGGTCCCTGGTTTTGAATCCCATGTCCCAATGTCATTTCTCTTTCTTGGCTTCCTCTCTCATTTGTACAAAAGACCTCTTATAGCGGTTTCCTGGAAAATGGTGCCTGGGTGATGAATTTGAATTTTTAAGCCCTCAAATCTCTAGAATAACCTTCTTTTTACTCTCATACTTGTTTCATAATTTGACTCAGTATGAAATCTGGGTTGAATATAATTTTTCTTCAGAATTTTGAGGGCATACCTCAGTTTTTCTTCTATTTTTAATAGTATTGAGAAATCTGCTAACATTTTATCCCCTCCCTTTTGTAAAGTACCCGCCTGCTCAATGTTTTGCCATCTGCTTTACCACTCATGTTAATGGTATGTGCCTTTTTTCATTCATTTTGCTGGGACTTGGTGGCCCTCTCAGTTTGAAAAGCCCAATCCTTCCCTCCTGGGGAAAGCCACATGTAAGATGCTGTGATGAGACCCCCAGCTGCTTCCCTGCTCTCTTGTTCTCAAGTGCCCACTGGTCAGTCTCAGACTGATCCCCTCGTTTTCTTCTCTTCCCAAACACCCATCAGTCTTTGTTTTACCTTCTCAAAGCTGAGTTAACATTATTTTCCAATGCTTCTACTGAAATTTTAATTTTCACTATGATGCTTTAATTTCCTAGCTTTTTACCTAGTCTTTGCTTTTTCTTTTCACAGTATCTGCCCCTTGATTTATAGGTTCAATATTTTCTTTTATATCCCTGAGCATATTAATTACAGGGTTTTTTTGAAGTTGACTTTTACTGTCTACATTGCTGACGTTTATTTTGTCATCATCTTTTCCTCTTCTTCTTTCGTTGCTTTTCGTGTTATAGCTCTTTTCAAATTTCTGGTTATCCTTGTGAAGGGGATCAGAAGAGACCATCCCAAAATAGGCCATCTTGGCATAAGAATTATTTTGAATGGAACACAATTGAGAAACAGCAGATTCAGGAAAAGCTCTCTATCCTCCTTTCTGCCTAAATGCAGGGTATACATTTCCCTTGTAAGATGTTCCCCACTCATCTCCAGTACCGGAAGAGACCATTATCACAGCAACCATCACCACTGGAGACAGAAAGTTGGCACCGAGTTGGGCTTGTACAAACAAAACTTACTAAAACATCCTTCATCTTCCATTAATTTCCCCAGATATTTACCCACCCACAAGCACCGCCTCTTCAAGTCCACACTCTTTTTCTTTTGTCCTATTCACCATTCATTGCCCTCTGTTAAGATGGTGTACCAGCCCCAAACTCACCCCCCGAGTTCTCCCATGTGTACACACGTTGCAGGTATAAATAAACTCTTGGGTTTTTCTCCTGTTAATCTTTTACCAATTTGATTTATAAGCCTCAACCACTGAGTTTAAGAAAGGAGAGGAAGAATATTTCCTATTCTACATTTGGATGCTCTTTAATATTTGGGAGTAACGCACCTAAAAGCTGCCTGACTTTTGTGCGTGGTGATGGGGCGGTGGTACGTGGCGGGGCAGAAAGCTGGATTTTCTACTATCTGTGACTTTTTCTGCTGTAAGTGGAAGATGACCTAAGGTCTGGTAATGAACTATCCCACTGGGAGCAGGCCGATGTGGTTCTCCCACTCATGTCCCTGCTCAGGGTCCTCTCCGCTCCCTGGGTTCCTGCAGAGAGACTGTTCTGTTCTCCTCCCTGGCAGATAAGCGACCAGATGCAGGGGCTTTCCATTGGCGTAATGGCTGGGAAACAGGTAGAGGCGTGCCCCTCTCATTAATCCCCTCTTGCCAGGTCCAGTCTCACCCCTACCCACTGCTCCACCAGACAGCCCTGCACCGGGAGACTTTCTCGTTCAATTTCTAGTTTCCCACGGAAGTCAATCTGTCAACTTCTGCTGCACTAAAAAAAAAGAAGAAGAAAGAAAAGAAAACCCACCACCAAACATAGTAGTTTTAAAGAAACACAACCATTAATTGAGCCCAAGATCCCGTGGGTCAGCAATCTAGGACAGGCTCTGCTGGGCGCTTTGTCCAGCTCATTTGTGAATCTGTGATTGGAGCTGGTTTGTTCTGACAACTGGTGGGCTGCAGTGGGGCGGGGGCACCCTCTGTCGCCCTCATCCAGGGGAGTAAGTGAGCAGACACTGAAGGGAGACCTCAGGCCCTGAGCCCAGACTTGGCACCACGTCATCTCTTCCACATATGACCGGTTAAAGCAAGTCTCCAGGCCAAGCCTGGCTTGGGAAATGATTTTAGTCTTTTGGGAAGTGACCTACCACCAAAGGGAACTTGCATGGCTTCCCTATGGCACAAACGCAGGTCTGGGGATCCTGGCAACTTTTCACATGGACTTTCCTGCTTTCCTGTCTGCACCTTACTCCAGCCTTCAAGGTCCCAGAGCTTCCGTTCGCGAGCAGCCCCAAGCTCCGCTGACGAATCAAGGCCTGGTGCACCCTTGGGTGTCATTCTGTTAACAGGGGTGCAAGGTTCTCGTCTCACGGAGCCGAGGAATGAATCTTGCTGACACAAAAAGGTGAAATGAAAGTTTATTAAGTGAAAGTGAGAACAGAAAGGAAAGAAAAGTTTCTCTAGAATGAGCGGGGTGGCTGTTGAGGGCTGTCACTGGCAATCTTTATCAAGAACAGACCAGGGAGCTTGTGGCCTTGAGATTCTGGTGCCATCTGCGTTTGAGCACAAACTATTGATGACACCGTTACTGGCTTGCTTCTTTGAGGTCTGGTCACTTTTTGTGATGACAGTGTAGCTCCAGGACCTGGTAGCCTGTTTGTTCCCTTGTCTCTGGTTTTGCACCAAAGAAATGCTTCAGCATTTCTCCACATCTGGGGTTTCGGGGAGCCTGGTCCAGTTAGCCCCCTGTGCCAGCCGCGTGGGGGGAGTCAGTGGCCTCCTGTTTCTCCCTGCCTACACCTCACCCCTTTCCTCGCTCACTTGCACACACTGCTAGTGTGTGATCACTGCTCTCCGTACTCAGCTGTGGCCATTGGGGTGGCGACGACCCTCAGCCATGAGCAATAGTGTTTGTAAGCCTTTGTGGTCCTGCTGCTGCTGTCCCTCCCGTTCTCCTGACTCACAGATATGATCAAGGGGAGAGGGGCAGACACGTCTTCACTGCGCCATACCCACAATGAAAGTGTGACTGAGGCCTCTGAGGTGGGTCACGGTCCTGGGGAGCTGGCTCTGCAGGGCAACCTGCCGGCCACCCATCACTGGCTCCCCGCTCTGTATCTGTACAAGTTATAAAATAAGAACCTCAGGGGACAAAGTGTGATAGCGCTAGTGACCTCTCAGCTTTGTCCGACCGTGTGCCCTCAGACCCACACGTTCGGGGACACTGCTGGCTTTCACCACCCCCATGGGGCTCCGTGAGGTCCCGGGTGTCACAGCGCACGGTGACTGCCGTGACAGGTGCGGTCATGACACCTCAGCTCCCAGTCACCACACAGCTGGCTACCCTGGCTCTGCAAGCGTCCAAGTGCCATGGTGGCTTCGCAGAGGATTCTCCAAACTTCCCAATACTATCACTGCTTTCCTTTGATGGGAGCTCATGCTGAGGTTTGAGGGACATCACACTCACGGAGGAGGAGCCCTAACAGAGCCCAAGCCCATTCTCATTCCGGCGGCCCGCACGCCGCCCTCGCTGTCCCTGGGGGCCCCACCGCGTGCCCTCCCCTGCAGGTGGGCAGAGCGCAGGTCCCTGCGCAGTCCTGTATGCTGCGGGGCTGTCCCCGAACCCCGACCCACCCTCACTGCAGTCTGCACCGCAGCTGCGCACAGGAGCCCACCTCCCTCCTGGCCCAGTGCGCCGCTGTCTGCACATGGCTCGACGTGCTCGACGTGCCGTACGTGCGCTACGTGCCCTGCGGCCCGGCACGTTTGCTCCACACATGCGCTCTTGAGAGACACGGAGGCCACCCTGAGACCCCAGCGCTCTGATGCGGGCTCAGCCTCTCCTCCGAGATCCTCTCTCCTCCGCGACTCTCACGGAGGGTCTCTCACAGAATCTCCGTGATTCTGCCCTCCCGGACCCCTCACAGTCTCCTCCCGCACCCACCCCACACCCTCTCCTCCCCGACCCTGCATTGACTCTCCTCCTGGACTGTCCACACTGAGCCTCCTGGATCACAGACACCGTCCCCTGCTCTGACATCACAGGCTGCAGTTCCAGCTCTTCTCCTGGAGGATGAGGTAATGCCACTTGCTGTCCCCAGTCTTAGGGTGCTCGCCCACCCAGCCGTCCCCCTTCCTTGTGCTCAGGTACACCCTGCCCCCGTCCCTCTGTGTCCCCGTCTGGCGTGCTCACATTCTCCTCCCCAGCTGCTCCCGGATGCGCTCCGGTTCCCCCAGGGCTCCTCCCTGCCCCGTGTTTCCCGGGGCCCAGCCTCGGGGACCCCAGCAGCTTCTTCCCGGCAGATAATAAGCATGAGTCCCGGCTCAAATCCTCTGCGAATCTGGCTTCCACGCTCTTCCGTCCATGGAAAGCACCAGAGCTCCGCACCCCATTTTCATGGGACACATCCCAGCCTTGTCTTGTGTTCCTGCGGGGGCAGCACTGGTAGCACCCGGTCCCGCGTCGTCAGGTGCTCCACGTGCAGCACTTGCCTTTCCCGCAGCCCTCCTGCTCCTTCCTGAACTCCAGGATTTCCCGCCTTCACCCGACGCCCAAAGCCATGCCCCGGGTCTACTCCTTGCTGTGGCCGTTGCTTTCCCTGGGCCATCTCGCCTGCTTGCGTGGCTTCCTCCAGCCCACAGGCCTCTCCCTACACAGATTTCCCGCGCACTCCCGTCGCGTGTTGTAGACTGCCTACTGGACACCCACACTAACGCCTCCACTCTGTATGCCGGGAGCAAGACCTCTGTCTTCTCCCCAGAACTCTGCGCATCCAGGGATCCCTGCTCTGGGCATTTTCCACCGTGGCCCTCAAGCTGCAGCCCCGGGGGCCAGCTCCCCATTCTCAGCTTCATCACGCAGTCATGTTACCTTGGACTCCACATAATTCTCAGGGGAGTCCCCTCCCTGTCAGTGGGCCTTCCTCCAGACTCCTCTCACCAGGACTGTTGAGGAATCTCTAGCTCAGTGCTTCCACGCATGTGCTGCCTGGACCAGTAGCATCAGCACCCACTGTTCTTCAGGGCCAACTCAAAGGGATGTCCAGTTTTGAGACTTCAAGATGTGACTGTATTGTAAAGCATTTGCTTTATTAGCTAAAAACATAAAAATGGTAAATCACAGCTATCACCCTCTTGATTCCCTTTTGTGTCATCTTCCCTACAGTCCTGCTAATTTCTGTTCCAAAATTAACATGATTCAAGGCACCTATGCTCCCTGGCCATGTTTTTCTTTTTGCTTCTATCTGCATTTCCAAAGTCTTAACTGCTTACTATTTTTAGGGAGGTGGGAGCAATAGATCTTTTGTTCTTTCTCCATTGACAAGGATCTCTGTGTGTCTCATGTACAATTCCATCTTTATGACTTCTGCTGCCTTCTGGAAGCATCTCATATTTTTACCACTTTATTTTTCTTTTAAAGGCAAAATCTCTGCACATAGCAGAGATTTCAACTCTGAGAAGAACATAGCATCAAAATAAAAAATAACAACAACTGAAAATGGTAGTAGAAGTGTTTTCCAGTGCCAGGGACCTCAAGCCAGTGGCCAGGGTGGGGCCTCAGCTTCACAGAGACAGACCCGCTTTGGCCTTCAGCCGTTGCAGCCTGTGCTTCCACAATCACAGTAGTGATGACCAGGCTCCCCAGAGATTGCTCCTACACCTTTAGCTGAAGGGCTTTGAAAGGCTAATTCCCAGATTGGTGACCTCCGACCCCCAGGGGAGGGGTGGCCTGGGGCCTCCGAGCTTCCTGAAGACCCCCAGTGATTGTGACATACAGTGGATGTGCAGATCCATGATTTAAACTGTTCCCTCACAGAAGGTTATTACTGATTATGTGATCGACCTGTTGCTGCTCTCCTGCTAGTAAATAATATCTTCTGACAGAGAAATTGGAAACTTGGTGTTTTAGGGAGCTGCCACTTTACAGCCACTATTGCAAAGGCAAAGAGTCAAATGTAAATGGCAGCAATGATAATGGTAATGTTGGGATTGGGGGGGCACCTGGGTGGCTCAGTTGGTTAAGTGTCCAACTCATGATTTCACCTCAGGTCATGATCGGTCATGAGATCAAACCCCTCTTTGGGCTCTGTGCTCAGCAGGGAGTCTGCTTGAGATTCTCTCCCTCTGCCTCTGCCCACCCTCTTCCCCATGCGCTTGTGTGTTCTCTCTTTCTAAAATAAATAAATAAATCTTTAAAGTAATAATAATAACAATAACAGTAATATCAGATGGAGTTACATAGGAACCCAGTTATTTTCCATATTGGTAATCAGTTAAAAAAACTATTAAGAAATTAATTTTAAAAAAAGAAATTAATTTTTAAAATCATTAAATAGTGAGTTTAAAAGAATCTTAATTGGAAAAACTGACATTAGATCAGTTAGATCTTTTTTCCTGTAATCAAATGCAAATGTCTCAGCAGAGCCTGTGTTGTGTGTGTTTAAGACGTCATTTTGCTTTTTTCAACTGAACCAACAGCACTTCTTAAAGTCTCACCAGGACAGACTTAAGAACATCAGTCACATGTCTGCTAAGTAGCCCAAAAAGGAGGTTATTCAACGATCAAAAAATTATAATTTTGGAAAGTCAATATAGAAGTCTCCATGTTGTAACATGTACCTTAGGCACTTAAAACAAGGGAACAGAACATGCCCTGATGTATTTATTTCTCTTAATTGTAGCTTTATATATATTTATCTTTAAAGTATTTAGAACTACAGTAATATGTATTTATATATTATAACATATGTAAAAAGAGAACTGAAAAGGATAAATGGAAGATGAAATAAGCACTATTTTAAAATATTTGCATTTTATTCAATGTTACAAAAATATTTTACTTTTACTAGAAAAATAATAGAGCAGTTTGATCAAATGTGCATCATATTTTTTTAAATTTGGTTTGCAGCTTTCGATGTAGACACGTGAGGTCTGGCTCTAGATTACATTTATTTTGACACTTGGTTTTCAGCTCGGTCATTGGTGAAAAGGATTCTCTGGAATATGTATGAGTCCAGGTGGAGGATGTGGGGCTCTGGCTGCCCTCCTTGGGTTGTGCTTTCAATAATTCAAGCATTTCCACTCATTCTACAAAGATTTTAAGGGAGTCAGTTTTCTTTCCCTCCTAAGGGAGTCAGGAGGTTTTGCATATTAATTAGAAGCTATTTTACTTTTTCTATTTTTATCAGGTGGGTTCTTCTTTTGGAAGATTCAAAACAAGTTAAAAAACACTCCATTCCAGGGGCGCCTGGGTGGCTCAGTGGGTTAGGGCCTCTGCCTTTGGCTCGGGTCGTGATCTCAGGGTCCTGGGATCCAGAGCCACATCGGGCTCTGCTCAGCGGGAAGCCTGCTTCCCCCCCTCTCTCTGCCTGCCCCTCTGCCTACTTGTGATGTCTCTCTCTCTGTCAAATAAATAAGTGGAATCTTTAAAAAAAAAAAAACCAAACACTCCATTCCCCAATTTTTAAGCAAGAATTCTCACAACACAAAATTATGGCAGCTCTCATCCCAACATTTTTCTTTGGAAAAGAAGATTATCTTTATCATAGTATTAAATCCTGAAATTTACCAGGAAGGAGTAGATGATGCCTGATCATTTTGGAAAGTATCTTGTAGGTGACAAACTGCTCAAGGACACTTCTAGGCATTGAAAAATTTAGCAACATTTTAAACTTTTGGTGTAATGTCTAAGCTAAAAACCTCATTTATTTATTTTTTAAAGATTTATTTATTTATTTGAGAGAGAGAGAGAGGATGAGAGAATAAGAGGGGAGAGGTCAGAGGGAGAAGCGGACGCCCCATGGAGCCGGGAGCCTGATGTGGGACTCGATCCCGGGACTCCAAGATCATGACCTGAGCCGAAAGCAGTCGCTCAACCAACTGCGCCACCCAGGCGCCCCAAAAACCTCATTTAAATATTTCATTATGGGGCGCCTGGGTGGCTCAGGTCATGATCCCGGAGTCCCGGGATCGGGTCCCACATCGGGCTCCCGGCTCTGCGGGAAGTCTGCTTCTCCCTCTGACCTTCTCCCCTCTCATTCTCAGTCTCTCGCTCTCTCATAAATAAATAAAAAATCTTTAAAAATAAAAAAACTTTAAATATTTCATTATGATTCTTTTCTCTAAAATAAATAAGTAATTTTTTAAAAAGGGGGGTGCCTGGGTAGCTCAGTTGATTGAGCACCTACCTCTTGGTTTCAACTCAGGTCTTGAGCTCAGGGTCCTGGGGTCTAGCCACCCCTCACTTGGGCTTTCCTCTGCTTGGGGATTCTCTCCTTCTGCCCCTCCCCCCATTCATATTCTCTGTCTCTGTCTCTCAAATAAATAAATAAATCCTTAAAAAAATAAAATAAATATTTTATTCTGAGATCATTCCTGTTTGTTCTCCATATAATTACAATAAAATAGGCTCCCAATTTAATAATAGAACCCATATATTTACTACTTGGATGTAGGCAAATTTTTTTTTTTTTAAGATTTTATTTATTCATTAGAGAGAGAGAGAGATTGAGAATGAGAGGGGAGAAGGTCAGAGGGAGAAGCAGACCTCCCGCAGAGCCGGGAGTCTGACATGGGACTCGATCCCGGGACTCCGGGATCATGACCCGAGCCGAAGGCAGTCGCTCAACCAACTGAGCCACCCAGGCGCCCGGCAAATTTTAATGTGTTACGATGACCTAAAAGTGAGTGAGCAGGGGCAAGGCTGTCCTTATGGAGTCTCTGTTTATTTTTCAGACACACCCATTGTCTTATGACAGAGATGCACATAAACAGATGAGGAGGTCTGGTGTTCACACATGACTTTGGAGACTGATGGTCTAGACAACCAGTTAAGTTAGAGGACCCCCAAAATTCGGCTGCTCTGCTCTTCATCATCTTTCCTCCTTTTAAAGTTTTATTCATACAGATCTTTATTTCTTGATAAGCACATTTCTAGATATTTCTAATTAGGTTTTTTAAATCAATGGGACTTTTTTTTAAAGATTTTATTTATTTATTTGACAGAGAGCATGAGAGGGGAGAAGGTCAGAGAGAGAAGGAGACTCCCCGCAGAGCTGGGAGCCTGATGTGGGACTCAATCCTGGGACTCCGTGATTATGACCTGAACAGAAGGCAGCCGCCTAACCAACTGAGCCCCCCAGGCGCCCAATGGGACATTTTCAAAAGTGAGTATTGTTGGCAAATATGGACATCAACGATTTTGTATTTTAGCTCCACCACTTAGTAGCTGTGGGCAAATTATTAACTTCTCTGTGCCCCAGTTTCCCCTTCTGGAAAGCATGGATTAATTCCAGTGTCTACTTCATGGACTTGTTATGACAATGAAACAAGTTCTATAAGAAATACTCCGCACAGTGCCCCGCACACAGTTAACTATTATGATGACGATGATCAAACCATCTTGCTGACTTTTTTTTTTTCCTTATAATAAATAAAATGTGTATTCTTTTAGGTTTTCCAGGTATACAATCCTATTATCTACAAATAAGATTTTTCCTCCTTTCCTATAATTGTATTTTCTTTCTTTCTTTTGTATAATAATTTTAATAATAATTTATTAATAATAATATTGCATAATGGAGATGGTGCATACCACATATGCCTGATTCTAATGTCATATTTCACCATTAAGTGCTATATTCGTATATTATTGAGTAATTGATATGTTCTTCTATTCCTATTGCATTTATGACTTCAGTCAAGAATGAATTTTGAAATGATCATACTGTTTTTCTCTTTGACTTTTAATATGATTATTTATACTGGTAGATTTCCTGATATTGAACCATCCTTGAATGAATGAGTTGATCCTTTACTTGGCTATGGTTTATGATTTTATAATGCACTGATGAACTCTTAAGTAATATTGTGACTTTTGTATTAGTGTTTATAAGTCGGATCAGTCTGTAGTTCTCTTGATCAGGTTCAACACCTTCCTCTACTCTTTATTTCCAATAGATGAGTCGTGGGATCTAGGGACTTAATCGGATTCTGGCTTATTTGGGCAGGCATGTCTCATAGGGGCTGTGCTTCTCCACTGGAAGGCCCATTATCTCTGGTTCTCTCTCTTTTTACAGTGTCAGCAGCCACTAAAGGCCACTGCTTAGATCCTTTAATTCATTAGGGATTGCAGAATAGTGGTATTCTATCAGCCTTTATCTTCATCTATTAGCTGGAATACCAGCTTCTCATCTGCTACAGTTTATAAAGAAAAGGTGATATAAAAGCTTGAAAGCCTGATTTTTTTTCCTCTTCAGCATCTTCCAGAGGTAACCAATGTGCTTTCTGTATTTCTTCTCTCTTTTTGGGGTGTGGGGTGGTGTTGGTGTGTTTAGTAATGTTTAGTGTTTTTATGAACCAATTTGCTTAAACGGATTTGGTGTACTTCAATCCACTGTGTTATTGATGATCAGATTGCCCTCTTGGCCAGTGAGAACTTCCTCAGGTTGGCTTCTGAGTCCTTTTGACACACCCTCACGTCCTTGCTATCTGGTGTGACAATATGTTTCAGGTCATTCTGCCCCTGATCAGGAATCTGCCCTCAGCAAGGAGCCCTGCTTCATAGAAGTGAGAAATCGTGATGGCAACGTGCCCTGGGGGCTAGGGAATCTCTGCACTTCTGGGTTGGTCTTTGCTTCCACATTTATCAGTGGACAGATCTAGGAGATAAGTTTAGTTGTTCTTGTTTCTTAAAAAATATAAATCACGTTTCTATTTATAATTCAAATTTGGGGCAATAAGATTCTCATTTAACTGCTGTCTTAAATCCTATCTCTTATCCTCCATCCTGAAAATTCTTTCATCTTTGAATATTCCAGAACAATGCTGAAATATGGTGGACATCCTTGTCTTCTTTCTACCTTATTAGCAAACTGTCATCCTTTTAAAAGTGAAATAAACACATACATTTGTCTAAAAAAAAAACAACAAAAACAAGCTGTCAGTATTTCTCCATGGACTATGATATTGGATTTTAGGTGAGTTCTTCTTTCCATGTTTTATTACGGGATTTTAAGGAATAGATTTTGAAATTTTATTAGATCTCATTCCAACATCAATGGAGATGATCAAGTTTTTCCAATTTTATCCAAACATTCAATTAATTTTGTTAATAGGTTTTCCAATATTGAGTCATTCTTGCATTCCAGTTATGAAAACAGTTGATCATGATATCAAGTGCTGCTCGATTCCGTTTGCTAGTGTTTTACTTTGGATTTCTGCATTAGTAATTGCACTTGAAATCACCTGTGATAGTTCTAAGTGCCACCCACCTCAGGTTTTGGTGTCTGCAGTATGTCGACTACATAAAAACATTATAATGTTTCCTTCCCACCCACCCCATGCTTGGGGAACTATTTACAAATCTTTGGTTTATCTGTTCTTATGTCTGTAGACTTCACATGTGTACTGTCTGTGTCCTTTCCTGCCCATGGGAGAGCCCTTTGAAACCATTCTCTTATTATCTCTTCACACTTGAATATTTCATATTTTTAAATAGTTTCCGTTTATTTTTTTTTTTCCTAGGAAACTGAAGGATAATGGAAATAAAACTAGTCTCTGACTCCTGGTTCCTGGCCCAGACTTTCTAAACCCTTGTAACTTCCTAAGTGATAAGAATAGTAGGAGCATCTTCTGTTCTAATGTTTGGTCTTTGACCCAGGTTTCCTAAGGCAGGGCACCTGAAATGCTTGCAATTTCCTGGGAGGTAGGAGCATCTTTGGTTCTAATGAGGTGACTTTGGGTGGGCTTCTGGCTGTCTTCTGGGTTGGTCACCATGATCAGAGGCTTGGGATTTTCAGCCCTGCCCTCTGTTCTCTTGAGAATGGAAAAGGGCTGAAAATGGAGTTATCATCCATCACGCCTATGTCAGGAAGCCTCCATAACATCCCAGTGGAACGAGGTTGAGAGAGCGCCCGGCTGGTGAGCATGACACGGAGGCTCCCATGCTCGGGACCCTCCCAGACCTCGCCCTGTGCATCTCTTCATCTGTATTCTTTTTTATTATTATTATTTTTTATTTTTATTTTTTAAAGATTTTATTTATTTATCTGAGAGAGAGAGTGAGAGAGAGCATCAGAGGGGAGAAGGTCAGAGGGAGAAGCAGACTCCCCATGGAGCTGGGAGCCCGATGCGGGACTTGATCCCGGGACTCCGGGATCACGACCTGAGCCAAAGGCAGTTGCTGAACCAACTGAGCCACCCAGGTGCCCTCTTCATCTGTATTATTTATCATAGCCTTTAAAAAGCCGGCGAATGGAGGCGTTTCCCTGAGTTCTGTGAGCTCCTGTAGCAAATGAATGGAACCCATGAAGAAGGTTGTGGGAACCTCTGAATTATATTTTGTTGGTCGGGTGCTCAGATGACACCGGGACCTGCTCTGACCTTGGAAGTGGGGAGGGGTGTCTGGTGAGCCCGTAGCCTGCGGGGTGTGATGCTGTCTCCAGGTCGATGGCAACAGACTGAGTGGAGCTACAGGACACCCAGCTGGTGTCT
Organism: Nasua narica; assembly: GCA_028533885.1. Taxonomy (NCBI): domain Eukaryota; kingdom Metazoa; phylum Chordata; class Mammalia; order Carnivora; family Procyonidae; genus Nasua; species Nasua narica. The sequence goes on from CM052813.1 coordinate 2,682,170, forward strand.
GGTGTGGGGAAACCTCCACACACCTGGTGACAGGCAGTGTGAGAAGTGGAGTGTTCTGTGTGACAGTCGGGAGGTCCCCAGAATACAAACGCCCAGGACACGGAACTGAGGCTTTTTCCTACAGCAAGAGGGAAAGATGGGCCTTTTCATTTTTAGAAATAATCGATTTTATTTACTTGGTATTCTTTTCTATATCTTAGCTGATAGTAGATTTATTAGTTTTACCATTTTTCTCTTTTCTGTATATATTAGTTTATTCCTTCTAGTTTCTCCAGTTTTTTTGTTTTAATTTTTTAAAAAGATTTTATTTTTGAGTAATCTCTACACCCAGTGTAGAGCTTGAATTCACAGCCCTGAGACCAAGAGTCACATATTCTTCCAAAGCCGGCCAGGCACCCCCTAGTTTCTTTAGTTTAAAAACATTGTTCTTTTTCTAACATCTAGAGTTGAATGCCTAAACTGGTTTTCATTATTTTTTGCTTATTAAAAATATTTGACTATGAATCTTTCTAAGCAATGCTTTAACTTTAGTATTGGTGCTGTTGCTATCAGCTATCATTTTTTCTTTGACCCAAATGTATTAAGAGATTTTAGAAAATTATACAGTAACAGGGGTTTGTTTTCCTAATTTGTATAATTAATTCTAGGTGTCCTGACCTGAGACCAGTGAAAGTCATGTGTAGCTTTTGTCTTTTCCCTGAGGCGGTCTTTGTGTTCAATGCAGGACAGTTCACAGAAGGATGCAAAAAATGTGTTCTCGGGAGGTAACAAGAAAGTACCAAAACTTTTTGTATTTACTTAAAAAACCCTTTTTTTTAAAGATCGTATTCATTTGAGAGAGGACGAGCATGAGCTGGTGGAGAGGGCAGCGGGGGTGGGGGCTGGGGGGAGGGGTTCGGAGGGAGAAACAGACTACCGGCTGAGCAGGGAGTCCAACACAGGGATCATGACCTGAGCCAAAGGCAGACACTTAACCGACTGAGCCACCCAGGTTCCCCTAAACAGCTTTTTTAAGTAGGATCCACACCCAGCACAGACCCCAACATGGGGCTTGAACCCACAACCCTGAGATCAAGACCCGAGCTGAGATCAAGAGTCAGACACTTTTCTGACTGAGCCACCTAGGTGCCCCACTTTAAATTTTTTTTTAAGTATTTATTTAAGCAATCTCTACATCCAACATGGGGCTCGAACTCACAACCCTGAGACCAAGAGCCACATGCTTCACCAACTGAGCCAGCTAGGTGCACCTGTATTGACTTTAATAATTAAGAACTGTCAATAGTACAAGTATCTCATTTATGAATAAGTAGTTATAAATTGCGAGCAAAGGTTTCTAACTGATAGACTAGCCAAATATATGGTTAATGTGCTTGACTGTCTTAGAAGCACTTAAAAAGATGTATTCTTTGTTAACAGTGAATAGAGTTTACCTGAATCAATTAGGTCTGCCTTATTTTTTATATCCTTCAGGCTCTTTGAGATATAATTATTATTTCTCCCTATCTAATTTACCACGAACTAATAGGAGTGAATGAAAGCCTCCTAATTCCAAAATGTTTCTATCAATGACTTCTTGTATTCTTCAGAGCATTTGAATAACATTTTCTGATGCCGGGCTACTTGGTATGTTAGACTGTACTTTTTGTCATTTATAAATGGCCTTCCTTCATCACACTGAATACTCTGTCCTAAAGGCAACTTCCTCTGATGGTGACATTGTAATTTCTGCTTTCTCTTTGTTTTCATTTGTTTGGCGTGTCTGTGTCCATCTTTTACTGTAATATTTAAGTTGCTTTATTTTGGATCCATCTCTTTTATGTAACATATAAATTGGGTTTTGCTTTGTGATTCCATCTGAGTTTTTTAAAATTATTTTATTTTATTTTTTAAAAGATTTTATTTATTTATTTGACAGAAGGAGGGATCACAAGCAGGCAGAGAGGCAGGCAGAGAGAGAGGAGGAAGCAGCCTTCCTGCCGAGCAGAGAGCCCGATGCGGGGCTCGATCCCAGGACCCTGAGATCATGACCTGAGCCAAAGGCAGAGGCTTTAACCCCTGAGCCACCCAGGCGCCCCTAAAAATTATTTTAAATGATGGTTAAATACATAAAACATAAATTTTACCATCTCAGCCATTTTAATGTATATATATATTTCTAAGTTTTGATTTAAATTCCAGTTAGTTAACATACAGTGTAATATTAATCCCAGGTATACAGTGTAGTGATTCAGTGCTTCCCACACAACACCCGGTGCTCATCACAAGGGCCTTCATCTCTGTCACCTATTTCAGCCCTCCCCCTGGGAGTCTGTTTCTTGGATTCTCTCTTTATTGCTCTCTTTTCCCCCTTTGCTCTTTTGTTTTGTTTCTTAAATTCCACATAGGAATGAAATCATATGGTATTTGTCTTTGTCTGACTGACTTATTTCGCTTAGCATAGTACTTTCCAGTTCCATCCATGTCATTGTGAATGGCAAGAGCTCGTTCTTTTTTATGGCTGAGTAATATTACCTTGTATATATATACTACCTCTTCTTTATCCATTCATCTGTCATTGGACATCTGGGCTCTTTCCATAATTTGGCTATTGTAGATAATGATACTATAAACATCAGGGTGCATATATCCCTTTGGATTAGTATTTTTAAATTCTTCTGTTAAATACCAAATGGTGCAATTACTGGATCATATGGTAATTCTATTTTTAATTTTTCGTGGCACTTCCATACTGTTCCCCACAGTGGCTGTACCAGTGTGCATTCCTACCAACAGTGTAAGAGGGTTCCCCTTCCTCCACATCCTCTTCAACATCTGTCGTTTCTTACATTGCTAATTTTAGCCATTCTGACAGGTGTGAGATAGTATCTCATTGTAGTTTTGGTTTGTATTTTCCTGATGATGAGTGATGTTGAGCATCTTTTCATGTGTGTGTTGGCCATCTGGATGTCTTCTTTGGAGAAACGTCTGTTCATGTTTTCTGCCCATTTTTATAACTGGATCATTTGTTCTGGGGTGTTGAGTCGTATCAGTTCTTTATAGATTTTAGATACTAGCCCTTTATCAGATATGTCATTTGTAAATACCTTCTCCCATTCCATAGGTTGCCTTTTAGTTTTATTGATTGTTTCCTTCACAGTGCAGAAGCTTTTTATCTTGACGAAGTCCCACTAGTTCATTTTTGCTGTTGTTTCCCTGGCCTCAGGAGACGTGTCTAGCGAGAAGTTGCTACAGCCAGTGACAGAGATTACTGCCTGTGTTCTCCTCTCGGACTTTGATGGTTTCCTGTGTCACATGTAAGTCTTTCATCCATTTTCAATTTATTTTTGTATATGATGTAAGAAAGTGGTCCAGTTTCATTCTTCTGCACATAGCTGTCCAGTTTTCCCAACACCATTTGTTGAGGAGACTGTCTTTTTCCCATGGCATATTCTTTCCTGTTTGGTTAAAGATCAATTGACTGTACAGCTGTAGTGATCTAAACAGTGTGGCCCTGGCACAAACATGGACCCCTAGATCAATAGAACAGAGTAGAAAACCCAGAAATGAGCCACCTCAACCATTTTTAAGGCAGTGTGGTAGTGTTAAGTACATTCCCAGTGTTGCGTCATCTGTCTTCAGAACTCTTCATCTTATAAAGCTGAAACTCTGTCCCCACTAAACAGTAATTCCCCATCCCCTTCCCCGAGCTCCTGTACTCATCCTTCTACTTTCTGTCTATTCTGAGTACCTCATCTAGGTGAAGTCATTTAGTATTTATCTTTTTGTGACTGGTCTTACTTCACTTAGCAGAATGTTCTTAAGTTTCATCTATTTTGTAGTGTGTGTCAGAATTCCATCCCTTTTTAAACTGAGAGTCCACTGTATGTATACAGGTCATTGTATTTATCCATTCATCCACTCGTGGATACTTGGGGTGCTTCCACCTTTTGACTGCTATGCACTTGGGTATACAGACAGTTCTTCAAGTGTCTGCTTCTAATTTTTTTGGTATGTATCCAAAAATGGAATTGTTGGATCGTATAGAGATTCCGTGTTTAATGTTTTAGGGAACCGCCATACCGGTTTCCATAGCAGCTGCACTCTTTCCATTCCCATTAACAGTGCAAAGGGTCCTGATTTCTCCATCTCCTCACCAATACTTGATACTTTATGCTTTGCTAATGGTAGCTGTCTTAATGGGTGTAAGGAGGCATCTCACTGTGCTTTTGGCTTGTGTTTCTAATACTTAGTGACATTGAGTTGCAGGTCCTGCCCTCAGACAGAGAGGGGATTATACAAAGGTGTGGATGGCGGGAGGTGGGGATTACTGGGGATCATCTTATCACCATAGCTGCATTTGAAAAATAAGTAGAACAGAACTCCATAGAAAACATTAGAATGCATCATATGTGATAAGAGGATGTATTTTTAAATGTAAGTCTGGCTAGGAATACAAACATCGGCATGCGCGTGTGTGATAGAAGTGTGTTTCTTACTGGTGGTCCAGAAAAAACAGGTTGAAAGCCATGACCTGGGAGAGCTTCCTGCAGACACTGAAGAGAAGACTGTAATTACACTGCGCGTGAACCCAGGCCGGCGGCTTGTTCCCTGCTGGTCATGCTCCCATGGCAACCGCTCTTCTTCATTTCTGCTCTCACACACAGTAGCCGTCCCGGCACTTGTATTTTCAAAGAACTTACATCAGTCGAACTATTTCCTCCAAGATTTTCTCATCGAATGCTCGGAAACGTGACAAGCCTTGCTGGGGGACATAGCTGTGGGGAGCGCCCGCCGGCCTGCTCCCCCGGCTGCGGCTGCGGGTGAGGCCTGCCCGGGGTGTCCTCATGCTCTCGGAGCTCCCCCTGCCTCTAGCGGCTCTGCTTCACGTGTACTGACGTTTGGCGTTAGAGTGCTCCTATGTTAAATGTGTTATGGGATTTGCATTTTCTGTTTCTAATTTCCCCACTATTTTCCTTAAGGTTAAGAAAAAAGAAAGGTCTGAGGAGCCCCAGCTTTGCCATCTGAAAGTCTTGCTCTCTTGAGGCAGCCCCAATCTCTGAAATGGGTCCCAGTGTCCCCCACCATGGGGCACGGCCACCTCTGTGTCCTTGCCTTCCTGGAACTGGGGCTGCTCAGCTGGGCTGAGACTCCTCAGGCTACACTGAATGCCAGGTTTGGGGGGGTGCCGCTCTCTACCTGCTTGGGGAGCCCTCACTTCCCCTGCCCTGGTTCCTTGGGCTCACTCCCTCCAGGGCTGGGGCTGAACCTCCTCCCTCCCAGTGAGTGTCTCTTCTCCTCCCTTATCTCTCCTTTTTTCAGGGAGTGGATGGTTTTTGTTTCTGTTTTCTCTTAGTTTCTGTCAAGTGTCTGTTTATTCATGAGAGATCATGGGATTTTTGCCTTTTCTCTACTTTCTTCCCAGCTTGAAGAAACACGGTGAGCCTGGAGGCCCCAGGTTCCCCTTCCTGCCCTCCCCCTGCAGCCAGAATGAGGGGCTTCTCCTCCCTCCCCTCTCTTTGTATCTTTTCCCACTCACCCCCATTCTCAGCAGCACATGATGGAGAGAGGGGCACATAAGAGGATGCTCAGGATTTGTTCCCACTGCTTTCCCCTTTTTTGGGGGTGTTCTGAGGGTAGACACTCCTCCAAACCAAGCCTGGCTTCTGTTTCTTTCTCTGACCATCGCTTTTCAGAAATGATGGCTTCCAGTGTCGGTTTATCCTCACTATCTGCCTGATGCCCATTTCTGTCCTTGTATTTCTCACTCTCTTGCCATTGGAGGTGACGTAGAATCTTCCCTGCAAGTCCTAAAAATTATTTTCTATATAATATGGTCAGGGGTTATTCTCTTTTCCAGAAGTGTCATGGTCACATTCTAGCCCAGGGAGGAGGCTCACACATGCACAACTTAAAACAAGCCACGTCCCGGGAAGGACCATCTCTCATGCCCAGCGTGAGAAAGATGCAACATTGTGTGATTTCTTCCCCATTCCTCCCATTCTCCCATCTTCCTTACCCTTCCTCAAAGGAAAATAGAGAAAGCTCCATTATGCAAAGAAATGCAACACAGGAGACTGTGGGCAAACTGGGTTAGCATTGTCTCAGGTATAAAACCATGCTAGGCGAGAACCTCCAGGAGAATGCACTGTGGTCACCCCTCCCCTCAACACAGAAGCAAAGGAATTGCCTGGGTCATGTTTGTGAGCATCTTGCTGTACAAATGGGGTCAGGTTTTATTTGTATCTTTCGGTAACTCAGGGATCACTTTAAAAATCACAATGTGGTGACCCATGGGGACAGGCACAGCCTTGGGTCACCTTGCTGGGGATCTTATCAAGGGAGACCCTGATTCTTTTCTCCCAAACTACCTTTCCAAAGGAGAAAATAAAACAAGCACAAGTCTGTGGGGGTAGAGCTGTGATAACAGGATGACGAGCGCACAGATAGGTGGTTTCTCTGCAGCCGAGCCACACGCTGCTCCTGGGGGCCGAGGTGAGCAGCCGAACCACAACCCAATATTCGCCAGCAGGGACAGGTGTGCAGGGCTGCTGATGGCAAGGAGGTTACATAAGTTTTAATAATTATGCTAAGCTTTTTTCAGTGTGTACAGAATTGGGAAAAATTACAGGCATACCTTGGACATATGGTGGGTTTGGTTCCAGATCACAGCAGTAAAGTGAATATTGCAGTGAAGTGAATCAAATGAGCGCTTTGATTTCCCAGTGCACATGAAAGTTATGTTTACAGGGTACTGCAGCCTATGAAGTGTGCAGTAGCTATGTCTAAAAAACAACATTCACATCATAATTTAAAAAAGACTGTTTTTTGAAAAATGCTACCCGTCATCTGGGCTTTCAGGAGCCATAATCTTTTGCCGGTGGAGGGTCTTGCCTGATGTTCATCTGCTGACCCATCAGGGGCGGCGGCTGTGGCCGTTTCCGAAAGTAAGACAACCCCGAGGTTTGCTGCATGAAATTGACTCTTCTTTCAGGAACAATTTCTCCGTAGCCTGTGATGCTGTTTGGTAGCATTTTACCCTCAGCTGAACTTCTTTCGAAGCTGGAGTCCATCGTCTCCAACTCCGCTGCGGCTTTACCACTATGTTCATGTGATATGCCAGATCTTTTTGTTCTTGACTCACGTGGGCAAAGAATGAATCTCGTGGACACAAAAGGATGCAGTGAAGTGCAAGTTTATTGTTTATTAAGTGAAGCTAAGAGGAGAAAGGAAAAAAAAGAGCTCTCTAGAGTGAGAGGGGTCCCGGATGGATTGCCACTGAGGGTTTTTAGGACCGGTCTTATATTGAAAACTTGACCAGGAAGCCCGCAGTCTTGAGATCCTGGGGGCATCCTGGTCTGAGCAAGGGTTATTGGTAACCCCCTTAATGGCCTACTTCTTTGAGGTCTGGTCATTTTCTGTGATTACAACGTAGCCACCAAAGAAAACTGCTCCCTAACATCCAGGGCTGGGTAGCCTGGTTTGTCCCCTTATCTTTTGCTCACTTTGGCTGAGCACTTTTGCCTGCCAGGAATAGTTTCAGAGCCCAGCCGGGGCCTCTTACCTCTCCCTGCCTAGACCTTAACTCTTTCCTTACTCACTTTGTTGTCATTCCAACAGTCTTCACAGCATCTTCACCAGATGTAGATTCCATTTCAAGAATCCACTTTCTTGGGGCGCCTGGGTGGCTCAGTGGTGGGCGTCTGCCCTCGGCTCAGGTTGTGGTCCCGGGGTCCCGGGATGGAGCCCCACATCGGCTCTCTGCTCAGCGGGGGGCCTGCCTCTCGCTCTCCCACTCCCCCTGCTTGTGTTCCCGCTCTCGCTGTCTCTCTCTCTCTCTATCAAATAGATAAATAGAATCTTTAAAAAAAAGAAGAAGAAGAATCCACTTCATTTGCTCGTCCATAAGAAGCAACTCCTCATCTGTTCAAGTTTCATCATGAGATTGCGGCAGTTGAGTCCCGTTTTCAGGACATGCTTCCGATCCTGGTTCTCTTGCTGTTTCCCTCACATCTGTAGTCAGTACACACACCGCATTTACTGAGTAGGTTTGCTGTCTTCTGTGTGCACAGTTTGTGGTGCCCCCAAAACAATTACAGTGATAACATCAAAGATCACTGGTCATAGGTCATCATAACAGATATAACAATAATGAAAAACTTGGGAATATTGTGAGAATTACCAAAATGTGACACAGGAACATGAAGCGGGCAGATGCTATTGGAAAAAGTGGTGCCAACAGACTTGCTTGATGCAGGCTTGCCACAAACCCTCAGTTTGTAAAAAACACACGCTCTGTGAAGCACAGTAAAGCAAAGCAGTAAAAGGAGGTGTGTTTGAATAAGCACAGGGTGTCATCGTGACGTCAGCTTGAAAAATAAGAGTGAGTCTGCTCTGTGGCAAATGTGTATTTTGTGAGTTTTGGGGTTTCAGGAACATAAGGTGATGCTCCAAGACACTCAGCAATCACTTTCAGAAATAAGATTCTAATGACTATTTTTACTAGTACCAATTCATTCTTCATTCTGCAAATATTTTTTGGAGTGTAATAAATAAGTCAGTGCTTAACTGACAGATAACTATGCAAATGACAGGGAACCATATGGTGGTTACAAGGCAGAACTTAAAATTTTAAAGGACAAAACACCCATATTCATGTACAGCAATTAACTACAGGACCAACAACCATCTGTTGTGACTCACTTGTCCCCCCAGATGCATATACAATCCTCAATTTCACTTTGGTTTTTCTTGGTCCCGTATTCCAAGGAGAGGAGTATCTTTTCCATAATTTTCTCCTTATGCGTTGATGTTATCATAAGGTTCTTACCACATCGCTGTATTTCCATATTTGGCTCGAAGATCGTGTGGTGGGTTTCTGTGTATCTCAGCCTGTTTTCAGATTTTCTTTCCCTCCATGTTAGTTTCTCTATTCTGGCACGGAGCCGAGGTTTTTCCCTGGTGTATTTTCTAGCATCGCTCCATCTCACTCCATCTCCCTTGGGAGGAGGCAGGGGATAGCAGAAGAGCCACATCTTATTAGGCATGGCTTTCCTCACATACAGGGCACAGGAGCAGGTGTGCAGAGAGATGCTGAAATGTGTGTCGTGCCCAGCGCTTCCTGAGCAAGTTGGATGGAGCCCGTTTCTCCTCTGAGAACAGGTCTCAACTCCCAGGCATTTATCACTTCAGTTTTAATCTCCCGATGCCATGTCGTTCTCCTCAGAGGGAGACTTTGAAGCTGAAAACACTAAGTCAAAGCCAAAAGGAGTGTGGGAAGGGAGTTCAGCAATTACCAGCACATCTGGTCCCACACAAGAGACGGTCCATCTGGGTCATTCAGGGAGGGGAGGCGTTCATATCGTCTTCACCCAAGCAACTGTGGGTTTTTGCCTCATTTTAGCTGCACGGATTCAACACAAATTTTCTAAGGTACCTCCTTCCTGTGATCTTGTAACAAACCACATCTGATAAACTTCCACTTATATCTAAAGAAAGGGTTTGAGCTAATTTACATGTCAGGCCACAGACTTGAAAAAGCCGGGGACTCCCTGGTTAAGGGTAATTCCAGACCATCATCCCTTTCCCGCCGACCAAGGACTGTCTAGCTCACGCTCTGTTGGGACTTGGGGGGGTGTGTGGCTTCTTTCTGCTACTGCAGCAGAGCTGAACTGAGTGGCTCGTGACTCCAGACTCGTTATGCCTGCAGGGCCGCACAGCCTAAGGCACCTCCTATTTAACCTCTTCTGGAACGAGTTTCCTGCTGCTGACTTTAAGGGATCAGCGGAGAAATATAAAATTCCATTGCGGACTGACAACTGCAAGACCCATTATCTCCTAAACATATTTAAATTCTTTCCAAAAAAAAAAAATTAAATTCTTTCCTACTGTGCTCAAAATACCAAAGATTCAAACCATTTGAATTCTCTTATCCTCGTTTGCAGTTAAAGAAACTAAAGTTTGGAGAGACTTTCATGAGATTTCCCCCCACGCCCAAAATGGTTTTACCTTCTTTTTATGCAGCTTCAAACCTGTACGACAGTCTGTCCAGTGAAATTCAGGGCAACATTTCCACTGCTGCCTTAGTACTGGACACATGTCATCAGTGGGAGAGCTTAGAAATGTCCCAACATGGTAGGACTTTGCTGGTGAGGGTTCTGTCCGCTGTCGCGTGCAGTGGCTTCCTCCTCCGGAGACAGAATGACCACCGATGCCCACCCCTCCCCGCCTTCCTTGGGCCGTTTTACTATTTCTAATCAGTCCGATGTTATTAATTTTTTTTTCAAAATTTTAGATGCTCATGAGAATTAATTTTATTAAGTGGAGCCCGAGATATTTCTATAGCGTGCGTACGTACATACACACACTCACATATTTAAATTAATGGATATTATTTTTTAGGGCAGTTTTAGGCTTACTGAAAAAATTGAGCAGAGAATACAGAAAGTTCCTATGTATTCCCTGCCTTCGGTTTCCCTATAGTTAATACCTTGCACTGGTATGGTGCATTTGTTACAGTTGATGAGCTGATACTGGTCGTTGTTTTTGTTGTTGTTTTTTTGTTTTGTTTTGTTTTTTGTTGTTTTTTTTTTTTTAAAGATTTTATTTATTTACTTGACACAGAAAGAGAGATCACAAGTAGGCAGAGAGGCAGGCAGAGAGAGAGGAGGAAGCAGGCTCCCTGCTGAGCAGAGAGCCCGACGCGGGGCTCGATCCCAGGACCCTGAGATCATGACCTGAGCTGAAGGCAGAGGCTTTAACCCACTGAGCCACCCAGGCGCCCCTCTGGTCGTTGTTATTAGTAGAAGTCTCTAGTTTACATTAGGGTTTACTCTTTGTATGGCACAGTTCTTTGGGTTTTGCCGAATGCATAATGTCACCATTATGTACGACAGGATAGTGTCACTGCTCTAAAACTCATCACCCCGCCCCCAACCCCCAGCAACCACTGATCCTCGTACTGCCTCCGTAGTTTTGCCTCTTTCAGAATGTTGTAGACCTGGAATCCTACTGTATGTTGCTTTTTAAGAGTGGCTCCTTTCACTTAGTGATGTGCGTGTAAGGTTCCTCCATGCCCTCTTAACAGGGTCTTTCACAGATCAGAGGTTTTTCTTTTTTAAAGATTTTATTTATTTATTTGACAGAGAAAGAGCACTAGTGGGGAGAGGGGCAGAGGGAGAGGGAGAAGCAGGCTCCCTGCTGAGCTCAGAACCCAGCGTGGGGCTCGATCCCAGGACCTTGGGATCATGACCCAAGAAGAAGGCAGATGCTTAGCCGACCCAGCCACCCAGGTGCCCCTTTTTTTTCCTCCTTCTTTTTTCTTAATGAACTCCCTCTTACCAATTTTTTCCTTCATGAATCATGCTTTTGATGTCTTAAAACTCATCACCAAATCCATGGTCCCCTAGATTTTCTCCCATGGTTTATGTTTCAAGTATTATAGTTCGGTGTTTTACATTTAGGTTTACAAACCATTTTGAGTTAGTTTTTGTAAAGGGGTAAGACTTGCGTCTAAATTTATTGTGCTGCATGTGGATGCCCACTTGTCCCAGTGCCATTTGTTGAAAAGACTGTTCTTGGGGCGCCTGGGTGGCTCAGGTGTTAAGCGTCTGCCTTCAGCTCAGGTCATGATCCCAGGCTCCTGGGATTCAGCCCCGCAGCAGGCTCCCTGCTCCGAGGGAAGCCTGCTTCTCCCTCCCCCACGCCCCCTGCTTGTGTTCCCTCTCTTGCTGTGTCTCTCTCTGTCAATTAGATAAAAAATAATATCTTTAATAAAAAAAGAAAAGAAAAGACTGTTCTTCCCTTTTCTCTACTGAATTGCCTTTGCTCCCTTGTCCAAGGTCGCCTGATTATATCTGTGTGGGTCTGTATCTAGACTATGTTATGTTTCATTGATCCATGTGCCTTTTTGTCATGAACACCACACTGTCTTGATTACCATAGCTTTACAGTAAGACTTGAAGTTGGCATAAAGTCAGCCTTCTGACTTTGTTTTTCTTCTTTAATATTGTTGTGGCTATTCTGGGTCTTTTTGCCTCTCTTTATAAACTTTAGAATCAGTTTATAGAAGACTACAAAGGAACTTGCTGGAATTTTTGTTGAGAATGCCTTGAGTCTGTAGATTAAGTTGGGAAGAACCGACATCAATATTGAATTTTCCTATCCACGAATATGGATTGTCTATTGAATTTTCATATCCATGAATATGGATTGTCTTTACATATATTTAGATCTCCTTTGTTTTGTTTTTGTTTTTTTAAGATTTTATTTATTTATTAGACAGAGAGACACAGCGAGAGAGGGAACATAAGCAAGGGGAGTGGGAGAGAGAGAAGCAGGCTTCCCGCGGAGCAGGAAGCCCGATGTGGGGCTTGATCCCAGAACCCTGGGACCATGACCTGAGCCAAAGGCAGATGCTCAATGACTGAGCCACCCAGATGCCCCTAGATCTCCTTTGACTTTTCCCACCAGAGATTTGTAGTTTTCTCTGTGCAAAGTTTGTTAAACTTAAATCTGAGTATCTCTCTCTTTTTTGGTGCTAATGTTAATGGTGGTGTGGTTCCCCCCCCCCCCGCTTTATTGAGGTATAATAGATAAAAATTATATGCATTTAAGGTATACAACCTGATGTTTTGACATGTTTATATTATGAAATAATCACCACAATCAAGCTAAATAATATATCTGTCACTCACATAATTCCCATTTTCTTTTCTTTTTAAAAAATGGTTTCATGTTTTTAATTTCAAATTTCTATTGTTCACTGTTGTTATATAGGAAACCTATTGACTCTTATATATCATCCTTGTATCCTACAACTTTGCAGCCTTGTTTAATCACCCCTTTGTTCCAGAAGTTTGTCGTTTTTGTCGATTCTTTGGAACTTTGAACATAGACAGTCATATTGTCTGTGAACAGAGACAGTTTTATTCCTTCCTTCCCAATCTGTGTGCCTTTTATTTCTTTTTCTTACCTTACTGTCAACAGTATATTTCCAGAGCAGTATATAACAACAGATATTATTATAGCTAACAAAGTGAATCCTTTATGGCAAGGTCTATGCTGTTTGAGTCTAAGTTCTATATGTGTCTTCTACACAGGACTTAAAATTCTTGAAAGCAGGGAATTTCTTGAATTTATAATATCCCTCCGGCCTACCACAAAGTCTGTTAATGGTAAGCACTCAATGAGTGTTCAGTGGGAATGAAGGTAAGGAATTAAAAGAATTAATATCTATATCCAGGATCCTAGCAGAAAATAGAATTTACATAGGATGGTTCAAATCCAGAGATTGAACACAGCGGCTCTTGACCATGGCTGTCCATTAGAGTCATGTGGGAGCTTTCAGATTCCCCGTGCTTGAGGGTGGGAGCAGGCTTTACAGTCAATGCCAGTGGCCAGAGAAGGTTGAAAATCAGTACAGTAATGAAAAGACTACTTGTGGAAATGTAAGCAGGCTAAGGAAACCAAAACGGGATGCTGAGACACTCATTTTATAGGTGAAGATGCAGAAGCGCGGTGAGAAGTCACTAGCTCAAGGTAATAGAGGTAGTAGGTGGTCAGATAGAGATTCAAGCCCAGGGATGTCTTCTCCACTCCAGATAAAATAAATATCCTGCCTTCTAAAATGACTTTTCTCTGGACCAAAATGTCACATTCAACCAAGCCCGAAGTTAAAAACACCTTCAAAGTAAGCACAAGATGCTCCTCCTCTTAAAGCCAGACCAAACGGATTAAGGTCAAAGTTCTCTTTGTGTTCTCAAATGACTTATGGCCTGAAATAAAATCTGTCTAGTTTCTGTGAATAATGTAAGACATCTGATGCTTTCTCCTCTCCTCCCCATTTTGCAGATACAATCGTGTCTGGACTTTTCTGGAAATAAATTAAATGGAAACCAGAATGAGAGATACTAAATCTGCTGGCAGGTGCTCTGGGGGGAGAGGGTTGGGAGGATAGAAGGAGATGCTGACCTTTGATTAGAGCAAAGAGCCAGAGACACGGATTTGCAAAGCTTGGTTTCTCCCAGCATTGCTGGAGATAATAGATACACCCTAGCTTTTCCTTGTAGCAAAGAACTTAATGCAGATATATTTTTAATTCATCTGCTACTCATTGTTGATTAGACTGTGATGTCTGAATCTTCTGAGATGGTCAGATGCCTCTTAAAGTGAACTGGCCTTCTGGTTTGGTGGGATAGTGATAGCGCTTGTCTTTAAAATCTTTTACACTTTCCATAATTCCCTCCCCAACTCCCGAAGTCATTCAGTTTTATACGTGTTGTGTGTCCTATACTGTTCATGCTGGGGCCTTCCCACTGCAGAAGGAATGATACAGCTGGTAAGGGTTTTGGGGAGCAGCATGTGCCTTGCAGTTCACCACAGTCCCCATAACTGCCTGCTAATGCTTGACCTAGTTGGGTTGTGTGTCTGGACGCCGGAGGCTTCTGAATGTGCATCTCCCGTCCTGCCTCAGCCAACTCCTGAGGACAGAGAAGAGACGCAGCAGATGTGTGTGTGCGTGCACACGTGTATTGTGTTTGGGGTTTTATTGTTTTGTTTTCCATGCAGAGTATTTTCTAAAAATGACTCTGGATATTTGTACTTTTATGAGCATAGACTTATAACCCAGTCCTTATCCTCTAGATTAGGTAAACATAATATTCATAATCATAAATGAAATTCAAGTGTGACACTTTAAATGGAAAGTTCCAAAATGTACCTAAATTAGATGGATTGAGACAGTTTAGTATTTGGGAAGTATCATGCAATTATGTAGATTAAAAACTATGTCAGAGGGGCGCCTGGGTGGCTCAGTGGGTTAAGCCTCTGCCTTCGGCTCAGGTCGTGATCTCAGGGTCCTGGGATGGAGCCCCGCATCGGGCTCTCTGCTCAGCAGGGAGCCTGTTTCCCCCTCTCTCTCTCTGCCTGCCTCTCTGTCTACTTGTGATCTCTCTCTCTGTCAAATAAATAAATAAAATCTTTAAAAAAAAAAAAAAAAACTAGGGCGCCTGGGTAGCTCACTTGGTTAAGCCACTGCCTTGGGCTCAGGTCATGGTCCTAGAGTCCTGGCATCGAGTCCCACATCGGGCTCTCAGCTCCATGGGGAGTCTGCTTCTCCCTTTGACCTTCTCCCGTCTCATGCTCTCTCTCTCTCAATAAATAAAAATCTTTATTAAAAAAAACTACATCAGAGATATTAAAAATGTTTGTTTTACTTTGATCAATAAATGAACCAAAATCAAATGGTTTATAATTATAAACATTATAATTATAAACATTAAAACAGCCTCCATGGTGATGGAAAGAAAACTGACTTTTTTCCAGTACCACTTAATTGGTGAAGGAATCTAGTTAAATATATGCCTTCCCTGCCTCAAATGATTTGTTAAGAACAAAGACCCAGGTACCAACCTATTTTCTGTTATGAATGGGTTTAAATTGAATAAAATTCCGGGTTCAACTTCTAGAGAAATGACTATGATATAAAAGCACTAAAGAGTTGTGTGGAGGGGCGCCTGGGGGGCTCAGTGGGTTAAAGCCTCTGCCTTCGGCTCAGGTCATGATCTAAGGGTCCTGGGATTGAGCCCCCGCATCGGCTCTCTGCTCAGCGGGGAGCCTGCTTCCCCCTCTCCCTCTGCCTGCCTCTCTGCCTACTTGTGATCTCTCTCTCTCTGTCAAATAAATAAAACCTTTTAAAAAAAAAGTTGTGTGGAGACAAAAAGAAGGAAGGAAGAAGGGAACAGAATGAATGAAAGAGGGAAGGAGGGAAGGATGAGATTAGCATTTAAATCAATAGACAAAACCTCCCAATGTGGGTGGGCCTCATCTAACCCTCAAAGATCCAAAGATCCGAATAGAACAAAAAGACCAGTCTTCCCCGAGTAAGAGGGAATTTTCTAGCCTATGGCCTTCCCTGTCACCGGCACCACTGCAGCTGTCCTGGGGCTCCATTCTGCTGCACCCCAGTGCGGATTTGGACGGGTCAGACTCCATAACCCATGAGCCCTGTCCTTGTAATGACTTCACACACACATCCTGTTGGGCTGCTTTCTCTGGAAGACCCGATTAATCACACCCCCCATCATTCTCTGTTGTTGACACACACACAAAGTTGTCCCGAGATACTCTAAAACAGTACTTTTACAAACCAGAAGAGTCTCGTCCCAGACACACAAGCCTTTACTTTATCCCCAAGAGAGGCCAGCGGTAAAAACCAAATCATGGTGTAAACACCTTGCTCATTGAGAAGAATTCTGAGGCATTAAGCTGTCAGAACTCCTGCACCAGCCACTGTCTGCGCCCATGGTCCGCACCCACAGCCCCAAAGGCTTTGCCCAGGAGAAGACCTCTGTGAAGCAGCACCTCGCACATGCTGGCTCTCTCCCGATGGAGCACCCGAGCCGGAAGGCCGGTGACGCTGCCAGCACCCGGGTCTCCACGAGTCCACGTGGAACAGGCCCCTCCGCCTCCCTGGTCACTGGTACCACCTTCCACCAGCACTCCCTGCAGTCCGGGCTCAACGCAGAGGGGTGGTGGAGGCCTTGTTTTTGGTTTTGTTTTAACCAATAAACTAACTTTCTTTCTTTCTTTCTTCATTCATTTATCTATCTATCTATTTAAAGATTTTATTTATTTGACAGATCACAAGTAGGCAGAGAGGCAGGCAGAGAGAGGGAGAAGCAGGCTCCCTACTGAGCAAAGAGCCCGATGCGGGGCTCGATCCCAGTACCCTGAGATCATGACCTAAGCCGAAGGCAGAGGCTTTAACCCACCGAGCCACCCAGACGCCCCTAAACTTAATTTTTTAGAGCAGTTCTGGGTTCACACAGCCTGTCTTTACAGCGCCCTCTGCTGCCTCTTCCAGCCACTGCGTCCTCTCTTTCTCGCTGCCACACCTGGCTGGGGTAGCAGGTGGGAAAGGAAAAGCCCTTCAAGTCAAACAAATGTTAATTAAACATGATCTTCTCTACATTGTAAGTGAGGTACCTTTTAAGACACAGAAGAAATAGCAAAGTTAAACAGAAAAGTATTTTTGACACTATTTCTCATTTACTAATATATAATAATGTCAGGGATGATTTCAAAGAAAAATTGAGTGGAGTAAAGTGTTAGAGACTGAGGGGCTCAACTAGTCATGAAGCGCCCCCTCTCTGCTAGTTTTTTGGTTTTTGTTTTTTTAGATTTTATTTATTTATTTATTTATTTATTTATTTATTGAGAGAGAGAGTTTGTGCCAGAGGGAGAGGGACAAGCAGACTCTACACTGAGCATGGAGCCCAATGTCGGGGCCTTGATCCCAGGATGCTGGGATCATGACCTGAGCTGAAACAGAGTCAGAGGTTTAACACACTGAGCCACCCTGGTGCCCTTCTGTTAGTTTATTTCTGAAGCTGGTGTAGGCTTTGAGCCCTACTGATATTGGCAAATGCAGAGACCATGGGGAGAGATCTGAGGGAACAACATATGCAAGGGTCCTGTGGCAGAGGCATAGGACAGTAAGTGAGTGAGGCCTGGGTGACGGAGTCTGGGGGGATGCCAGGCTCCCTCACGGGAGACCCAGCTTTATTCTAGATGGGACAGGAAGCATGGGATTCCACACCATCCCCTCACTGCCTATCCTGAGCCTCACCTCTCTTTCCTTGGGTTTGGGGGTATCCTGGGACATTTGCAAATGGGGAACCACACAGGATAGGCAGTAGGGAAGGGGTTCTGAGGCCGGGTCAGGTGACTCTGCTTCTGTTTCAGGGAAATGCTTCTTTTCTTCCTAGTTCCCTTAGGAGCTTCCTCTACCCCATGATCTGAAACTCTGATTCTCCCTAATTGTAGAAGAGGTTTCTATGACCTGTGAAATCCAGTTCCTTTCTTCTTGATGGTGGCAAAGGCCTTATTTTCTTATCCTCCCAGGAGGCAAGAGAAAATATTTATATTCCCTTTTTCCTGAAATGGAAAAACCATCAGGTTTCCAAATTTGGAAAGTTCCTGTGTGCACATTGAGGCTCACATTGCAGCATGAGAGGTGTGACCAGCGTCAGCAGAGGTCCAGGTGCCCCATTGGATGGGGTGCTTCTGGGATGCGTCTGAGCCCCAGCTTCATGGGCTCTGGGAGGCCTGGAAGGATCGGGAGGGGCATTGGAAATGCTGAGACCCTGGAGCTTCGCACACTCACCAAACTGTTGCCACAGTGACACAAAAGCAGTGACACTGGCCTGGGTGCTGCTGCATCCACAGAGGACAAGGGAGACAAGCGCAGCTCGAGAGCCAGGATGTGATACCATATCATGTGCACTGACGGACAGACGGCTAGAGAAGATGTGGTGCCTATGTGCAGTGGGCTATTATTCAGCCTTGAAAAAGAAGGAAATCCCGCCATGCGCTGCAGCACGGACGGACCCGGAGGACACTGTGCTAAGTAGAGCAAGGCAGACACAGAAGGACAGACGCTGCATGGTCCCCCTGCCGAGAGATCCCTGGAGTCGTCCAGCGCAGAGAAGCAGAGCAGGAGGTGGGAGCCGGGGCTGGGGGAAGGGGCGGGGGGCGGCTACTGCTCCAGGAAGAGAGATTCAATTGTGCAGGACGAATGAGCCCAGGGACCCATTGCCTGCCCTCTGCCCACGGCCAACAGTGCTGTGCTCTGCCCTCGAAAGTCTGCTGAGGGTACATCTCATGTTAACTGTTCTTACCAAAATAAAATAAAATTTAGGAAAAATAAAATTGATTCTGTAAATAATAAAAAAGAAGAAAAAGAAAATGCAAGCAAGAGCTCAGCCATGACAAAGTGGCCTCAAGGGTTGGGAGGAATTGCTGAAAGGGCCCCCAGGACTGTGGAAGCCCCAGCCCCAGCCCCAGGCCCTGGCCACACTAGCCCCCCAGGGCACATCGCCAGGTGATCACCAGTGGGGAGTCTTGGGGGACCTATGCTGGGCCTCAGGACCAGCAGGAGCCCTGAGAAGATGTCCTTGTCTCCCTGGGACCCCAACAGAGTTGCATTCTGGCAGAGGAAGCAAAGGCCAGCTCCCAGGGAGGTAGCTAGGGGTCTGGGGAGGCCACACTAGGGGATGCCACCTCCCCCTAATGGGCCCCTGCTCAGTGGATTAAGGCTTCTGTCACTTGTGACCAGGAGATTTCTGACTGATTCATTTTAATAAAAATAGCATTTAAGATCGATAAAACATGAAGGCATTTGTCATATTTATTGATAAATTACTAAACATAATTTTTAAAATCAGCAATTATGTGAGGTGAAACAAAGTTCCTTGATTCAGTTTGTATCTTTTCTTTTTTTTTTTTTTAAAGATTTTTTTTTAAGATTTTATTTATTTATTTGTCAGAGAGAGAGAGAGCAGAAGCAGGCAGAGAGGCAGGCAGAGGCGGAGGGGGAAGCAGGCTCCCCGCCGAGCAAGGAGCCCGATGTGGTACTCGATCCCAGGACCCTGGGATCATGACCTGAGCCAAAGGCAGCTGCTTAACCAACTGAACCACCCAGGCGTCCCAGTTTGTATCTTTTCTATCAAGGGTCTTGTGACCCAGTTCTACTATGACAAACTAAATTCTACTAAACTAAATTCTAAATCAGCAGTATGGGCTGATTACTTAGCAGACAAGGGATGTTACTTAGGAAGTGATCCAATCCATGTGAAGTTCCTTAGGATCCTCTAGGGGGGGAAAAAAAGCAGAAATCAATAAAAACCTTTGAGTCCACAGATGGAAGACACTTTCAATGATATTTCCACTGGTTTGAAGCAAAAAAAAAAAAAAATACAAATAGAAAGTTAAATTCTCGGGGCGCCTGGGTGGCTCAGTTGGTTAAGCTGCTGCCTTTGGCTCAGGTCATGATCTCGGAGTCCTGGGATCAAGCCCCGCATCGGGCTCTCTGCTCAGCAGAGAAAACGAAAAGAAAGTTAAATTCTCATTTTTCTATATTCCTAACCTAAGGAAGCATTTTTTGTAAACTGGGGAAAACAGTAGTGAAGTGAGCACGTTCCAAGCTCTCGGCCTGTGGGTGGGAAGAGAGCCACCGCCACACCTGCCACCTCAGCACTTTGGCCGCCATGCACCCATAAAACCTTGTGGTCCCCAAGAAAACAGAGTTCTAGTTAAAATTCACAAAGAAATGTAAGAATTAAAAGTCCATTGACCTTACAATACACTCTCACTCTTGACCTTTGTGTGCCAGCTTTTCACTGGGAAATTCTACACCACATTTTCCTGGGGGCCTGAGTGCCCCCAAACCCCCTATTCCAAGCCTCTGCGTCTTGAGTCCGTGACCCCATCAGACACACAGACACCAGGGTAAGCTCATTCGTACAGCAGTTGGGTTACTTTAGTCATAAAAGCCAACCAGTCTCTCAGTTGGCTGGTTGAACTTTTAAAATTTATTTGTTCAACTGACTTGTCTCTTCACTTAAATTTTATTTTATTTTTTTATTTTTTTCACATAAATTTTAGAATTATGGCAACAACTCCGTCTCTACTGAGGGAAATTAACACGGTTTTTTGTCACTTAGTAAGGAGAACAGCATGGCTTAAATGCTCCTAGTGTGAATTCTTACCAAAACACAAACTTTAAGCTCAACCCCAGTAATTATATTGGCCTTCACTGTTGGCATATTCACATTTTCCCTTTGCTTGGTTCGAGTTTATGTTTTCAAAATTGTCTACATTATTCAGTATATGTTTTAATATAAACCATCTATGTATTTTTAAAAGCCTATGTGGAAGCAAATTTTTAATTCGTTGGAGAAAATGACTAAAATTGATAAGCTATATACCTTTGAGATTTTGTCTTATATAAGAGTAAATACTTTTCGGGGTGCCTGGGTGGTTCAGTCATTGAGCATCTGCCTTTGGCTCAGGTCATGATCCCAGGGTCCTGGGATCAAGCCCCACATTGGGCTCCCTCCTCAGAGGGGAGCCCGTTTTTCCCTCTCCCACTCCCCCTGCTTGTGTTCCCTCACTCGCTGTGTCGCTCTGTCAAATAAATAAAATCTTAAAAAAAAAAAAAAGAATATGTTTTTCTGCATAAAATATCTGTGTAGGTTACCAGTCACTACAAAAATTATTGCAGACCACCCTTCTTGCCTGTGACTACTGATTGAAATACTGATGAAGCATCTTTCCCAGTTGCTTACCCGGTAACCCTGTCCCAGGCCGCCGTGGCTTCTGAGAGTGTGTGTGATTCTGTAACACTCTACTCATCACATTCCTCGACACCAGCATTTTCCAAACTATGAACAGGAAAGCACCGAAGTCAGGAAAGAACCTGAATGTCCACCAACGGGGAAATGGGAAAACCAAGGGTGGTGCATTCATATAATGAAACACTACTCGGCAATGGACTCGATCAGCTGCCGGTACGACATGGGCAGATCCCAGAAAGACTGTAGGAGAGGAGCCAGCACAGCGCACATGTGCCGCGCGGGAGCCCATCTACGCCGGCTTCGGGGACGCGGGGGCAGCAGCTCCGTCGTCATGGAGACCGCTTCCGCGGCTGTCTGGCACCAGCGAGGGCGTGTGCACGCGGGTGGACTGCAGGCCACCGCAAACGGCTCGGGGACGCCAGTGTTCTCTGTCTGTGCACATTTGTGGAAAAGGGATGCATTTTGCTTATGTAAGTTACACTTTACACTGGTGGTTGATTTTTTTTTTTAAATGAGTGTCCTCGGGGATCTTCAAATGTGCTCTGCAAAAATGGAGTACCGTGGTGATCCAGGGCTGGGGACAAGCGGGCGAGAACAGTTAAACTGACTCATTGTGCAGGAGCTGCCGCAGTCGTAGTGGATGTGCACAGAGGAAAAGAAGCTCCTGGCGGTTGTGAGGCCGGAGCGGGAAGCGTGCCTTCCGTCTCAGCTGCTCTGAAGGGTGCCAGTCGTCTACGCCGCAGCGTCCGCACCCCCGGGGCCACCACACACCCTGTCGGGAAAAATGTTTCCCCCTCACGCCACAAAAATCACAACAACAGCAACAACAACGACGACCAAGTGGACTAAATTGGAAAGTCTCAGTGAAAAGCGGGTGCTGTTGGGTATTTGGGATGGTCATCCTAAAAGTTGGGTCTGACCTCCAATCCTGAAGCACACAACTCCCAGGCTTCCATGTTTCTCCATGTCATTCTTATACTCCGACAATCAGATGTTCCTTAAACCGTCACCCCGGCGGGGTGCCTGGGTGGCTCAGTGGGTTAAAGCCTCTGCCTTCGGCTCAGGTCATGATCTCAGGGTCCTGGGATCGAGCCCCGCATCGGGCTCTCTGCTCAGCGGGGAGCCTGCTTCCCCCTCTCTCTCTGCCTACTTGTGATCTCTCTCTCTGTCAAATAAATAAATAAAATCTTTAAAAGAAAAAAAAAAAAAACCGTCACCCCGGCATTCCTCAGCCTGAGAAAAACCAGCTTTCCTCTTCATTGTGGAATAAAAGCTAGGAAAATGCCATTATTCACAAAAACAGAAGTCTGTACACTTTAAAAACTAGTGTTATTTGAATGTGAACATTTCAGGGGGAAATCAGTTATATTTTCTTCAAGTATCTTCTTGGCGTTCTGTAAGTGACAACGCAGATGACCGCCGGGCAGTGCTTAGGAGACAGTGTGCATCATAGCAGCTGCGGGCGGAGGGGAGGCCCCAGAGGCCGGGGTGTCGGATGAGCACTTGCTCTTGCAGGCAGGTGAGTGGTGACCAGAGCCTGGGCATGCCTACTCTTGCATCCCCTAGAAACTGAGGCAAAATAACAGTATAGCTTCTAGAAATGCATACCCCTCCAAGAGACTATAATTTCTCATAATATCCCTAGCTTTAAAACACAACAATAAAACAAAACCAAGAAGTCACTGTTCTGACATTTGAAAAACCAAATCCAAATTTACATGTTTTGGAGTTTGTCGTTGGAAAGGTGATACAGAAGCTTTCCAAATATGTCTTTGGAGAGGTTAAAAATTGGTTCCAATGATTTCAGTAAGAAAAGCCACCAATGCGTTCAAATTAAAATCTAGAGAAAAAATTGCTTAAACATTTTTTTTCCATCAAAAACGAGCCTAATTAAGTAAGAAAATACTGTAATAAGAAACTTACTTCCGAACAATTTTCTTTGAAGAGCCGCAGAATCAGAAGAAACCAGGCCATAATCTTTGGAACAAGTTCTTGAAACCGTCCACTCTCATTACATCTGTTGATCTTTCTTTGATTCTATTAACTGACATTCAGATCTTCCAATAAAAATTGCAATTCATATTCTCTCACTGCAGCAGTACGAGGCCCCCAGTCCTTGAAGGCCTGTATCTGAGAACTATCTGGATCATATTATAAGCTGATTTGCCCTTGGCTTTGAAAATAGTTTGATTTCTGTTGCAGCCCTGTTTAAAAGTATCTATTGAAACATTCTGGCACAGTCTATGTGCCTGGCTTTTGAAACCTGCTCCGGCAACAAAAATGCCATTTGCATTATGCCCATGTCAGCTTATGGCGCACAGAAGTGTAATCACAGGCTTGAGCAGAAAAATCAATAGTCGTAGTGCCTGAGATATTGTAAAGAGATGAAGAAAATAAGAATTATTCATTATTTTTAATGCCTTGGCTATTTAAACTCACTGGTCTTTTAAAATGGATTTCCCTAATAGGACTCAAGGATCCATCTGCTACCAGTTTGCTTGGTGATGTGAAGGTGAGTTTTCGGCCTCGTTGTGGCCCTTCCAGGGGATGCCCAGCTGATGGGATACGTCCCCAGAGCCAGGCCCATACGTTAGCTCGTGGCAGGTGCCCTTCATAAAGGGAGGCTCCCCGAGGCATGTAGCACAAGTCTTCACAGCAAGGCAGCATGGAAAGGGTTAATCCTATCCAAAGATTTTTGCTCTGTAATTCCGGAGTAAAAGAGCTGAAGGCACTATGTGGCAATTAAGTATGAATGTGCTCATTTCCTGACAGGCCAACTATGTGACTCTCACCCAGGGAAATCTTCCACCGATTCAGCACGGCACAGACGATGCAATCAGAGCTTCTGTGGGGCTGATGTGCGGCAGCGCCTCCGGATAGAAAGTAAGATCACGTCGTGTGCTTGGTAAGTAAGCATGTTTCTACGGGGGATAAAGGACATAAGACAGCCATGACCCACTCCAGCTTTTTGTGCCATCATTGTAATGGGTTATCTTTAGGATAATCAGAAAGTTTCCAGTTCATAGAAATGCTGAGAAAGTGTAGATTTTGCTGGGATGAGCGTTAGTCTCCTCAATTTGTCTTGGTTTCTACCTTCTGACCTTCCCCATACCTTGGCAGACAGCAGGCCCCATTTCGGGAAGTGCGGCTGCCGGGCAGGCGCTCTCAGGTCCCTGGATCCTACTTGGGAAGTCGGGTCCCCGTTTCTGCAGCCTCCCATTTGTGAAGGTCCTCATCAGCACAGCAGATGGGGAAAGATGATGCAAATGTTTCCCTTTTTGTGCACATATAAACAGAAGGCCATCTGTATGCTTGCTGGCTTTCTTCTGTCCCCATGGGACCACACAACAGGAGCCTCCAATGCCCGTGGAAGCACAAGACACGAGGTAGATGCAGGGGACCCGGCAAGCAAGCGGTTGTTGGTGCCCTGGGTGGAGCTGCCTGCCCTGGCTGCAGAGCCTCTGGGGGGCGCTGCGGGACCTCCTGCACTCACATTTCACAGCACTTGTGTTGGATGAACCACGCACTGCATGAATCACTTGTGTTTGTCTGAAATCACATAAATACATCCTGTGAGGGGTCTGGCCGGCAGCATGGCTCGCGTCCTCTCCTTGTCGTGGGTTCCCAGCGTGCCGGGGTTGGACGCCTGTCCCGAGTCTGGCTGACATGCTGCAGGCGGTGGTGCCTCCCAGGCAGGGCCCCTCCCTCCTGTGCCACATCAGCCACAAAGCCAACAAGTGGCTGTGAGGAGCGTGAACACGGAAGTCTGTGGCCCAAACACAGCCTCACGCCTTTCGTGTGTGTGCCTGGCCTGCACTGTGCTTTCAGAGAAATTGTAAGTAGTTTTAACAAGTGAAATTTGAGAGCATTCACATCAAAAGTGTCCAGATTCTGGCTTCTCCAGAAGAATCAGTAGCTCCAAGCCTCCAGCATGACAGGAGCTGCCTGGGCTGAGGAGTGATGACCTTATAGGATGGTCACGAGGTCTGTGTGTGCCCCGGCCCTTCCAGGTCCACCCCACTGCCTTAGGGTCCAGGTCCCACTCCTCCAGGATTCCTCTAGCTTCTTAGATAGAGCTTTTGACTCACTAGTATTTGTTTATTTTACAAGGTCGCTGTAGGAATTTGCCCTAGAGGCAAGCCCAGCCAAGGTGTGGACATCAGACTGCCAAAGAAGCATGGCTACAAGAGAGGTGAGGGGGATTCTGGGACGCGGGAAACAACAAGTTTGGATCCATACTGTCTGGGGTAACAGGTGCCAGCTTCTAGAAAGTTCTCCAATAAGTTTTTTGTGGGGCATGCTCATTTAGAGAAAATACATTGTTTACTGACACCATTTCAGCTAAGCATTAGGAAAAAGTAAGAAATGCAGAGCTTCTTTTATTGACAACTGACTTGACTATTTCAAGAATTTAGGATTTAAAGTTATTCCTTATATGCAAAATAATATAAATGATGGCCATTAAAAAACACATTAAAGGCATTGATTAAATTATGTTGTTTTATAGGATTTATTCAGCACATTAATGTGTTTAATGACCAATATATTTTTGCTGTTGACATAGAGAAGATAAATGTTAATAGCAATTCACTTTTTGGATTGAATCAGTTTCATTTTTTTTTTCCGTTTTGTTCTTAAGATTTTTTTTCCTTCATGACACTAAAAGCAAAGCAAAATATTTTTAAAAGTGAGACTACAGTGGGGTGCCTAGGTGGCTCAGTTGGTTAAGTATCTGACTAATTTCAGCTCAGGGTGGTGAGATCAAGTCCCTTGTCATGTCAGGCTCTAGGCTTGGGTGTGGCATCTGGTTAAGATTCTTTTTTTCCCTCTCCCTCTGCCTCTGCCCCTCCCTCTCTAAAAAAAATGAAAAATAATGAATGAATAAATAAATAAAAAGTGGGACTATAGCAAACTACAAAGCTCCTGCACAGCAAGGGAAACCATCAATAAAAAGAGAAGTTACCCTATGAAATGGAAGAAAATATTTGCAAATCATATGAGTTAATATACAAAATATATGAAAAACTCATACAACCCAGTAGAAAACAAAATCCAATTAAAAAATGAGCAGAGGAGGGCACCTGGGTGGCTCAGTGGGTTAAGCCTCTGCCTTCAGCTCATGATCTCAGGGTCCTGGGATCGAGCCCTGCATCGGGCTCTCTGCTCAGCAGGGAGCCTGCTTCCCCCCCCCTACTCTCTGCCTGCCTCTCTGCCTACTTGTGATCTCTGTCTCTCTGTCAAATAAATAAATAAAAAATAATGAGCAGAGGACCTGAATAAACATTTTTCCAAGTAAGACGTATAGAGGGTCAAAAGGTACATGAAAAGATGCTCAACATCACTCATCATCAGGGAAATGCAAATCAAAACCCAATGAGATATCACCTCACACCTGTCAGAATAGCCATTAACTATTAACTAGAGACAAGAAATAAGTGTTGGCAAGGATGTAGAGAAAACCCTCATGCCTTGTTGGTGGGAATGAAAACTGGTGCAACCACTGTGGAAAACAGTATGGAGGTTCCTTGAAAAACTAAAAATATAACTACCATATGATCCAGTAATTCTGTTCCTGGGAATATACCCAAAGGAAATGAAACAGTATCTCAAAGAGATGTCTGTGCCTCCCACGTTCATTGCAGGATTATTCACAATAGTCAGGACAGAGAAGTATAGTATCAGCAGATAAATGGATAAAGAAAATGTGGTGCACATTTATAATGGGACATTACTGAGCCATGAGAAAGAAGGAAATCCTGCTACTTGCCAACAGCGTAGATGGACCTTAACAGCATTATGAAATAAGTCAGAGAAAGATAAATTCTGTCTGGTGTCACTTATGCATGGAATCTTAAAAAAAAAAAAAGTTCAAACTTGTAGAAACAGAGTAGGAAGGGGTCATCTGGGGCTGGGGGCGGTGGGGGAAATAGGGAGAGTTTGATAAAAGGGTACAAAAGTCAGCTATAAGATGAATAAGATTTGAGAATCTAAGGTAAAATGTAGTGATTATAGTTGCTAATACTGTATTGTGCCCTTGAAATTTGCTATAGTAGGACTTACATGTGCTCACAAAAAAAGAAAGATGTGAGATGCTGCATACGTTTAACTAGATGGAGCGAATCCTCTGACCACATAGACCAGATCACCATGCTGTGCACTTTAAATAGCTTGCAGTGTTGTCAGTTGTTCCTCAATAAAGCTGAAATTTTAAACTTTTCCTTCAAAAAACCCTCTGAGAACCAGAAAATCCCCAAAAGCATTTAGAAAGTAATTAAGTAGTTGCTAAGACCCACTTGGATGTGAGATTACAACAGTGTACTCCGTGGAAGTTCCAAGTCACCAACCTGCCACCAGCCTGGCAGACACTATTTCGGGGAGGTGTCATTTGGTCTGTCGAAAGTACCTTGCCTAGGGAAAGATGGGCACACGAGTCCCTCCCAGAGCACATCAGAGACAGATGGCAACACACTGCTGACATCGCAGTTGCCTAACCTGGACTCAGCAGGACCACAGGTGGTGAGACTGCCATTTGGAAAATGTGGGAGAGGCCCCTTTTCGAGTGAGTCAGTATAAGCATCAGATGCAGTTCAGAAGAGGTCCTCCATGTTGGGGAGTGGGGATCATGGAAATCTGGTGGTTACGACGCATGCATCTCAAGTCCTCACCAGCAAGCCAGTGGAACCCCGCGTGGACCTCCTGGTGTTGGGGGACTACCCGTCTTCCCTTTCCTTTTGTTAGGATCCATATGCAAGAAGAAGAGAAAATAAGCAGTTTAATAACTGCTCGGATGGTGGGGCACCTGGATGGCTCAGTCCGTTAAGGCTCTGACTTGATTTTGGTTCAGGTCACAATCTCAAGGTCATGAGATTGAGCCCCATGTGAGGCTTGCACTTGGTGTGGAGCCTGCTTAAGATTCTCTCTCTCCCTCTTCCCCCCTAAAATAATAATAAATAAAATAAAATAACTGCTTTGGTGGATGCCGGTGTATCTCCCTCCCCACCTGGCCCTCACCCCCAGCTGCTGGGGGTACCTGTTGCTAACAACTCTCAGACAGTCCCTCCTCGGGAACTGCCCTCAGGAAAGGACACTGCCTCATCCAAGGTCACCTGCCCACGCTGGAGGGTGCAAGGCCTGTACCCCTTATCTCATAGCAAGTCCTCTCAGAAAAGCCATGCCTGTTCAGAACTGAGCCCACTGAGGCTGCTGCTGCACCCACATCACAGCCAACTCTACCCTGCCAGTCCTGCTGCCCTCACCCCCTCACAAGGTGGCTGGCTCCCCAGAGAGCACCTCAAAGATCCTGCCTGTAAATCTCCCTTCCAACTGTTCTCTAAAGAATCCCAGCGATAGTGTGGCTTCTGCCACTTCATTTTTTTATAGGAGTGTTGCAAATATATCAAAATGTCCCAATCGTCGTACAATTGCCATGTGCTAGCCTCGAGATTTTCTCTTCAAGGTTGGTATTAACTGACCTTGACAAAGGAATGCTGTTTTTGTTCAATGGTGACGAAATTCACATGACATCAAAATAGCTGTCAAGCAATCAAGTTTGTGAAGACAAAAGTTACAAAATTAAGTATTTTGAAGCATAATTGTCTGTTTTTGGCAGACATTTAATTACCTGAAATTTATGGCCATTAAATTTAAGTGGGCTGCTTTAATTTAACAATCAGTTAACAAAGACAGCGCCTCCCTTTCCAGGTGCACTTGGAACAATCTCGATGAAGGGGAATCTTGCCTTCAAGCACATTGTGAGTTGTTCTTGTCAAAAACCAGTCTGTGTTCTATGAGTTGTCAGCTGGAATTTGGAATTAAAACATGCTTCTGAGCTGATTTTGGATGCATCTGAGCAGCACTGGCAGGGAGGGGGTGAGGGGCAGGTGAGGAAGCAGCCCCGTCCCCATCCCCCCCCCGCCCCCCCCACCCCCCACCCCCACCCCCCCCGCCGACAGCGCCCTCCAAGCAGCACTCATTTCAGAATCCATTTCAAAGAAATGCCACTGAGGGTCCAAAGGCAAGATGAGGGAATGAGTCAAAGTAGAGTGATTTGGTGCAAGATGAAGCATTTTCTGTTTCTTCTGGCTCCCGGAGCTGCCCACACTTGCCAGACTGTGGCCCTGGGGCCCCAAGAAATGTGGGCCCAGCGTGGGGAGCCCTCCCTTCAGGGAGTGGCACCTGCTGCGTAAAAGGCAGAGGCCATGGGCACCACTGGTCCGAAGGGTGCTGCCTCTCCAGGCTGGCGCTTTTCTAGCCTCCCCTAGTCTAAGAAAGGGAGGCAGGTCGACAGAAAGCGTCTCCAACAGTGCTGGGTCCTCGAGGACTGCGGCGTGGAGCTTTGCGTTTCTTTACCTCGAACTTCTTGGAGAAAGTTGCCAGCAGGTCAGTGAGAGCCATGTGACCAGCTCACTGCGCCAAGGAAGCCTCGTGGCAGAAAGCAAGCAACATACCAGTGGTGGGGATGGGGCCTCGGTGGATTATGTCAACCGGCACAAGTCAGCAGAACTCCTCTGTTAGGAAAGGGAGGGAGGGAGGGAAGGAAGGATTAGAGGGAGGGAGGAAGGGCCAGTATTGATAAAAATAAAAATCCCAGCATCTCGCCACCTATAGGGGGCATACTTGAAATAAAAATTCATGTGCATTAGAAGGTAGGCTGTGCCCTGCGGGTGCTGACGGGAAGAATCAGGATGAACACCAGTGGGAATCCAGGATTGCGGGGCTTCGGGAGGCCAGTACAGCCTCGCCCTGGCTGAACCGCCCCTGGGCATCAGCTTCCGTCCATCAGGCTTGAACAGTCTGTGGCTTGGATAGGAAACGTTTCCAGTTGTGTGTGACCTACTTTACCTAAGTATGCCGGCAGCCAAGTGCGCACATGCTGGCTTCCTCCCTCTCCTGCTCCCACTTTTGCCCCCTCCCTAATTTAGCCCCAACTCAATACAGACATTCGCTGTGAGGACTTATTTTTAAACTGATGAGATGGTGTCCCCAAAACAAAACTGCAGAAACCCCAACAGCATAGCAAGAATAAACTGACAAATTCCCTGACAAGAGCCGGCTTCCAAAATACAAGTGACAATACAGCTAAGTAAGATCAGTTTTCCGCACAACGTAGAAGTGAGTTCTCCTTCTGAAAGTGGCATTTCGACCTCCGTAAAACCTCGCCAGACACTGCAGAGCTGCAGGGACTTGGGAATGTCCAGGTGTGACCAAGGGGCACAAATCCCGTGGAGGAGGAGCAGATGCTCGGACCCAAAGGTGCTCGTCGCACAGGAAAGCCGAAATCACAGCACGTGTGCTGCATCTCGTCTGAAGAGTCAGTGTCTGTCAGAAAGAAACCTCTACGAGTACCGTAGACCACGGGGCCGGCGACGTCAGGACGGCCAGCGTCCCAACCACGTGCGGGGAGCCGCAGCCCTGCGGGCAGGCACCGGAGCCCGGGACAGGACAAGAGCTCAGCTTCTGGTTCAGAGCTGGGTCCTAAGGCTTCCACCTGGTGAGACGCCACCCAAGCATCCCATGCACACATATTTTCCACCTAAAACAGTCTCCTAAGGATGATTGGCTTCCAGTATTGAAGGGACAATGTGTTGAAGAGAAGAACTGAGCTTCTGTGCTTCACTCACTGGAAAGTAATAAGCCAGCATTTTGGTTTATACATCAGTCTCTTGAGAGTTTGTTTAACTTGAGTTAACTATGGATGCTACCTTGGAGTGAAGACCCTACCAGTGAGCCAGTTCCCGGGAGAACACTGTCTGAGTAGCCAGCAGGCACCTTATTTGGCATCAGAGTGGGGTCAAGGCTTCAACACTGATGAAAATGACAGAATATTCAGAATCAGCCCTCCACCAATACTCCCAGAACCCTCTCTGTATTTCGTTTTCCGTCAGAAAACATTTTCTCCGAGGAGGAAAGTTCCTAGATTTTTTTGTTTTCTGGGTCACACTCCAACATAAGTGTCTCCTTCAGAACTGGATATCCCAGAGAGAGGAATTCGTATGACATGGAGGCCTTCATTGTCTTTGAAAAAAGCTGTCACATATTTCATTGCAAATTATCCGAATCATAGCTTAATTCATTTCTAGTTGTCACAATATTGAAAACTATTCTGCCTGAGTGAGTATATACAAAGGGTGGCTTTATCTCTCATAAGCTCATCAAGATAAACTTCCATACCCATAATAATGCCAGAAATAAGGAACTTATTTTAAATAATGACCATAGTTTCTGGAACTCTCCCCACCTTTTATTTGTCTAAAGAGCTTTTTTTTTTCCCCATTGAATTGTTAACATCGGTACAAAACAATTCTTCCAGATTTGTTTCTTTCAAAACAAATTTATTACGCATTTAATTCTCCTAAGGTATGCCAAACTGACAAACTACAGATCTCGCAATTCTAAATGTGTAAAAGTTATTAGAAAAATAAGTTGCATTAAGGGAGAAAATAAGTTGCATGAGGGAAAACAGGGGATAAAGCCCTGAGCAGAGAGCAGCCCTGGCATCTGAGGTGTGACCAGAAAGAAAAGAGTATTTGCTTTCTATTGGTTAAGATGAGTTACAGTCTTACACCCGCGGGTTCAGGCTGAAGGCAGTGAGCGGAGTCGGGAGAAGGGACTGACGCTCCTTGCCCTTCTCCGGGTGCCTGTGAGGGTTTCCCAGCTAAACCTCCAGGTGCCCCCGTTTCACAGATAGAGGAATAGAGGTGCAGGAGGATTCACAATTCACCTTTTATCAGCTACACATCAGTTACCTGAACACTTTAGAGCAAGAGGACGAAGAGGAAATGGACACGCAGCCCACGGGGGTTTGGGATTAAATCGGGGTCCTGCACGGGTGCTTCCTTAGGCCAGCGGCAGCCGCCTGCTGGGGGGAATGTGGGCTCAGGGGGTCTAGCTGGGCTGGTGCAGAGAAAGAGTGAGCTCCCCGCAGCATGAGGGACAGAGGAGGAAAGGGTGTCCAATCCTTCTGGGCGTTCACGGTGAGGTGCCGGATCCAGGGAAGCAGGCGGCAGATGGATAGAATTGGAACAGGCAGAAATAGATTTTTAAACCCAATTTCCATTTTCCATTTGTCTGGCTTTGTTGAGAGGAAATTTTCTGAGTTGCGGCCTCCTCCCACTGAGCGGTGAGTGGGACATGAGGCTCGAGCCCAAGACCCCAAGATCATGACCTGAGCTGAAATCAAGAGTCGGAGGCCCAACCGCCCAGGCCACCCAGGTGCCCAGAAGCCTTTTTTAAAAGTCATTTAGTCACTGCGACCGCTTGGTAACTGTTCACAGCACCAAAGCTATCCGTGGTAATTACTGACCATAATCATCGACAGTT
Organism: Nasua narica; assembly: GCA_028533885.1. Classification (NCBI taxonomy): domain Eukaryota; kingdom Metazoa; phylum Chordata; class Mammalia; order Carnivora; family Procyonidae; genus Nasua; species Nasua narica. Next base: position 2,714,605 of record CM052813.1, read on the forward strand.
TATAGCAGAAGGTAGCAAATTACGGCTCATGATCCCCCTTTGGGCAGCCTGCGAGCTAAGAATAGTTTTTACATTTTTAAATGGCTGGGGGGAGAAAAGAAGACCACTATTTCGTTATATGTGAAAGTTATAGGACATTCAACCTGTCCGTGACACGTGTCCAGAATAAAGTTTTATTGGAACACAGCCACGCTCGCCCATTTACAGATGGTCTGTGGCTGCCTTCCTGTTCCCACGGCGGACTGAGGAGCTGGGACAGAGGCCTGCAAACCGCACTCGTTTACCATCTGGCCCTCCACGGAAGCTGTGGCAGCCTGTGACAGAGCAAAGTATTCGTTTCTTCCTTAGGTCATCCCTTGCCTGTTACCATAATCTCGTGGATGGCCAGCTATGAAGACACGTGTAAATTTGTCAAAGATATTTGGAAAAGAGAGAGAAATCAGAACCACACGAAATGGATAGATGTGAGATTAGAGGTAGGGGCACCTTCCCAAGATGGATTTGAATTTCACTGTCTGCAAAGACTCGCAGTTCTTAGACGCGCTCTGGGATTTGGAGGGTGAGCTCGTATCCACAGTGTGCGTGAAACGGCAACACTGCACGGAGGGTCAAAACCCCAATTAAAGTGGAAAGGTTTGGAAAACGCTATATGGAAGAGACACCTGCCCCCCTGTGTTCACCGCAGCATTATTTGCAGTAGTGAGGTTATGGAGGCAGCATCCTTGCCCATCCAGAGAGGAATGGATAAAGAAGGTGTGGCATATACATGCATGGAATATTACTCAGCCCCAAAAAAGGAAATCCTGTCATTTGCAACAACGTGGATGGACCTGAAGGGCCCGATGCCAAGTGAAATATGTCAGAGAGAGACAAATACTGTATAATCTTATTTGTATGTGGAATTTGAAAAAACAAGAGAAGAAAGAAAAAACCCAATGTCATAGAAAAAGGGATCATATTTGTGGTTCCCAGAGGCAGGGATGGTGAGGAGAAGGGATTGAAGGAAAGTGCTCAAAAGGTACAAGCTTCCAGTGAGAGGACAGGAGCTAGGGCATGAGGTACGTGTGGACAGTAGCCACCACAGCCCCATGATGCACGAGGAGGTCGTTACTGGGAGCAGCTCTGAAGGGGCAAGATCTCCTGGGAATCTATTTGAGATGATGGATGCTCACCATACTGACAGTGGGGACCATTTCACAATATCTTTTTTTTTTTAAAGATTTCATTTATTTATTTGACAAAGAGGAGAGAGATCACAAGTAGGCAGAGAGGCAGGCAGAGAGAGAAGCAGGCTTCCCACTGACCAGAGAACCTGATGCGGGGCTTGATCCCAGGACCCTGAGATCACGACCTGAGCCGAAGGCAGAGGCTCAACCCACTGAGCCACCCCGGTGCCCCCATTTCACAATATCTTTAAGCCCAGTCACTGTGCTGTACGTCAGTTATACCTTAATAAAACTGGAACAAAGGTTTTTAGAATGGACAGGTTTCAACTCACATCACATTAAGACTGTTGGGATTGTCCACTCGGCTGGTGGCTAAGCCGAGTGGGATGAGGTCCAGAGTGACAGCAGCTAGTGGCAGATGTGGACATTATAACAGGCGTCCTCAAGATACGAGAAGCTAATGATCCTGGCAGAGATGTGTGCAGGATGCAGCCCCCGCCTCGCCCCCACCGTGGGTGCTGAGCTCTGTCCCAGAGGGCTGAGTTGGAATTACTGACTCACATTTCTATTACACTGTTCTTCAATTTGTTTCTTGGATTCTTTTTTTGAGGGGTTGGTTTTTTGTTTTTGTTTTTGTTTTTTTGCTTTTTAGAATGTTTGCTACATCCAATAAACCAAAGAATTGATGTGACATAGTAAAACTTGAATCCATAGAGGTTTGGTTTTTTTTTTAAGATTTCTATTTATTTATTTGACAGAGAGAGAGAGATCACAAGCAGGCAGAAAGACAGGGGGAAGCAGGCTCCCCGCTGAACAGAGCCCGATGCAGGGCTCGATCCCAGGACCCTGACATCATGACCTGAGCCGAAGGCAGAGGCTTTAACCCACTGAGCCCCCCAGGCGCCCCATAGAGTTTAAGAGAACATCGACAGCACTGGGTTGGGAGTGTTCCTCTTACCACACCCTGCACCAAGGTGCAGAGAAACCCCCAGATTCTCACCACTGCCACCTTTCAGGTTTAAAACTGTAGTTTTAAAATATAGACCTGATTTCCATCCTCAGGTTGCTTATATCCATAAGGCACAAGGAACCCAAGCCGCAAAATGATCATTAAAATGGAAATGTATCATTAGCCACAAGGCCCTGGGTCAGAGCTACAAGCCGTCAAGGGCCTGTGAAACCATCTGGGATTTGAAAAAAGGGAGAAAAAAATGTGCATTTCAAAACTAATCTCCATTAAATTAACTGTTTACAAAATATAGCATTGGGTCAGCAACCGGACTGAGTTTTATGTGATAGAGTTGTTCGCTGGGTGTGTCACTCTCGGTCCCTGCCTTCCCGCGTTTTCACTTTAGGAGAAGAGACAAAAAAATGACAAATGTGAAGTTGGGTAAGACCAGAGCTGTGAACAGAAATCCCGCAGGGTAGAGGGATCCACGGGTCAGGCGAAGGTGACCCCTGGCAAAAAGCTGTGTGAGGAGGGGCCCCCAGGGGAAGGGGAACAAATCACATTCGCAATTCTAGATTTTCTAGTTACCACAGTATTAAACTAAAAAGAAACAGATGGGCTTAATTTTAATACCATATTCTATTTAGCTCAATATACGAAAATATTATTATTTTGACATGTAATTGACATCAACAATTTTAGTGAGATTTTGCTGAGCAGACGTGATTAAAGCTGATTGAAATGGACAACAGTGTAGCATTAATCTAGGCGAATCAGGTTTTATCGGCACTTTTGGCCAGGTAGGACTTCAGGAAACCGTTTATCTTTCTTTTCAGAATCTTTTCCTAATGTGTGGAGCAGAAGGATTCCTGATTAGGAATATCTCACATGAATTATTTTAGAATTGCTTTCTTAGGTAACTTGCAATTTCTAGTATTAACAAAGCCTGTTCTATCCCTTCCCCCGAAGAATTTGTGCCCATAAAAGCTGTGTAAGCTGGTAAGGAAGTAGGAAGCAGAAAGTGAGATTACGTGAGACAAATAGAATACACACACACACACACACACACACACACACACACACACACACGTCCCCTGCTCTGTGAATGCTCATCAGTGGATCCACAGAACCTGTTCAGAGGCAGTGCTGGCGGACTTGTGGCTGGCTCCCTCTAACCGCACACAGAGGACCCCGGCAGGGGCGCCGATGGGCACCAAGTCACGCCCTTGCTGGAGGCCTGGTCACAGACTCGCTGGGAATCCGCCCTGTGACAGAGGAACGATAGAAGGAGTTGTTTCCCAAACTTAGGAGAGGATTAAGAACGACCTGGATGCTTGCTGAAAGTACAGATTTGGAGCCCAAACAGGGAAATCTTGCCGGAGCAACCACCTCGGATTGAAGCGCAAGTTTCGATACCAGAGAGGCCTGGGGCTCTAGGTGCTGCCCTCCACCACACAGCCCTCCACACTGCCTCCAGCTCCCAGCTGCCTCCTTGTCTGTTTGTAGCAAAGATGACATGGGGACACCTTGGTCAGAGAAGATATTTCTTCTGTTTTTTGGCCACGAGGGACCCTGACCCTAGGTTTCAGAGTACACCTGCTGTTGGCAAAAAAACTACTTTTCTTTCGGGGTGTGTGTCAGCGATTATTAAAGTGAGTGCACTGGGACATTGTGAAATCCTTAAACAGAAGCCATGGTTTTTAGTCTCTTTGAGGTGATCATCCCTGTAGCCGGCTCTCTGCCAGCCAGGACCTGCTGCACTCCTCTGTCCTGTGTTTTAAAATATGGTGTAATTAGAACATGAGCAGACATGTCTTGAGGATGAAAACAAGATGGCAGATGAGCCCGTGAGAAGATGCCTAACACCGTTAGCCATGAGGCAAGTGCAAATTAAAACCATGTGGGATATCACTACACACCTAACAGAATGGCTGAAATAGAAAATATTAATGCCAAATGCTGGCGAAAACGCAGAGAAACTGAATCCCTCCTACACGCTGGAGGGAATGTGAGTTTGTGTGGTCGCTCTGGAAAACAGTGTGGCAGTTTTTACAGAACTAAACACATAATCACTGTATGACCAGGTAAGGAAACCTCGGACATTTATCCCACCGAAATGGAAGCTTATGTTCACACAAAAACCTATATGCAGACGTTCAGAACAGCTTTATTTGTAATAACCAAAAACTGTAAACACCCCAGATGTCCTTCTGTGGGTGAACGGTCACACAGACTCTGGTATCTCCACACCATGGAATTCTACTCAGCAAGCAAAAGAACTGACTATTTATGAAACAGATAACAAGGGAGTACTAAAAAGTAAAAAATCCAATTCCAAAAGGTTACTGTTAAAAAGCAATTCACCTGGGTAAATTTTAAAGATCTTATTGGCTTTACTCAATGATTGGTGAATTGGGCAGCGTCCTCTCTAGCAGATAGGAGGAAGACCCATTTCACACATGGTACAAAACAGAAGACTTTTACAGGCAGAAGGGGGCAGGACAAAGAAGTTACTGGCAAGGAGTCGATTGCTTTAGGCAAGGACATCTTCCTTTGGGGGAAAGCCGAGGGTCCAGCAGGCAGATGGCCTCCCTCGTGCTGACAGGTAATCCCAGACTGGTTAAGATTACACTCCTGGAAGAGGCTGAAACCTTAATTAGGTTAGATTTTAAGTCTTGGTGTGGTGATGTGAACTTACCTCAAGTGACTCCATTTTGGGCCCATTTTCTCTTTCTCTTTTTTAAAGTAATCTCTATGCCCCGTCTCTGTGGGGCTCAAACCCATGACCCTGAAATCAAGAATCACCTGCTCGACTGCATTGAGCCAGCCAAGCGCCCCAGTTTTTCTCTTTTTGACAATACCATGTGATTCCATTTATATAGCATTCTTGAAACGTCACAATTATGGAGATGGAGAACAGACTAGTGAAGAGGAATGATGGCCCAGGTTAGGGATGGCGTGGGGAGGACAGAGGTCACCCGAAGGGGTCTTGTGATGGATGCTCTGTGTCTTCACTGTGTCAGTGTCCTGGTTGTGACATCGTCCTGTAGTTTTGAAAGACATCGCCCTCTGGGGAAGTCGGGTGATGGGTGCTCATGATGTCTCTGTATTATTTCCTACAACTATATGTCAATATGCAGTTTTCTCTGGATGAAAGTTTAATTTAATAAGATGTGGTGTAACTGTAGATGTCCTATACACCCCAGCCCGCTCCCACACCCAAGTATGCTGTCCCCTTACCCTCATAGGCATTCAAATTTCTGAACTCTTCTGAATGGCAATTAAAAGGCCCAAATGATTTTTTTTTAAAGATTTTATTTATTTATTTGACAGAGAAAAAGAGATCACAAGTAGGCAGAGAGGCAGAGAGAGAGAGGGAAGCAGGGTCCCTGCTAAGCAAGGAACCCGCTGCGGGGCTCCATCCTAGGACTCTGAGATCATGACCTGAGCCAAAGGCAGAGGCTTTCACCACTGAGCCACCCAGGCGCCCCCAAAGGCCCAAATGATTAACTCGCCATTTGAAAGTTGTTAGTAGCTGCTGTTTGTCAAAAGAGTCTATCAGTTTTATCCATTTCCTGTCACTGAATCATTCGCCCTTAACCATATCACTGAGGGCACACAGCCAAAAGTTCTGTATAATCTTTTGTTAGTTCTATCTGAGCGACATTTATGATTGCAAATGGGGACGCTGAGACGGTTTTGCTGTACTGCGTACGGCAGAATGACCAAATAGAAGTGAATGGTGCCAGGGGCGGTGAAACTCAGAGGATGGGAGACCATTGCCCCCAAAGCAATGACCGTAAATGAGATATTTCAAGTAGGCAAGATTGCTTCGGTGGCAGTGCCTACAATTTGCAAGCAAGTGCAACCAGGGAGTCAAGGATTGAATAGTCCGTGGGCTCACACATGTGGGCGATAAAGAATAAGACCCCAGTCTGCAAGCAAGGAGAACCACCGCATAAATGCAGTCTTCGACTTCATCTTTCCCAGAAACACAAAAAACCAAGGCAAAAATGAATGCACAGCCCGCGCACTGAGCAAGCTGGCTCTGCAGCTGAACAGGCCCTAGGTGCTCCCGGTGAGTAACAAATGAAGAATGGAACACTTGAAAGGCTAAGACATTTGTATAATCATGGAGCCTGCTGAGGAAGGGACAGCTGTAATGAAAGCCACAGGGAAAACACAGAACAGAGCATCCTGGGTAATCCTCTAATTACACTTTTTAACTGGAGAAAAGTCCTTTCAGGCATGTACCTTTCATTCCCCTAGAAACTCATCACTGGATTTCCACAGAACAAAATTAAATCCAATGAATAGTCCTTAGAATTTTTCTTTACTCATTTGGAAAGACAAACGAAGGGTAAATATTCCAGAAAAAACCATCAACTTCTATAGTTTTCCATAAAGTACTCTTTTCTTTGTCCTGAGCTCAGAGCTTTCTGATCTAGAAACCAGTATGAATAGCTTTCCCAAGGCAGACTGGGCCCAGTGGCCTCAGACCCCACCGCTGTGCAATGGTCCCACCCATAGTTGCTCCATGGCCACCATTTCTCCTCGTCGCTAGCTGGTGGGGGCGGGGGGAAGGGGGGTTCACTCCCTTCACGGCTTGGGCTAATGCTCTCATCATGTGCCTGCACATGGAAGGCCCAGAAGAGCTCCAGGTTTCTCACTCATTCTTGACATCCCATGGAAACAATTTTAACAGAAAGAGACAACGTCACAAACATACACCATCTTCTCTGTCAGTTACCCCAATACCTGCGCCATCTTCCTCCTTGTCCCAGTTATGGATTGCTGCAAAAATTAGTATTTCAAAACAATACCCACTTTATTATGCCCTTTGGATTTTGCAGTCAGGAATTTAGTCAGAGCCCCAAGAGGATGGCTTATCCACTCCACGGAGTCTGGAACCTCAGCTAAGAGGACCAAAACAGCAGGGGCTTCTTTCCTCACTCATCCAGCAAAGCTCACCCAGGCCTGAGCTCCTGTACGTGGCTTTCTGTGGAGCTTGAGCTTCCTCCCGACATGGCTGTTTCAGGTCAGGTGGGCTTCTTACGTGGGGGCCCTCCCATTCAGTGGTGTGGTCTGTGTCCCCCACTTTGTATCTGGGCAGGCTTCTGGCTGCTTTGGCCAATGGGATATGGTGGAGGGCACCCTGCATGACAAGAGGCCATCCGCATCAGCCGACTTCCACACTACCCTCTAACTGACCACAGATAGAGGGCCCAACCAAGCTGGCCCAGACTGGACGGCCAGCCCAGTGACTCAGTAATCAGACGTGCAATAATCAGGTGGTTGGGGTTTGAAGCCACCATTCGCTGGCAGAAGCTAATAGGTATGCATGCATTCAGGTCGGTACTTTATGATGTCAATAGCTTCACCAGAGTTCCAGCTCCATGAAGAAAGGCTCCGGGTGCCCTCTCCTCACCGTGTCATTGCTGGGGTTTAAAACAGTACCTGGCACAGGGAGACTCTCAGTAATGATTTATTGTTGAGTGAATTAAGTGAATAGTCATGAGTCTCCACTGGGCCTGGTTCCCACACTGTCACAATTGTGCCTATCTGCTGTGTATTGACCCGACTTCAGATGAAACCAGAAAATTCATATATGGCCAGGGGGCCAGACTTGGTGACATTAACTTTGACGATACAAAAGAAGTGCATGCTGGGCATTGGGAATGTCCTAAAACTGAATGGGGGGAGCTCACCCAGCTCCAGACTTACAAATATCGATGACTTGTAGTCTGACAGTGGGGGAGTATGGATGTACACATACCAGCTGTTAAAAATGGAAGAAAAAATCTGTCATTGAAAAAATAAATGCATATCTAGCTGGAAGAAGGTGGGATGCATAAAGTAAGGAAAAGGAGGGAAGGGCAGGGTATGGAGACCCACTTGTCTCAGCAATTACTCCTGTCTAAAGTTAACCCAACAAGAAATTCACATTCAAGCATCCCATTTAAAGCTAAATCGTGAACCCACAGGAAAGCTGGCTACAATCATGTATCCACAGCAATCTAGAGGAAAGAGAAAGGAATACAATGTAGCCAAACCTTCATTTTTCCTAGTGGAAAATCATCACAAAACAAATTAAGGTGAAAAAATGGAAAAACTCTTCAAGTATATTACTTATTTATAATTTGGAATTTTGGAAATAAGCAACATGGAAACTCAAAACAGTAATAGTTAAATTCCTGCCTTTAGGAAATTTCCCACACATGCCTGGATTAAATCATAGTTGGTATTTTTGTGGCAGAAAAGATGTTGAAAGTGATGTATCCTATTCTTACTGCCCATGTGTGTCTATGTGTGTGTTTGATGTTTTAAGAGATTCATAACATCAAAAGGAAAACTAGCCTCGATAAAAAATTCCAAAGAATCCCCTCATATATTTATAGTGATCAGTGACATGAAACATTCTCTCTTTCATTTTTAAAGGAAATATTAAGATTTCATTATATGGAGTGGTTTACATTTAGCCAGCTAGTTGACCCAGATTATATTACCCTGTTTAAGTATCTCTCTAAATTTCTGTGACTTTTATGTTGTTGAATCTGCTGCTAAAGGTCTTGATCAGATTGCCTTAAAGGGGTGCCTGAGTGGCTCAGTTGGTTAAGCGACTGCCTTAGGTCATGATCCCAGGGTCGTGGAATCGAGTCTTGTGTTGGGCTCCTTGCTCAGCAGGGAGTCTGCTTCTCCCTCTGCCTACCTCTCCCCCTGCTTGTGTGTTCTCGCGCTCTCTCTCTGACAAATAAATAAAATCTTTAAAAAATTACATATAAAACTTTTCAATGTGACCTTAAAAATGGTCACTAATCAAGTCATATCCAAGTATACCCAATAAAATGCAATATCCGTAAGTGCTTTGATAATGATCCAAAGGGTCTTCCTTTGATGCACTGAATCATCTCATTTCTGTTACCTTGAGTCCTTGGATATTTCTGAAATTAAGAAGAGAAGGTCACTGGAATTGACAAAAGTCTTATCAGTCAGTGTATTATTGCTTTCGGCCAAAGTGACTGTCTCCTGTGACGTTGGCCAGTATGTATTTGTTTCCATCCGTTCCGTCCTGGATTCCTGTCGGAGGAGCGGAGGCTGGCCTGCGGAGAAGCTCTTAGCCTGTAGTTTCGAAATGGACTTTGAAGTCCCAGCAGAAGTAATTGTTTAGGAGACAAAAGACTTAGATCTCAAAATCGTTCATCCTCAGCACCAAAATTTGAAACTTTGTCATAAACAATTTGTCACAGGCAAGTTTTTCTAGCAGGAAGACGGAGGGCTGTTTCCAGAAAGTAAGTTGTCCTAGGAAGTACGGCAGGGCCACTAAAGCCCCAGGGTGTGCACAGCCAGCTGCACGTCCAAACGTACTTACAACCTTCTCGGTGTGGGCAGCAGTACGAAGAAGGCCAGGAGTTAGGATGTGTCCAAGAAAAAATATTAAATTTTCCATTTGTCCAAGAATCTGAAAACCTACTGGCTGAATACCAAATACCTAGTCTCGGGGCACATGAGGGCACATGAGAGCCCATGTTGCTGCAGTGCTTAAAATGCATCCCACTCAGCCCAAATGTCTTTTGTCCTTGAAATATCATGGAGACCAGACATGATGGTAAAACATCTGGTGAGATAGGATAGATTGTTTTAATTTAATTCTAAGTATGGGTAATCCCCAAGGGTCGCCATATGAAAGAAAGCGGTAGTGTTACAAAATCGAATAGATGATTTGTTTCTAGGAAATGTGCAAAATTGTGAATCGTGCCGAAGACAGCCACAGTGCCCTGGAAGGCCAGATACCTTGGAAATCTTTTTTGGAGCAGAGACAGCCCTGTAAGACAGTGGCCCCAGGTGGTGTAATTCATTCCTCGCCCGGTCACCTTGAACTCAAATTTCTGGGCCTTCTTTGTCAGTTTTATGTTAATTAGCTGGGAATTAATATTTCAAGCGCATTCGAGTATATATAAATGCATTGTGATTGTATACGTGTGTGTGGGTGCAATAAATATGCCCAATTAAAAAAAAAATTCTGCTTCTTGTTGCCCAGAATCTAAGAGAAGCAGAGGAATGGAGCTCCAGACCCAGAAGCAAGCACTCAGCTACCCCACAGTCGATCCATATTTTCCTCTTGGGTTCAGATCTCTCCTCTCCTTTGCTTGCTGCATGGTGTTGGTTACATGGCCCCTCTGCCCTTCACCTTCCCCATCTGTAAGGAGGAATAACACCCCTCCTTGCAGGGGTGATGAGGAGGAGCGAGGCACTGGCGCAGTACCGGGTTCACGGGGCCCTCCCCGAGCAGAGCCATGGTAATGGAAGCAGCAGCTCCTGGGGCCCAAAGTTGTATCTGACCCCAGATACCCTCCATGCAGCACAAAGGAGTGAGGTGATCCAGAGTATTGACTGATGTCCTGGAGAAGGTCCCAACATCAGGTTCTCATGTCGGGGTTCCACAAGCTTGCTCCCCATGTAGAACTGTGCCAATAAACAGCCACTGGATTTTCTGGGCTGCTCCTTTTGAAAGATCACCCTGTGTCTCTTCCTTCAATGGCCTTGATCATTTATTTTTTCATTGTAAGGAGTGTGATGGTTAATTTTATGTGTCAACTCCACTGGGGTGTCTGGATTCTTGGTTAAGGATGATTCTGGCTGTTTTCTGCACGAGATAAATATTCAAATCAACAGACTAAGTAAGGCAGACGGCCTCATCCAGTCCCTGGAGGCCTAAGTAGAGCACAAAGCCAAGGAAGGGGGACCTCCCTCTGCCTGCCTGTCTCTGAGCCGGGCACGGCCTTCTGCTGCCTTCCGGTGCCCACTCAGACAGAACCCACACCCCCAGCTCCCAGGTCTCCAGCATGCCCCCTGCAGGCCAGGGGACTTCCCAGCCTCCAGTCACGTGAGCCAGCTCCTTATAGTAAATCTCTGGTTGTATGTCCATCAACCCTGTTTGTCTGGAGGACCCTAATACAGAGGAGTGATCCATGTTACTTTTAAATACTTACCCTGTCAAAAAAAGCTGTGAAAAAATCACCTATAATCTCAATTCTCCAAAATCACTAGGGACAATTGTACAAAGTCATGATGTGCAGCTTTATAATTCACTTTCTTTCACATTGTCACATTTTTGAAAATAGGCTTTTTAAAACATTATTCTTTTTGCAAACAATAAATAATTCTTATTTAAAAAAAAAAAAGATACAGAAAAAAAAAACCCAGGAATGTACATACGAAGGGCACCTGGGTGGCTCAGTGGGTTAAAGCCTCTGCCTTCGGCTCAGGTCATGATCTCAGGGTCCTGGGATGGAGCCCCACATCGGGCTCTCTGCTCGGCAGGGAGCCTGCTTCCCCCTCTCTCTCTGCCTGCCTCTCTGCCTACTTGTGATCTCTCTCTGTCAAATAAGTAAATAAAATCTTAAAAAAAAAAAAAGGATGTACATACGATCCTGACTCCACTCAGCTCAAAACAACACAAGGCAGCACCCAGAGAATAGCTTTCTGTGCATGCCTAAATGTAGACAAAAGAATAGGAAAAAAAATACAAACACGGGATTATAATATGTATTCAATTTTTAAGTAAAATTGTCAAATTTAATTTTCTGGAATTTAACAGAAGAAAATTGAACGAGTCAATTTCAGGAGTTCTGTACGTCAAGTAAATTTCCTTCATAAGAGAAATTCATTTCCAAATGATCACTCTGAAGACAGAAAAACACATGTTGTTGTGGCTACAGGAAGCAGCAGTCAGGATTCTGTTTTGCAAATCTCAGAGAACAACTAGGTGCCCAAAGTAGGAAGAGACATTTTTCAAAAGAGACCTGGCGGCTCATTAATTCTGTTTGTTCTCTATTGTTAAGAGTCTCTTATGGTTTGCTTCTTTCTCTTTTTTTAATCTTATTTTCTTTTTCCCTCTCTTCCCCTGTGTTCATCTGCTTTGTTTCTTAAATTCCACAGCTGAGTGAGATCATATATGATAGTTGTCTTTCTCTGACGGACTTATTTCACTTAGCATAATACCCTCTAGTTCCAACCATGTCATTGCAAATGACAAGATTTCATTCTTTTTAATGTCTGAGTAATCTTCCATTGTGTGTGTGTGTGTAAATGTATATATACATATGTGTGTGTATACACACACACACACACACATATAGCATACCGTTATTATCCATTCATCTGTCAATGGACATCTGGGCTCTTTCCGTAATTTGCTATCGGACATTTCTCCTATAGACATTGTGGTGCATGTGCCCCTTTGAATCCCTATGAATGAATCACTATTATCCTTTGGATAAACACCTGATGGTGCAATTGCTGGATCACAGGGTGGTTCTCTTTTTAACTTTTTTTTTTTTTTTTAAGATTTTATTTATTTATTTATTAGGAGAGAGAGAGTGAGAGAGAGCAGGTCAAAGTGAGAAGCGGACTCCCCGTGGAGCCGGGAGCCCGATGTGGGACTCGATCCCGGGACTCCGGGACCATGACCTGAGCCGAAGGCAGTCGCTCAACCAACTGCGCCACCCAGGGGCCCTCTTTTTAACTTTTTGAGGAACCTCCATACTGTTCTCCAGAGGGGCTGCACCAGTTTGCATTTCCACCAACAGTGTAAGAGGCTCCCTTTCTCCACATCCTTGCCAACAGGTGCTGTTTCTCGGGTTGTTGATTTTAGCCATTCAGGCTAGTGTGAGGTGATCTGGGGATTTTGATTTACATTTCCCTGACGAGTGGTGTTGAACAGCTTTTCATGGCCATTTGTATGTCTCCACGTCTTCTGCCCATTTCTAATCAGTTCCCTTATTTTAAGATATGAATACCACCTATATTGTCTGACTGTGAGAACTACCTGAGGTGATGTGGAGCCCCAGCACATCGAGTTCCTGATGCCCTCGAGCACTGGGTACAGTGGGTTGAGTTTTGCCCCCCCCCCCAAAGTCCGTATGTCGAAGCCCTGATTCCAGGACCTCAGCATCTGACCATGCTTGGAGATGGAGGCTTTACAGAGCTAGTTGAGCTAAAATGAAGTCTCAGGCCGGACCCTAATCCAGTACAACTGGTGTCCCGCTAAGCAGAGCATATCGGAACACGGGCACGCATCGAGGGATGGCCACGCGAGGACACAGGGAAGACGATGTATCCGTGCCCAGGACAGAGGTCATGCATATTAAATCAACATTTGTACCCGGAGCCCTGGGTGCTGGACAGTGAGTGTGGCTCCACAACCACAGAGAAATCGAAATAGAGAAGTTTATTACTCACAGAACCTGGAGAAGGCACTTGCCTCGAGAGGCCTCACGGGGAGGTCAAGGCGGGTGCAGGCAGAGAGCAGCAAGACCTGGGGCTCATGCCTTTACTGGGGCTCTCCTGGTCTCCAGCCTGCCGAGTGCAGATCTTGGTATCGGTCAGCCTCCGTAATTGGGTGAGTCAGCTCCTCTAATAAATCTCCTTCTGTAAGTAAATTCTATTGCTTCTGTTTCTCTGGACAGCCCAGACCAATACTAGCATTTTCTCTATACAACTGATCATTATAAATTCTTTCTCTGCCCCTTTGAGATGTCTATAAATCTTTTTTTTTAAGCCTGTGGCCAGTGTTACAACACAGGAACGTTCTTCTTGAGGACTGGGAGCCATCTCTCTGAAATGAAAAGCCGCAGAAGGATAGCATGCTATCTCCTAATCACTGTGCGAGGTGGGCGCCCAGTCTCCCAGCGGGACAGCTACTGGCCCTCACAAAGACGGGAGAAGTTCACTTTTCCTTTGGGCAAAGCGAATTTGCAAACACAGGCAGTCTCGGGTCGCCGAGAGCCAGCGCTTGAGGAACCCTGTCCTTTGTCTCAGAGGAGCTGAGTCCAGATTGAGTTCTGGCCCCTCTTCCCCATTGCAGTAGCTCCGCAGTCATCCCTACCTGCCTCACCTTCTCCAGGGCCGTTTTGGCTTTGGCGGTGCCCACACCTCTGCTCTCACGGGCCACTCCGGCCTGGGTCTGCTCCTCACCGGCCTGCACACACTCAGGCCCAGACCGCAGGGGCAGACCAAGAAGGCAGCAGCGCAGGCCCCACAGACAGCGGGTGTGCAGCGACACGCTCGGCGGCCCCATGTGTCAGGGCCCTGACTCCTGGCTTCCTGCGTGCCCCCATGTGTGTCCTCAGACCCAGAAGCACGTGCAGCTATGTCCTGAGGCACATGGACTCGGTCGCTCCCCAAAACCAAATTTCTATAGAAAGTAAATCTCTAAGGAAATGCATACGTTTATTTGTTTCCATTAGGTCCACAGTGAGAGGACGTTTCGCACAGGATGTGGGCCCGCTTCTCTGACTTTTCCTGTTCGTTTATCTTTCTTTTTTTTTTTTTAAGAGTTTATCTATTTGACAGAGATAGAGAGAGCAGAAGTAGGCAGAGAGTCAGGCAGAGGGAGAGGGAGGGCAGGCTCTCTGCTGAACAGGGAGCCCAATGTGGGAATCGATCCCAGGATCCTGGGATCATGACCTGAGCGGAAGGCAGTCGATTAACTGACTGATCTACCCAGGCTCCCATCGTTTATCTTTCTTCCTATGTCCTAAGACAGGAAAATTCTAATATGTAGCTCAATTTCCCACTTACCCAGCTAGCTTCTGCTAGAAAATGCCTGCTTGCAGAGGGAAGAAAAACCCAAATCTCTCCCGAATTTTAAGCACAGCCCTGAGCAGTGATCCTCAGTCTTTCACAGAAACCAGAGAGGGCTCGGGTGTGATGGGGCCTGATCTCGATATGTGATGCCTCATCCTTCTCTCCCCCATCATCTGGCTTCAAAGACAGGGAAAGGCCTCACCTGGGGCTCCAGCCACAGTGAGGAGGGCGTGGGGGAGGGGCACAGGAATGCCCCCAGAACTTCGGGGAATCAACAGGTTGGTGTCCTCGTGTTTTTGCTGTTTCGAGGTTGCCTGTCAGGCCGTTGGGCCGGCCTCTCCAGAAGCAGAGAAGAGGCCGGTCTTGCCCAGTGTCTGGTCCTCTCGGCAGGTGGCCTCGGCCCCTTGGCAACCCCCCAGGGAGAGGCCCCAACCCCTCGGGGAAGCTCCAGCAGCCGGCTGGAGGTCGGGAGCATGCCCCGGAGAGCCTGCGGCAGCCCTCAACCACTTGCTGAACTGTGTGCTTTTGTTCTCTCAAGTACTTCCTCTAATCGAGGGCCGAGGGCCGGGCGGGAGATGGCTTTGTCAAAGGAGCTACAAATCCAAGTCTCTAAGAAACGCCACTGGATTCCTCGTGACAGAAGCCGAGAGACTGCAGACCACGTGCACTCACCAGCAGGTGGGACTGTTTCTCGCGCTCGCCCCCCTTCCAGAGGCTTTTCTCTCAAGGACCCTGAAAGGAGCACTTCAGAATCCTTGAGAGAACCCCATAAACCTTTGACTTTGGGCTTCCCTTGCTACGCTGCGTGCCTTTTGTGGTAGCCAGACGCGTCAGCCATCTCGCGATGCTCCAAGCGCCGAATGGTGACCGCTTACAAGTCAGGTGCAAAGGAAACACAGTAGAAGTTCCTGGAAAGATTTGCACCAATCGTCATATGAAGGAGCGCTGACCTCCCATTTGCTGGAAGTGCGCTCCAGTTGTGTTCTGGACAGAAGCTTGCCTTCGTTGGGGTCTCATTGTGCGGAATGACACGATGCAGCGCCACCCAGCACGGCAAACAGGGCTGTTCGCGTAACACAAACACGTTCCGAAGTGCTGGTCAGAGAAGCAGCCGCGGCTAACCCATCCTTTGGGAGGTGAAAGGGTAAGGAAGCTCCTGCCCATTTGACAGCACTCGGCCCCTGGAGGCTGGGTCCGACCCTTCACCATTCAGCAAGGCGAACACAGCGCCTGAACCTGCCGACCTCAGGAGTAGCCCGCGCCATCCACGCCTCCTGCTCTTCCTTCAGCAGCTTCCAACCCGTGGTGGAATGACCTCACGCCGCCGCCAGCCTTGTCCCCGGTGCCCGCCTGATGTCCCCGGCTTCCCTCACGCCTCTCCCCTCGATTGCTGCGGGGCACACAGCCCTGCAGGGGCCTCCTCCCCGCCCAGCCCTCCTCCGAGTGTGCCACGCACGCTTCCTTATTCACGCTGTCAGTGCACAGGTTAATTTCTTGTGTGGACTTGGCTGGGCCGCAGGCCCCCTGTTTGGTCAAACGTTATTCCGGGTGTTTCTATGAAGGCGTTAGACAAATGAGATCAACGTTCAAATTAGCCGCCGTTAAAGTAGATGACTTTCCGTAATGTGGGTGGGCCTCGTCCAATCAGTTTTAGGTCTTAAGAAAAGACTGCAGCCCCCCCAGGAAGAGGGAGCCCCGCCTCCAGACGGCCTCCAGACGGACTGCAGCAGGAAGTCTTCCCTGGGTCTCCGGCCCGCCAGCCCACCCTGCACATTTCAGACCTCCCCAGTCGTGTGAGCCACTTCCTCAAATAAATCTCTCCCACTCGCGCTCTCCGTGCTTTCCTCCCTCTCTCGTTTTGTGTCCACACACGCACACGCAGTGTTGGTTCTTTTTCTCTGGAAAAGCCTGACCAATACGGCTTTCCACTGTCACCTCCTCTGAAGACAGCGGCCCACACAGAGGGCTTCGCCGATGTCCTTCTTGGGCAGTTCCGCTGCCCGCGTCTCGGCCTGCGCGTGCCCTGGACCGGCCCCGGCCTGCGCTCCGGGCAGGAGCAGGGAGGGCTGCGGGAGGCGGGGGCCCGGGCGGGCGGGCGGCACAGCCCCCAGTGCAGGCACAGAGCAGCTGCTGCGCTGACGGTGGGCGATGTGGGTGCTGCTCCTTTTAACCAACATCCACTCTGACGCAATATGATCTGAAGGCAAAACATTTGGAAGTTAATTCCCACATTACTCTTTTGAGCAGGGGATCGTGGGAACTGGAATTAGGGGCTATCTCATGAATAATCGAAGTTTCTCTAATCAGTCATTAATACATTAATAATTGTGACCTGAAAACCTCATAAACCACTGGAGTTACTCCCTGGAATCAAGCCCTATCAACGCCTTCCCTGCTCTCTGTCCTGTTTTGTCACCTTTCCCCGCTGCCTGCTCTCCCGCCTCCAGCAGCACCTGGACTTGGGCCTTGCTCAGGCCGCCCCCCTGACCCAACGTCTGTAACCTCATCGGGGTTGTCCGTGTGTTGTCTAAGTGCTGAATCCCAAGGCGGAGATCAGCACTCAGCGATCCTGTTGGCCTCGTAAGAAGTGGTCTTCGTAAACCCAGGAGACGTCGTTTCCCAAGTCTCTGGGTGTCTGTGTCACGACAGCGGCTTCTCCCCATTTGGCAACAGGGCTGAAATCTCAGTTGCTCCTGGAATGATCTTTTATGAACACAATCCCAATCACTTGTTTTAAGATTTTATTTATTTAAGAGAGAGAGAAAGAGAGCGAGAGAGAGCAAGAGTAGGGAGAGGAGGGAGAAGCAGGCTCCCTGCCGAGCAAGGGCCCCGAGGCGGGGCTCAGTCCCAGGACCCCGGGATCACGACCCGAGCTGAAGGCAGACGCTTCACCGACTGAGCCACCCAGGCGCCCCGATCCCAATTAATGTTAAGGCCACACACGCAGCCACCAGCCTGAGCCACACGTCACCGTCCCAGTTCAAACCTGATGGAAACACATCGACAACCTGTATCTTGACTGCAGCACGCCTTCTTCTTAAGCAAAAAATTCAGTTTTCTTGTTCTACGGAATCCTCAGCCAGATTCTGCTCAAGGAAAAGAAGACCCAGTGTTAAAAATCTTCCGTCAACACTGGGCGCCACAGTTTTCTGTCTGTAATCGGATGTGCCGCCACCAGGGGCGGAGCATATTTACCTCTGTTTCTCTAACACATTTGCCAGACGTTATACGACCGTCACAGGCTCTCAGCTGGCAAACACCCTGGTCTCTAACTGACCAGCCCTGGTTGGTGGTGACAGTAGTTACTGTAGTTGTAGTTACTCTAACTCGCCAGCCTTAGTTGGTAACTACTGGTTGTAGTTACTGTTGGTAGTTACTGTGTGTCATAAACAATAGGGCACAACACCTACTGTGCCCTTCCTAGTACAGGACTGGCCTTTCAACCATCAGTAGCTCCCTACAGCTCAGTATCCAACCCAGAATCAAAGCTAGAGCTCGTTCCACAATAGTTTTTAAGAATGGAGTTCTGTTTTCCTTTGCATTTAATGGCTATCTGATGTGCACGAGTGGAGGCATGAACCTGATGCACAAGGAGGACGAGCCTTTCAAGGGTCCTACGAATGCACTGATGACCTTGCGGGGGGCTGCGCGCTGGTCAGAGCGTGAATGATCTAACCCCTTTCCAGATAGCCGCAAGCCAAGAACAAATACGTAGCAGGCCCATGCAATTTGTATTTGGGGACATCTTGAAGTAATCCATGATAGAACTAAGGAGTCACTTAGTGATGCGAAAAAGTGAGGGAGAGGGCAGAGAGACAAGAAGGGAGGGGGGACAGGGACACAGGGTGACACATGGCATCCAGACTTCCCTTCGGCTGTCCGGATCACCTACCCATCTTGGAAACAAAGCTTTCGTGGTCAGTAACTGGGATGTCTCTGCCTTCCAGAACTCCACAAATATGCACTGTGGCCCCGTTTCCGGACCTTCTGACCCCACACCCACGTGGATCAGCACAGCCCTGGGCGTCGGCCCATGCGCACGGTCCAAGGTTTATGTTGGTTCATCCAAGAGCTTCGTCCCTCTGTGATGATGAATGTCACTTTGACGTAAAGGAAGGTGAGTGTAGAATGCTTGGCAGCCATTCCCATAATCCGTAACTGTGTCATTCCCGTAATCCGTGTGTTATTCCCGTAATCCGTAAGTGTGTTATTCTCATAATCCATAAGTGTGTTATTTCATGGACTATCTGGTGCATTTTGACAAGAGTGATCTGGGAGAGGGTTATGTGCCCCACATTCCTGCTCTTTTTGGAGAAGCTGGGGGCCTGAGGAAGGCCGCTCTCCAGTCGGCTCAGTGGGAGCAAACGGAGATGCTGCTTTCAGGTAACAATGCAAATGTCATTTCAATGCAACCTCCCAGGGAGCATAAGGACAGAGATGAGGAGGAGCTGAGGGCAGCGCAGCTCAGCGTGGCACTGCTGCGAGGATCACCGTCCTTCTCCCCAGTAATGTCTACATTTCCAGTCCCTTGTGGTAGATACAGAATACGGCCATATTCTAGGTGTCTGCGTGGCTGGGATAAGCCAGCACCCAGATTCAGGAAAGGAAGTGTGTAGAACACAGAGTCACTGGTTATAAAAGGAGCAGAGAAAGATTAAAGTGAAGGGGAAATCTGATGAAAAAAGGTTGGGGTTCATCATGGAAAGAGCAGAACAGCGCTTCTGACCTAGACAGATCTCTATGCCAGTGGTTCCCAAACTTTGACACACGCCAGAATCTTGCGGAGTGAGAGCTGCCAGATAAAAGGCAGAACGCCAGTCAAATGTGAATTTCAGAGAAACAGTGAATCATATTTAGTATGTCTCAAGCAAAAAAATGGGGTATACTTATACTAAAATATGATTCGCTGTTTCTCTAAAATTGAAATTAAACTGTGTGTCCTCTGTTGTAGTTACTCTGTCTGGCGACCTTACCTAGCGAGCCTGTTGAAACACTGGTTCCTGGGTTTGCTGGACCTGATTGGGGCCCAAGAACCTGCATTTCCAGCCCCTTCGCTGGTGATGCTGATGCTGCTGGTCTGGGGATGCGCTTTGAGAATTGCTGCCCCCCAAGCCCTCCCGGTGTGAGGACGGTTCTGCCTCTCTCCGGTGGCCTGCGGGTGGGAGGGATGCCCTGGGGACGTCAGCTGTGCACCCTCTGCCACTTGTCTCCTCCCTCCCCGGGGGCGCGCAGCCCTCTGAGTTCAGGTGGAAGCGCCATGCGCTCCCTTGAGCTGAAGATCGAGGCCCGTTTTCTCATGTGGGCCGGGGCCCGTCCACACCCGCTCTGCCTGAAAGGGAGAGGAGGCAGGCGGGGCTCAACAGGGTTGTAGCCAGTTAGACACGGGTCTGCGGGCGCCGGGCGCTGCCTTCCACTGCCTTCCGTAGGGTCCACTGCCTACCAGCTGTTCCCACGCCCGGAAACACACTCTGCTTTTCAACAAAAGGCGTTAGTGTCCCCGTCAACACAGGTGGCTCAGTTCTTGCTAAGCGTGTCGACTTTGTCAGCATCTTGTTGGTTGGAAGTAGGAACGCCTACCACCGCGCTCCCATTACCCTCGTTAGCCAAGGCACCCCACGCGCGTGCTCGGTCACCCGTGGACTCTGTGCCCTTCCCACTGCTGGTACAGTTGCCGAGCCACACACTCATTCCTGACAAAGGCTTCCCCGGGTGACTTGGGTCCGGAAGCCGTGCCTATTCGATTGCCGTGGCCGCCCTAACACTCCGCCCTCTGGCCCCCCAAATTCATATGGTCGCCCTCTAACAGCCGGGGCCTCACAATGGGACAGTAGAAGGACAGAGGCCTTTACATCTGAAAGTGAAATGAAGTCATAGGGTGTCCCCTCACCCAATGTGACTTGCGTCCTTACAAAAGAAGAGGACGCAGACACGCCCAGAGGGACGACCGCGGGAGGACAAGGGCAAGACCGTGTCTCCCCGCGGGGAGAGAGGCCTCAGAAAGAACCAGCGGGGCTGACATGCTGACCTCAGACTTGCAGCCGTGGTGTTTGCTGTGACCGTCGAGGTGACCGACACACCGCAGGGGCCCGGGAACTCCTTCACGAGAAGAACGGACAGCACCCCCCCCCATGGGATGAATAAAACGCAGGATTCCATTTAAAATTCACTTTGAATTAACCTGTGATTAAGGATCTCATGTTGCCCCTCCCGGCAGATTTTACCGCCTTAGCCCTCAGTCCCTCTGTGCTCCCGCAGCAAACAGAGACTGCAGACCCGCACCCATCGGAGCTGAGCGCCGGGCCCTGGGGCCCCCTGTGCACACAGCCTAGCTTATCTCCTGCTTCTTCAGGCTTTAAATGTGCCAAGAACCATCTTTAAAGACGATCTGCTTCCTTATTTTTCTTCTTCATTGTAACATGCAAATCTTACCCTTGATAAAAGGTATATTCTCTGCTAATCTGAAGTATGAGGAAACAGAGAGAAAAAGAGAAGAGATTTCTGACGCTTTCTGTTAGTCAAGTATTCAGCAATCTGCTTGTGCTGAAATAACTTGACATTCCTTGCGTGTCCTCTATTCCCTCTAATACAGTTTGGGTTTTTTCCCTCCACAAAGGTGCATTCTTGATAATTGCTTTCTCACATCCCTTGGAAAACACTAGAAATTATAGACCTGATTCATAGTGTAATTATACAGCTTGCCCTGAACATTTCAGATGTTTGGACACAAAGCCACAGGGTTTGCACATAACCAGGTTGAGCACCAACTTTCTGAGCACTTAGGTCTTGCAATCCCCCTACACTTGATAAACATTTATTTAATACACTGAGAAACACATCTATTAATAAGGTGAGATTGTTTTTTCTACAAAAATATTTTATTTATTCATGATTTCTGCTTTCAGTCATCACACTGACTCATCCCACTCAAAATTACCATTTCATGACATTACTTCTCTCTATATACACATAATTAGTTGCATATTTAATTAGCTTCCCTTCATCCCAAATACTAATCACTTTCTCTGATCAACCATCTGAGTCCTACAAACCCTCACGATTATCCTGCCGTCAGTGGCAAGCACAGTTTAAACAGGAATAGTTAATGTTGCCGTGTGAGTTAGGTTGAAGTGTAGGAGATGGTTAGGAAATTAACTTCACAAGTAAGTGGATCCTATTGACTCTGACAAAATGTAAGAACAAAAAAAGTCAACGCAGAAGGAAGACCCTTTGTCCTTCTCAGCTCTGTTTTGCACCTGCTGATTGCACTGGCGCAAAAAAGTCCTGTATTGGAAAAGGCTTACGGTTCCTTCCTGTTTTATTCATTACCGGTCTGTGTCATTTAGAATTTTATTACTTTTGAGATTTGAAATGCCGCAGCTGAAGCTGGGTCACAACAGTTTAGGGTAAAAGCCCTCCCAGGGGATGAGGAGAAAAAACATACAAAGAGGAGGACGTCGTGGGAAAGCTGTGTGGTCAGAGTCGTCGGCTTCGGTTCTGGGAAATCCATACTTCGGGCTCACCAGATGGCGTGCGGGGCAGTCACGGTTTGCTGCTTTCTCTGCCCGTCTCACGTGAACCCGAGAGCCTGTTCCCTGGAGACGAGCAGCACTTCCCAGCGAGGTTGAAGAGAGTCCTTCTGGAAGCATCTTTTCCAACAGACGAAATCTCCAGGTTGCAAGGGGTGATGCAGGTCACCGTCCCCGGAGGCGCTCCGTGGAAAGATCGCTCTGCCAAACCCTGCTTATTTTTAACAGCAGCAGCTAGGCCTTGAGACCAGCGAGGTGGATCCCCCTTTAGCCGCCATGGGTCCAAGGAGGCCACGCGGGCCAGATGTCCCGGGATTCTGTGGGAGGCTGAGAGTCCGGGAGTTCCAGAGACCGTGGATCTGAGACCTAGAAGGACCCA
>CM052813.1:2737312-2780605 GCA_028533885.1 Nasua narica
AGAGATTGGTCCAAACCAGGGTTCTCCCTTTTTATCAAACTAACAATTACTAGCTTTCCAATACTGTTTTTCCTTTTGGGGGGCCAATTTTGAGGGTCTCTGGTCAATTTTTCTAAATTATCATTTGGGAAAACTTCCCTTTGGACCTGACAGAGGTCTGGCTATTGGCCTCCTTGAGAGCAGCATTTGGGGCAGAAATGTCAGTGAGGTGGTTTCCTTTGGCCTCCAAGGAGTCACATCTGGGATACCCAGGAAACTTGGTAATGGCCCGAGCAGCTGCAAAAGTGTGGCATGTAATAAATTTTGAACACGGGAGCTTTTTTTGTTTTATCTCCATCGGAGGTAAACCTTGCTGTTTCTGTAAGCCAAAGTCATGAGCTACTAGAAGACCTACCAGCCACCTGTATAAATAAATGGTTGTGGTTTTCCCTTTGGCCAAAATACAAGGATGGTTAGCGGGGACCTGTGACTATTTCTGCAGTGGCCTTAACTAAGAGGGCAGTGGCAGGAATGGCTGCGAGGCAAGGGGGGGTAGACCTGAGCCATATTCAGAGTCTGGTTGTCGGCTGTAATGCCCTACAGGGTGATGATGGTCCCTGGTGCGGGGAGCGCTCCCAGGGCCTTCCCTTCCCTCTCACAGACAAAGAGGAAAAGGGAAGTTGATAGTTAAGATGTCCAAAGGCAGGGACTTTATTAGGCTTTTCCTTAAAGTCACAAAAACTCTGTCATCCTGATCTTTCCAAATAATAGGGTCAGGTTTGTTGATTTTCAGTAAAGCGATAGAGATTGAACCGTAAGAGAAAGTTTGGGATCCAATTTCAACAGTAGTCAGCTAGTCTAGGAAAACCTCGTCGTTGGTGTTTAGTTTTGGGTTTAGGGATGTTCAGGAAGCCTTGAAGTCTCCCTGGATCCAAATCTAGTCCTGGTTCCGAGATCAGGGGCCTTGAGTACCGAACATGAGTTTGAACAAACTGCAGTTTTTCTTTGGAGATTTTCTGTCCCTTTAAGGGCAAAACATTGCCTTCCTGGAGAGGACAGATCAGAGGAGCAGAAGAGCAGATCATCTATGTATTGGAACAAAGTAGAGCTTGCAGAAAACCTTCTGTCCGAATCAGCTTTTAGGTTTGTGAAAAGTAAGGACTCTGTGTATGTAACTTCCAAATCCATGGGGAGGGAGGATGGAGGGTTGAGGAAAAGTTGGACAATACAAAGGAAGGCAGAAAAAGGGAAGGAGGGAGAACATCAGAGTCAGCAGGAAGCACAAAATGCAACAGCAGAAGTAAATCTAAGTATGTCACCACGCGGCCTGAAGACAGAGTGGAGTTAAATGTTGTGTAGAGAAAAGTCTGCAGCACAGAGAGAAGGAAAAGTGAAGGGTGGGCACACACCTACCAGAACTGGTCCCACCGTGCCTGTCAGCCATGATATCCGTTCTCGGGCCAAAAATAATGGTAGCAGGTAAAAGTCCAAACTACCAGGAAGATATAACAATTTTAGAAGGTACGTGCCCAATAATACATAAAAGCTCAAAAAATATAAAACAGAAACTCATAGAAATCCAAGGAGAAACTACAAATGCTATGATCATAGTAAGATGTTTCCCAGTGATTTACCATTTAAGTGACAGAAACTGGTAAGTGTCTGAACAGCAAACCTGATCTCTATAGAGACACGTATAGAATACTGCACCCTTAAATTAGAAAACGCACATTATTTCGCAAACATTTAAGGGAAAGCATACAAACATTGGCCATATCCTAGACCATAAAGCTAGTTTCAACAAATTTCAAAGAATTGGTATCCATGGAGACTACATTTTCTGACCATAACTCAATTAAAATAGAAAACGGTAATAAAAGAAGATAGCATTACAAAAACAATGCCTGCAGGCTTAGAAACTGATCAGTCAACAACTCTAAGTAACTCGTGGGTTAAAGAAGAAATCCTGATGGAAGTCGGGCAGTACTAACGCTGAGTCTCCTCGCACACTAGAGCTGCACTACCTGGTGTAAACATCCAACAAGAGAATGTATTCGCTCAAAAAGCAGAAAGCAGAAATAAGGACAATAATAGCAGAAATGGTTAAAAAGGAAAAAAATATACCTAAAGGGGTCCCAAAAAGTCTCAAATTGGTTATTTAGGGGAGAACCAAGGGATAAGTACAACCAAGCAGCCGACCTCTGGCACGACTGTTCACCAACCAGGAAAGTTAAGACCCTTTACCAGAGCTGGGGGTCAGGGAGGAGGCAAAGTAAAGTTACGGGCGGATGGCTTAATCATCATACAATAGTTAACACAGAGCGCTTACCATGCAGCAGACACTGTTCTAGATGCTTTGTGAAGGATGTCCCACAGCAGCCCTACCACTGTCCTGGTATTTCAAACGAGGAAACTGAAGCACAGAAGGTCAGTGACTCGCTGAAATTCAAACATCGTCTCGGTGAACCAAGCTAAGTTTAAGAAGCAGCTTGCTCACTAGACCCCTTTCCCCACCCCACAGGGCGGTGTGATGGCCAACAACCCCTGGACAGACGTCTGTCCCCGGGAGAGGAGCTCTGGGCTGAGGGCTAACCTGACAGTGGAGCAGGAGGACAAGACGCCCTTGCAGTGACCGGCAAGGTCAACAAGCCACACCCACTGACAGAGCTTCCAGTAAGCCTTTCCATTGCTTACCTTCAGCTGCGAGCAGACAACCGTGGATTACCTTCTGAAATGGAAAATAAGACCGGAACAAGCAGAAAGAAAGACTTAGCTTGGAGGAACAGAAGTATGTATAGAAGAAAAAAACTTCAAAGTTTGCATTATACCCACAAACATTTGATTTCTGAGGATATTATACATATAGTATGTATCTTTAGAGGAAATAAGAATATGGATATGGACGCCACCGAAAGAAGCATTTAGACCAAAAGAAAGCAGGAGGTAAGTAGTTAAAAACCCAATAGGATGGTTGGAAGAAAAAGTTGAGGAAATCTCACAAAGGAAAGTGGTGGTACACAGAAAAGGATAACAGAAAAAGTTAAGGAGATCAGGGGTTGATTTCAGTAATCCATATATCAAATATGAGGATTTCCAGAGAGCACAGGAGCGAAGTGTTGAGAAGAAAGGGGGAAATGTAATGCAGTCCTTGCAAGATGTTCTAGTGGTTGTTGAGCTTACAGTAGCAATAATATTTTTTCTTGGTGATATCCAAAGTCCTTCTAAAACAGGGCCAGCAGGGTGTCCCCGAACGCTGCCCTGGCTGCTCGCCTCCATCGAGACCCACTGCAGTAAGGATGGCACCATTTTTAGTCTTCGAAATCCAGGACAGCATGTAAGGCCTGTCAGCGACCCCACGCCCCCCAGCCCTTTGGACAGGCAGAGCAGAGACTAGGACCTCGGGGGCCTGGGGACATTGTGGCGACCCCCCCACCACTCTGGCCACCCATCCCAGGTCCTGCCCCCCCAGATCTCCGTGGGTGAGGAGGGATGGTGGCGACCCCAACCCCAGGACTGTTTGACTTTAGTCAGAAGAGATGAGAGTGAGGAAAGGGGAAGGAAAACCCCCGTTTCTTAGAAGATAAATAAACGCAAAAAGGTGGACAAGAGTCTAAAAAGACAAGGGAGGACCCTGCAGTTGCCTGTCCGCAGTGCTACCCAACAGAGGGATTTGGATGCCAGGGCAGGTGGGAAATGCCCGAGCAGCTGATGTGGGTGGGGCTGGGGAAACCATCAAGGGGAAGCCATCCTGGGGAGTGCGTCCTTGTGCTCCTTGTGCCCGGCTTAGCGGATGGAGGAGGGATCAGCCTTTGGGAAAAGAACGTGAAGACGGAAACCGCTCTGGTTGGTGGGGTAAGTGCTGCCCCCTGCGCCCTTCCATTAGCTGATGGCTACACGCGGATAATTCTGCACTGGTGCCCTCAGCCCCACGGAATGCAGCGGGTGACCTCCCAGCCTCTCCAGAGTACCCGTCCCGGCACTCCCCCCACATGCTGTCCCCTTCGAGCCAGGCAGGGCGGTTGCCGCTCCCGCTCCCCTGAGGCCAGATGTGAGCCCAGGCTTGAGATCGGGCTGTGGGGACCACTACCGGTCACCGTCCACACTCCCTAGGACACCCGCAGGCGCCACACGGAGCGTGGGGTGCTGGAGCTCACCTTCTGTCCTCCTCCCAGTCTCCCATCTCCTTGGAACCCGACTGCGTGCGGGCACGAGCACCGGCCCTCCACCACCCCTGTCTCTGCTCCCCGTGCCGCTCGCACCCACCTTCCAGGAAGGGGCCTGCCGGGCAGTGCTCGCTGCTGTGAGGCCGCATAGATAAGGGAGACCCCCAGAAGTCAAATGCGTTCGGGGGACCGTGACACGTATTCGGGGGGCCTGGATGGGAAAGGATCCCCTGATCCTGATGTTCAGCCCACTGAACCCAAAGCTAGGATTTCTTAGCAAACATCTTTGCTCTTCTCTGCCCTGGACACTTGGGAGCTGGGACAGACAGGTTCCACCCCTGGGTCTCCACTCCTGCCTGACCACCCCCAGCGTGGGCCGGACCCGGACCAGGAGCATTTCAGAAGTTTCAAGCGATTCCTCTGAACGGTGCCGGTGTGCCTTTAAAGGCATTTATAATTAGCTGGAGAGATTTAATAAAAAGGACAAGGAAGGAGGTTGACTCTGGGTAATTATCTGCTCAGATTCTTTCCTGTAAGGTAGAGGATTTAATTAGCTGAATGGTTCTCGCCCAGATGTTGGAAATAGGATGATGTGTCGTTAAATATTCATTTAGGACATTGTTTGAAATGAGTGCATAATAGTTCATGTTCTAGAAGAGCCGCATAATTAACCATTCTACAGTCTTTAAACTTGGCAAATTTCTCCCAATTTTTACTATTATAAATGAAGCTCTTATGCATATCCTTAAATATTGTACTGTGTGATGACTATTTTCATTTTCAATCCAATGTAACAGGTGAAAAATGGTATAGCACTGTTTTAAGTTGCCTTGCTTTTTAATTTTTAGAATGATGACTTTTGAAAAATACGTTTATCGCCCGTTTCATTCATTTCATTGTATTTAAATTTGGGGGTTTGCTATTTTTTTTTTTTTAAGATTTTATTTTTCAGAGAGAGGGAGTGCGCACGCCCACAGCATGAACGGGGAGAGGAGAGGGAGGGAGCAGCAGGCTCCCTGCTGAGCAAGAAGTCCGACAGGGGACTCGATCCCAGGACCCTGCGATCCTGACCAGAGCCAAAGGCAGACACTTTACCCACTGAGCCACCCAGGTGTCCCTAGGAGGTGCTCTTCATCATCGTCTGAATTTGTTAGTTTCTCTGCTATTATAAAAACTAGGTTGTAAGAGAAGAAATACTATGCAGACCCTACACCTAGGAAAAGTTGGGGGCAGGCCTGAACCCCGATCCCACCTTAGGCTCTTGCCCCTGCTCCTCAGACCTCCTGTGGCCAGCTGGGGACGGGGAGGCCGCCGCTGACCCAGGAGTTGTAATCTGAGAAGACCTGAGGCCTCGGTGAGCCTGGAACCCCGTTGTATACCCCAAAGCATTTCCTACCAAATATCGATCCTCTCAAGGCCTTCCTCCTGTGAGGACAAGGATCTTGCTAAGACAAGACAGACAGAGCCCCTTCGGATTCTTTTGCAGCAACAGGAAGCTTGGAGATGCCAGGGTCTCACTTCAGAGAAGGAACATGGCTCACTGGGCGTCTCAGCGCAGGCGTCCTGGGCCTGCATTGCGCCAGGAGTTTAGTGAGTGGCGGGCAGGTATCTTCCTCTCTCTCTGGTCCCCACCACAACCTGGCACATAGTAAGGGCCACTAATTGTCGACCCATTCCAACATGGACTCACACATTGCAAGGTGTTATTTTGCGAAGGCGGGGAGTCGGAGAGAGCCCCCTCGGGTCAGCAGTCCGCTGAGCCCTCACCCTGTTGTGTCTGAACTGGACCGCCGCCGGGTCCCCTGCCACACAGCTCTGCTCCCGTCGCTTCTGCTCGCCCCCCAGGGAAATCGGAGCAGACGTCATGAACGGATACACAGGCGGGTCCCTGACAAAGGCTACACTGCACCCGGCAGCCTGCGGCTCTGCCAACACAGCCCTTCAGCGGGGACTGTCCCCTGGGACGGGAGAATGGGGGTGGGGGGGCGCATAGGCTAGGAAGATGTGTACTGACCCACACACCTGAGGGGGCTTCCATTGAGATGGACGGCGCCGACAGAGGGGGACAAGCAAGGGGACCTGGGGACCAAGAGGCCGATGCACCATCATTCACAAAAGTCCTGCGGATTTGTCAGTGTGTCCACCTTCCTCTCATTTTCCAGAACGGCCAGGCAGCTGGGAAGTGACGTGTGTGACCTTCAGCAGGTGCTCGGCTCCTGGCGTTCCCAGGGACCCCAGGGCGATGAGTCTCCTGCGTTCCTCTCCGACTCGCACTTGGCCCTTGCTTGGAAGGTGAGTGAAGCTAACGTTTACTTCTCTGTAACCGCAAAGGTTTGATTCCCTGTGACGGAGAGGGGTCTTCCTGATTTCTCCAACCACGAGGGACCACCGCCAGGGCTGATCGCAGGCTCTGGCTCACTCCCCTCTCTCCTCCCCCCTGCTTCTGGGTACAGGTGGGTGTTGGGAGGGCCTGGGCTACGCTGTGGACTGGAGAGAAAGGGAGAATGTCACCCATCCTCCCGGCTTCTCTACTCACACCATCCCTTTCACCCCAGTTTGCAGAAGCCACACTTGGCTGGACATGGGGAAAGGCAGGGAGAAGGGGTGAGAGACCCCGTGAAGGCCAGGCAGAAGCAAGCAGCACTGAGCACACGGACAAGAGGGGCGATCTGTCCCAGGCACGTAGAAATAGCAGGGTGAGTCCTTATGCTTTATTGTCAAACCCATGCGTACAAGGCAGCCCCACCCTGACCCCAAGCCCCTTCCAAGAGTTCATAGGACATTGTAAGTGCTCCACGTTACGTTTGCACTTTTTTAAACTGTCTCTACTATCCACTTGAGCTTAGGTCATCTCAGCGTCTTGCTCTGGGAGCATCTTCAGGGGCTGCCCCGCAGCTGTGGGGGTGAGGGCTGGGGCGCTCTGGAGCCCCGCGGCAGCATCCCGTCTCTGAGCGAGGTGGGGAAACTGCCGCCGACGCCAGCAAGCTCTTCCACTGGTGAGGGCTGCGGCCAGTGCTCCCGGGCTGGGGGGGACGGCGGGGGCTGCTCCCAGGCCCCCAGGTGCTGGGGCAGCGGCTGCGGGGGTGCCCTCTCCGGCTCCGGCATGGGAGAAGGCTGCCAGCCCCACCAGGGCTGCTGTTCCGAGGGAGGAGACGGCTCCCACCCCTGCAGGGACGGGAGCTGTGCTAGATCCCCCTGCTGAGTACCACTGCAGCCAGCTTCCTGCTGGAAGAGGGGCTGTAGGGGAGCCCGAAGTGGGTACAGGACTTCAGGGCTGAAGGTCAAGGGAGAGTAATAGAAATTTCCGGAAGGCTCGCCCAGCGCACTGACGGGAGTCTGCAGGTCAGACAAGGCTGCGTTCTTGTTCAGGACTTCAGCCTGCCCCGAGGGGAAGGCTTGAGCAGAAGCAGCCCCTAACTCCCCGGAGAAGTGGCCGGCATCGCTCGGGGCCCCCACGAAGTTTTGCTGACACGGGCAGTCTGGGGCGCAGCTGCCATGCTGAGCGGGTCCTGGAAGCTGGGCGCCTACCTCCACGCCTGGCCTCCTCTGGGTGCTCTTCGGGATTCGGGCTCTCCGGTTCTGAAACCAGACCTGGAGGGGCAAGGATGGTGTGAGAAGGGGAGAGAGAGAAGAGACGCTTTTTAATGAAGCCCAGTCTGATAATTATCACCGAGCGGCTGAGGTTAAGCCATTCCCAAATGAAACTTCTCGGGTTTAGAGTAAAAGCAAACTCTTTGGCTCGGCTGATCCGGACCATTCACGGAATGGCCCAGCCCACATTCCAGGCAGATCTCCCTAAGGCGCCCACCTTGTCCCCACGTGTTCGTGGGTGTGCACGCACATACGGGGCAGTTGCCACGGCAGAACCACCCCCCCCATTAGAGTCGGAGGCAGCTACCAGGCTTTAACACGATGGCTGGGGGCCAGTGGGCGGGGAGTCGTGGCCCTTTAGCCAGTGAAAGTTAGGGACATATCGCGGTGGCCACAGGAAGCCAGATCAAACCAGACCGGCCCCCGACAAAGGCCGGAGACCCCGTCCCAGTGACAGAGAAAAGGCACAAAAAACCTGCTTCCCCCAAAAATCTCCTTCCCAAGCAATAAAGATCCGCTCCCTAGTTAACCACTGTCTAGGAAAGAGACCCAGACCTTGTGGGCCGCTCTCCTTGAGCTCGCCCACGCGGGCTGTAATACATTTTCCTTCTTGCACCACTCACCGTCTGGTCTGGGGCCTCCTTGCACTCTTGGGACAAGACCAGAGCCTCCAGTGACGTCCCGGGGACAGGCTGGGTGGAGGCCCCAGGGCGCGGGGTCTCCCCAGTCCAGCGAGCCACACTGGTGCTCTGGCTCCCGCACCTTCTCTCGCTGCCAAGAGCAACTGACCCCCTATCATCGGATAGCCTGCCCAGGTAGGCTCCCCGCCCGCCCCCCGCCCCGGGCAGAGGGCACACACTTCCAGTCTCAAGATTTGCTTGTTCTCAAGTAGAGCCCGGTGACTGCAGCTGCTAATTCTGTCTCATATACTTGAACGTCACTGAGAGTAGGTCCTAAATGTTCTTCCACAAAGAGACGGTAAGCAGTACCTTCAGAATTTTTTAAAGCTCTGAGGACCTTTGCCGTCTTTTTCACACATACGTTCATTATTCGTTAAACAAGTATTCAAAATAGTGAGATGTTTTTTAAATGTACTGGAAAACAGTGAGGGCTGAACATGCAGGCAGATGGGGCCGGAGCACCTACGGCCACGGACTCCCCACCCACAGCCTCTGCCGCTGCGACTGTTGGGACCTCGTCACCTGCTCTCCAACTCACCACTAGCTGCCAGATCTGCTCCCCGGGCCCCTGGCGTCCAGGTGCCCACAGCCTCCCTCGAGCGCGCCTGCCCCTGCCCCCCGCTCCCCACCTGCCTTCCAGGCTTCCCTGAACCCAGCAATGGCGCTGCACCTTGCCTTGTCCTCCAGCCGCCTAACCGGGTTGTCTCCTTTCCACCATACAGGGAACAAGTGAAGCCCTTTCCGCCCAGGTTCAATGTCCGTTCCTCTGCGGGCCACCTGAGCCCTGAGTCCTTGGTACAGGCCAGAGTTGGTCGAGGCTCCTTTGCCTTCGCCCAAACACAGGTGCCCCCTCCTCTTCTTTCTCCATTTTGGAGCAAGGCTCAGAATAACCCAACCCACACAAAATAACACCTCCCCACCCCGTGTAGCCCGAGAGGTGGGTTTCGTGCCCGCAGGGGCTCCCGTCCGCCCTGGGCTCCCAGGGGAGCTCAGCCAGGCCTCCCTTCACTCTTCCAGAACATTAACAGTGACCACTGACAGGCCCTGCCACCAAGCAAGGCCCGAAGGTCCCACAGAACAATGGGTCACAGACAGGCAAACAACCCCCAGCGTTCTCTGCTTGGGGAAAAACAAAAATCTGCAGACAAACTGGAAGATAATAAAGGCGGGCCATTCCCAGAACTCCAACCCTGCACCCTCCCTGCACACACCCTGGCCCCAGGCTTGGCCCAGGGGCCGGTGCTGCCTGTGGGCGTCCAGCGAGCCTCTCCCCAGCCTCTCTGCAAACCCTAACCAGACCTGCAGCCGCCCCCACTCTGTCGCACGGACTCGCACTGGCAGCCGGGGAGGCAGTCCAAACCAAGGTCAGGGTTTCTTCCTGGCTCCTTGAGCTCAAACCCAGAACCCACGCACTCCACCGCAAGTACTGAACTTCTGTGGCCAATTCTCCCATCTGTGAAAGGTCATCAGGTCGCACCCGGCGCTAGGGTTGTTTGGGCTTCAAGGAGACTATGCCTGGCAAGCCCTTGGGAATGGGATCCAAGTCCTCGAGGGCTGCCTGCCCCTCCCTGGGTGAGGTTCCAGGCTGGCTGGTAAAAGGCCACCACATCAAACCATTCTATTAGAGGCCTCTAAATCAAGTGTCACAGGCTTAGGCCTTTCACTAAGCTTTTCCGTGTCCTGGTTCTCCTTGTAGGGTTTGGAACAGCGGGGGGCTTCTAGGACACATATGGGAATTCACTTAGAAAAATTTGGTTCAGGTTACGTTTCTAAAAATAGGAAGGCTCACCACCCACCCGGGCTTATCTCGGGTGAGCCCACCAGGGTGTTTCTGGTGACCTTCTCCCCTCTGGGCTGATTTTCTTTAGCAAACCCCCGAGGGATGCGCATTCCCAGGCAGCGGCCTCTGGATTTGTGCCACCACCCTCATCAAGCATCTCGCAAGGGGCTAGGTAAGAACTGGGGCCCCTGGGGAGCCCGGTGGGGTGACTCCGAGACTCGGCTGCACCCGAGAACCACCTGGGGTGATTTGAGAACTCCCAGGATCAGCTTGAACCCAGACTCCACAGACAGCAGGCTCTCCGGGGACGACAGGCGGCGGGCAGGGGTTTAAAAGCTTCTGCACACCGGGGGCCACTCCCAGAGACCCTGATGGTCTCGGACTGAAAATCCTCAGTCCAGCATAGACATTTCAGTCCTGGCTACACAGCAGAATCCCTGGGGGCACTTTCCAAACAAGGCTTCCGTGTCGGGGCTCCACTCTCAACCCAGACCGCACCTACGCTCACGACGGCAAACTTCCTGGAGGTGGAACCCAGTGCCCTGAACACCGAGACCCAGAGGATCCAATGATCCCAGACCCCCAGGATCCCTGACACCCTTTTGGGATCCCTGTGAAGTTAAAATCCAGGCATAATCTGCCTCTACCACATTCTGTCCCCATTTCCCAGAGGCCGCGACCCCACCCCTGCTCTTCCCACCTTCTCTCTCATCCTCTCATAGAGGCGATTTTCCAGCTGTGAGAATACGTTTGCTTGTCTTGATGAGTAGTTTCAGTCAACACGTAACGGGCTTGTTATGGTTGTTTTTAAAAGAATCCGTGAGTATTTGAAATTTTGTCTAAATTGACAACATGGTAAAGATTCGGCAGATACAACCCGGCCGGAGCTGTAACCTGTTCCCGAACCAGGATCTGTACTTGCTCAGCCCAATGAATGGGGATAATTAACGCCTATCTCACAGGGTATTGAGAGGATTAATGCAAAGTGGTGGTTAAGTCCGAGTTTAAACACGCTCTTGCCCCACCTTGCCCTCCCGTCTGGGAGCACGGGTCTATAGTCACCTGGATTCTGGGCTCAGGAATCTGGGTTTGTCTGGCCAGTTCTTCTCTGGCGATAATATCAGGGTACGAGTCCCTCTCAAAGGCCTCGACGAGCACCTTGTACTGGCTTTTGCTGAACTTGGTCCGTCGGCGTCTCCGACCTCCTTGGGGCGCTGGGACAGATACACAGGGAAAGAGGAGGTGTTAGTCCGACCCCACTCGCTGGGTCCAGGTCAGCGAGCAGCCTGCAGCGTCCCAAGGACAAGGCATCTGCTTCCAGGCATAGGACTCAGGCCCCTCTAAAATTCTCCCAGTGTCTCCTGGGATGCTGCCCCTGGCCCGGTGCCCTCAGCGGAAGCCGCTCGAGAGCCCCCTTCGGCTCCCACACCAGGGGCTCGAGGCTCGTCCGGCCACAGCCGCTCTATGAACTGGGGACATCTCGCGTTCCCGCCAGGTACCGAATGAGCACACCCACGATACATGAACAAGAAGAGATGCCAAAAACCAAAAGATATTTCATGTGAGAAATCTAAGTGTCAGGGAATTTCTGTACGTTAGCATTTTCCCCTGTGACGGGGGTGGGGGGGTGGGGGGGAGGGGGGAGCCCCCGGGGGTGGGGGGGTGGGGGGGAGGGGGGAGCCCCCAGCCCTCAATTTTAATCTCTCCTCCCCTGCCGCCCTGAGTCTGTCGGAGCTGGGCTCACCACTGACGAGAGATTCAGGCCAAAACAGAATTCACTGTGGAGAAAAGTGGACAAAATAAAGGCCCAGACGAAGTCCTGCTGAGAGGCCCCCGCAGCACCAAGCATCCCGCCAAAGCGGGGTCACTCACACTTCTGACTGAGGGAGCACTGTCCCTTCCTCCTCCTACCACCCGAACTCCTCAGGGGGCCTTCCAGGGGCTGCTCTGGGGTGTTCGTCTCCCCCTTTCCGCATCTCAGCACCAGAGGTCACCGTGAACGCAAACCCTCAAACCACACGGCGACCTGCCTGGACCCCTCCCCACCTCTCCCGCCAACCCTCCTGGGGCCCCCCTGAAGGACTCACGGTCTGAAGACATGACCAGGCCACCACCAGAGACGCCCAGGAGGAACCTCGGTGGGAACTGCCTCCATCGCCCCCACCCAGAGTCTTATAGGAAGGCGGAGGGACCCGCCCAGTCAAGCCCCTTTTTAGCACTTTACAAGACCCCCCCCTCCCTTAATACCATCTTCCCGGGAAAGGGTGCTTCCTCCAGTGGTGCAAAGCCGCTCTTCCCGCGTCCCTGCGGCGCGGACTCTTCTCAGCTGCTCCTGGGCCCTGTAGGGCTGCCCTCCCGGTGAGCGCACCGACCTCCTGGCCTAAGACGGCCAGGGCGGCAGACTCTGCCCTCCGCACACGTCGCCCCAGAGTGCCGTTCTGTGGGGCTCAGGGAATTCAGGGAAAGGGTGGACGGGAGCACCTCCGTACCCCAGTGCCCGCCTCCTGCCTGGGCGTGCTGAGGGGCAGCTGACACGGGCTGGGAGTCTCACTCCTTCCTCACTCCGCAGCCCCCCACGGCTGCTTGCTCCCGCGTACCCTCTGAACGGTAACGGGCAAATCGTGACCATAGAATGAGCTTTCCATAGAGCAGCTCCACTGCGCCCACCTGGCACACAGATGGTGGAGAGTCGAGGCTTATGCCGAATATCCGAGCCTCCTTTTCTGGAATCTGGGTGGACTGATCAAGTCCGAGGGTTTTCAGGAGCGTGTAAACCTCTGTGACTAGGACAGCGGGCTGAGAAGGGCCCCAAGCTTCGGGTTCCAGGAGAGGCAGCGAAGAGCAGAGGCCCCAGTGCAAATCTGCACATCTGCTGGCTTATCTCACTTCCCGATTAGCAGGGCGGGTCGTAAATTACAACCACATTTTAATGAGCATCAGGTAATCCCTTTCAAACTGTTGTTGAGTTTTGCTTTGTTTTGTTTCTGGCTGGATTGATTTGCAAGTGAAATGTTTTGGGACCTCCTCACGAGGTCAATTCGGAAAAAACAAAGAAAGAGAAAGAAATTGTTTTCACGAAAGTTTATGCTGAACCGGATGATTTAAATTTCCAAAGGAGCAGGCTTGAGAAGATAGAGGGGCTGAGAAGCCAAGAGGGACCGTCCTTAGGAGCTTCTGAGAACCACGCGAAACGCCACGAGAACTGTCCTGGTAATCTTCCTGGACAGTCCAGGAAATGGGGTTCCCTCTCTCTGGGCCGGGAAGCTGGGAGAGCAGGAGCCCTGGCCTGGCCTGCCCTGCTGTCAGGGGGAAGCAGGCCACAAATCCGGAATGCTTCCAGTCCCGAAAGGCACCAGTTCTGCTTAGAAATGGTCCCCAAAGCTGCATGTCCTTGAAGGACATGCACAGGGTCGCTGCCTGAGTATGTTCAGTATCAGAGAGCCTGCCTGGGACTGAAGGGCCACCAGACCTGTACACTCCTCTCCTAGGGGACAGATACACCAGCTGCACACTAGCTCAGTCCCCCCGCCCCCAGCTCCACGCTGCCCCACCAGAGACGACCACGCGCCACTCCACAGTGATTCCCCCCAGACTTCACCACCCCACAACAACCCTATAAGACCACACAAGGCCCCACAGCACCCCACACGACCCCCAAAGGCTATGGCCTTGAAAGCTTTCCCTTCTTTTCTTGCCTTCTGCAGTCCCCCTGAAGAGCTCCTAGGTTTGAGGAGACCCGCCGCCCTTGCGGGGACGAGCAGAGAGAGGGGAGCAGGAGGCGTAGGAGGACCAGGATACTCGCCCCAGGCAGGTTTGCACGGGAGCAGGAGAAGCTGAGGGGAGGACATGGGAGCTGGGGGAGCTTGTTTCTGGAGGGGAGAAACTCAAGTGTCGTTGTAGGCAAGAATGGATCCAAACACAGACTGAGGGGGCCGTCTCGCAGAGGGGTGCGTCCAGAGCTCCGGGACTCTCGCGCACCTCTGCTAGGGGCCGAGCCCCGGCTGACCCGGCCCACGCGTTAGGTGGTCCTCACTTCCGCTCTCATCTCTCTTTCTTCTGGAGCAGAGGTCAGGCCCAGGCCCCTCAGCAGACAGAGCCCGGGATTCCAGCGGTCTCGGACATGACCTGCTGTCTGTTTGCTCCCCTGACGAAGGCCAGGAGGGCATTTCTGTCCGACAGCGCATGACCCCCACGTCCTACTGGGCGCCTGCACGTGCCAAGTCTGAGCTGGGCTAGGACACGAATGCCTGCACAGGCTGCCTTTTGGACACTCAACACAGAAAACAGATACAAAGTCGCTCAGTGATGTTTATATTTATTACAGGGTCAAAACGATAACATCCTCCACACAGTGGGGAAAATACAATGTATTATTTAAATCAGTGTCACCTGCTTACTTTTGCTCCAGATGGGGGTCCCGAAGAGTGGGCCCTGAGGCTGCCAGCAGACCTGACCACTGGGCAGCAGAGCTGGGGGGACAGCTCAGGCCCCAGGACAGTGGCTTCCTACGTTTCCGTGGCAACGCACATGGGCCGCCAAACCTCCTACGATCATATACTACCGTTTCTGTCCTCCTTTTCTCCCCAGTCACCTTGGATACAGTTGACAGTCTTGGCCTCTGCCCCCTCCTGACCTTTCCAGAAGAGGGAGAGGACCCAGAACCCCTGGTGAGCTGATTGCTGCCCCGGTGCACAGGTAGTTCCCAGAGGGAGATGCATTTTGGAGATTGCTGACCATTCCCTTAGTGGGGTGGGGGTTGGCTCTCGCCCAGTCCTTGCCCTGCAATGGCCTTGCCTGAGAACAGAATAAGGCCTTGATGAGATACTTTTGCTTTTGGAGACTCGGTGAAACACAGGGACTACAATAGATGGCCTCTGAAAGCCTTTGAAATGCAAATAGACTGGCCCAGGCCCACTGGAGAACCACCCAAGTGTTTCATGGCTCCAGGCAGAATGGTTGCACTAGTCCTGTCTTTGCTGTGCCTTTTCTCCAAGTTTCTTTTCTTAAGAGGTTATAACCTGAGTCAGAAAATTACCATAACTTACCCTGGGGCTGGGGCTGGGGGTGAAGTGGGGGGGTGGGCGGGTGTCACTTCCCCAACCGGACCACTCCCACGCGTGGCGGAGCTGACCTCCGAACCTGAATTTGAGACTCTGGGTGCGGGACTGTGCCTAGCACCGCCGTGGAAACGGGGGCACTGGTTGTGGTCTCCGAGGGTCGGCAGGCTCCGCCAGGTGGGGACACCCCATGAGAACCGGGGTCTGGGTAAGGACACGGACAACACACAGGGGCCCAATGCTTTCCTCCTCGTCTTAAGTTTGTGTCCTTGGTTCCCCTATAAAAATACACCGAACCAACAAAATCAAGGCCAACCATAGTCCCACACAGTTTCAAAAACAGTATAAAGTTCGAGTAAACCATCTCCCTCCCCGCATCTATGGCCCCTAATGCCTGCCCCCCCAATGGCAACCTCAGGGGTAACTGCTCACATTGTTTTGCCACAGTCCCCTTGCATTTCCACAGTAACATCTTACTTATTTTACAAAAACATAAGCAAGCTCAACTCTCGGCCGCTGGGTCCTCCCCTTGAGTCACTTCCCAGCGCACAGCGGGCATGGGGACGGACTTCAGATGCCCGGGTTCCCTCAGCGTTGGCTCGTCCTGCCCCCTCGCGTGGACATGTACCCTCCTGTCCAATATTTTGGAGTCCAGCGGACATCCTTCCAGGGACATGTGAGTGCGGACCAGACTCTGGTGGTGGGCGGTGAGGGGACGGGGCGCCGCCTCAGCCCAGCGGAGAGCCACACCGGGGGAGGCCTGGCCTCTGGGGAGGTGGGCATCCCGGGGCCTGAAGGGGTCTCACCGACCCAGCAGCCACAGTCAGGAAGGACCCGCGAGCCCGTCAGGGAGGAAGGACTGCCGCTGATAAGAATGACAACTTTCTGAGCAGAGTGTGTTGCCACCTGTAGGCAAACCCTAAAGCATCTTTACAAAGTCCTGGGCGGGACTTTACAAAGTCCCGGGAGACCACCCAGCTCTGTGCTGCTCCCATTTCCCGCTTGGGTAAACGATCCACCTGCCAACGTTCAGTGTTGCCCTTTTGTTTTGTTTTGTTTTGTTTTAGAGAGACACAGACACGGCAGCGAGGGCCCTACCCCGTGAGGTGCAGGCGGGTCAAGCGGTGGTGACCCGAGAAATGCCTCTGGTGCTTGGAGAGGTTTAGAATCTATTGTTTGGCTGCTGTAAGGGCAAAATGCTGCATAGGGGTGCGAGGCCGGGGCCTCAGGCCCAGTTTTGCCAGTGTTTGATAGGGGCAGGGTGTGCGAGGCAGTTAGCTGCTCCAGAAAATAGTACTCTGTATGGTTGTCGGGGTCGGTCAGTGAGAGGCACCTGTGTAGCTCGGCCTCCACAGTCCCTGCCCCCCTGGTGCGGAGGCCACCGGGGAAGGGAAAGTGCCAATGTCCAAGAGGTTACTGCACGTTGTCCCCATCATTCTCTCGGGCCGGGGGAGATGGACCAAGGCACTGGTGTCCTTGGGGTGGTGGAGGCCAGCCCGGTGGGTGGCCCATGCAGGAGCTTAGGACAAAGTTTCTGTCCATCTAGGGGATCCCTTTTGTTTAAAAGCTTGAGGAGCACATCTTCGAGTAGACCAGTGTGCCTCTCTGTAAGCCAGGCCACTGGGACCAGTGAGCGAGGGTCCACAAGAGGCCGTGTTCCAGAGCCCACGGCGGGGCCGCCCAGGAGGAGACACACACCTTGCCTGGCGGAGGAGGTTGCACGTCGGCCGCAGTGTTTGTGGAGGAGAGGTCCCAAGGGTCAGCCACGGTGCCCAGCTAGTGGCTGTGTGCCTGTGACCTCCAGCGGAAGGCTGCTCACAAATGGCGTCTGTCCCCTTGGGGCTCATGTCCTCTCCGGGGAGCCGGTCATGACCGGTAGGAGACGACGGGGTACCACTACCTTGCCTAGAGCCTGGGTGAGGGGCTGCCGGGCCTGTGACCGCTGTATCGGGCCCGCCCCGTGAAGGGGTGAGCCATCTCTAGAGGAAGAGCCATGTTGACGCTGTGGCTGGTACACGGGGAGGGGGCCAGGGCAGGCCGGGGACTCGTGTGCCACCAAGTGTGGACTCTGATCCTGTTAATGCCTCTGTCTCTGACAGACCCCAGGCGGCGGCCAAACTTCGGCCCTTGAGTGGCATGTAGCAGGCTGTTGTCTGAGGCAGGTTTGGTCCAGAACCCCGTGGGCCGCCAGAGAGAGCTGGACTTAGTCCCGAGTCTCCCGGAGGCATCATCGCTCGTGGCCAGTGATTGAACTTGGAAGTCTGAGCCCAGCGGGACAGAGGGCGGCACCAGCCAGTGGTAAGGCAGTTTGCTGAGGTTCCCCCCAGGGAAGGAAGCCAATCTGCAAGTAATGGCTTGAGTAGGGCTGAGCCCCCAAAAGGTGAAGACACCTAACGTGGGCTTAGCTGCTGTAGCGTTGGAGGGCCACCGCGGAGAGTTGAGGTTTACCTCAAGAGGAGTCTCGCGGCCCTCCGCCCACCGCAGTGTGCCAAGAAAGCAGACAGGGCGTCCGGTCCTTGTCTGCCGTGACTGGTGTGCTGCTGCTGTCAGTCTTTCCGGACGGCAGCTCGGGATCCCGCAGCAGAATGTCCTCTATGTGACGCTAACAGGCGCAGCAGGTTCGTGTGAGTGGATCTCGATCTCATCCGCAGGGTGCTACGAGACGTGGGGCTGTGTAGGTAGCCAGTTGGCAGCGGAGTACGGGTGCCCGGGTGCCTGAGAGTGAAAGCAGGCCGATGCTGGGAGTCGTTACTGATGGGAGGAGAGTAAAGCACATCAGTTAGATCTTAGATCTCCAGCTGCAAAGTAGGGTCCCTGAGCTTTTGTGATGTCATCTATCATCTCTGTCTGACTGGAAATTTGAGCCTGAATGGCAGGACCCTGTGCATTTACGTTTCCGGAGTTGGTTGGTAGTCTCTACTGCTTGGTGGCCAGTTTAACACTGGCCAGGTGGGGCTGTAACAGGGTGAGGTGGTGGGCTACTGACCCCAGGGTCAAGCATCTCTGTGATGATGGGCCAAAGGCCCTGTGTACCTTCCTTCAGCCAATATTGTGGCACGTTTCCTACTGCAGGTTCCCATTTGGTAATTCCCGTGAAAAACACCAGGAATGTAGGTTTATTCCGGTGGATATGTGTTGAATCACAATGTTCTTGGAGCATCCCTGCTGAAATCTGTAACTGGCCTTGTATTCAGAGGGCAGAGAGAGAGACCGTAGAAAGAGGCAGGCCACTCCAGATTAGTAAGTGGCTGTTTTTTTTTGTTTTTGTTTTTGTTTTTTAATATTTTAAAGATTTTATTTATTTATTTGACAGAGAGAGAGAGATCACAAGCAGGCAGAGAGGCAGGAGGGTGGGGGGGGGAAGCAGGCTCCCTGCCGAGCAGAGAGCCCGATGCGGGGCTCGATCCCAGCACCCCGAGATCATGACATGAGCTGGAGGCAGAGGCTTTAACCCACTGAGCCCCCCAGGCGCCCCTTTGTTTTAATAAACAAAGGGAACTTGCATACGACACTTGTCTTGAGCAGCAGCAAGGCAAATGAATCCCTGTACCTGTCCGCCATATCTTAGAAGTTTATAAAGAGGCCCTCCATGGGCTCAGTCACGTATATAGTGCGTGTGTTCTCCACACCAGATCACCATCTCAAGGCTACATCTTTGGAGCAGCCTCTAGGAGCAGGAAAGCCAAATAACCCGCATTCCAAGGACAGGATGGGGTGAGGAACCTCCAAGTGCCCAGGTCCAACTCACAGGTCAACTGGCAGTCGCATCCTTTTGATGACGTCCCCCAACAATGTGTTACACCTGTAACAGGAAGAGAGAGCCAGGGGGCCACCAGCACTAGGAGCCATTTTGGAAATATGGTGCCGCAGACACATCCAGCTTGACCATTCCTCCCTCTGGTAGGCTGTTGGAGGCTACGCTGGGAAATTTAGAAGGATTACCTGGAATTATCATGACTCAGACTCCTGTAACTAAAAGAGCCAGGAATATGGTTATTACCTTCATCCCAGTGGACCACCGGAGTCACAAATGGGTGATTGTTCCCAGGAAATAGGACAAGCTTCTCCTAGTTACTGAGTCCTTAGGGTAAGGCTCTGGGGGCTCCCAAGCTCCCAGGTCAGAGAAGATTTCGGGGGAGAAGAGTAGACTTCAGGACCCTCTGAAGGCCTCTCAACTATTGAGATTGAGCTCTGTTGTGAGGTGATCACTTGTCAAGACAGGGGAGCTTTGCACCGGGGCTACACAGCTATGAGCTCACTGGGGACCCCCCAGTTGGCAGAGCTGTGGTATGAGGCCCCTGGCTATCTAGAATCATCCTGGGCATTGCCTCTAATGGGGGTAGTATGTAATTCACGGCCTGCAAGTGGGAAGGGTGCTCTGGAGGTGGGATGGCGGATTTGCACCTGAGGCCTGGCCTTTGGGTGGCGGGTCACTAGAGTACTGCAGAATCTCAGTCCGCATGAGTGTCTCACTCGTGTTGGGCCTCTGTGTCTATTTCCATAGGGTCTCTTTAGCAGTATGGGAGGTACCCCAAAAGTGCAGGTGTGCTGCCCTGTAATTTAGGGAGGGGCTACTCCCTGTACGAATAATTCTCTGGAGGAGGGGTTGACTGGGGTCTCTTCAGGATTGGAGATGAGATCCAGGTCATCTGGAATGCTGTGTTCAAAGAAGTGATAGAAGGCTAGGAGGATGGTAGAGTAGGAGGACCGTCAGCTCACTTCCTCATGTGGATACAACTAGATAACACTCACATCAGTGTGAATAACTGGTAGTGTGGAGAGGTGTGAAAAACAGGCTTTCACACAGGGAAGCCCATGAATGAGGAGGATAAATCCCCATAATATATGGCTTTGAAAGCAAGAGGGGCTGAATCTTATGAGTTCTTACAACCAGCAGGATTTAAAATCTGGAATTTAAAAAATGAGTGGGCTTGGCTCTGGGAGAGCCCAGAGGGCATTAGGAAGAGGAGTATCCACCCTTAAAGAGAGCACAGTGAGCAGCCTGTGAAGAGTGAAGATACAGCAGAGAACCAGCTGTATGGAAAACACTGGAGGCACATGAGAGGGCGAGTGATTTACTCATCTCAGAGTGTAGCCCAGAGAGACAGGGACACCTCCCCCTAGCTAGCAGGGAGCTGGCAGGCATCATTTCCGTCCCCTGCCCCCCAGCATAAACACAGGGCCACCCGCAGGAGTCAGTGCCAACATTTACTAACTAACTTGCTTACATCATGTCCTGTCCCCCCACCCCCCTCACCTGCACTTGGATGGATCTGCACTTCCTGGTCACATTTACCTTGGTCCCAGCATTGCAGGCTCCTCCAGCAGAAGACCAGAGCCCCACTAACACCTGACCTGCACATTTTGCTGGACCTCAGTTCCAGCAATAACAGGTCTCTTTTGCAAGCAGACTACACACCTTGTTAAAACGAGCCCCACTCGTTGGGGACCAAACACTGCCCACAACAGGCAAAGAAAGCCTCTGCAGATGACTGGATTGAAGGGAAAAGCAGCCA
This sequence comes from Nasua narica, assembly GCA_028533885.1. Taxonomy (NCBI): domain Eukaryota; kingdom Metazoa; phylum Chordata; class Mammalia; order Carnivora; family Procyonidae; genus Nasua; species Nasua narica. The sequence continues at coordinate 2,758,079 of CM052813.1, forward strand.
GGACTTGATAGCATAGCACACACAACACACATAGGAGACATTCCCTGAAGTACCAGGCTTTGGGGAATGGGACACCGCACTGCAGGGCCCTATAGGTCTTCTTCTTCCTAAGGACATTACTGTCAAGAGCAAAAGATGTAACTGACTTTCCTAACATCGAGAAATAAACACAGAGAGTTGACAAAATGAAGAGATACAGAAATATGTCCCAAATGAAAGAACAGGACCAAACCACAGCAAGAGACCTAAGTGAATCAGAGAATAGTAATATGCCTGATAGACAATTTAAAGTAATGATCATAAAGATATTCACTGGGCCTGAAAAAAGATTGGAGGACATCTGTGAGACCCTTAATATAGAGATTAAAAAGAATCAGTAAGAGATGAAGAACATGATGAATGAAAAATACACTTGATGGAATCAATAGCAGGCTAGAGGAAGCAGAGGAATGAATCAATGACCTGGAAGAGAGAATAATGGGAAGTGACCAAACTGAGCAGAGGAGAGGAAAGAAAATTATGCAAATTGAGAATAGTTTTAGGGAACTCAGAGACACCTTTAAGTGTAAAACATTCATATTATAAGGATCTCAGAAGAAGAGAGAGAAAAGGGGGCAGAAAATATATCTGAAGAAATAATATCTGAAAACTTACCTAATCTGGGGAAGGAAACAGAAATACAGATCTGGGAGGCACAAAGATCCCCCCAACATTCAACCCAAGGAGGTCCACACTAAGATACATAGCAATTAAAATGGCAAAAAAATAGCAATAAGGAAAAAACTTTAAAAGCAACAAGAGAAAAGAAGACAGTTACAAATAAGGGAAACCACAAAAGCCTATGAATGGATTTTTCAGTAGAAATTTTTCAGGCAAGAAGGGAGCTTCATGGGCGCCTGGGTGGCTCAGTTGGTTGAGTGACTGCCTTCGGCTCAGGTCATGATCCCGGAGTCCCGGGGTCAAGTCCCATATCGGACTCCTGGCTCTGCGGGAGGTCTGCTTCTCCCTCTGACCTTCTCTCCTCTCATTCTCAGTCTCTCTCTCTAATAAATAAATAAAATAAAAAATCTTTAAAAAAAAAAAAAAAAGAAGGGAGCTTCATGATGTATTGAAGGTTCTGAAAGGGGGAAAAAAAAAAAAAACACTGCAGCCAAGAATACTCTATCCAGCAAGGCTATCATTCAGAATAGAAGGAGAGATAAAGAGTTTTCCTAGACAAAAACTAAACCAACCCTGCAAGAAATATTAAAGGGGACTCTTTGAGTGGAAAGGACAGACCATAAATGAGAGTGTGAAAAATAAGCGTATCTGTAAAAATCAGTCATGGGATCCACAAAATAGAAGGATGTAAAATATGACACCATATAGCTAAAATGTAATGAGGAGAAGAGTAAAGAATAGATTCATGCTCAAACAGCCATCAACTTAATATAGACTGCTATATGCAGAAGATGTTATGTACAAACTGAATGGTAACCACAAATTAGAAACCACTGAAAAGAATAAAAAAGAAAGAATCCAAGTATATCACTAAAGAAAGCCAAAATTTGATCTCCAAATCAAACGATTTAAGAGAGAAAGAGAAGAAAGGGTCAGAGAAAAACTTTGGAAACAGCCACAAAAACAAGTAACAAAATGGCAATAAATACATAGCTACTAATAATTATTTTGAATGTAAATGGATCACACACCCCAATGAAAACACATAGGATGACAGTGGATAAAAAAACAAGACCCATCTATATGCTGCCTTCAAGGGACTCATTTCAGATATAAAGACATAAAGATTGAAAGTGAGATGGAGAAACATTTATCATGCAAATGGATATTAAAAGAAAGGAAGGATAGCAATACTAATATGGGACAAAATAGACTTTAAAATAAAGACTATAGGGGCGTCTGGGTGGCTCAGTTGTTTAAGCATCTGCCTTCAGCTTAGGTCATAATCCCAGAGTCCTGGGATCACGCCCCACATTGATCTTGCTGAGCTGGGAGCCTCCTTCTCCCTCTCCTTCTACTGCTCCCCCTGCTTGTGCTCTCTTGCTCTCTCTGTCAAATAAATAAATAAAATCTTTAAAAAAAAAAGTAAAAAAAAAAAGCAAAAACAAAGACTAGAAAGCGACAGAGAAGGGTGCATTGTATTGTCATAAAGGGTACAGTCTAACAAGAGGATATAATAATTGTAAATATTTATGCACCCAACATGGGAGCATGCAGATATGTAAAACAGTTAACAATAAACATAAAGGAACACAATGAGAACAATACAATAATATTAGATTTTAATACCCCACATACATCGATGGACAGATCCTCAAGACAGAATATCAACAAGGAAATGGTGGCTTTGAATGACATACTGGACCAGATGGATTTAAGATATACTTAGAAGATTCCATTGCAAAACAGAAGAACACACATTCTTTTCAAGTGCATGTGGAACAGTCTCCAAAAGAGATCACATATTAGGCCACAAAACAAGTCTCAAAAAATTCAAAGAGACTGAAGTCAAAAAAGAAATAATAAATGAAATGAAAGCAGATAATGAAAAGAATTTCAGCAGGATTAAAGTCATACATGAATCTTTTCTGACTGCAACACTGAAACTGAAATCAACCACAAGAAAAAGTTTGGAAGACTACAAATACATGGAGGTTAAATAACATGCTGCTAAGCAAATAAATAGGTCAACCAAGAAATCAAAGAGGAAATAAAACAATATGGAGACAAATGAAAATGAAAACACAATGTCCAAAATCTTTGGGATGCAGCAAAACCTGTTCTAAGAAGGAAGGTTGTAGCAATACAGGCCTACCTCAAGAAGCAAGAAATATCTCAAACAACCTACCTTACACCTAAAGGAGCTGGAAAAAGAACAACAAACAAAGCCTAAAGCCAGCAAAAGGGAAATAATATGGACATCACATCAATAAGAGAGAGGATAAGAGCCATATGATCATTTCAGTGGATGCAGAAAAAGCACTTGACAAAGTACAACATCCATTTATGATAAAAATCTTCAACAAAGTAGGCTTAGAACATACCTCAACATAATAAAAGCCACGTGTGAAAAATCCACGGCTAACATCTTTAATGGGAAAAAATTGAGAACTTTACCTCTGTGGTCAGGAACAAGACAGGGATGTCTATTCTCACCATTTTTATCCAACATAGTACTGGAAATCATAGCCACAGCAATCAAACAAGGAAAAAGATGAAAGATATTCAAATTGGCAAGGAAGAAGTAAAACTTTCACTATTTGCAGATAATATGATACTATATTTAGAACCCTAAAGACTCCACAAAAAACCTATCAGACCTGATAAATGAATTCATTAAGGTTGCAGGATACAAAATCAATATACAGATATCTGTTGCATTTCTATATGCCAATAATGAAGTAGCAGAAAGAGAAATTAATAAAACAATCCCAATTACAATTGCACCAAAAATAATAATCTACCTAGGAATAAACTTAACCAAAGAGGTGAAAGACTTATGCTCTGAAAACTATAAAACACTGATGAAGGAAATTGAAGATGACACAAACAAATGCAAAGACATTCCATGCTTATGGATAGGGAGAACAAATATTGTTAAAATGTCCATACTACCCAAAACAATCTACAGATTGAGTGCAATCTCTGTCAAAATATCAACATTTTTCACACAACAAGAACAAACAATCTTAAAATTTGTATGGAACCACAAGTAGTCAAGCAGTCTTGAAAAAGAGGAACAAAACTGGGGATATCACCATCTCACATTCAAAGACATACTACAAAACTATAGAAACCAAACATTATGGTACTGGCAGAAAATAGACACATACATAGATCAATGGAACAGAGCCCAGATATAAATTCATGATTATATATAGCCAATTAACTTATAAGAAAGGAGTAAAAAATATGCAGTGGGAAAAAGTCTCTTCAAAAAGTGGTGTTGGGAAAACTGGATAGCCACATGCAAAAGAAAGAAACTAGACCGCTTTCTTACACCATACACAAAGATAAATCCAAAATAATGCAGTGACTAAATAAAGAAATAAATTCAAAATGGATTAAAGACCTAAATGTTAGATAGGAAACTATAAAAATCCTGGAGAACACAGAGTGTAATGTCTCTGACATTTGCCACAGCAACATTTTTCTTTTTTTTTTTTTTTTCAAGATATGTCTCCTGAGGCAAGGAAAACAAAAGCAAAAATGAACTATTGAGATTACGTCAAGATAAAAAGCTTCTGCACAGCAAAGGAAACAATCAACAAACCTAAAAGACAACCTACTGAATAGAAGATATTCACAAATGACATATCTGATAAAGGGTTGGTTTCCAAAATATATAAAGAACTTATAAAACTCAACACCCCAAAACCAACTAATCCAATTTAAAAATGGGCAGAAGACCTAAACAGACATTTCTCCAAAGAAGACTACAGATGGCCAACAGACACATGAAAAGGTAGAGTTGACACTCGACCATTAACTAATATAGTGGATCTTGAAACCCTGCAAAAATCTTAGCCAATTCACTTCACGGCCAGCAGCTGGGTCCCATCTCAGAAGTATGCCCCTTGGGAGGGCTAAACTCCCAGGGGTTGTTCATGGATGGAAGACATGTCCATGGCACCTCCATCAGCTCCAACAAGCAACGTTCCAAGTGTCCAAGGGGACTCTGCCTGCCTTCCTCTGAGCTTGCAATTTGGGGAGAGAAGAACGGGAGCACACTGCATAGGCAACACACACTGCACAGTAAGTACTCAGCACAGGCAGTAAGTAAGTACTCAGCACAGGCAGTATTCTACAGCCCACACCAGTAATTGAATGCCAGCAGATGATTGGCCCCTGTCAGATAGATTATCCTCTGGGAGAAGCATTTGCGGGTAAAAGGCATTCCCTGAGGTCAGTTGCAAGCAGCTCCATCCACCCTGCTTTAGGAAGATAATTGTTGTGACTTTGTTAAATAAGCATTTTTTTTAAAAGATTTTATTTATTTATTTGACAGAGGGAGATCACAAGCAAGGAGAGGCAAGCAGAGAGAGAAGGGGAAGCAGGCTTCCTGCTGAGCAGAGAGCCCGATGCTGGGCTCCATCCCAGGACCCTGAGATCATGACCTGAGCTGAAGGCAGAGGCTTTAACCCACTGAGCCCCCCAGGCGCCCAAATAAGCATTTTTTTAAGTGGAACCCAGGGTGCCATATGGTGAGTCCAGTTTACAACAACTACAAGCACTACAGGGTAATTGAAATAGAGAAGTTTATTATTCACAGGGCTTGGGGGAAATACACATCTCCAGGGGTCACTCAGGGAGGTCAAGGCAGGGTGCAGGCAGAAAGGCAGGGCCTGGGCCTCATGCCTTTACTAGGGTCCTTGGGTCCGGTGCCTTGGGTTCCCCCACTAAGGCCAGACTGGTTACTTCAAAAACAGTGGGGTTTTGGTAATCTCTTGGGGTCTTATCTAAGGGATGCCCACAGAGAGGGCCCTGAGGGATGGGGGTTGGTAGGGGAACACTTGTTCAAGAGGGCTACTGGGGAGTCATATCCAGAGCCTATGTCTGTCTGTGACTCTGAGGGCCACCAAGGGCAAGTGCTCCAGGGAGGGGTCAGGGTCAGTTCAAGGCCCCCCAGGCTGCCCGGCCACACAGGATGGGTGCTGAGGCAGCAACAACACCAAGCAGCTGAGCTAAACTCTTGACATTCACAGTGTCGTGGTGTGTCATCAAGGCCCATCCGAGCTGAAGCGTGAGTCAATATTTCCCTATTTTTAAGGCTGAACAGTATTCCGTTGGATTTATATACTACCATATATACCAATATATATTGTGTTTATTCCTTCACCGTCCATGAACACTTGGGCTGCTTCTACCTCCTGGCTCTCAGGAATAGGGCTGCCATGTTATGTCACATTCCTTTCAGTTCTTTTTGGGTGTGTATCAATAAATGGGATTATTACTGGATCACATAGTGATTCTGTTTAATTTTTTGAGAAACTACCACCCCATGTTTTCCTGGCCCTGTGGGGTTTTGTTCAGGTTCTAAGGGGTTCCCAGCCCTGCAGTAGGGATCCCCAGACCCTGCTGGACACCTTGGATGGCTGTGGCCCAGAGTCTTGCACGCCATTTGGGGCAGGCTTCTCTCAGGAACACCACTGCTTCCCACCAGCATGACCCTTCTGCTCTCTTCAGCGGGAGTCTAGGAACCAGGCATCCACGGTTTGCTCACGTATCTCCAAGTCCCATCCCTACATTTTGTAAAGTAAGACCCACTTCTAGTGTTATTACTGATTTGCCAGGCAATTTTGAGACGGAAAATAAAAAATAAAGTAACAATTCCATTAAGGCTAAAGGAAACTAGAGGATGTCACTCCACAATATGCCTTTGTGAATGAACATAAATAAAAGAAACCTCATTTAGAATGGGCTTAGGAGGCCCTGAAAGGGGCGCTCTCACACAGGCACCTCTCTTGGCACTTGCACCATTGGCAGGAAGAAGAAAGTTATCTTGACAAGGGAGAACATTTTTAGCATAAGAATTTCAACTACTGCTTTATTTATGTATTTTTAAAATTGCAGTATAATTAACATACAGCGTTATATCAGTTTCAGGTGTACAATATACAGAATCAACAATTCTATACATTTCTCAGTGCTCATCAAGATAAGTGTACTCTTGGGACGCCTGGGTGGCTCACTGGGTTAAGCATCTGCCTTCGGCTCGGGTCATGATCTCGGGGTCCTGGGATCAGGCCCCATGTCAGGTTCCCTCCTCATCAGGGAGTCTGCTTCTCCCTCTGCCTCTGCCCCTCCCCCTGGCCCCACTCATGCTCGCTTTCTCTCTCTTTCAAATAAATAAATAAAATCTTAAAGGAAAAAAGAAGGTAAGTGTACTCTTAATCCCCATCACTTAGTTCACCCATCCCCCACAGACCTTTCCTCTGATAACAGTTTGTTCTCTATAGTTAGGAGTCTGTTTTTTTGTTTGTCCTTTTTTCTCCTTAATTTGCTTTGTTTCTTAAATTGCACATATGAGTGAAATCATATGGTATTTGTCTTCCTCTGACTGACATATTTCGCTCGTGATTACACCCTCTAGATCCATCTATGTTGTTGCAGTTGGCAAGATTCCATTCTTTTTTATGGATAAGTAATATTCTGTTCTGTTCTTTATTCATTCATCTATTGATTGATTTGCAAATATTGAACCACCTTTGCTTCTCAGGAATAAAGCCCTCTTGATCTTGAAACATGATTTTTTAAATGTATTGTTGAATTCTGTTGGTAATATTTTGTTGAGGATTTTTGCATCTACATTCATCAGAGATATTGGCCTGTATTCTGAGGGTTTTTAGTGCTGTCTGCATTTGGTTACAGAATCATGGTAATGCTGGGGTCATAGAATGAATTCGGAAGCCTTCCTTCCTCTTCTATTTTTGGGAATAATTTGAGAAGAATGGGAGTAACTCTTCTTTAAATATTTGGTAGAATCCACCTGTGAAGCCTGGACTGGACTTTTGTTTATTGGAAGTTTTAAAGTTACCAATTCAATTTCATTGCTGGTAATCAGTCTGTTTAAACTTTCTATTTCTTCCTGCTTCAGTTTTGGTAGGTTATATATCTTTGTAGGAATTTATCTATTTCTTCTAGGTTGCCCAATTTGTTGGCATGTAATTTTTCATAATATTCTTATACAATTTTTTGTATTACTGTGGTGTTGGTTATTTCTCCTTTTTCATTTCTGACTTTGAGTTCTCTCTTACTCTTTTTATGAGTCTGGCTAAAGGTTTATCGATTTTGTTCATTTTTTTCAATGAATCAACTCCTGATTATCTATCTATCTATCTATCTATCTATCTATCTATCTATCTATATCTATCTTTATGTCTGCTCTAATATTTATTATTTCCTTCCTTCTGGGATTTTGGGTTATGTTGTTCTTTTTCTAGCTCCTTTAGGTGTAAGGTAGGTTGTTTATTTGAGATTTTTCTTGCTTGTTGGGGTAGGCCTGTATTGCTATAAACGTCCCTCTTAGAACAGGTTTTGCTGCATCCCAAAGATTTTGTACCATTGTGTTTTCATTTTCATTTCTTGTGGGGGAGGGGAGGAGTATTGTATACCATGAAATTAGATAATCCAGATGAAATGGACAAATTCATGAGAAGACATGGACTCTTAAAACTGACTCAATAAGAAACAGAAATTTTGAACAGACCTATAGCAAGTAATCAATAATCATAAAGCTTTCCACAAAGTTGACAAGGAAGAGAGAGTTTCACTGGTTCATTCTTCCAAATGTTTAAAGAAGTAACATTAATCCTTACAAACTCTTTCAAAAGATAGAAGAGGGAGGAACACTTTCCAAAATGTTCTATGAGGCCAGTATTACCCTGATACCAAAACTAAATGAAGATGTCACAAGAAAACTACAACCCAATATCCTTTATGAATGTGGATTTTTAAAAATTACCAGAAAAATACTAGCATAATGAAGCTAGCACCAGAAGAATGAGAAGACAGGGCACATATTAGGAGGAAATATTTGCAAAAGACAAATCTGATAAAGGACTGTTATCTAAAATGGGCAATGAGGGACGCCTGGATGGCTCAGTTGGTTAAGCGGCTGTCTTCGGCTCAGGTCATCATCCCAGTGTCCTGCGGTGGAGTCCCGCATCGGGCTCCTTGCTCGGCAAGGAGCCTGCTCCTCTCTCTGCCTCTGCCTGCCTCTCTGCCTTCTTGTGTTCTCTCTCTGTTAAATAAATAAATAAAATCTTTTAAAAAATAAATAAAATGGGCAAATGATCAGAACAAATAATTTGACAAATGAGATATACAAATGGCAAATAAACATTTGAGAAGATGCTTCACATCATATGTCATTAAGAACCACAAATTAAAGTAACAGTAAGATACCACCACACATCTATAGAATGGTGAAAATCAAAAACACCAACAATATCAAATGCTGATGATGATGTAGAGCAAGGGGAAAAAGCTCATTTATTGCTTTTGAGGAGGCAAAAATGGTGGAGTCACTTTGGAAGAAAGTTTGGAAGTTTCTTGCAAAACTAAATATACTCTTACCATTCAATTCAGCAACTGTGTTCCTGTTTTGGTATTTACCCAAAGGAGTGGAAAGCTTATGTCTATACAATACCTTCAGATGGACGTTTATAGCAGCTTTATTCCTATTTGCCAGAACTTGGAAGCAACCAAGATATCCTTCAGTAGGTGATTGGATAAATTAACCTTAGTTACGGGCACCTGGTTGGCTCAGTGGGTTAAAGCCTCTGCCTTCGGTTCAGGTCATGATCTCAGGGTCCTGGGATCGAGCCCCGCATTGGGCTCTCTGCTTGGCAGGGAGCCTGCTTCTCCCTCTCTCTCTGCCTGCCTCTGCCTACTTGTAATCTCTCTCTCTCTCTCTGTCAAACATACAAAAATAAAAATCTCAAGCCCCACACTGTATATAGAGATTACTTAAAAATAAAATCTTAAAGGGGCCCCTGGGTGGCGCAGTTGGTTGAGCGACTGCCTTCGGCTCAGGTCATGATCCCGGAGTCCCGGGATCGAGTCCCACATCGGGCTCCCAGCTCCATGGGGAGTCCGCTTCTCACTCTGACCTGCTCTCTCTCACTCTCTCTCTTTCCTAATAAATAAATAAATAAAATCTTTAAAAAAAAAATAAAATAAAATCTTAAAAAAAAATTTGGCTGTAACAAAATAAATTGTTTAAAAACAAAAAACAAACAAACAAAAAAAACCTTAGTTACATCCAAACAATGGAATATTACTAAGTACTAAAAAGAAATGAGCTAGTCCACTTTTGTGCTACATGTCCTGGACATTAGAGGTGTCAGTGGGCAGCATCATGGATTAGGTAATGCAGTTCATTGCACTAAGTCAGCAGTTTGTGAAGGACTCAATTTGGCTGTTTAAAAGATGCACTAAACTTGATAGAAAAGAATTCCAGAAGATTGCCATGGCAATAGCAATAGGATTTTTTATAATGGGATTCACTGGCCTTTTTTGTGAAATTGATCCATATCGCTATTAATAATATCATTTTGGTGACTGAATACCTTTTAATTTCATTAAAGATTTATTTATTCATTAGAGAAAGAGAGGGAGAGAGAGAGAATGTGCAGGGAAGGGCAGAGGGAGAGAGAGAAACTCAAGCCGATTCCTCACTGAGCTCAGAGCCCACAGTGGGGCTTGATCTCAAGATCCTGAGATCAGAGCCTAAGCCAAAACCAAGTCATTTGTTCAACAAACTGCATGACCCTGAATATATTTTTAGAAAAGTTTTCCATCTTGGGGATTGGTGAACAAGTGAGGATTTGAGAAGCTTGTGGAGTAAAAATTTGCTTATATGTTTTGTGTTTTTCTTACATTTTTTTGTTCCAAGATGTTTTGTATATTAAAATAATTTCAAAATAAAAATAAATGAGCTATCAAACCATGAAAAGACATAAAGGAACCTTAAATGCGTAATACTAAGTGAAAGAAGCCAATCTAAAAAAGGCTACATACTGTGCAATTCCAACTCCATGACATCCTGGAATAGCCCAAACCGTGGAGACAGTAAAAAATTTGGTGGTTGTCAGGAATTAGGGGAAAGGGTATGAATAGGATAAGCACAGGAGATTTTTAGGGCAATGAAACTATTCTATATAACAGCGTAATAGTGGGTACATGCTATTAAGCATTTGTCAAAATCCACAGAATGTACAACACCAAAAGTAGTTCTTAATGTAGACTATGGACTTTGAATAATAATGACGTATTAGTGTTGGTTCATTGATTCTAATAAATGTACCTCTCTGGAACAGGATGTTGATGGTGGAGGAAGCTGTGTGTTTGTGAGAACAGGGAATATATGGGAACTTTGTATTTTCTCCTCAATTTCATTATGACTATAAGACCGCTCTGAAAAATAAAGGATGCTTCTCTCAAAAGAGCTTATGCATAATGACTAAGTGAGATTTATCCAAGGAATGCAAAGTGGGTTCAAAATAAGAAAATCAAGCAATGTAATATACCATATTAATAAAGGACAAATTCCACATGCTAACCTCAATAGACACAGAAAAGAAAAACCACATTTGACAAATCCAAAACTCTTACAGGATAAAAAATGTCCAACAAAATAAGATTAGAAGGGAACTTCTTCAACCTAACCAAGGCATCTATGGAAATCCCACAAGTAATATGGAAGACTGAAAGCTTTCTCCATAATATCAGGAACAGGATAACCATGTGTTGTTTCTCCACTTCTACTGAGCATTTTACTGGAGGTTCTAGCCAGGGGAATTAGACAACGAGAAGAAATAAAAGGCATCTAGATTAAAAGACAGATGTAAAACTATCTCCATTTATGGAGGACATGATTTTGTATACAAAAAACACCAAGGAATCCACATGAAAATGGTGAAAGCTAATAGAAGAGTTCAGCGATGTTGCACAGAAAACTACAAAACATCATTGAAGGATTTAAGGAGGATCTAAATAAGTAGAAAGGCATCCTATTTTCATGGATTCAAAGACTTAGTATCTTTAAGGGCAAAGCTCCCCAAATTATGTGTAGATGCACTACAGTCCCTACAAAATCTTGTTCACTTTTTTGTAGAAATTAACAAGCTGATCCCAAAATTCATATGAAAATGCAAGGAGGGGCGCCTGGGTGGTTCAGTTGGTTGAGCGACTGCCTTTGGCTCGGGTCATGATCCCGGAGACCTGGGATCGAGTCCCACATCGGGCTCCCAGCTTCAAGAGGAGTCCGCTTCTCACTCTGACCTTCTCCCTTCTCGTGCTCTCTCTCTCTCTCTCTCATAAATAAATAAATAAATAAAATCTTAAAAAAAAAAAAAAGAAAGAAGGCGCAAGGGAACCAAAATAGCCAAAACAATCCTGAAAAATAAGGACAAAATTAAAAGATTCACATTTTCTGGTTTCAAATTTTACTGCAAAGCTATAGTAATCAAGACTGGGTGATAACGGCAGAAGGATAGACAAACTAGTGGAATAGAATTGATAGTCCAGAAAAAAACCCATATATTATGGTCAACTGATCTTTGACGAGGGTTCTAAGACAATGTAAAAAGAAAAAATAGTCCTTTCAACAGATATGCTAAGACAACTGTATATCCACATTCCAAAGTAAGGAAGTTGGACCTCTGTCTCAAACCACATCAAAAGATGAACTCGAAATGGGTCAAAGACCTAAATGTAAGAGCTAACCCTATGAAACTCTTAGAAGAAAATATAAGTCTTTGTGGTCTTGGATTAGTCAATGATTTCTTAGATATGGTGCCTATAGCAAAAGCATATCTTTTTTTCATTTATGCTTGAAATTTGAAATGAAATTTGTGCTTTAAAGAACACTATCACGAAAGTGAAAAAGTTAACTCCCAGAATAGGAGAAAATATTTGCAAATCATATATTTGATAAGAAAAGAACTCTTTCAAGTCAACAATATAAAGACAAATATCCCAATAGATAAAGGGGAAAGGAACAGACTTTTTGCCAGAGAAGATATACAAATGGCCTACATAAGCACATAAAAATATGCTCAGCAGTATTAGTTATTAGGGAAATACAAATCAAACCATCATATGCTTACTAGGGTGACTAAAATAAAAAAAAGATGGTTAACGTGTTGGCAAGGATGTGGGGAAATAGTACCTCTCATACACCTCTGGTGGGAATGTAAACAGGTGCAGCCACTTTGGACAACAGTATGGCAGCGACTCAAAGAGTTACACATAGTTACCATATACATGGCCAGGCAGTTCCACCCCTACATTAGACCCAAGAGAACCAAAAACATAATTTCACAGAAAACCTTGTACACAAATGTTCGTAGCAGCACTATTTAACAGAGCCGAAAAGTGGAACCAACCAAAATGTCCGTCACCTAAGGAATGAATAAACAAAATGAGGTATGCCCATATGATCGATGTGATTTATTCATAAAAAAGCAATGAGACTACTGATAGGTTACAACACGGATGAACCTTGAAAACATGCTAAGTGAAGGAAGTCAGGCACAAAATGTCGCATATCATATGATTATATGAAACGTCCGAACTAGGCGAATTCATGGATAGAAATGGATTAGTGGTTATCCAGGGTTGGGAGAAGAAGGGGAGGAGGAATGACTGCTAATGGGAAGGGGCGGCGACCACAGAGGTAAAGTTCTGTTCTCTCCACCATCAGTGATAAGGTACCATCGGCACAACTTATCAATAGTGATGCTGACCTTGATCTCCTGGCTGAGACGGTCTTCTGTCCGGTGTCTCCCCTGCATAGTTCTTTTACTCCCTTTTCCATACTGTTCTCTTTTCCAGGAAGACACAGTGTACCTACCATGTGCACAAGGGAGTGGGGAGTCACGCTGCACCTCTGAGATCAGAGTATCTACATAAATTATTTGATCTGCATAAGAAACTTTCCATTATCCTCCATCTGTTTGTTCATCCAATCATTTATTTATATTACTATGGACCCATGGACATTTACTTTATACTTGGGGCTATAATACAATACTACATTATTTATTTCTTCAGTCAGTTACAGCATTGGCCGTGGGGAGCTCTTTTGGTTGGCTCCTGTGAACTTATTTCTTTAAGCATTTTTTTCTTTTCATTTTCAATATTGTCTGTGACTACTTTGAGAACCACTTCAAACAATGCTATAACTTTTGCTTTCAAATATCAAACAATTTTTAAAACCCAAGTGGAGAAGAAGAATCTATCATATTCACCAAATATTAACCCGTTCTGCTCCTCTTTTTCACTCCCAACGTTCCCTGCTTTTTTATCATTTTGCTTCTGTCTCAAGGACTTCCTTTAGCAATTCCTCTAGGTGAGGTCTGCTAACAACAAAACCTCTGTTTCCTTCCTTTAAGGACGTCTTTATTTCCCTTTCATTCCTGATGGATTTTCTCACTGGATATGGAATTCTCTTAGCACCTGAAAAATGTGGTGCCACTTCTCTGGCCTCCATGGCTTCTGGTCAGGAATCACAGTCACTGGGGACATTTTACTCTGGGTGTGCAATGTATCATCTTTCTGTGGATGCTTTCAAATGTCCTTTTCCCTTTAGCGTCCAGAAATTTGATTATGATGGTTCTGGGAATGGATCCCTTGAGTTTATTCTGCTTGGGGTTCACTCAGATTCTATATCTGTGCATTTTCTGCCCCCCCAATTTGTGAAGCTTTCTGTCATTATTTATTCTAATGTGTTTTTTTTAATTTCTCAAATTTTATTTATTTGAGAGGGACAGAGAGAGTATGAGAGAGCATGAGGGGGGGAGTCAGAGGGAGAGACAGCAGCAGACTCAGTGCTGAGCAGGGAGCCCAATGTGGGGCTGGCTTCCAGGGCCCAGGGACCATGACCTGAGCCAAAGGTAGATGCATAACTGACTGAGCCACCCAGGTGCCCCACTCCATTCATTTCTTTTTAGATTTTTAATTTTAAAAATTTCATTGTGGAGAAAAAACAAATATACAATTTACCATCTGAATAATTTCTTCTGTGTTTTGAACCATTTTTAAGTGTACAATTCAGTAGTGTTAAGTATATTTATATTGTTGGGCAACCAATATCCAGAACTTTTCATTTGGCAAAATTGAAACGCTATACTCGTTAAACAGTAACTCCCTATTTCCCTCACGCCACTCCCTTCCAGCCCCTAGCACTGACCAGTCCACTTTCTATTTTTATGAATTTGACTATTTTAAATACTTCATATAAGTGGAATCCTACAGTATTTGTCTTTTTGTGACTGGCTTAATTCACTTAGCATAATGTCCTCAAGGTCCATCCATGCTATAACACATGTCAGAATTTCCTACCTTTTTGGGGCACCTGGGTGGCTGAGTTGGTTAAGTAACTGCCTTCGGCTCAGGTCATGATCCCAGAATCCCAGGATCGAGTCCTGCATCGGGCTCCCAGCTCCATGGGGAGTCTGCTTCTCCCTTTGACCTTCTCCCCTCTCGTGCTCTCTTTCACTCCCTCTCTCACAAATAAATAAATAAATAAATAAAATCTTTAAAAAAAAAGAATTTCCTCCCTTTTTAAGGATAAATAATATTCTATTGTACATATGTATCACACTTTAAGTCCTATTCGTCTGTTGATGGACACCTGAGTTGCTTGCTCCTCTGGGACGTTGTAAATAATGCTCATATAAAAATAGGTGTACAAATATCTCTTCAAGATCCCACTTTCAATTCTTTTGGATATATACCCAAAAGTAGATTTGCTGGATCATATGGCAATTCTATTTTTAACTTTTTGAGGAACCACAGTGGGTACACCATTTTACATTCTTTTGTGTCTAGCTTCTTCTCTCAACATCGTGTTTATGATTCAGCCATGTTGTTCCCAGTGGTGATGCTTTGTTCATTCTCATTACTGTGTAGTACTCCACTGGGTAAATATTTCACAGTTTATTTATCCATTCTACTGTAGACATTTGGGTTGTTTCTAGGTTTAGGCTATTAAAGAGTGCTGCTATGAACCTGTATGTCCTTCAGGTACATACATATATGCACTTCTGCCATGTTTAATTACTAAGGATGGAATTACTAGATTGTGTGTGTGTGTGTGTGTGTCTATAAATATGTAAAATCTCCACATGAGTTTGAAAAGATAGTATCAAACAGTGTTCAAAGTCGTGGTAGGAACTTGCTCTCACATCAGCAGTGTAGAAGAGTTCTGGCTGGTCTACATCTTTGCCGGCATTTGGTATTGTCTCTCTTTTTCATTTAAGTGATTCTGGGTGGTTACAGCAAAATTATGAGCTTTTTAAAGATTGTATGTATTTATTTATTTAGAGAAGAGAGCATGAGTGCGGGGAGAAGAGAGACAAGCTGACGTCCTGCTGAGCACAGAGCCTGATGCAGGGCTCAATCCCACGACCCTGAGATCATGACCTGAGCCAAAATTAAGAGTCGGACGTTCAACCAGCTGAGCCACCCAGGTGCCCCAGTATAATTGTGGTTTTAATTTGAAATTGCCTGATGACTAGTGAAGTTAGCACAGAACTTGTCAAAGTTTATTGGCTATTTGGGTATTGCCTTTTGTGAAGTGCCTACTCCAGGTTTTGCCCATTTTTCTGGTAAGATTGTCTGCTTCTCAATTATTTTATGAGTTCTTTATAAGTTCTAGATAGGAGCCCTTAGTCATATATATGTATTTTGGTGTCTTCTCCCTTTCTGTAGCTTTCCTTTTCACTTTCTAGTGGTGTCTGTTAAGGACAGATGTTCTTTCTATTGATAAAGTCCAGTTTCTCATGTTAGTGGTTTCATTTTCCCTTTTAGGACTTTCTATAACCTCTTTAAGAAAAATCTTACTTAACACAAAGTCATTAAGATATTCTGTTTTCTTCTAAAACCTCATTGTTTACCTTCCATATTTAGTGTTTGCAGTCCAACTGGAATCAGTTTTTGTGTATGGTGTGAGGTTTGTATCAATATACATTTTTTTCCTCATATGACCTTTCAAATGACCCGGTACTATTTGTTGAAGACCATCCTTTTCCCATGCCACATCTTTTTCCTCGCCATTTGTAATAGCTACAAAATATTCCATTCTAAGGCACTCCAATAATTTATGTACCCATTCTTCTGTGGGATATTTGGGTTATTTTCTGGCCTCTGCTATCATCAGATAGGGTGAACATTTTTGTATGGACATCAAGGCATTCTTCTGCAATTTTTAAAACAAAGGTGGAACTTCTGAGCTAGCAAATATTTACCTTTGAAAAATAAATGATAAGGTTCAAAACTCAATGAGTACAAAAAGGCCCAGTGGAAACTTTACCTCCTACCCTGTCCCCAGTTCTTCTAGTCCCCCCAGCAGGTAACCACAATTATAAAATCTTGAGTATCTTTGCAGATATCATGCAATGGATGAACAGACATTAGATTTTTTTTTCTTTTCTTTACATAGCTAGGAGCACACTGTATGCTCTGTTCTGCATCTTGCCTTTTTTTTAAGATTTTATTTATTTATTTATTTATTTATTTATTTATTTATTTATTTGACAGAGAGAGAGAGAGATCACAAGTAGGCAGAGAGGCAGGCAGAGAGAGAGGGGGAAGCAGGCTCCTTGCTGAGCAGAGAGCCCGATGTGGGGCTCGGTCCCAGAACCCTGAGATCATGACCTGAGCTGAAGGCAGAGGCTTTAACCCGCTGAGCCACACAGGGACCCCTGCATTTTGCCTTTTAAAACAATGTATCTTAGAAGTCTTCTTATTACTGCATATAAAAAAGCACCCTCATTAATTTTTAGGCCACATATTCCACTAGATGCGTGTACCATCATTTAGGCAGTCTCCTACTAGTGGACATCTGTGGTGTTTCCAATTTTTTGCTCTTCCAACAATGCTACAATGAGTAAGTTTGCACAGGTCATCTCACGTGTGTGCAGTGTATCTGTTGGAGAATTTGTAGAAGTGGACTTGCTGAGTCCAGGGATATGCATCTGTAATTTATCAGCATTGCCAAGTTACAAAGCTCCAGTTTTCCCATAGCCTGGCTAATGGACTTAGATCTGGGATCCTTAGTCATTTGATAGGTGGAAAATTGTAGGTTATTTTGCATTTATCTTGTGTGTGAGATTGAGCATCTTTTCAGGGGTTTAAGAGCAACTTGTGTTTTTTGTCAGCGTCCTTTGATGGTGTGCACTTCTTCAGAATCAGTCATGAGAATTCCTCCAAATGTTTTTTCATGAGAAGCCTTAGGCATGGACTTTCTAGTCAGAGTTTGAACTTAAGAGGTATCTCTACGTGTTGCCAACTGACCTTCCAGAAGGGAGGCCTCACTGACTTTCCCTCCACAACCTGGCCCTGGGCCAGGCTCCCAACATCATTGGCTCCAGAGTGCATTTGAAACTGGCATGAGCAGCTGCATGTGGGGATCCTGGCTGGCAGGGACGCAGCTGGCCTCGCCTCTCCAGGAGGCCCCGCCCCATAGCCAAGAGGTCCCGCCCCAGTCGCGCAGCCCCGCCTGTCGCGACCGCGCAGCTCCGCCCCGCCCACCTGGCCACGAAGCCCCACCCCCAGGCTGCGCGGCTCCACCCCCGCTGCGTCCCCTAGCGTCTCTGGTCACCTGACATCTGGGAGGTGCAGGGAGGGGGCACCGGGCGCCATAGTACCGGAGTCCCAGTGCCGGCTCTCTGTGGACACAATGGCTTTCTCCAAATGTAGCAGGCTGCGGCCTGGCCGCGGGGAACCGGCGAAGGCGTAGACGAGGCCCGGACGCCGTCCCCAGCTGCTGCCGGCCGCCCGGCCCGGCGCAGGGAAACAGCCCGTTGCTAGGCAGCCGCGTCGGGCCGGCCGGGGGGGCGGGACTGGCGGGGGGGCGGGCATGGACCAGTACTGCATCCTCGGCCGCATTGGGGAGGGCGCGCACGGCATCGTCTTCAAGGCCAAGCACGTGGAGGTGAGCCGAGCCGCGGGGCTGCGCGTAGGCCTGCCTTTGCCTTCCAGCCGTTCCTGGCCGAGAGGCAACCCCCCGTGTTTCCCGTGCCCACGTCTGCACCGCTGCGCCCGCCTCCCCGTCCCGCTTCGTGGTGTGCGCCCACCACTTAGGCCCACTTGAGTGGGGGCCGTCCAGGTTGCGGTCAGCTGCCCACCCACACGCGATGCCACCGCAGTCGTCCGCGAGTGTCCCAGGAAAGTGGCGTCGAAGTCTCAGCTTTTTGCGTAGCTCTGCAACAGCTGGGTCCCAGGCTGGAGCAGATTTCCCTCCAGAATGGGGTGGGGTCGCTTCCCACTTCCATGGGGGCCTCGGGCCTCTGGCCCCTCCGTCCCCCCAGATGGCGCCTGCCCCGTCGGCGCACCTCCTTTCCCAACCCGGGATGGGTGGAAGTGTCTGCGTTCTGTCCCCGCAGACTGGAGAGATCGTGGCGCTCAAGAAGGTGGCCCTGCGGCGGCTGGAGGATGGCATCCCCAACCAGGCCCTGCGGGAGATCAAGGCTCTGCAGGAGATTGAGGACAATCAGCACGTGAGTGGGGCTGAGCTCAGAGGGCCCCTTTCCGCAGCCTCCCTGTGCTCCTTCCGCACCCCTCCCTTACTCCCTGTCCTGTCCACCTCGTCCTCCACTTATGTCATTCTGCACTCATTCCCTCTTATTCACGCACTTATTTTTTCCTGTACTCATCATATGTTCATTTATTCACTGACTTCTTTTACTAAAACATTTGGTGATTTGTAATGATAATGATAACTGCCTCTATTGAGCTTCGGTTCTGTTCCACCGGTTACTGTGGAACAGGGTTAACTGTGTTAGGGTCGTTTTCATTCTGGGTTCTCTGCTGCTCTGTAAGGCGGATTTCAGGAACCCCTGTTCTCAGGCCAGGGGAGGAGGCTCACCCACCAGCTGTGGGCACGCAGCTGGTCTGTGGAGGCTTTGCCTCGGGTCTGATTGAGGAGTCCAGGTGTTCTAACCTGGGGACCACCCGTGGACGTGGGCCCCAATCGGGCTTCTGATAACTAAGTGCAGTAGGGGAGATGCTCAGGGACGGCAGGGCCTACGTGGCCGGGTTCTGCTTTGATGGGGCGGGAAGCGCTGTGGGCACACGGGGAGGGACACATTCACCCCCAACGTCCTTGCTCTTCACTGTGCTTTCCTCTCCTCCCTGGGAAATGACAGTCCTGTGGTACTCCTGCTTGTTATCCTCTGGAGATGTCCGTGGTATATTGGATGTATAACAAAAGCATGTTGCAAAACTGTTTATAAAACACATCTAAAAATATGTCATCCTGGTTTTGTATGAAAATATGTGTATGTATATATATGAACATCAGTATAAGCCATATCTATTGTAAAGTCTGATAGAACGTACTCTGAGGTTGGTTGTAAGTGATAGGATTTTTCTTTTTTTTCTTTATAATTCTGTGTATATCTGAATATATGTGTGTGATCTGTGAAATGATTGTGTGCTACCTTCAAAGTCTGAAAACCAGCAATAAGGCTATTTGTGGTTTTTTTGAGTCCAGGGGCACACAGACAGCCCACGTGAGCGCCCGTAAGAAGGCTGGTGATAGGGGCCCTCAGCCTGAGTCAGCAGCCCAGAAGGTTCTACCGTAAAACCCTCCAGAGTCGAGCCCTTGGCCACCTTCAGCTCTCACCGGGGCCGGTGCAGCTGCTTCTGCACTGTGCCTCTCTCCTCACTGTCACCAAGTGTAGATGGCATCCCCTTCCCTGCCTGAAGAGCCCACTGGCTTTTCTTCACACAGAGAACTCCGGCCCCTCTCTTCATTCATTCCACACACCTTCTGAAATGTCTCCTCTGACACCGTCCAGGCCACAGCCCAGAACTGAGCAAACGTCCTTCCCCTAGAGGTTCCTACATACCTTTGAGCCTCCAGCTTCCTTCCTGTTCCCACCTCCGGCCTTTGTACTTCTTGTCCCTCTGCCCTCGGCTCCTTCCCACATCCCTGCGTTCCAGACCCCTCCGGTTTTATCCTTCAGAACCTGGACACACCGGGGGGTTTGCTTGCTCGTGTGTCAGGTGTGTGTGTCCCTGTGCTGTGAGCTCCTTCCGGTCATCAGGGTCTGCCAGCCCTTGCCCCTGCTCGCTTCTGTGCTGCCTGGTCCTTGTGACCCCGTGGGTCCTGGAAGTATATGTGACGTGTCTTCTGACGCTGGGACTTCACGGCCCTACAGGAAACCAGAGGAGACCTGTGTTGTGTGTGTGTGTGTGTGTGTGTGAGAGAGAGAGAGAGATGCCCCCAGGTGATTTTCCAGTTTCTGGGCTGGGCGGATGACCAGGCACTGCCCTAGGTGACCTTCCTTAGACTTCCTTCCCCTGCGTGAGAGCTCAGTGTTAGACGGGGACCTGCCTTGTCTCCAGAGCGGCGAGCGAGTAGGGAACTCTGAACTCTCATCTCACATCCCCTCTGCCCGCGTTGTCCTCCGTAAGGGCAGGGGTGGGGGTCCTGGGAGGGTCTGAGCACTGTGGCTCCGGGGCTGACAGCACGCCTGCCCCGCAGGTGGTGCAGCTGAAGGCGGTGTTCCCGCACGGCGCAGGCTTTGTGCTGGCCTTCGAGTTCATGCTGTCGGACCTGGCCGAGGTGGTGCGCCATGCCCAGAGGCCGCTGGGCCAGGCGCAGGTCAAGAGCTACCTGCAGATGCTGCTCAAGGGTGTCGCATTCTGCCATGCCAACAACATCGTGCATCGGGTCAGTCTCGGCACGGGCTACGGTGGGACCTGCGGGGCCAGAGGGCGTCAGAGGGGGTCAGAGGGGATAGGACCTGTGGCGTGGCCACAGCACAGAGTAAGTGGCCCTGGGGATTAGGGGGGGCTGGGCTGACCCATGTGCTTATCCTGCCGAGCTCTCCTGTCCCAAGGGCCTCTGGGGGACCGGGAGGAACTGATGCCTCCTTTGGTGCGCTCAGGACCTGAAGCCGGCCAACCTGCTCATCAGTGCCTCAGGCCAGCTCAAGATAGCGGACTTCGGCCTGGCCCGGGTCTTTTCCCCAGATGGCAGCCGCCTCTACACGCACCAGGTGGCCACCAGGTAGGGGAGGCCAGTTCCCAGGCAGGGCTTGGCAATGGATGGGCCCCAGCCTTCTCACTGGGGACCAGATGCTTCTGGACCTTCGCTTCAGACATTGCTTGTGGGGCTGATGGGGGGCTGGGGTGACCTGTCCGGGCAGCCTTCTGGCAGCCCGGCGACCTGGTTGTGACGGCCCTCCTCCTTACAGGTGGTACCGAGCCCCCGAGCTCCTGTACGGCGCCCGCCAGTATGACCAGGGCGTTGACCTGTGGTGAGGCTCCTGTGGGCTGGGCGTGGGGGAATGTGGGTTGTGGAGTCGCCTTTTGCTCCTGGGCTTTGGGGTTGCTAAGCCATTTGGGGGTGTCTTCCCTGGTTGGGGGATCTCCGAGGAGCTTGGGGTCAGTTGTCCTGTGACATTTTTGAGCTGGGTGGGGGTTAGGTGTGCTCAGAGTGGGACGTTCCGGGCTGGGGTGCGGGAGGCAGTCTGGGGCTCAGGGCGTATGGCTCGTCTGCATTACTGGACGGGGGGTTGCATGTATCCCAGGAGGTGAGCTCTCGAGGCCCGATCCCTGAGTGCGAGGGCTCAGCCTGTATTTGGGCTAGGCTGGTTTGTAGGAGCCTAAGAGCTTGAGATGTGGGGGCTGTTTTGGAGGTGTGCCCCAGGAGGTGAGGAGTGTGAGGTGGTGGCTGTGTGTCTCCGAAAGGAGGCTCCGAGAAGTCTCAGGACTGTTGAGGCTGTTGCTGTGTCTTCTCGGCCAGTGAGCTCTTTGGTAGGGGGATGCGTTCTGTGTTCTAGGCTTGTGGTCTTTGTTTACGAATCTGTATTCCTACATACGAAGCATCTGTGCTGTTTTGTGGTTCCTGGGCTCCAGTGTGCGGTGTGGGTGCTATGTGGGAAGATCTGGGTCCCCATGTGAGGTGACAGAGCTGGCGGGGGGCGGAGATCTGGGTCCCCGGTGTGAGGTGACGGAGCTGGCGGGGAGGGGGGGCGATCTGAGTCCTTAGGTGAGGCAACGGAG
>CM052813.1:2781105-2806684 GCA_028533885.1 Nasua narica
GTCAGAATCACCACAGGTACTTTGTGAGTGGTTGGATCCACCTACCCAACGTTCATTCCTCAGCTGTTCCCACAACCAAGGCTTCAAATCAAGACCTTATTGAGATACCACCTTACACCAATTAGAATGGCCAAAATCAGTAAGACACTAAACAAATGTTGGAGAGGATGTGGAGAAAGGGGAACCCTCCTCCACTGTTGGTGGGAATGCAAATTGGTACAGCCACTTTGGAAAACAGTGTCAAGATTCCCCAAGAAATTAAAAATAGAGCTACCCTATGACCCTGCCATTGCACTACTGGGTATTTACCCCAAAGACAGAGATGTCGTGAAAAGAAGGGCCCTATGTACCCCAGTGTTCATAGCACCAATGGCCACAATTGCCAAACTGTGGAAAGAGCCAAGATTCCTTTCAACAGACAAGTGAATAAAGAAAGTATGGTCACTATATACAATGGAATATCATGCCTTCATCAGAAAGGATGAATACCCAACTTTTGTATAAACATGGATGGGACTGGAGGAGATTATGCTGAGTGAAATAAGTCAAGTAAAGAGAGTCAATTATCATATGGTTTCACTTACTTGTGGATCATAAGGAAAAACATGAAAGACAATGGGAGAAGGAAAGGAAGGGTGAGTTGGGGGAAATTGGAGGGGTAGATGAACCATAAGAGATTGTGGACACTGAGAAACAAACAGCGTTTTGGAGGTGAGGGCGGTTGGGTGAGCCTCGTGATGGGTATTGAGAAGGGCACGTATTGCCTGGAGCACTGGGTGTGGTGCATGAACAATGAATCTTGGAACACTGAAAAAAACAAATGCCCCAATTCCAGACTTAAAGTAATATTATAAAGCTGTACTGATCAAAATGTATGGTAGTGAAATAGACACATAGGTATATGGAACTGAATAGAAAACCCAGGTATACACCATTTATATGGCAAATTAATCTTAGACCAAGCAGAAAGAATATCCAATGGGAAAAAAACAAAGTCTCTTCAATAAATGGTGTTGGGAAAACTAGACAGCTACATGCAAATAAATGAAACTGGACCACTTTCTTACACTATATACAAAAGTAAATTCAAAATGTATTGAAGACCTAAATGTGAAACATGAACCCTTAAAAACCTAGAAGAGAACACAGCCAGTAATTTCCTTGACATCAGCCATAGGAACCTCTTTCTAGATATGTCTCCTAAAGCAAGGGAAATAAAAGCAGAAATAAACTACTGGGATTACATTATTCCTGGGATGCAAGGGTGGTTCAGTAATCGCAAATCCATAAATGTGATAGATCACATTAACAAAAGAAAAGACAAAAGCCATATGATGCTCTCAACTGATGCGGAAAAACCATTTGACAAAATACAGTATCTTTACTTGATTAAAACTCTGCAGAGTTTTGGGATACAGGGAACATACCTCAATATCATAAAAGCTGTCTATGAAAAACCCACATCGAATATCATTCTTAAGGGGGAAAACAGGGCTTTTCTCCTAAGGTCAGGAACACAACAGGGATGCCCACTCTCATCTACTATTGTTCAACATAGTACTAGAAGTCCTATCCTCTGCAATCAGACAGCAAAAAGAAATAAAGGGCATTCAAATCAGCAAAGAAGTCAAACTCTTACTCTTGCAGATGACATGATTTATGTGGAAAACCCAAAAGACTCCACCCCAAAATTGCTAGAACCCATATAGGAATTCAGCAATGTGACAGGATCCAAAATCAATGTATAGAAATCAGTTGCCTTTCTATACACTAACAATGTGACAAAGCTGGGGGCATCACATTGCCTGATTTCAAGCTGTATCACAAAGCTGTGATCACCAAGACAGCGTGGTACTGACACAAAAACAGACACATAGGGGCACCTGGGTGGCTCAGTGGGTTAAAGCCTCTGCCTACGGCTCAGGTCGTGGTCTCAGGGACCTGGGATCAAGCCCCGCATCAGGCTCTCTGCTTCCCCCTGCCTCTCTGCCTACTTGTGATCTCTCTCCCTCTGTCAAATAAAATCCTTAAAAAAAAAAAAAAAAAAAAAGACACATAGACTAATGGAACAGAAGAGAGAGCCTAGATATGGTCCCTCAAGTCTATGGTCAACTAACCTTTGACAAAGCAGGAAAAAAATATCCAATGGAAAAAGTCTCTTGGATAAAAAGGGGGCTGGGAAAATTGGACAACTATATACAGAAGAATGAAACTCGACCAATCTCGTACACCATACACAAAGATAAACTCTTAAGTGGATGGAAGACCTCATGTGAGACAGGAATCCATAACAATCCTACAGGAGAACATAGGCAGTAACCTCTTTGACATTAGCCACAGCAACTTTCTTCAAGACATAGCTCCAAAGGCAAGAGAAACAAAAATGAACTTTTGGGACTTCATCAAGATAAAAAGCTTCTGCACAGCAAAGGAAACAGTCAACCCACAGAATGGGAGAAGATATCTTCAAATGACACTGCAGACAAAGGGCTGATATCCAAGATCTATAAAGAACTTCTCAAAACTCAACACCCAAAAAACTGATAATTAAGTCAGAAAATGGGCAGAAGACATTAACAGACACATGGAAAAATGTTCATTATCATTAGCCCTCAGGGAAATTCAAATCAAACCCACCTTGAGATACCACCTTACACCAGTTAGAATGGCAAAAATTAACAAGACAGTAAACAACAAATGTTGGAGAGGTTGTGGAGAAAGGGGAACTCTCCTACCTTATTGGAGGGAATGCAAGGTGGTACAGCCACGTTGGAAAACAGTATGCAGGTTCCTCAAAAAATTAAAAGTAGAGCTGCCCTATGTCCCAGCACTTGCACTACTGGGTATTTGCCCCAAAGATACAGATGCAGTGAAAAGAAGGGACACATGTACCCCAATGTTCATAGCAGATGAATGGATAAAGAAGATATGGTCCATATATACAGTGGAATATTATCCCTCCATCAGAAAAGATGAATACCCAACTTTTGTATCAACATGGAACTGGAAGAGATTATGCTGAGTGAAATAAGCAGAGAGAGTCAATTATCTTATGGTTTCACTTACATGTGGAGCATAAGGAAAAACATGGAAGACATTAGGAGAAGGAAAGGGAAATTGGAGGGAGAAACAAACCGTGAGAGCCTGTGGACTATAGGGTTTTGGAAGGGAGGAGGTGGGGTGTTAGGTGAGCCTGGTGGTGGGTACTGAGGAAGGCATGTATTGCATGGAGCACTGGGTATGGTGCATAATCAATGAATCTTGGAACACTGAAAAAATAAAAGTTTTTGAAACTAAAAAAATAACTAGCATGTAAAAGGGATAACACTCGAACTTTGCCAAATGTTAAGGAGGCTGCAGAAATTCTCTCTGGGTTGAAGGTACTGGAGAGAGAGATGGTTTACATTCCGCCTCAACCTTAAAAGCCAAACCACAGCAGGTCTGGATGCCACAGCTGGCTTGCCATCTCAGTGAGCCCCTCGCCCACAAGTCCATACCAGATCCAGTTGTGCTATGGCATGAGGAAAAAGCCATGTTTTAAGAGCAGTTAGCATATAAAGCAGCCCTAAACTCTACCAAATGGTGCCGGGAGCTGCTGAAACACACTTCCGGTGGGAGGGGCTGACAGGCATGGTCGACACTCCCCTCTACCTTAAAAGAACAAACCAGGGCACAGTCTGGGTGCCCTAAGCAGCCTGCTTCCTCCAACACCCTAGCCCACACCAACCACAGCTCTCCCACCACAGTGGCCACAAAATGGTACACATCAGAAAACTTCTGGCTTGCACCCAGTTCAGCTTCAGCTGTCTTACCAGGTCACCCTCAGTGTTGGGAGTGCCAAGATAATCTGGCTTGCAACCATTTTGTCTTTGGCTATCCTGCCTGCCAGGACACATTTCGCAGAGAAAGCCGACAGACCACATCAGCTCACACCCACTTTAGCTTTAGCTGTCCTGCTAGGGTGCCCCCTGTACAAAGCACCCTAGGACCTCCTAGCCTATATCCCACCTTGGCTCCAGGTGCCCCTTCATCACACCCTCTGTGCAGACAGTCCTGGAATATCCATTTAGAGCCAGTTCAGCTTTGTCCTGCCAAGGAGGCATAGAGCCTCAGGTCGCCCCAGCTTGGAGCCACTTTAATTTCAGCTATCCTACAAGCGTAAGCTCTGTACAGAGAGCTCAGGGCCTCTTGGGCCTCACACTATCTCAGCTCTAGCCACCCCACCAGAGCATGCTCTACACAGTGCCTTGGGACACCCAAGCTTGCACCCATTTCAGCTCCAGCTATCTGCTTGAGTGCCCTGAGTGCATGGCATGCTGGGACACCCTATCCTGCATTCACCTCAGCTTTTGCTGCCTGATAGGTTGCCTATTTGTATAGATAGAGCCACAGGATCCCCTGGCTTATACTCAATTCAGCTTTACCTGTCTTGCAGGGTACCCTCTGCATGACCTCCTGGCTTACACACCATCTCAGCTCCAGTTCTACTGGGGCACCCATAGCATGGAGAACCCTGAGACTGCCTGATGTGCACCTGCTTCAGTTTCACTGGTCTTTCCAGGGTGCCCTCATTACTTAGAACCTTGGGACCCCTCAGTGTTCACCCACTTAAGCTTTAGCTATTTTGCCAGGGCACCTGCTGCATTGAAATCTAAAGCCCTGAGATCTGGCCAATATCATTTTTCACCGTACCAGGCCACTTTCTGCACGAAGAGTCCTGGGACACCTCATATAACACCCATTTCCGCTTCAGCTATCCTGCCCAAGTGCCGTCTGTGTATAGAGCTTCAAGACACCTGAGCATGCACCCACTTTAGACCTAGCTGTCTCACGAGGGCATCTGCTGCATGGAGGGTCCAGGGACCTCACTGATTGGCATCCACTTCAGCTAAAGCTGATCGCAGGACAGGGTTCCAAGTATGTGGGTCCCCAGCCAGTGCCAGCCATAGGTTCAGCTAGCAGAAGTCACACACACTCTACATAGGGGACAACCAGACACCGGATTACCAGTTTGCAGGAGAGAGAAACAGGTTCCCAAACAAAACATAATGGAGTTTATCACCACTGAACCTGCCTTGTAAGAAATGCTGCTGGAGTCTGAGATGGCGGCAGATTAGGGGGACCCTAGTCTAACCTCATCCCACAAGCACTGCTAGATAACTATCAAATCATCTTTAGTAACCCAGGAAATGACTGGAAGACTGAAAGAAACTGCACAACTAAAGTTAGAGAAGAGTTCACATCAAAGAAGGTAGGAAGTTTGGAGACACTGTTTAGGGGAGAAAGAGATCACAGGGAGGATGGGAGAGAGGCAGCTGTAATTGAGGAGAAAGGCAAGAGAAAGAGGAGTACATGGTGGAATGAATAAGGAGAACATTTTCCCAAAGCCACTGGCTAGGAATATGAGAAGGCTGAACTTTGTTTGTTCTTACGATCAGTGAGACGGAGAGCCTGGAATTTTAAAGGTCAGCAGGTTTGGCTGGGATAGAGCCCGGGTTGAGGGTGGGTGGGGAGCACTGCACTGTTCCTGGAGAGAAGGCAGGCAAACCACCTAGAGGCAAACAGCATGGAAACAGAGATCTGAAAAAACAACTTGGGGCACACTGGGAGTAGATTATTTGCTTTCCTTGGAAGTGCCTTCCTGAGAGGCAACATTCATGGTGTTGCCTTTGTGGCAACAAAGGAGTTGGCTAACACCATTTCCCTCTGCCACACCTCAGCATAAACACCAAGCCACCTGCAGAAAGCAGCAAAGCACCAACAGTACCTGCCACCTTGATCACACCAAGTTCCAACTCTTGTGCCCTGGTGTGACTGCCCTTCTAAGCCTAGCTTGCCTCAGTCCTAGCACTGCAGGCCCCTCCCCCAGGAGACCAGTGCAGGCCTCTGCCAACACCATGCCTCTAAAGCCTAGAGTTTTAAAGGCCAGCAGGTGGCTGGGATAGAGCCCAGAGGGCACTGCACTGCTCCAGGAGAGAAGGCAGACAAACATTCTGGGGGAAGACAGCATAGAAACCGCAACTTGAACACTTGGTGCACACAGTGATGAGACTATTTGTTTTTCTTGGAGGTGTCTTCTGAGAAGCAGCATTCATGGAGCTACCTCTGTGGGAACAAAGGAGCTGGCTAGCACCGTTTCATACACACACACACACACACACCCCTCAGCATAAACACAGAGCTACCCTTGGAAGCAGTGCAACATTGACACTCTGCCCAACTTGCTTACACCAAGCCCCAGCCCCCTGTTCTCTAGGGGGACTGCCCTTCTCAGTCATGCTTACCTTAGTCCCAGTGTGGTGGGCCCCTCCCACAAACACTAGGACAAACCCCTGTCCACATCACATATTCCAACCAGAGAGTTCTGCAAGGCTTCAGTTCTGATGGAGGTGGCGTGAAGGTCTCATTTCCACAAGCACACCAGAGCACACCTAGTTAAAACTTGACACATTCAGGCATGGGACCAAACACTGCCCATAGCAGGCAAGGAGAGCATCTACTGACAACCTGCCCGAAGGATAGAGCAGCAAAAACCCAACAGCAGAGTGAGCGTTCAGCACATACAGTGCTCCCCGAAGCCACCAGGCCCAAGCACTACGTGACCTCTTCTTCATAAGGCCCTTACTTCAGGAGGAGACATAACTGGCTTTTATTACACAGAGAAGGCAGAGACTTAAACAAAATGCCAAGATGGAGGAATTTATCTAAATGAAAGAACAAGTTAAGACCACAGCCAGAAATCTAAGTGAAACATACAAATAACATACCTGATGAAGAATTTAAAGCAACAAACATAAAGACACTCACTGGGCTTGAGAAAAGAAAAGGCTTCAGGGAGACCCTTCAGGGAGACAGAGCTAAAAGAGCTAAGAAAAAAAAAAAAAGATGAAGAACACAGTAAGAATGGAAACAGGTTTGATGTGATGAACAGCAGGCTGGAAGAAGCAGAGGAACGAAATAATGAAAGTAATGAAGCAGGGCCCCTGGGTGGCGCAGTTGGTTGAGCGACTGCCTTCGGCTCAGGTCATGGTCCCGGAGTCCCGGGATCGAGTCCCACATCAGGCTCCCAGCTCCATGGGGAGTCTGCTTCTCACTCTGACCTGCTCTCTCTCAGTCTCTCTCTTTCCTAATAAATAAATAAATAAAATCTTTAAAAAAAAAAAAAGTAATGAAGCTGAACCAAAGATTTATGCAACGCAAAAATAAGACTTTGGGAACTCAGTGACTCAATCAAACGTAATAAGCATTCATATCCTAGGAGTCCAAGAAGCAGAGAAAAAAGAGGACAGAAAATTTATCTGAAGAAATAATAGTTGAAAATTTCCCAATCTGAGGAAGGAAACAGACATCCAGGAGGCGCAGAGAACTCCCATCAAAGTCAACAAAAGCAGGACAACACCAAGATATATTGTAATTTAACTTGCAAAATACAGTGATAAAGAAAAAAATCTTAAAAGTAGGAAGACAAAAGAAATCCTTAACTTACAAGGGAAAACCCATAAGGCTCATTGGCGACTTCTCTATAGAGACTTGGCAAGCCAGAAGACAGTAGCATGATACATTCAATATGCTGAATCCAAAAAATTTGCAACGAAAAATACTCAGCCTTGCTGGATAGAGTATTTTCCTGTCCTATCAGACAGGATAGGAGGAGAAAAAATTTCCCAAACTAAAACTAAAGGAGTTCATGATGAGTAAACCAATCCTGAAAGAAATATTAAAGGGGACTGTTTGAGTGGAAAGAAGACACAAAAAGTGACAAGAAGACAAGAAAGGATCAGAGAAAATCTGCAGAGACAAGGAGAAAATAAAATGGCAATAAATACATATCTGTCAAAAATTATTCTGAATAAATGAACTAAATGCTTCAATCAAAAGACCGGAGTCAGAATGAATAAATAAAGATCTGTCTATATGCTGCCTACAAGAGACTTATTTTAGACCTAAAGACACCTTCAGATTGAAAGTGAGGGGAGGGAGAAATATTTATCAAAGAAATGGAGACAAATGAAAGAGTATTAACACTTATATCAAAGAATATTTAAGACAAAGTCTATAACTAGAGACAAAGAAAGGCACTACATTATAATAAAAGGGACACCCCAACAAGAATATATAAAAATTGCAAATATTTATGCACTCAACATGGGAGTACCCAAATATATAAAACAATAGCAAACATAAAGGAACTCGATAATAATACAGTAATAGTAGAAGATTTTAACACCCCACTTACACTGGTGAGTAGATCTAAATAGAAAATAAACAAGAAGAGAATGGCTTTGAGTAAGACACTGGACCAGATGGACTTAACAGATATATTCAGAACACTGCATTCTAAAACAGCGGAATACACATTCTTTTCAAGTGCACACAGAACATTCTGCAGAATAGATCAAATTAAGTCATAAAACAGACCTCAATAAACACAGAAAGATTGCAGTCATACTATACACCTTTTCTGACTACAACACTGAAACTAGAAGTCAACCACAAGAAAAAATCTGGAAAACCCACAAAATACACACAGGTTAAACAACATGCTACTAAACAATGAATGGGCAGATATCAAAAAAGAAATTTAAAAATACATGAAAACAAATGGAAATAAAAACACAATGGTCCAAAACCTTTGGGATGCAGGAAAAGTCATCTTAGGAGGGACGTTTATAGGAATACAGTCCTACCTTAAGAAGAAAAATCTCGGGGCACCTGGGTGGCTCAGTGGGTTAAAGCCTGTGCCTTTGGCTCAGGTCATGATCTGAGAGTCCTAGGATCAAGCCCCGCATCAGGCTCTCTGCTCAGCAGGGGAGCCTGCGTCCCCCTCTCTCTCTGCCTGCCTCTCTGCCTACTTGTGATCTCTCTGTCAAATAAATAAAATCTTAAAAAAAAAAAAAAATCTCACACCAGGTGTGGTGCATGGACAATGAATCTTGGAACACTGAAAAAATAAAATTAAAAAAAAATCTCAAACAATCTAATCTTACACCTAAAGGAGCTAGAAAAAGAATAACAAGTGAAGCCTAAAGCCAACCGTAAAGAAGGAAATGATAAAGATTAAAGCAGAAATAAATGATATAGAAACTAAAAAACAGATCAATGAAACCAGGAGCTGGTACTTTGAAAAAAATTAATAAAGTTGTGAAAACTCTAGCCAGACTTATCAAAAAGAAAAGAGAAAGGACTCAAACAAAATCACAAATGAGAGAAAAAGAAAATCAAAACCAACACCTGAGAAATACAAACAATTATAAGAGAAGATCATGAAAAACTATGCCAACAAACTGGACAACCTGGAAGAAGTGGATAAATTCATAGCAACATATAAATTAACCAAAACTGAAACAGGAAGAAATAGAAAACTTGAACACACTGATAACCAGCAAAGAAATTGAATCAGTAATCAAAAAACTCCCAAAAAACAAAAATCGAGGGCCAGAGGGCTTCATATGTGAATTCTACCAAACATTTAAAGATCAGTTAATACCTATTCCTCTCTAACTATTTCAAAAAAAAAAAAAAAAAAGGAAGGAAAACTTCCAAATTCATTCCCTGGAGCCAGCATTACCCTGAGACCAAAACCAGATAAAGACTCCACTAAAAAAGAAATCTACAGGCCAATATTCCTGATGAACATGTACGCAAAAATTCTCAATAAAATACTAAGAAAGGGCGCCTGGATGGCTCAGTGGGTTAAAACCTCTGCCTTCGGCTGGGGTCGTGATCTCAGGGTCCTGGGATCGAGCCCAGCATCGAGCTCTCTGCTCAGCGAGCCTGCTTATCCCTCCCTCTCTGCCTGCCTGTGATCTCTCTCTCTGTGAATCCAATAATACACTTTAAAAGTTCATTCACTATTATCAAATAGGCTTTATTCCTGGATTGTAAGGGCAGTTCAATATTTGCAAATCAATCAGTTTGATACACCACATTAATAAAAGAAAGGATAAGAACCATATGATCCTCTCAATAGATAGAATAAGCATAGAAATATCTCGATAGAAAAAGCATCTGACGAAGTACATCCATTCATGATAAAAAAAAACAAAACAAAACACAAAACACTCAACAAAGCAGGTTTAGAGAGAACATACCTCAACATAATAAAGGCCATCTATGAAGAACCTATAGTTACTATGATCCTCAATGGGGGACAACTAGGAGCCTTTCCTCTGTGGTCAGAAACAAGGAAAGGATGAACACTCAACATTGTTATTTAATATAGTATTGGAAGCCCCAACCATATCCATCGGAAACAACAAAAATAAAAGGCATCTAAATCAAAAATAAAACTTCCAGTATTTGCAGATGAAATGATACTCTATATAGAAACCTAAATGACTCTAGTAAAAAACTGCTAGAACTGATAATAAATTCAGTAAAGTCACAGGATACAAAATCAACGTACGGAAATCTGTTGCATTTCTATACACCAATAAGGAAACAACATAAAAAAATCAAGGTGTCAATCCCATTTACAACCTCCTCACCAAAAAAATCATAAGATACCTATGAATAAACCTAACTAAAGAGGTTAAAGTTCTGTACTTTGAAAACTCTAAAACACTGATGAAAGGAATTGAAGATGACACAAAGAAATGGAAAGGCATTCAATACCATAGAATGGGAAAGCAAATATTCTTAAAATGTCTATACTATCCAAAGCAATCTAGATATTTAATGCAATCACTATACCACCAGCATTTTTCACAATTGTAAAATTGTATAGAACCTCAAAAGACCCCAAATGGCCAAACCAACCTTGAAAAAGAAAAGCAAAGCTGGATGCATCACAATTCTGGACTACAAATTATATTACAAAACTGTAGTAAAACAGTATGGTACTGGCACAAAAATAGACACACAGAGGGGTGCCTGGGTGGCTCAGTGGGTTAAAGCCTCTGCCTTCGGCTCAGGTCATGATCTCAGGGTCCTGGGATCAAGCCCCACATTGGGCTCTCTGCTCAGTGGGGAGCCTGTTTCCCCCCTCTCTCTGCCTGCCTCTCTACTTGTGATCCCTCTCTCTCTGTCAAATAAATAAATAAAATCTTAAAAAAAAATAGACACATAGATCAGTGGAACAGAAAACCCAGAAATGAACCCACAAATATATAGTCAATTAACCTTTAACAAAGCAGTAAAGAATATCCAATAGAAAAAAGTCATTTCAACAAATGATTTTGGGAAAACTGGGCAACAACATGCAAAAGAATGAAACTGGATCACTTTCTCATATCATACACAAAAATAAATTCAAAATGGATGAAAGACCTAAATGTGAGCCCTGAAGCCATAAAAATCCTAGAAGGGACCACAGAAAGTAATGTCTCTGACATCTGCCATAGCAACATTTTTCTAGATATGTCTCCTGGAGGCAAGGGAAACACAAGCAAAATTGAACTATTGGGAGTTCATCAAGATAAAAAGCTTCTACACAGTCAAGGGAACAACAAAACTAAAAGGCAACCTACAAAAATGGGAGAAGCTATTTCCCAGTGATATATCTGATAAGGATAGTATCCAAAATATATAGAGAACTCAACACCCTAAGAACAAATAATCCAGTCAAGGAATGGGCAGAAGACATGAACAGGCATTTTTCCAAAGAAGACCTACAGATGGCCAACAGACACATGAAAAGATGCTCAGCATTACTCATCATCCAGGAAATACAGATCAAAACTACAATGATGTGGGCACCTGGGTCGCTCAGTGGGTTAAAGCCTCTGCCTTTGGCTCAGGTCATGATCTCAGGGTCCTGGGATCGAGACCCGCATCGGGCTCTCTGCTCAGTGGGGAGCCTGCTTCCCTCTCTCTCTCTGCCTCTCTGCCTACTTGTGACCTCTATGTCAAATTAAAAAAAAAAAACTATAATGATGCAATTTTAAATGGGATTAATTCCTTGATTTCTCTTTCTTCTGCCTCATTGTTAGTCTACAGAAATGCAACTGATTTCTGTGCATTGCCTTTGTATCCTGCAACTTTGCTGAATTCCTATATCAGTTCTAGCAACTTTGGGGTGAGTCCTTTGGGTTCATATACAGTATCACATCACCTGTGAAGAGTAAAGGTTTGACTTTATCTTTGCTAATGTGTATGCCTTTTATTTCTTTTTGTTGTCTGATTGCTGACACTAGGACTGCTAGTACTATGTTGAACAACAGTGGTGAGAGTGGACATCCCTGTCATATTCCTAAGGGAAAAGCTCTGTTTTTTCCTGTTGATATTCACTGTGGGTTTTTTGTATATGGCTTTTATGATACTGAGGTGTCTTCCTTCTATCCCTACAAGGTGGAGAGTTTTTATCAAGAAAAGATGCTGTACTTTGTCAATGCTTTTTCTGCATCATTTAAGAGGATCATATGGTTCTTGTCTTTTATTAAGTGAGATATCACCTCACACCAGTTAGAATGACTAAAATCAACAACACAGGAAACAGCAAGTGTTGGCGAGGATGCCATGAAAGGGGAGCACTCTCACACTGATGGTGGGAATGCAAACTGGTACAGCCACAGTGGAATACAGCATGGAGCAAATAGTTAAAAACAGAACTACCCTATGATCCAACAATTTCACTACTAGGTATTTACCCAAAGAATGCAAAAATACTAATTCACAGAGATACATGCGCCCCAGTGTTTATAGCAGCATTATTAACAATAGCCATATTATGGAAAGAACCCAAATGTCCATCAACTGATGAATGGATAAAGATGTATTGTGTGTGTAGATGTGTTGTGTCTAGACACACACACACACACACACGCCAAATTATGGAAACAGCCTGAGTCCACTGACTGATGAACGGATAAAGAACATGTGTTGTGTGTGTACACTCACACACAATGGAATATTAGTCATAAAACAGAAGGAAATCTTGCCAGCTGCAATGACATGATAGGAACTAGAGAGTATTATGCTGAGTGAAATAAAGTCAGAGAAAGGCATACCATATGATTTTTTCTGTATGTGGAATTTAATACATAAAACAAATGAGCAAAGTGGGGGGAAGAGAAAAGAGGAAGCGAACCAGGAAACAGACTTTTAACTATAGAGATCAAATTGAGGATTATTGGAGGGGGGAGGCTGGTGTGGAGATAGGTTAAATAAGTGATGGGGATTAAGAAGTGTGCTTATTCTATATGCTGGCTAACATAAAAAAAACACAGAAAAATGTACTTATTGTGATGAGCACTGCATGTTGTATAGAAGTGCTGAATCAATATATTGCACACCTGAAACTAATATCACACTGTATATTAACTACCTGGAACTTAAATAAAAACTTTAAAAAACAAAATATGCTTTAAATGTAAATAGTTGTTATATACAACTAATGAATTGCTGAACACTACATCAGAAACTAATGATATAATATATGCTGGCTAACTGAACATAATAAAAATAAAATAAAAGTGGCCTAAGTGCTCCAATCAAAGCACATAGGGTGGTGGAATGAATTAAAGAACCATCTATATGTGCCCTAGAAGCAACTCACCTCAGACCTAGAGAAACACAGAGACTGAAAGTGAAGGGATGGAATTTACCATGCAAATGGAAGTGGGGGGAAAAAAGCTGGGCTAGCAATACTTTTCAGATAAAACAGACTTTAAAAGGAAGACTTACCAACAGACAAAGAACAGCATCACATAACAATAAAGAGATCCATGCAACAAGAGGGTATAATAATTAAAAATACCTACATACCCAACACTGGAACATCTGAATATATAAAGCAAATATTAATGGACATAAAGAAATTGATGGTAATACAGTGATAATAGGGGACTTTAACACTCCACTTCCCTCAATGGATAGATCATCCAGAGAGAAAATAAGGAAACATGGGGCACCTGAGTAGCTCAGTCTTTAAACGTCTGCCTTCAGCTCAGGTCATAATCCCAGGGTCCTGGGATCGAGTCCCACATTGGGCTCCCTGCTCTTTGGGAAGCCTGCTTCTCCCTCTCCCTCTGCTGCTCTCCCTGCTTGTGTTCCCTCTATTGCTGTGTCTCTCTCTGTAAAATAAACAAATAAAATCTTAAAAAAAAAAAAAGAAAATAAGGAAACATCTTTCAATGACACACTGTACCAGACAGACATTACAGATATATACAGATCATTCCGTCCAAAATAGTAGAATACACATTCCTTTCAAGTGCACATGGAACATTCTCCAGAATAGATCATTAGGCCACAAAACAAGCCTCAATAAGTTTAAGACTGAAACGATACCATGCATCTTTTCTTACCACAATGGTGTGAAACTAGAAATCAATCAAAAGAGAAAAAGAAAACTGGAGAAAAGGTAAAAATATGTGGAGGCTAAACAACACGACACTAAACAACATGGTTCAATGAAGCAATCAAAGAATAAATTTTTAAATGTATGAAGACAAATGAAAATGAAAGCACAATGGGCTTTCAAAAACTTTGGCATACAGTGAAAGCTGTTCTAAAGGAAAATATATAGTGATACAGGCCACCTCACAAAACAAGAAAAGAAGCTCAAAAAATCTAGTCTTAAAGGAAGTAGAAAAAGAAGAAAAATAAAGCCCAAGGTGAGTGGAAGGAAGGAAATAATAAAGACCAGAAGAGAAATAAATGACATAGAGACTTAAAGAAAAAAAAAATCAATGTAATAACCAAGAGCTGGCTCTTTGAGAAGGTAAACCAAACTGATAACTGTTAGCCAGACTCATCAAGAAAAAAAGAGAAATGACCCCAATAAATAACATCCAAAACGAGAGGAGAAGCAACAACTGATGCCACAGAAACATACAGAGGTATAATACAAAAAACTATATCCCAACAAATTAGAACACCTAAAAGAAATGGATAAATTTCTAGGAATATACAATCTTCCAAAACTGAATTAGGAAGAAATAGAAAATCTTTACAGACTGATTACTACTAATGAAATTGAATCAATAATCATAAAACTTCCAAAACATAAAATAGGGCCAGATGAATTCACAGGTGAATTCTACCAAACATTTAAGTTAGAGTTAATACTTAAACTACTCCAAAATGTAGAAAAGGAAGAAAATCTTCCAAATACATTCTAGGAGGCTAGCATTACCCTGATACCAAAATCATAAATACCACACACACACACACTATAAGACAGCATCCTTTATGAACAAAACATCCTCAATGAAATATCACCAAGCCACATTCAAGAATACCTAAAAGAATATTTCACCATGATCAATTGGGATGTATTCCAAGGATGCAAGCATGATGGTTCAATATTTGCAAATCAATCAGTGTGATAACACCACATCAAAAAACAAAGGGGAAAAATCATATAATCATTTCAATAAATGCAGAAAAACATTTCACAAAATTTGACATCCATTCATGATAAAAACCCCAATAAAGTGGGCTTACAGGGAACATGGCTCAACATAGTAAAGCCTTATATGAAATACCCACAGCTAACGCCATACTCAGTGGTCAAAAACAGAGGTTTTCCTCTAAGATCAGGAAAAGATAAGGATGTTCACTCTTGCCACTTTAAAAACAAACAAAAAAGGCTTTTTAATTTTTAAGATTTTATTTATTTACCAGAGACACAGTGAGAGAGGGAACACAAGCAGGGAGAGTGGGAGAGGGAGAAGCAGGCTTCCTGCTAATTAAGGAGCCTGATACAGGACTTGAACCCAGGACCCTGGGATCATGACCTGAGCTGAAGGCATCTGCTTAAGGACTGAGCCACCCAGGTGCCCCTACTCTTGCTGCTTTTATTCAACTCAATGCTGGAAGTCCTACACTCAGCAATCAGACAAGAAAAAGAAGAAAGAAGACACATGATAACTGGTAAAGATGTTAAACTGTCATTATTTGTGGACGACATGATGTCACACAAAGAAAATCCTAAAAATCCCACTAAAAAAACTTCTAGGATAAAAAAAAAAAAAAAACCTTCTAGGATAAATAAATATAGTAAAGCTACAGGATACAAAGTTAATATCCAGAAATCAGTAGCATTTCTGTCCACTAATAACAAAGCAGAAAGAAAAATTAAGAAAATTCCATTTACATTTGCACCAAAAAGAATAAAATACTTAGCAATAAATTTAAGCAAAGAATTAAAAGACTTGTACTCTGAACAATACAAAGCATTGATGAAAGAAATGGACGATGACATAAAGAAATGGAAAGATATTCCATGCTCATAGATTGGAAGAGTAATATTGTTAAAATCTCCATACTACCCAAAGCAATCTGCTGATTAAATGCAGTCCCTATCAAACTACCAATAGTATATTTCCTCAGAACTAGAAGAGAATCTTAAGATTTGTATGGAAGCACAAAAGACCCAGAATAGCCAAAGCAATCTTGATTAAGAAGAACAAAACTAGAGATATCACAAACCCAGGTTTCAAGATATATCACAAAACTGTAGTAATCAAAACTGTATGGTATTGGCACAAAAACAGACACATAGATCAATGGAACAGAATAAAGACCCCAGAAATAGACCTTCAACTCTATCAATCTTTGATAAAGCAGGAAAGAATATCTAATGGAAAAAAGACAGTCTCTTCAATAAATTGTGCTAGGAAAATTGGACAGCCACTTGTGGAAGAATGAAATTGGACCTTTTTCTTACACCACAAAGATGAACTCAAAATGGATGAAAGACCTAAATGTGAGATAGGAATCCTTAACAATCCTAGAGGAGAGCATAGGCAGTAACCTCTCCATCCTTGGACAAAGCAACTTCTCACAATGTAGCGTTTTTAAAGGCAAAGGAAACAAAAGCAAAAATGAACTATTGGGACTTCTCAAGATAAAAAGCTTCTGCACAGCAAGGGAAACAGTCAACAAAACTAAAAAGCAACCTAGGGAATGGAAGAAGAAATTTGCAAATGACATAACAGATAAAGGGCTGGTATCCAAGATCTATAACAAACTTCTCAAACTCAACACCCATTAAACAAATAATCTAGTCAAGAAATGGGCAGAAGACAAACACACACTTCTCCTAATAACACATAAAAATGGGCAACAGACACATCACCTGCCATCAGGGAAATACAAATCAAAACCACAATGAAACCAGTTCGATGGCAAAAATTAACAAGGCAAGAAACAACAAATGTTGGAGAGGTTGTGGAGAAAGGGGAACCCTCCTACCCTATTGGTGGGAATGCAAGGTGGTAGAGCCACTCTGGAAAACAGTGTGGAGGTGCCTTAAAATGTTAAAAATAGAACTACCCTATGACCCAGCACTTGCACTACTGGGTGTTTACCCCAAAGATAAAGATGGAGAGAAAAGAAGGGGCACATGTACCTCAATGTTCATAGCAGCAATATCCACAGCAGCCAAACAGTGGAAGGAGATGAGATGTCCTTCAAGAGATGAATGGATAAAGAAGATGTGGTTCATATATACAATGGAATATTACTCAGCTATCAAAAAGGACGAATACCTACCATTTGCATTGACATGGATGGAACTGGAGGGTATTATGCTATGTGCAATAAGTCAATCAGAGAAAGACAATTATCATATGGTTTCATTCGTATGTGGAATATAAGAAATAGCACAGAGGAACATAGGGGAAGTGAAGGAAACTGAATAGGAGGAAATCAGAGAGGGAGACGAACCATGAGAGACTTTTGACTCTGGGGAACAAACAGAGGGTTGTGGAAAGGGAGGTAGGTGGGGAAATGGGGTAACTGGGTCATGGGCATTAAGGAGGGTACATGATGTCATGAATATTGGGTATTAAACACAATTAATGAATCACTGAACACTACATCAAAAACGAATGATATGCTATATACTGGCTAATTGAATTTAAATAAAAATAAAACTATTTCAATACATGGAAAGTTCTGATTACATTTTTGTCATTTCTTTTTCTTTTATTATGTTTTGTTAGTCACCATAGTACATCATTAGTTTTTGATGGAGTGTTACATGATTCCTTGTTTGTGTATAACACCCAGTGCTCCATGCAAAGTCAATGCACAGAAATTAGTTGCTTTCCTTTACACTAACAATGTAACTGTAAAAAGAGAAATTAGGAGATCGAATCCATTTACAACAGCACCAAAAACTTTAAGATACCTTGGAATAAACCTAACCAAAGAGGTGAAGGACCCATATTCTAGAAACTACAGAACACTTATGAAAGAAATTGAAGACACAAAAAGATGGAAAAACATTTCATGCTCATGGATCAGAAAAATAAACATTGTTAAAATGTCTGTGCTGCCCTATACTTTCAGCACCATCCCAATCAAAATTCTATTGGCGGGCGCCTGGGTGGCTCAGTTGGGTGAAGCGACTGCCTTTGGCTCAGGTCATGATCCCGGAGTCCTGGGATAGAGTCCCGCATCGGGCTCCCAGCTCCTCGGGGAGTCTGCTTCTTCCTCTGACCGTCTCCCCTCTCCTGCTTACCCCCCCCCCTCTCACACGCACAAATAAAATAAAAAAATCTTAAAAAAAAAAATTCTAATGGCATTTTTCAAAGTGCTCGAACAAAGAATCCTAAAATTTGTATGGAACCAGAAAAGACCCTGAATTGCCAAGGAAATGTTGAAAAAGAAAAAGCTGGGGGCATCATGTTGCCCGATTTCAAGCTGTATTACAAAGCTCTGATCACCAAGACAGCATGGTATTGGCACAGAAACACACAGATCAATGGAACAAAATAGAGAGCCCAGATATGGACTCTTACCTCTATGGTCAACTAATCTTTGACAAAGCAGGAAAAAATATCCAATGGAAAAAAGACAGTCTCTTCAATATATGGTGCTGGGAAAGTTGGACAACTATATATAGAAGAATGGAACTCAACCATTCTATTACACCATATACAAAGAAAAACTCTAAATGGATGAAAGATCTCAATGTGAGAATATAGGCAGGAACGTCTTCAACATCAGCCACAGCAACTTCTTTCAAGACATGTCTCCAGGGACACCTAGGTGGCTCAGTTGGTTAAGCAGCTGCCTTCAGCTCAGCTCATGATCCCAGGGTCCTGGGATCAAGTCCCACATCGGGCTCCTTGCTCTACAGGGAGCCTGCTTCTCCCTCTGCCCCTGCCTGCCATTCTGCCTGCTTGTGCAGACACACTCTCTCTCTGACAAATAAATAAAAATCTTAAAAAAAAAAAAAAAAAAGACATGTCTCCAAAGATAAGGGAAACAAGCAAAGATGAACTTTTGGGACTTCATCAAGATAAAAAGCTTCTGCACAGCACAGGAAACAGTCAACAAAAAGGCAACCCATGGAATAGGAGAAGATATCTGCAAATGGCACTACAAAGGGCTGATATCCAAGATCTATAAAGAACGTCCCAAACTCACTATCCATAAAACAAATACTCAAGTCAAAAAACGGGCAGAAGACCTGAACGGACACTTCTCCAAAGAAGAAATACAAATGGCTAACAGACACATGGGAAATGTTCATCATCATTAGCCATCAGGGAAATTAAAATCAAACTACACTGAGATACCACCTTATACCAGTTAGAATGGCAAAAATTAACAAGGCAAGAAACAACAAATGTTGGAGAGATTGTGGAGAAAGGGGAACCTTCCTACCCTGTGGGTGGAAATACAAGGTGATATTTGGAGGTGTAAAACATTTGGAAGTGTGAAACAAGTGTTTTACACTTTGGAAAACAATGTAGAGGTGCCTCAAAAAGTTAAAAAATAGAGCTACCCTATGACCCAGCAATTGCACTACTGGAGATTTACCCCAAAGATACAGATTTAGTGAAAAGGGACATATGCACCCCAATGTTCATAGCAGCAGTGTCCACAATAGCCAAACTGGAAAGAGCCAAGATGTCCTTCAACAGATGAATGGATAAAGAAGATGTGGTTCATATATACAATGGAATATTACTCAGCCATCAGAAAGGATGAATACCCAACTTCTGCATCAACATGGATGGGACTGGAGGAAATTATGCTAAGTGAAATAAGTCAAGAAGATAAAGTCAGTTATATGGTTTCACTTATTTGTGGAACATAAGGAGTAGCATAGAGGACATTGGGAGAAGGAAGGGAAAAATGAAGGGGGTGGAAATCAGAGGGGGAGATGAACCATGAGAGACTATGGACTGTAAGAAACAAACTGAGTGTTGTCATTTATTTCTAACATAATTTTTTTTTAAGATTTTATTTATTAGAGAGTGAGAGAGAACATGAGAGGGGAGAAGCAGACTCCCCATGGAGCCGGGAGCCTGATGCGGGACTCGATCCTGGGACTCCAGGATCATGACCCGAGCCGAAGGCAGTCGCTTAAGCAACTGAGCCACCCAGGCGTCCCTATTTCTAACATAATTTAATGTGGTCAGAGAACATACTTTGAATGATGCTAATTCTTTAACATTCAATTCTTTAATATTCACTGAGACTTGATTTACTTCCCAATATATTTCGTTTTTCTTTTTAAATATTCTCTGTGTTCCTACAAAGGAAGTATGTTCTGTAGTTGTAGATGTAATGTCCATAGTGGGAAGGAAACTTTGTGCACCTTCTTAGATTCTCGAGTACTACTGTTTATTTCTCTTTGTCAGTGACCCGCCTGAATTAATTGCCCTTCTAGCACTTAAATGAAATTCAGTACCATTTCAGTTTACAAAAAAAAGTAAATGATAGTCAGCCTCCAACTTCTGAGAAAATGTGAAAGTCAGAGTACCTTATCTTCTGTCAGCACAGGATGGAAAACAAAAGAGTCTGCATGGACAGCCTGAACAGGTCTTATATGAAAATCAGGCCCAGATGGAGGATGAGTAAGACTCTAATATTCGGGATTGAGATACTTCGTGGACAATCTGAGAATCAGAACATACACACCCATTTCTGTGAACCCTTTCTGATGGCAAAAACATCCCTTTCCATGTTAGCCTGACCTGAGGTGGATGCTTGAATGATGACGTTTGTTCTCCTCAGGACCTACCCCTCACTCCTCATTGCCTCTAGGTTGATATCAAGAGTCAGGTACCAGCAGAGCCTGGAGAGAGAAATACAAACCCTGCTTTGGGGAAAAAGTGCCTGGATAACAAAGGAATTACAGGACCTGCCTAATAATAGGGCCTGGGGAGTGTGTGTAAAAGTGAATCCTGGTATTCAAAGAGGGAAGGTAGAATTTAAGAACCAAGAGAGATTTATGTGGGGCACTCACCTTTGATTCACAATTTTTACTTGAGTAAAAATATCTGAAGCCATCCCAGTGGACTAAGGACGGGCCAAATCAGAGTGGCAATCAAGATGGTTTGACCTGTAGGGATCCAAGGCAGTGGCTGTTACAGCACAATTCCCTAGGACACTAGTTTATTTATATAAAGAGAAAAAAAAAAAAAGAAGTAGT
Organism: Nasua narica; assembly: GCA_028533885.1. Classification (NCBI taxonomy): domain Eukaryota; kingdom Metazoa; phylum Chordata; class Mammalia; order Carnivora; family Procyonidae; genus Nasua; species Nasua narica. Next base: position 2,802,446 of record CM052813.1, read on the forward strand.
TGCCTTCCACCTAGTGAAAAATTGGGACCCCCACACCCAGTTCCCAGCTCTAGGTTTATAGACTCCAGAGCACACTCAGTGAAAAGAAGGTCAGTTCCCCTTCAGTAACATTCCTGAAACTCCATCACAAATGTATACAGTAAATATTCCTTCAGTCCTTTCTCAAAGGAATCTGTGGCCGGCCATCTGCCAGGGTGGGCATGCACTGGGAAGGTCAAGGATGTGTCAAGATGTTTCTTCTCAGGTGAAGGACAAGCTGCTGCACTTCAAGTATCTCTCTTTAAACAAAAACAATGAAACTAACATTTCGTGGGTCTCTCTGGAATTTGAATTTGGAGGCAACGAGTACCAAAGTTGGGAATATTCCTCTGACTCATTTATTGTGCAACCCCAGAAGCTGCCAGATTCTCAGGGGCCCAGAGCCAGAGCAGGCTCTACAGCAGACCCTAGCTGTGGCACAAGATGCCCTCCTTCTCGATCCTAGAACTCTGCAGGTCAGAAGGTGCTAGCAAGACCTAGGATTGGAAAGGATGTTGTCTGGAATCTGGAAAGCTCCACCAGGGAAGACAGAACAGAGAGGTAGGATTCTCGAGTAAATTTGTGCCTTCTAGGGATGAGAATGAGTCATGTGAAGAGGAGCTCCTGTGCCCCGGTAGTGACGGATTACCCAACAGCAGGACACAAAGTGAGAATAAATCAGCTTCCTATCCTGAGCTAGATGTGATATGATCCACCCATCATAGAATTCGGTGTGCATAGCAGCAATCTCTCGTGCAATGGTAATGGCCCATTTGGGAATGGACTTAAGCATGGCCATAGGGTCCAAGTGAATCACAGGAACAGGTGACCCAGACTCCTGCCTGTGCTGCCTCTCCTGGCAGCACCCATGCTTCAGTAGGAACCATTGGGAGGTTCCTACCAATAACCAGCACGAGGAAAGGACTCAGAGTGAATCACAACCAGGCTGGCTTATTGTGTGGGTGTTGGCGGAAATGGCCTGTGGGGGTACTGCTGCCTCATTACAGCACCACTTGGGATGTCCTTGAAAGACATTATGAAAGGAAGTCCTTCAAATGAACCAAGCTGAGAGTGGCCAAGTTAGTCATTCATTCGTAAGAAAGAAAATGACTGGAGGTACAGAGATACGTGGACTTTTGACAGTGGCAGATGGCTTGCCTGGTCCGGGGCCTAGAAGGGCCAAACTGGAATGTCTGAGAAAGGTGGAGGAGGGCAAGCAGCATGAGATCTTTGAGTCTTACCTGAAAGCCCACCAGAGACCATGTACTATAGGGAAGGCTCTCAATAATACAGCAATAGGATGACCATCCTCTGGCTGCCAGGCAGTCTCTTCTCACCCATTCGGGCCTTGTGCAAAGGCCCGAACAGTATCAGGGATAACAGCTAACCATAGGCCCAATGGCAAGGACTTCCTATTATTAAGACTCATGTTAGCACCATTGCTGAAGACCCATCCAGTGGACAGCAGATTGATGCTATCAACGTGGCACCACTAATCACGGAGCTATATCTTGTCCTTATGCCCCTGCCTATGGTTCTGCCAACAGCATCACCCAAAGACTCACTGAATGCCTTACTGGTGATATCCCACAGTACTGCCTCAGAACGAAGGACTCATTTTCCACCAGAGGACCAGAGGAGGGGTGACCATGAGCTCATGACTGTGGAGTGCACTGGCCTTGTCCCATCCCATCATCCAGGATTAACTGGCCTGATATGATGGTGACATGGCCTACTGATGGTTCCACTGAGGTGCTGGCCAGGGGTCAACACTCAATGTGGCCTGGATACCATCATCCAATCCAGGATATGGCATACATTCTGAACCAATGATCAATAATGAACAGTGCCACTACTGCGGCAGTGCAGGAGTCTGAGAACCAACAGGTGTAGGAGGGGCCCTATCTATTACAACAGCCAGCAACCCTGCCTATTTTGTTGTTTCCCATTCATGCAACCTGACTCCCAGGGATTAAAGATAGGTCCTAGCTCCTGGAAATAGGAGTGGAAGACAATTCTTTCAGGGTCACAGCAAGCATTCCTTTTAAGGGGCAGCTGTGATTACCGCCTGACGATTTTCTGCTCTTGGCCAGTGGCCCAACAGGCAAGAACGGATTGGTTCTGATGACTGAGAGAGTAACTGAAAAACATCAGGGACCAAGGTTGCTAGTAGATAATCGAGTAGCGTAGGGTGTGTCTGCAACCTAGGTTAAGTAACTGGGTACCCCTTAGCAGTGACTTAGCAACAATGACTTTCAATGAGCAAGGGAAACCACCACGACCATCACCGTGGGGTGAAGGTCCGGGTCACCCCACCAGACAACCCAGATAGCCCAATGTGCTATTTAAAGGGAATCCAGCCGAGGGGCTCTTGCTCATTTCATTATTGCTGTTGCCACAGGCATCCAGAACAGGTCATCAACTTTGGGACTCTGGTCACGCTTACAGAGCAAGGATGCCTATGTTCTCAGCAGGAAGCTGCTCGGGGATGGTAGGCCCCACAGTATAGTCTAAAAGCTGTACACAAGGGGAGGGAAAGGTACAAAGAAAGGGTGGACTGAACTGGGACACAAAACCTAGACACCTCCAATTCCCTCAACCAGTTCCCTCTCTCCTGAAGTTGGCACCCCATCTGCACTAGGCTGCCCCGCACCTGGAGCTGACTGAGGCACCCCCTGCAGGGCATTTGAATTGCCTCTCTGCCAGCCACCAGTGCTAGATTGATGCATACTGGAGGTGCACAGGAGTGAGCCCCACACTGAGCTAGGACCTCAAAGAGCTACACCCTCAGAGCAAAGGGTGCAGGGAATAAGAGAAGGCAGCTTGGTGCTAATCAGAACAGGGGATGGGCAGGGACCTGGGAGGGAGCGGAGGGAAGGCTTCCTCAAACCTGCACATACCTTGGATTGGCCAAAGATGTTCAGATGCGAACAGGACTGATGCAGCCTCCATCACTGGGTCCTGTGTCCATGAGTCTGCAAATACTCAGCATCATCCAGCTTTCTGTTTCTTACATTTTTTTTTTTTGCCAGCCTAATAGTGCAAAGTTATTGGTCATTATCGTTTTATTCAGCTGTGATTACTAATAATTTTGAGCATTTTCTCCTGTACTTTAGGGTTTGGTTTCTTCTGTAAATTACGTTTCCTCTTAGTTCAATTTGGGGGTTGCTGTCAATGGCAGGCCTTAATTTTGGTTATAGTGTCATTTGTACAAAAAATTTAAATTCTGATATAAGTCGATTTCACTATGGGTTTTGCTTTTGTATTATTTAATCCTGCTTTAAAAAGCCTCCCCTTTTCTAATTTTTCCCCTTTAATTAAAAAATATGCTATTTAGGGGCTCCTGGGTGACTCAGTTCATTAAGTGACTGCCTTCGGCTCAGGTCATGATCCTGAGTCCTGCCATCAGGCTCCCTGCTCAGCGGGTAGCCTGCTTCTCCCTCTCCTCCCTGCTACAGCCCTCTCTCTCTCTCTCTCCAATAAATAGATAAATTATTTAAAAAAAAAAAAAAAGATTTTAAAAAATGCTGTTTAGATCCTTTACACACAAAAAATTTATTTTTGTGCATGGTATGATGAAGAAATCTGATTTTATTTCATTTGGATAGCCAGTCCTTCCAAGATCACTTACTGAAGCATCATTTCTCTGTTCTGACTTGAAACGTCACTTATATTGTATACCCAATTTCCAAACAAACCTGCATCTGTTTCTTGATCCTCTATTGTCTATTCACACAGTGATGCCACTTGTGATGTCTCGATGAGAAAGATTAATTCTGTCTTCATAATTTACAAAGGAAAGGTCTACCCCTTCTTTTGCCCTTTTGTTCCTGCAAGACTGTCTTGGTTATTCTTGTCCTCTTACAGCTCCACATATATATGATAATCATCTTTTTATACTCTATTTTAAAAATGGTAGCAATTTTATTGGTATTGCTTTCAATATATGGTTTAAGTAGTATTTCTTCTATTCATGAACATAGATTATCTCTATTCTTTATTCCTTTAGAAAAGCTGTTTTTATTTCTCAACATCATAAAGTCTATCTATGAAAAGCCCACAGCAAATATCATTCTCAATGGGGAAAAGCTGACAGCCTTCCCTCTGAGATCTGGAACACGTCAAGGATGCCCACTCTCACCACTCCTGTTCAACATAGTACTAGAAGTCCTAGCAACAGCAATCAGACAACAAAAAGAAATAAAAGGCATTCAAATTGGA